>OY735240.1:10620863-11263363 GCA_963457665.1 Thysanoteuthis rhombus | reverse complement strand
AGGCCATGACTTGACTTGACCATAATGAGGAGCAAGTGGACTCCGAATGGAAAATATGTTCACATTATTAGGTTATTTTTTCCCGAAGTCGGGAGAAATTTTTTTTCATTGTATGTATTTACAATTACGTTTTAAAAATTGGGTGTCAAAGATTTTTCGAAGTTCCGTGATGAGCCTATTTCTGTTTTTCACTTCGAAAACTGGAAAGAAAAAGATTTTCGCGACTACTTCTTTCTTTGGGGGGGGGGGGTGCTACGCGTGGCACTCTACGAAACCCTTGCGGGAATTTATGAAGAGTAATTAACAGTTTACGTGGAAGTAAATGCACAACTTTCAAAACCGAGGATGCAAAACTGGAGAGAGTAGACCACTACATCTACCTAAGACAACGAACCTCCATGAAACCCACAAAAGAAGAAGAAATCAAGCGAAGAATCACCCTTGGACGACAAGCCTTCGGCAGAGCAAGCTCAAAAACAAAACGATCCTACTAATTCTAGAAAGAAGAGTATACAACCAATGCATCCCCCTGATAGTCACACACGGAGCTAAAATACGGAACCTGACCAAGAGACACAGCTGCAAACTGAGAGCCATGTAACGTGTGCATGAGAGAATAATACTCACCCCTCCTTCTATTGCACTTTGAGGGACGGGTTGGGCTCGTCCTGGCGCTTCTACAACTTTGATTGCGTCGGCTGAAGCTGTTTTTAATTGGGTATTCCACTTTCCTACGATAAGCTTGACCTGGAGTCGCATTTCACTCGTGTGTGTGTGTGCGAATAAATTGGGCCCCGGGGCGGCACTGTCCCATTGTACTTGGAGGGGCAGGTCTGGCTCGTCCTGACGCTTTCGCAACCTCGGGTGCTTTAGCGACTACGGTTGCTTCAGTGACCTCGGTTGCGTCAGCTGGAGCTATTCTTAATCGGTTGTTCCATTTTTTCCCCACGTTAAACTTGACCTTGTGACGCATTTTGCTCCGGTTTGTGTGCAAATAAATAGGTGTACAAAGAAGGACAGGATAGGCTCGTCCTGACGCTTTCGTGATACCGGTTGCATTGGCTGAAGTTGTTTTTCATGGGATGCAACACTTTCCCACGTTAAACCTCACCGTTAATCACATCTCAGCCATGTGGAATCGCGAGTAAACAAGTAAATAATATTCCAGTGCAAAATACCGTTGAAAATGTCCCAAAGAGCCCCTTCCCAACTCCTTAAACTACAGTTTCGTAACTATCTTATTTTTATCAAGTGACATGGAGACATTCGGGCGTGACGTCATACCTGTCCCCAATATTGCGTTTAAAAACATCAGAAGAAGTTGACGCTTATGAAAAAAAAAATTCAGTTTATTAATAAAGACCACAAACATCATCATCATCATCAGTCTTTTAACGTCCGTCGTTGGACATAGACCTTCCCCAGGATTCGCCACCATTCCCTATCATGGGCATCGCAGAGCCAGTATTTCCTGAATCTGTTCAGTTCATCTCTCCATCTTGTGTTCTGTCGGCCTCAGTTTCTTATGTGATCTCTGGGGATCCATGTTGTGAGACGTCATGTCCATCGGTTGTCTTTCATTCTTGCAACACGGCCTGCCCATTGCCATTTGAGTTTTTTAATAGTTTCTATGATGTCACGAACACCTGTTTTCTTCCTTATATACTGTGCTGTCTTATGATCTCTCCATGTAAGGTTGAGCATAATTCTCTCATGCGCACGTTGCATACTTCTCAGTTTGCAGGCCTGTCTCTTGGTTAGGTTCCATATTTCAGCTCCATAAGTGACTATCGGTAGAATGCATTGGTTGTATACTCTTCTTTTTAGGATTATTGGAATCATCTGGTTCTTGAAAGTTGAGCTTGCTTTGCCGAAGGCTTGCCATCCAAAAGTGATTCTTCGCTTGATTTCCTCCTCTTTTGAGGGTCTCATGGAGATTCATTGTCCTAGGTAGATGCAGTGGTCTACCTTGCTGAGTTTTTACGGAGTAGTGATTATTGACAATTTAAAAATGCTACGAGAAAACCAACAAAAAAGATGACGGTAAATTGTTACATAAAAATTGCAATAATGATTTGCAATACTTGATCTACGAATAAATGAATTAATTAATTTGTTTACTCAGCACAGCGAAATGGAAAGAGAATTCATATCTACAATAACTCTCAACTCACAGATTCGCGAGTGTTCATAACACAAACATTATTACGATGCATTTATGATTGAAACTACGCTAAACTTTTTACATTTCGTTTATACTGTACTGCGTATTTTCCATGGTACGATTTTTCGTGGTACGCTGTAAAACTTTCACAAATCCCCATCAAATTATTCAAGACTGAACCCCGAATTATAGTAACAGCTAATAGGAAACCTGTGAATATCAAGGAATAACTATATATCCTTCACTAGTTTCTGCTCCTCAGAGCTATTTCAGGCACGCACTTGCAGAACGACTCAACTATCAATAACAACCCATCCATCTATCTATCTATCTATCTATCTATCTATCTATCTATCTATCTATCTATCTATTTATCTATCTATCTGTCTAAGCTATATTGCTTTGGCTTTTATGTTCATCCGCGCGCAAACCACTTGCCCTGTTTTCGACCGTATTCACAAAGGAAGACTCGCTGGGTAGGGGCTGGGACTTCCTCTTTCATAATAACGCTGTGATTATCCTTCGTTCCAATTTTAAATGTTTTTCGACGTCAATTTATAGAAATGGTGTCATCGTGTTCTATAGATGTTGAAACAGCTGAATAAGAGAGAAATCACGTTGAGAGTTATCAGGTCAGTAGATGGGACAACCAATCAGTGGTCGAAATAAGCTTTGAAAAAAATACAAAACAGAAAATACATCTGCAAAGAAGCACACACTATTTGTTTACAGTGGGAAAGAGTCGTCATGGATCAAGTTGAGAATATTATTATAGCTGTTCCATCTTCTGTTTGGATCGCCATACTATGTGTTATATTGGTCTACATGTAAGTAAAGGAGTTCAAGTTTTTCTTCAGTTATAAAAGACTAAGGTGGGACCAAGTCGAATAATCGATAAAAAATAGAAAAAAAAACTTCGTTAGTAATTTTATCTGCTTTCAGATCTGCTTAGATCATTTTTTTTTCCAGAGTTGAGAAAAGAGAAGAAAAAAAACTCTTTCGGGTTTTACGAAGTGGAGATTTATATATATTAAATACTGTAATGCTAATTGGGTCCGTATTCTCCTCCATATCTACGAAGTAATTTTCTCGATAAACGGATGTTTACGAACTGCGTACTTCGAGGGTTTACTTCCGTGGAAAAGACAGAAAGTATGAGGCCTAGTTTTTAGCTTTATATTCACATTGTAAATAGCACCCCCTCGTAAACCCAAAAGATTTTTTTTTCTTAAAACTGACAAATTTACAGGAGTAAGTGAGGTCTTATGGGTTGAATTCACAAAAAAAATCAGCTGCGAGAAATCTATTTTCTATCTTTTTTATCAAATATTTTACTCAATCAAGTCTTGATTGTTTAACTTGTTTTCAGTTGAATGTTCTTTTCATAGAGTACTTATATCTAAAAAATTATATATATATATATATATATATATATATATATATATATATATATATATATATATATATATATATGTATATATGTATATATTGAATTCAATCATTCGCCTGATTAGGCCCGGAGTGGGCAGAAACATGAGCTAGTTAGTGTGGCGAATCCACATTCTACTATTTATTTCCAGCTCTACTCTAAAACAACTTAACTTCAAGAGTAAAAGGTTGTATGTATCGAGCACTCTATGAAATAAATCCATTACATATCAGAAGTGGCTTTATACTATTGATATGTTATTATATTATGTTATACTGTTTGCCTGATTTGTACCGCATATACTATCTATATGAATATATATATATATATATATATATATATATATATATATATATATATATATATATATATATGATGGCGAAAAATTAAGCTGAGCATTGATTGCTTATACATTTTATTCTCAAGTTACTAAGAAATCAATCTTTATTCCGTTCATCATCAGAATTCCCACCCACATGCATTGTTTGTTGTTGTCAAAAAGTCAGCGGGGAATCCGATTTGAAACTTTTTTCAATTTTATTTATCAAACATTTGACTCAATAGAATCCTAAACGAAACAACATTTTAATTAGATGAGAAAAAATTAACTCAGATAACAGCTGTACGAAAACTTATTTCCGTAAGCGAAACCAAGGTTGTAATTCTGGAAAAATACTGAGAAAATGGCTTTAAAAAGTTAAAATAAGGATTAATCGAATGGAACAAATATGTATTAACTTATTTCTTTTTGTAAATTTTCATTAGATCGTATCGAAATCCATCTAGTTTGTGATTCCCAATTTTAATAACAAACGCGGCAATTATTTTTCATTCATTCCCATTACAATAAGGAAAAACTATTGTTATTTTTACTATCATTTTTTCACTATGCAACGCTGGGTATTATTGTTAGCTACTGATAAAAGACATTTATTTCAATAGTTGTAAAAAAAATTACATGATATTGCTTATTGAGAAGATAGCAGTACAGTACAAAGATAGCTATTACTTACAATGAAAATAGCAAAGATAACTTCAGAATAATTTGATATGATCCGATGTTTCTTTCTACTCGCGAAAAGTATTCTTTCGTAGGTTGGTACTAAGCAATTGAGAATTGACCTAGAAGTCAAAATGTAACTCCTGACTATGACAGAACAGGTTCCTCGTACATACGATAATCCATCATCTATTATACAGCAGACCTTCACTTCACCGGCTGCTTGTAATACGGCTCGTTCACTAATTCGACACTGATTTCATATTTCCAAGGTTACTATCATTACACATTTCCGTGATACCTTATCAGTCTTCAGTGCATAATTTAGTAACGAAAATTTACATTGTATATATATATATATATATATATATATATATATATATATATATACTATGTTATCGTAATTCCTACAAATAATAGTGCTCTATATCTTTACTCCAAATAATAATAATAATAATAATAATAATAATAATAATAATAATAATAATAATAATCCAAACTGACCACCTCGTCCAGGCAAGAAGACCGGACTTAGTAATAGTAGACAAAAAAAGGAAGGCCTGCCAAATAGTAGACGTTGCTGTGCCTGCAGACCATAGAGTAAAAAAGAAGGAGGGAGAAAAAAGGGAAAAATACCAGGACCTAGCACGAGAATTAAGGAAGATGTGGAATATGAAAACCAGGGTAGTACCGGTCATAGTGGGCGTACTAGGAACTGTCCCCAAAACGCTGAGGGTGAGACTGGAGGAGATCGGGATTAGGGGAAGGGTAGAGACCGTACAGACCACAGCACTACTGGGAACTGCACGGATACTGAGGAAGGTACTAGAGATATAAGTACTGCAACGAATTGTAGCTCTGTCATTATAAGCGAAAGAGAGAGGAGACGTTAGCTGAAGACCTGAGGAGACTTATTGTCACTCAGCATTCAGCGATAACCACTGGGCAACCGGTGTGAAACTGTAAATCGTAGAATTACTGCGACCTATGAGTACTAGGAGAGGAGGGCTGGAGACTTGAGGAGACTTGCTGTCACTGAAACTCCAGCGGTTACCACCAGGCAACTGGTGTGAGATTCCAAATAATAATGATAAAGAGAACTGAGAAAGATGTGGAACATGAAAGCCAGAGTAGTGCCAGTCATAGTGGGCGCACTAGGAACTGTCCCAAATTTATTATTATTTGCAATCTCACATCAGTTGCCTGGTGGCTACCGTTGGAGTTTGAGTGACCGCAAGTCGCCTCAAATCTCCAGCCCTTCCCTCCTAGTTCTCATAGGCCACAGTAATACTGCGGTTTACAGTTTCACACCGGTTGCCCAGTAGTCATTGCTGAAGGCTGAGTGACAATAAGTCTCCTCAGGTCCCCAGCCAACATCTCTTCTCTCTTTCGCCTATCATACCAGTGCTGTGGTTTACATTTTTGCTTTCATTTCATTTACTCTGTTGAGTCACTGTTGACAATTAACGTTGCAGTCTTTATATTTCTAGCACTTTCCTCAGTATCCGTGCAGTTCCTAGTAGTGCTGTGGTCTGTACAGTCTCAATCCTTCCCCTTATACCGATCTCCTCCAGTCTATTATTATTATTATTATTATTATTTGGAATCTCACACCAGTTGCCTGGTGGTAACCGCTGGAGTTTGAGTGACAGCAAGTCTCCTCAAGTCTCCAGCCCTCCTCTCCTAGTACTCATAGGTCGCAGTAATTCTGCGATTTACAGTTTCACACCGGTTGCCCAGTGGTTATCGCTGAAGGCTGAGTGACAATAAGTCTCCTCAGGTCTTCAGCTAACGTCTCCTCTCTCTTTTGCATATCATGACAGAGCTACGATTCGTTGCAGTCCTTATATCTCTAGCACCTTCCTCAGTATCCGTGCAGTTCCCAGTAGTGCTGTGGTCTGTACGGTCTCTATCCTCCCCCTAATCCCGATCTCCTCCAGTCTCTCCCTCAGCCTTTTGGGGACAGTTCCTAGTGCTCCCACTATGACCGGTACTACCCTAGTTTTCATGTTCCACATTTTCTTTAACTCCCTTACTAGGTCCTGGTATTTTTCCCTTTTTTCACCCTCCTTCTTTTTTACTCTATGGTCTGCAGGTACAGCAACGTCTAGTATTTGGCAGGCCTTCCTTTTTTTGTCTACTATTACCAAGTCCGGCCTTCTTGCCTGGATAAGGTGGTCAGTTTGGATGTCAAAGTCCCAGAGTAGTTTGTGGCTGTCACTCTCCAAAACTGCCTCTGGCTTGTGCTGATACCACTTTTCCCCATGGTTGAATCCCATTTGTTTACTTAGTTCCCAGTGTATCATCGTTGCTACTCTATCGTGTCTATGCTTATACTCCTTCTGGGCGAGTTGGCTACATTCACTAGTTATGTGGTTTACTGTCTCATCTCTTTCACCGCACATGCGGCATTTGCTGTTTGTCTGTGTTCTGTCGATTTTTGCTTTTATGTAGTTTGTCCTTATGCTTTTGTTTTGGGCTGCCATGATGAGCGATTCTGTTTCTCTCTTAAGGTTCCCCTTTCGTAACCACGTCCATGATTTCTCGTCTGCTATATCTTTTATCTGTCTTTTAAACTCGCCGTACAATTTTTTCCCTTCCCACTTTTCTTTTCTAGTTTGCTGTACTGTTCCATTGTTTTCTACTTTATTGTTATTATTATTATTATTATCATCATCATTATTATTATTATTATTATTATTATTATTATTATTATTATTATTATTATTATTATTATTATTATTTGTTGAGTTTCATGATTGATAAGTATTCGGGGTTGAGGGTGGAACTGCAAAAAATGTTGCAAAACCAAACAATTGTTCTGATTGTCATCGGGGTGCGTGGTTCCATTCCCAAAATGTTTTAGAAATATGTTGACAAACTCGGCGGTGAGTGTAATCTGAGAACCTTACAGAAGTCTGCGTTTCTTGTCACAGCTAATATCTAAAGAAAAGTTCTTTCTATCTGAAGTCAAAAAGATTTGATCAAGTATAATTAAGTCCATCGCCAGTGTTTTGAAAAGATAATGATAATAATAAAAACAATATAAGTTACAATAATTTATTGTTTAAGTTTCATCCATTAGCGACCAAAACATTAGTCCGCATTCATCAGGTGATTTTCTTCTCTTAGTGACTTGTAATATGACATTCTTTCTTTCTTCTACCCTGAGTTTTGGTGATAAGTTAATTCAAGTAGTCTGGCCTTGAGATTATTTTTAGTTCGAAATGTCTGGTTCTTTAGTGGAGATTAAATTTGATTGAATATGTTTTTATGTGATTAAAATACGTTGTCTAGTGTGAGTGATATATTGACCGTGTAATGACGGAAGATAATTCTTTTTTTTTTTTTTTAAGAAGTATAAAGAGAATGCTGTTCCCCTCCCTCCCAAAAGTTAGGGAGCACTGTCTCTACGTATTCCCCAAAACATAAAACCACTTACGATAATTTTTCTTCTTTACAGCTGGGGAACTTTGCCTTACAGACAACTGAAGAGTCTTGGTATACCTGGCCCAAAGCCAACTGCTTTTCTTGGCAATCTTCCAGAGATGAAGGAAAAGGTATGATATACATATATATAAGTGAAAAAATGGGTGGAATTTATCCGACTTGATAATGAATTTGATAGACAATAAGGAAATACAAACGTTATGAAACAGGGTTGTATTTATTTCCGTTACATGTTTTGAGAGATTGTTTTCTCTTGTTGTCAAACATCAAATGAGAAAAATGAGAAAATTTTACGAATAACAAGGTTTTAAGATGAAGGGGGAGATGATGCAAGGTTTTTATTGTTCTAGATATCTTATCGTTACTGGTGAAAAAAGGAGAAGATTTCGTGTCTAAGTTCAAATCATTTGTGAATAAATGAAATGAGAAGGGTTTTGTGTGTGTGTGTGTGTGTGTAAGTAGTTGAATCTAGTGACTGTTATTGAAGAAAATTGTATGCGTGTATGCAGTATACGGAAATGTGCATTGTTGTAGGTATGTTGTTGAGGCGGGGGAAGTGTGTCTATATTGTTATATGATGTGTGAATATGAATGTGGGTAATCCAAGATTTTAGAAATGTATGATTTTTTTTATCATTCAGATTTTTCAAGTGTGTCGGTTTTTATATTTGACTTCTGTACTTACCTATTTGAGAGGAAAATGTACTTGCATTGATATTTTGCAGTTTGAATATATTTGTATGGGTAATCTAAGATTTTAGAGTGTTGGTGATGTATTCTTTTGTACGAATCTGTTGGAGAAATGAATGTGTCGGCGTTGGTATTTTAATTTGTGAATATAGGTGTGGGTAATCCAAGGTTTTTGAAGAGTGTAGGTTGTTTAATTCTTAATTGAATTCCAAGATGTGTAGGTTTTTCTATTTTTATTTTTGTATTAACCTGTTTGAGAAGAGGTTGTACCTGCATTAGTATTTTGTGGTGTGAATATATCTGCGGGTAATCCAACATTTTATAGGTGAGTAGATCGGATGTTTTTGATTTGAAGGTGCGTCGGTTATATATTATTTGATTTTGGACTAATCTGCGTCTATTGGATAACAAGTGTTGTATGTGGTAAGGTCGTCTTGTATCGATATTATCCTTGCAATGCGTTTAGATATTGTGGAAACCGGCACGTTGTTTGATGGTATTGTTTGTGGTAATAAGAGCTACTTCTATGATCTCACGTGTTTTTTGATGGACGTGTTTTATGATCAGTTGTTTTTTGGGGGGGGTTTTGCTGTTGTTTTTTTGTGTGTTTTTAGATCAGAAGTGTGGTTCATTCCGTAACGTTGTAGTACCGGGCGTTTTATTGTGGTCTTTTATAAGAGCGCCCTAGGGTTTCGCTAGGTTTCCCAATATGAATTTGAGAGCATTTTTTACATGGTATTTCGTAGATGCCCGCCTCGGGTGTTGAATTGTTTAATTTTTTTCTAACTATGTCACCGATGTTGTTTTTTCGTAACAATATGTAAGTTTAGTTTAGTAAGGTGTTTTCCGAGTTGTGTTGTTGCTGAATGTGTTGGGAAGATGATGCGTCTATATTTTTGTTATTTGGTATGGTATTGTCCGTTTTAGAGTGGTGTATTCTGTGCCTTTCCTCTGGAGTTTTATATGAGTCATCGTGGGTATTAGAGGTTTTTGAAAGTTTGATTTATATATGTTTCCTCTTCCTTCAGGAATTGCGGGCTGCATAATACCAGGCCTATCAGGCAGAGTAGAGTATTAGTAGAAGTTAAGGTGGTCGTTTGTGTCAGTTGATTTGTGGTGCACGTTTACTTGAAGGTTGTTTCTGTTCTGTGTATGAGGACGTCTAGAAAAGGGAGGGTGTTGTTTGATACTGTTACATATGTGAAATCTACCGTAGGTTCTACTCTGTTGAGCCTATCTACTAAATTGGGTAGATTTATGTCGCATAAATTAAAAGGGCATTATCAACATATCTAAGATGCAGCTTCTTGTGGTAATATGTATTGGAAGGAGCTCATTTCAAGAATTTTAGGAAAAGGCGTGCTAGTACTTCACTGAGTGGCGAACCCATGGATACACCGAATTTCTATTGAATTCGAAGTAGTATTGGTTTATACAGTGTACATATTTTGATGATTGTGTCTATAGATATTGGAAATTTATTTTTGATTTGTTCAAATGCTTATGCATTTCTTGACTGGTATGTTGGTGTTTAATGATTTGATATCTCAATTGGCTAGTGAGTTTTGTTTTTTTTTAATAAAGGGTTTTTTGTTTGTTGAATAGGTCTCCTGGACTTTTGAGGTGAGAGGGGTAGATTTTTCCTGGAGGGGGTTATGGATTTCGACTGTAGCTCTTGCAATATTTTGGGGGGGCGCTGTCTATACTTAATGTGATCGGTCTTATTGGGATGTTTGGTTTGTGTGTCTTGGTTAATCCATATAGTAGTGAGATTCTCGGATGTTGTTCGAGGGAGTGGACCTTGTTTTATTTGTATTTTTTATAAACTTATGCGTGTTTTGCTGAATATGTTGGTGTCCTTGTCGATGGTTTGTTTTTTAGATTTATATTTTGTCGTCGTTTGATTATTAAAAACCTTTCTCGTTTTCACTCGATATTTGCAAAGATTCAGAATTCCTCCCATCTGAAGTTTGACAACAAGGTATCTCTCGAAACATATAACAGAAATAAATACAATCCAGTTCTCACTTTCGTGTTTCGATATTGTCAATTAAATTTGCTATATATATATATATTTGTGTGTGTGTGTGTGTGTCAAATATCGGTTATCTGAACATCAATTATATGAATTTCGAATCATCCGAACGTGATTTCAAGGTCCCGTGAATATTCGATCAGCCATACAGTTTGTATACAACGCCTGACTATGATGTTGGCGCTATCAATTCGTCTTTTGATTTGTAATCCTATTGCAAGTACATCATAATCATCTTCAAACAGAATTAAAGCCATGCATTGGGAATCAAGTGCGTCCACAACCGATTCCCTATACAATTACGATGCACAACGGGACCCTGACTTTATGGCATCATTCGTAGAAAAAACAATTCTCTGGTGATGCCGTAAAACTTCGAAGAACGTAATTATCTGATCAGAATTTCTTTCCTTAGGAAGTTAGTTTTTTTTTTATCTTACCACATATTGGTACTATGAAATTATATTAGTAGAAGCATCCTCTGATATAATGCAGCTCACGGTATCAAAGACGCAATTATTATTTTGTTAATGGCATCCCCGATATAACACTGTTTGCAATATACACACATCGTACCGATAAAGATATTTATTAGATTGATGAAAACATCTACCCTGATACAACGAAGTTCGTTTTAGTGAAATTCACAACATATACATATATATATATATATAATGCTCCTCTATCCAATTTAGGCTTATGCAATGCTCTTCCATTGGAATAGAGCACTCTGGTGGATGGGGAATTTCTGTATAAATAAAAAATATATCGCTTAAATTCAGTTTTATGGACCTTCCAGTTCCGTAGCCCAGGGGTAGGATATCCGCCTCCCGATCTGAAGTGAAGGTTTCAATCCTGCCTCGTGGGAAATCTATAGCCACACTGAAGAGATGTAATACATGGATGACACAACAATATATATATATTGAATGTGAATTTTTTTTTCAGCTTTTCAAAATAGACTGGTGTAAGTAAAAGACTTATTGCATTTTAGTAATGGTAGGTTAAATGTGAACCTATCCGTGGACAGATGTCCTTGTTGTGCTGAAAGGGGATCAAATGAAGACTCAATCAAAAAGTCGGCTCACGGAAAATCTCGCTTAATTCTCTCGTCGGAAAATAATTTTATTTGTAAAATATAATGAATTTTTAAGCAACATCCTGTTTTTACTCATTTTATCGATTGAATGAAATCAAAGCCTTTAAACACAATTGTGCTCTGTGTGGCTTTTTTGTGATCAGATCAATTATCTGAACAATGAACTATCTGGAAAAAATATCTGTCACCCGCCTTGTTCCGATAATCGAGATCTATTTCTGTTTTTTAAAAATGAAAATAACTGCAAAATGATTCATATGATATAAGTTATTTTTTATCTGACGAACATTTCTCCTCACACCAAAATATGAATTATCAGTGCTTTAGAATAGACGATTCTTATTGATTGATTCTGCCAAAATCTAGTGTGTGTGTGTGTGTGTGTGTATGTATGTGTGTGTATATGTGTGTGTGTGTATGTGTGTGTGTGTATGTGTGTGTGTGTGTGTGTAATAAAATACTTACAGGGATGGATCAATAAATCCGTAGCAGCCAGACAGTAATTAGCTCAATTTTAATATGGAATTTTCATTGAATAATGTTCGATCTCTGTGAATGATGGAGAAGTGTTCGGTCAAGTGCGTCAACAAAGAAGGAGACTTCATTGGAAAATAAATATTTGCCGTGTAAAATAACTACTTTTTCCATCATTTGGCTACAGATATATTGATGTACCTACATACATACAGAGATGTTCTGGTCCTTTTTTTTCTTATAGTATCCCACAAGAATAATTTAACGAATTTTCGAACTATGAACGTCTGTTTGTCACTTAACAGTAATCAATTATATTCAACTAAACGAAACACCCATCCTAACGGGCGAGGTTGGAAGATGATTTTTTTAACATATAGATGTAAATCAGATAGAGTTTAATTGGCTTTGAAAAAGTTCTATTTGTGACTTTTTTACGAACTCAGAAAAATGTCTGGTGTACTATTTACAGAAATTATACTAAGCCTATCTCTTGGTTAAGTTCCGTGTTTCAGCTCTATAAGTGACTATCGGGAGGATGCATTGGTTATATACCCTTCTTTTCAGGATCATTAGGATCGTCTTGTTTTGAAGCTTGCTCTGTCAAAGGTTTAAAACGGGAGTCCGAGACATCATAGAATCTATAAGAAAACTCAAATGGCAATGGGCTGGTCATGTTATAAGAATGGTTGACAACCGATGGGCACCGCTACTTGACATGGATCTCCAGAGATCAAATCCAAAACTGATGCCGACAGAATACAAGATGGAGAGATGAACAAGACAAATTTAGAAAATACTGTCTCCGTGATGCCCATGATAGAGAAGTGTGGCGGATCCTGGGGAAGGTCAATGTCCAACGACGGACTGATGATGATGACGATGATGATGACGATGATGGTGACGATGATGATGATGATGATGATTCAAAGCCATTCTTCCTCTTACACTCAGTCACTCTCTATGAACGATACTAAGATACCCCCTGTCTCTCTCTCTCTCTCTCTCTCTCTCTCTCTCTCTCTCTCTCTCTCTCTCTCTCTCTTCCTTACTTTCCCTTATCTCTAATGATACAAAGTCCCCACTCACTCTGCGAATAAGCAATTTTATCAGCAGCATTTACATGGACAGTCACATAATGCAACTGAAAAAAATGAGCCCCCCAAAAGGTATCCATTTTCGTATGAATTTACATAGTAAATCGAAACTGCATAAAACATATTTTGTGGTTGATTTTCAAAAACTAATTTGTTCACAAACTTTCCTGGGGTCACATTTGTATACACATAAAATTTCTTGGAGTTATGTTGTATAGTTTCTGCAGTGGGCTGTCACATATAGACCGATAGATTTTTGGTGAATTGTTACGAGATGAATGCAAGAGGAATACAATTGTGGGCATCTGCAGGTAGAGGGAGAGAGAGAGAGAGAGAGAGAGAGAGAGAGAGAGAAAGAGAAAGAGAGAGAGAGAGAGAGAGAGAGAGAGAGAGAGAGAGAGAGAGAGCAAACGGGGCATTTACCCCCTACCTAATGATTAGGACTTCTCACCTTGAGTGAGGGAATTGAAAGTTGAAACCTTGTCGTAATAAAGGATGATGGTGCTGTAGATTTGTTTTATGTAACCCCAAATTAATAATATACCAATACAAAAAGATGGTATTTTTGTCGCTGGTAACAGGGTTGCCGCTAAGATACATTCTAAATATAAAGTTTTGTGCCCCCACCCCTATAAATATGTCTTTTTACCTCAAGCCCTCGGAAAAGTGGAAGCTGTCACCTATGAATAATACTATTTTAAATAAAGGGTCAAAAATTTCTTCTTCTGTTTTAGGGAAGTGCTAAACTGGACCCTGAACTGCTGGAGAAATATGGCAAAGTTGTCAGGTAAGTACAATTTTTGGGGGATGCTTGATAAAAATATGAATTAACTAATTATTCTTCATAGAAAATGGGTTTGAAATATTCCCAATACCGTATATATTCGCAAATATAAGTTGATTTCTAAAGACTATTTTAAGGTAAAAATTGTGTGTGTGTGTGGGGGGGGGCTGACCTATAAACGAGTGAAAATTTTGTGAGGTTGAAATTTTAACATCGTGGGAAGGACTAAGAGCCATCCTTGGCCAGCAAATGAATCGATGGTCGACCTATACACGAGATCAACTTATTCACGAGTATTTACGGTGCTTTGGTATTGATATTCATTAGACTCGGCTTTGTATGGCCCAAGGCCAAAAACTTAGGGCACCCAGTGCATTGAAGTTTACATGACTATCTATCTAATCATTGCTACATAATAAGGCGTCCATAAACATTTCCTAAGCTTTGTGTAGCACCAGGCTTCAAGTATGGGACGAACGGTGATGATTATTCTCACTGCAATAATAAAGGAATGTGTTTTTAGTTTGTTAACTTCTATTTTATGGTAATGCATCAAGAAGTTATTTATAAGGGAGCGAGTCAATAATTATACGCACTTTTGGTATAACAGTTAATTAGAACAACAAAATTGATATTGTGCTGATTTTCGAACTTGGCAATTCAATCATTTACAAATGTTTTGCGTCGCCTCTCAGTCACGTATGTACAGCATCTTTCACGTCTTGGTCCGTGGCAAATCGATGACCACTTAATGTGTCATTGTGTGGACCGAACAGAGGGTGATCTGAGGAAGGATGCTCCAATATCCCAGTTCCTGAAGCGTTTGAACAGTGTTGACATGAATATGTGTGCAAAAATTGTCACGCTAAAGCAAAGATTAAAAAAAACTTTTGATTATAGACGTTAAAGTTTGCTTCGAAGCGCAGGCTGATTTCCGAACTTGGCAATTCATTCATTCACACTACGCTATCGTAAAAAAGTAATGTACTGAAACTCTATGGTAGCACAAAGGCAACTGACTCTTCAACGACAGATTTTCGCTGGAGCAGCGAAAGACACGCCACAATCCCACATATGCACGCAGAACTAAGTATGGCTACCGTAAAAGAAAAACATAAGTAGGGATGGTAGGGATGATTATTGAACCTCAATCTTGTACCTTGTGAATAAAACTGTCAGGGCACAAAATATATATAGAGCAGTTTGTGAAAAAAGCGGTTGATTGGTGGACCCCAGCATTCTTTAAACGAAAGTAAAAAAACTTGTTCTCATTGCAACGATAGTTTCGCCTCTAAAATTCCAAGAGATATGTGTAGAACAGAGATCTTGATGTAACAACCCCCACTGTAGCTTGTGTTTCAAGCATATTCCCAATATTCTGAGTATGTAAAAATTGGGCTCAAACCTTTATATTTTTTTCTAATAATAATGGTCTGAAAGTCAGGGTCCAGTTTAGGAGATATTAATATATCAGGAGTCGCAGAAGTTAACACTGTCAGGATTTAGTTTAACATACGTACGCTCGGCTATTCACTCGTTGTCCCAGTATAAAATTACAAAAGCCCTCAAGAAACGATTAAATTGAGTTAAAGCAGTTCATTCTGCTTAGGGAGAATGTGTTTTCAATTTAACAAATCTTAATCTACAAGAACTGTATCAAATAAAAAGAAATACGATGAATATACTATTATTTATTTTTCTCTTTTTATTTCAGTTTTTATTCTGGGCGTTATCCTGGCATATTAGTAGCTGACCCAGAGATGATTAAAGAAATATTAGTAAAAAAATTCGCTGTGTTCACAAATAGAACTGTGAGTAACCATTTTCGGTGTCGGGCTTTCCAGAATCTTTCAAAAAACCTCTCCTCGATACTGGTGTCGAAACTTCAGCTGTCAAAATTAATTCATAATGCAATAAAGCGCTTGATACAGCTTCTAATAGCGTAGCAAAGTTGTGACATCATGATTGAACTTCCAGTTCCAGTTAAGATAGAATTCGTGCTAGATTAGAGCTACAACAATCTTGCTCGTTTCTTTTCCAACCTTTTTTTTTTTAATTATTATTTTGCACATTCTGTCAGCAAGTTTATACTTGACGAAAAATAATTTGATAACTTCCAGTTATTTTAATCGATTTTCAGTTTTTCTATAGGAAAACAAATGCATAACAGACCAAAGCAAATTTGCAGCCACCATGGTTCAATATTCTGTTCCTGGTTGCAATTACAGATCTGATTATCACTGTTGCAAATAGTACAGGTTCCTAAAGATGAGAGAGACGATATCGACTGATATTAACAGTGAAACTTTTCTGTGAACTAAAAAGCACCCAGAGTGGACACACCTCTATCGATGCTATTGTCAAGGAGGGTAATTGTGCATGATTCCACCCCAAAATGTAATCAGCACTCCCGTAGACTATTGACCAACCTCACACAAAATATTATTGGAATTCTTTGTGAACTTCTGGGAATACCGTGTGGATAAACATGTAATTTGGCAATCGTAATTGGTTGGGATATATATATATATATATATATAGAGAGAGAGAGAGAGAGAGAGACAGACAGACAGACAGACAGAGAGAGAGAGACAGAGACAGAGAGACAGAGACAGAGAGAGAGAGAGAAGGAGAGAGAGATGTAGGGAAGATAATTGTAATTCAATCAGATCTCCCTATCTCCCACTCTTCCTCAAGGAGTTCCGTTTGAAATTTTCACCACCCTTTTCTCACCCTATTGTCAACACGTCCAAATAATTTCATCGAAATACATACAATACTTTAAGGGATATCGTGTGGACAGTGATGCTCCCCCCACTGACATTCACGGGCAAAACTGGGCGTGAGTTTGGCATTGAGAACAAGTCAACCGCGTCCTCTATCGCTGCGGGTGACATCAATTGTGTAAAAAAAACCTCACAACCCCCAAAACAGATATGACTACTCATAGACGATGCACTCAATCAGTGTTGGTATTTTTTTTTAAAGATCTTGGCTTCAATTTCTTTGATAGAGACTTCTGCCCACTACTAGAATGGCCGATGAAATGGTGCTTCGAGCCCGAGATGACAAATGGAAATATCTAAGAACAGTATTATCTCCAAACTTCACCGCAAAAAAAATGCGAGGGGTAAGTATGAAATTTTAAACCCTGTACAGGTATCCCCACCCAGGGATAAGCAAATTGTATTTAGGCAGTAATACCATTGATTTCCATTATATAGTTACATTAGAAAGTCCTTTTTTTTACTAATTACAACTTTGTTATGAGTTTAAATGTAATAGAAATTGTAATTACTATTAGTATTATATATGCAGTGAATTTAATACCGATTATTTCATTTCATTATTTTCATTATACAATTACATTGGAAAGTAGTTTTTTCTTACTATTTACTAGTTTTTGATGAGTTTTAATGTAATAAAAATTGTAATTACTATAAGTATTATATATGCAGTGATTATAATAATGATTATTTTGAGTGAAAGCAATACTTGATATCTGTAAATAGAGTATTTACAAGTTTGAAAATGATGTTTCCAATGTCGTTTCATATATCAGTGATGTATAATCTTATTGTACGCTGTGTAAATAGCTTAAACAACTATACTGATTACTTTCAAAGCAGCAAGTCAGTAATACCACAGTTTTTCATTATACAACTACATTGTAAAGTATTTTTTTTACACTTTACTAGTTTGTGTTGAATTTAAATGTAATTGTAATTGTAATTACTAATAGTATTATGTATGTAGTTATTATAAGAATGGTTATTCACAGTGAATGCAATACTTAATATCTGTAAATTAGCGATTGTTTAGATAACTGATCTGTTCATGAAAGAAAAAAGAATTATGGTATCTTATTCTGATAACATATTTTAAACACTTTTGCATACCCCACACAAGATAAACTCTTCGGCCTGCCTTGATATCGAAGGTCGATAAGACTTGATATACAATAGTATGGTTAACTACTTAGCCTAACATACTGTATTTTATAAACATGGTGCAAACCAACCTTAAGTCTGCAATTAAAGTCATACTTTTTCTGCCATCATTGCAGGACAATCAATCTCATGCAAGTTTATTTTAGGTCAGAGAACACCCCAAAATTTCCTCCATATACATTTTTGGAAATTGTTTCTTCACTTTACACCATTTCGGCTTATTAGAGGCTTAGCAGTGGGAGAATCTTTATTTATTTACCAGTTTACGCCTGGCTGCCATAACCATTTCATTAGGGGGGCTTCAAGGCCAAACATGAGTGACTTTTTGCCTACCCTTTATTCCGTCTTATCGGTGACATTATGCTGTCTATTTTTTGACAATTAGTAGTCTTGATAAATAGATTTTAATTATCATTATCAAGCTAGGGTTTTCTCTGAATGATGGATGTGAGTTCAGTTTTCATCGAACGCTTATCCTATTTCCGATCGCACTAATTATTTGATGCCGTAGAATAACGGCCGGTTTTCCAAGTTGTGATAATAACAACTAAAAATTAAGATTAAAGTGAAAACTTGTAAGGATTCATATAAAATATCTATTCACAATCCTTCATTCAATAATTAGAGTAAATATACAAACTGGGGTAAAACACTCTTATTTCATTAAAATTTCCAAAGTAAACAAAACAGAATTCATTTTTCCATTTAGTATCATTCCCAAACTACATTCCCCATTTTAACTCCTTTACTAAAAGTTTCTTTGGATGGTATTAGCAAACTTTTGCAAAACACTTCGACTTCAGTTTGGCTTCTGAAGTGGGAGTGAATTCGTTGTCAGTTTTCTGTGTACGTCACTGTGTTACTGTTAATCGTGCATGATGTCAGTGGTTAGGTTGCTGTCATTGTCATCTATCATTGTGGTTTCATACAAAAGTCAAAACAATAGTTGGAGTTTGATAAAAATATTTCATTTTCAGATGGTGCCATTAATCCACTCTGCACTTTCAAATTTGGAGAAAAATTGTGAAGCGAAATCAAAATCAAAGGAAGAAGTTGACATCAATTCGTAAGTATGACTTTGCTAGAATGGACTTCCTCGAAGTATTGTTAATCATAATCATTAATGTTTATGATACCATTTACCTTCAACTCAATTTCTGTTATTGCAACTATACTCGGGTCGGCTTCCCTTCGACAGTGAGTAGTTAGATAAAAATAAAAAACAGTAAATACTGAGATATTGCTAAATAGTAGCATAAAAATCTAAATATATGTATAACTTATATGCTGATTTATTTCCAGTTTTTTTGAGATCATGCGTCTCATTGGTCAATTTACTCTCCTACTACGACATAACAATGAAGATTACGTCACAGAAACTCTCGATATATTACTACTGATAACATATTAAAACCGAGTTGAGCTGAGGCTATGAAAAAACTTAGAATTAAGAAACTTGAATTATTAAAAGGTAGATTACCAAATAAAATAGCTTTAGGCTCCTCTGTGCCTTTTCAAACATAGACAAACCCGTCATTTTTGACTGGTATATGCTTGTAAATAAATAAAAGGATTGTGAAAATATCAGATCTTCTATTGTCATGGCGAAAGATGGCGTATGTGTTTTTTTCTCGTAATAAATACCGTAAAAATTAATATAGATTGTAAATAGGTTGCATTTTTTGACAATTTTCTTGATAGTCGTTTGTTTCAATATTTAGTAAAGAAGATTTATTTGAAGCTAATTGATAATTAATCATAATAATGATGCTAAAAACTTACATATTTTATCCAGATGTACAAATAATCTAATTGTACGCCCCATTGGATCTATGGATTTCTTTGGCGAAAGAGTTGTGCCCTATTTGAATAAATTGCCTGAATATTTGAAAAATAAAAAATTTTGAAATAGTATTGCCAAATTCTGATAAAAAAAGTGTAGAAGATGGATTAACTAGTCAGCATTGAGAACCTCCTTACAAAATCTCTAAAGGTATTTAAGCTATCAAGTATACAATATAGTAAGCCGATGTGTGATGAGGCGAAGTTGGACCGGAATGAGATTTTAAATGTTGATAAGGCAATATATTATTATGAGATTCCCATGGAAGCATTATATATATAAAAAAAAATGAAAACTAATTGCATATAGTCTAAGAATCTATTTCTTCTATGACACTAACGGGTGAGGGTTGCAAAAAATTTCGTCTCAACAGAAGGGGTCACAAATGAAAAAGTTTGAGAAGTCCTGATCTAGTCAACTCACTATTCCAAAATGGCTGCCAAAATAATCGTGTCATTCATTTCAGTTTGTTTGGTGGTTACACAATGGACGTCATTGCGTCAACTTCATTCGGAATTGAAGTTGATTCACAGAACAATCCCGGAAATCCTTTTGTCAAAAATGCTCGTCAACTAGTCCGCGGTGATCGATTTCGATTATCCTTTCTTCTATCGTGTGAGTTGATTTTTTCGTTTCGTTTCATTTCATTCATATATTTTACCATTGCAAAAAAGTTGAAGTGTTAGATGTAAAACCCACATCTCCAATGGTCCGGTATAAATTTCAATGATATTTCATGGAAGGCTGGACAATAGGCTAGTAGTTTTAATTCGTCACCATTTGTGTATCTTGCCAGTAAAACTACACTATTTTTTGGGTGTTTCTTTGATAATTCAAGTGGCGTTTCATCACTCAAAATATACGATATTTCTGAGCTGTGGTTATGTATTGTAAGATCAAATAATATATTGATCCCCAGTTTGTTTCCTGTTCTATTCGTTTTAATCTTGTATTCAAGAATAAACAAATTCTCATATTATTTTCAATCACTTTTTTCTTTCCAGTTATCTTCAACCCGTTGTTTAAATTAATTATCCCTCTTATTTCCAAATTTGTGACATCATCGACAACATTCTTCGTTGATTTTTGTTGGTTACTTCTGGCTGATAGAAGAGCAGATGAAAATCAGGTGTGTATCCATCATCATTTATAACAAAAGCAACATCGTCGTCATCATTATTATAATCATTGTTATCACTTGCTGTAAATAAAAGCCATGATATTACAGGTCGGCCATAGAATGAAATATAGGTTTAGCTTATCGAACCAAGACATTTATATAATCTTAAGCTGTTATGATTTCACTGCTGGCCTAAGGCCTTCTCATCTCCTTACGTACAAGTCATACCTCATTTTTCATTCTGTTTCAATTGTTTACCGAAGTTATTCTTCTTGATAATGATATTCAATTTTTTCTTGTATGAATTTAAGAGTTAACATATGTTTTCCGAACAGTGGTGATAAAAGTTACGATTGGAAGGGGGGTAACTCTAATCAGTAGTTATTCGCCTTGATGATGATGACATTCAAATTTCATAGAATTAAGATTAATATATATATATTTTTCTAGGTAATTGTAATAAAAGTATAATTGGTATTTCGATTTCCAGGGGCGAAGTGATTTGCTTCAGATGATGATTAACACTCAGAGAAAAGTTCATTCTTCACAGGAAAGTAATGGTTCTGTCAATGTAGAAAAGCCAGAAATTACAGGTTTACAAAAAAGTAAGTTACTATCTCTGCACATATGGGCAACCATAGGCCCACGGCAACAGTTTTTATGGCCAGTAGCCAATCTAAGTCTTTCTTTGAAATCTTGTATGATGTTTCTCAGAAAGTAAATTTTATAATTTTGTAAAATTATTTGAATTTTGGCCTCAAAATCTATGATATGATAATCGTAATTTATATGTGTTTAAAATGAATATCAAATAAATTTCCTGTAATACAATTGACATTTTAAGTGAAAGTTTGCCCCGATTGAAGATTTTAAATGTCTTATGCTCTGTCTATAATTTTGATAAGGGTCATTAACACTCAAAAAGTTTTTAATTCAATCAATCTTCTTCATCTTGGAAATCGTCAATCAATACTGTCACCAAAACTGTAAACTCAGGTTTCTTCTGTTTTTAAGTCAGTCTGGTTGACTTCATACGTATGTATGTATTAGCCACACCGATGGAGCTAGACATTTACCCATCACGTCAACAAAAAACTTTTTTTTTAAAATTTCTGTCTCAAATAGGTTTTAAAAGGGGGTTCAATTTCCAATGAGTGTTTATGCTCAATTGATCACTTAGTTTGTGTCCATTGCTTTGAAAAATCAGACTATTTTAGTGATCACTGCCCAATATTGTGCAGTTAATAATTATTTTCCCTGGAAATAGCTTTGGTAAAGGTATTGTTCTCTAGTTTAATCTGTGATACTTCGAAATCTGAAGCAAAAGAAGTAAGTTTATATCAACGGAAGGTTCTTTTTTCACTTAGCGTGCATTGCATTCTGGGACATGTAATTAAACCGCTGATTTGAACACGCATTGTTGTTACGAACTCGGAACTCGTTGCTTGATCAAATTTTCCTCCGGAAAGTACTGTGCCTCTCTGAGGTCAGCTCTATAGGCGGCTGCATACCCTGGCGTAATAGGTAGTGCCTGCTCTGAAGGTAGAGTCAATTGTTTGATCATAAGAGTCAAATTAATCACACTAAACAAGACTTTGCTCCATACGATAAAGAACGTTTGTCGCAGTTATTCTAATTCGGTGATGACTTTACGCCCGCATTATAACGATTATTATATCATATTTTTATAAGACGCCTGCATTCTTTTTCACATGAACGTTTTATACATATTTTTGTTTCAGAAATGACTGACCAGCAGATTGTGGCCCAATGCATTATATTCTTCATAGCTGGTTATGAAACAACGGCTTCGACATTGTCTTTTATGGCCCACAGTTTGTCTTTAAATCCCGACATTCAGAAGAAGCTACATCAAGAAATTAAAGAAGTATTAGGAGATGTAAGTGATATTTCTCTTTTCTCGGCAATCACCCATAAATGGGGAGTTCAAGAGATGAACCAAGAAGAGGACAACTTTACAAAACGATAATCTCTCACCTAAAAAATCCCCCCAAAAAATGATTTAAATTCATATTTAGATAGATTGACTTTTCTGATAAAAGTAGTGTTTCTTTGAAGCTTATTAGAAATTGTCAATCAAAATTATCATCAATACTCCCAGAATAAGTTTCTTCTGTTTTCAAGTTTGCTCGGTTGACTGGCTATGTACCGAGCAACCAAGCTACACCAATAGAGCTACAGGGATGAAAATCTAAACATTTACTCATTATGTGTAGAAAATTTTCTGACAAATTCCGGATGGATTGAAAGCATACAATGCACAACAGTTACAAAATATTTATCAATCTAATATTTAATTTGATATTTATTGATTTGATATTTGATTTAATTATTTGATATTCGTTGACTGATAGATTTGACAGATTGCCTGCAAGTTTATATCATCGATACAAAATGAGAAATAATGATTTCTTTTTGTAGGAACCTCCTGACTATGACAATATCCGGAAACTGTCCTACCTTGACCAGTGCATGTCAGAAACATTGAGAAAATATCCAGTAGCAATCAGGCAAGATCTATTTATATATTTTATTGATATCAATTGATTTTCAGTACACCAGAGGTCCCCGACCATGAGACCGGTATCAAGTCGCAAAGTATGTACCGAGCCGTGAGCAAAGGATATGATTTAATGATATAAAACAACACAAATATATTTGATTTACACGACACATCTTCATCGGCCTTTTAACGTCCGTCATTGGACTCTGTAGAAATTTCCATGGTCATGAAGGCCATTACCATATAAGGTGAAGACCCTATATGCGTCAAAGTACTACAACGTATATACAATCGCAGCAACTTCTTCATCAGGCTACATAAGGACTCTGAACTCTTCCAGCTCAAAAAAGGAGTAGGGCAAGATGATACCCGAACTGCTCCATTGCACTTAAAGAAGCGGGTCCCCAAGTGGACGCTTTCGTGACGGAGGTTGTTTAAACTTCTACAGTCGCTTGGCAACCAAAGTCACGTCGGCTGGAGCCATTTTTGGAAGGCTTGATCTTATTTTTATATTTTCATATACGTTAAGCCCCGACCTTGTGTCATATTTTGCTGTGGTCGGACAGTAAATAAATAGGTGTTCAACCTCCCCTTTTTCTGGCCTTTTTGGCAGCATCAAAGCATACATCAAGGAGCTGGTACTGACACTTGCCCGCCGAATGGGCCGGAGAAGGAGTGTGTGTCAAAGACCGGGTGACCGATGCAATGCGTTAGCCAATGAGGTTTTACCGAGGCTACGCACAGTTACGCGCATCGGGGAGCCTTTGAACTCGTCCTTCAGCTCTCCTATTATTACTCGGCCCAGCTGCAGGGGGTCAGTTTCCTGGGAGCAGCACTGCTCCATTACACTCAACGGAGCAGGTCCCCTGGTGGATGCTTTCGTGGCAGAAGTTGCTTTGGTTGCATTGCAAAACCGAAGCTGCGTCGGCTGGAGCCATTTTTGGAAGGGTGTCTCCTATTTTCCCCGCGTTAAACCCAACCTTGTGTCATATTTTGCTGTTGTAGGGCAGCAAATAAACTAGCCCCTTTTTTCTAGACATTTTTGGAAGGGGTTACCTATTCTTCCCACGTTAAGCCCGAACTTGTGTCAAATTCCGCTGTGGTCGGACAGTAGATAAATAGATTCTGGCCTTCTCAGCAGGATCATAGTGTAGTATCTGTTCCACGGCATAGACCGAGAAGTCGGTACTAACACTTGCCCGTCGAATGGGCTGGAGATTGTGTGTTGGTTGACATCAAAGCCCGAGTGCGCCGATGCAAACGTTAGCCAATGAGGTTTGACTGAGGCTGCGCTTTGCTACGCGCAACGGGGAGCCCTTGTACTCGTCCTTGGGCTCTCCCATTACTCGGCCCAGCTGCAAGGTATCCGTTACCCTGGGTCAGCACTGCTCCATTGCACTCAAAGGAGCTGGTCCCCTGATGGACGCTTTCGTGGTGGAGGTTGTCTAGCCTCTACGGTGCGCTTGGCAACCGTAGCCGCGTCGGCTGGAGCCATTTTTGGAAGGGTTGCTCCTATTTCTTCCCACGTTAAGCCCGACCTTGTGTCAAATATTGCTGTGGTGGGACAGTGATTAAATAGATGTAGTATCTGTTCTACGGCAGAGCCTGAGGCGCCGGTACTGACACTAACTCGTTGAATGGGCCGGAGATTGTGTGCTGGTTGACATCAAAAATCGAGTGCGCCGGTGAAAGGTGTCAGCCAATGAGGTTTTACTGTGGCTACGCTTTGCTACGCGCATTGGAGGCCTTTGGACTCGTCATTGGGCTCTCCTAATATTACTCAGCCCAGCTGCAGGGGATCAGTAGCCTCAGGCAGCACTGCTCCATTGCACTTAAAGGAGTAGGTCCCCAAGTGGACGCTTTCGTGACGGAGGTTGTTTCAGCTTCTACGGTCGCTTGGCAACAAAAGTCGTGTCAGCTGGCGCTATTTTTCAAGGGTTGCGCCTATTTTCCCACGTTATGCCCCGACCTTGTGTCATATTTTGTTGTGGTGGGACAGTAAATAAATAGCATGTTCAACCTTACACGGAGAGACTCCAAGACATCACAGTATATCAGGGAGAAAATGCGAGTCTGAGACAACATAAAAACTATTTAAAAACTTGAATGGCAATGGGCAGGCCATGTTATAAGAATGACAGACAACTGATGGACATCACGACTCATAAAATGGATCCCCAGAGATCACATGCAAAACTGAGAATACAAGATGGAGGGATAAACTAGACAAATTCAGAAAATTCTGGCTCTGTGACGCTCATGATAGAGAATTGTGGCGAATCCTGGGAAAAGTCTATGTCCAACGACAGACGTTAAAAGACTGATAATGATTACAATGATGTTGGACAAAGACCTTCCACAGGATATATAAGTTGTTTTGTTCTAATGTATTTAATTATTTTTAAAAAATTCGAATAGGTATTGTGAGTAACTGATCCTGTTTCAAATATTTTTGTATGTAAATAGATCTTTTTTTGAAAGAAAGAGTCTTATTTAAAGCAGAGATTGCCATTAGAAACGAAAGAACACTTACACTTCTATCGTTAGTGGGAGAATGAGACCCAGAGTTCTTAAAAGAAGACAATATGAGAAATATTCTGATGTTTTGAAAGAGAGAGAAACGGAATCTTAACTAACATTGCCTCCCTCTTAACTCTCATCTCCTCACGGAGCGATCTAAGCACCTCCCCGCTCTTTGACTTGGTTTATGTTCGTATACTATCAGAAAATTCATATTGAGTAGTTTTAGTTTGTCACGGACTGACGGACAGACGGACATATAAATTATGAGGAGATTATACACTGATATATTCGAACTGGTATCCTCATCTTGCTTGTTATATTGCAGTGTCTCAGCCGTTGTATCCTCGAACCTTTTTTTAAAAAACTTTTTTTGAACATCAATAATAGCTTGATGCCGCCAGTGAAACTCTTCTGTGAAGAAGACCATTTTTTTAATTCTAAATTACCGAAAGGTGGAAGGGATATAATTCTGATCAGTAGTTATTGCCCTTGATATTTACATTCAATTCTTCTTACATGCCTTTAAACGTTTAGTGCTTTTCATATATCATTGGTGACCATCGATGAATTACTTTTTCTTTACAGGGTGATTAGAGAAGCCAGCAGAGACATCACAATAAAGAACTGGCATATCCCAAAGAAAGCAGACGTTATCATCCCTATATATGCTATTCATCACAATCCTGAATATTGGCCTGACCCCCACAAATTTGATCCTGATAGGTATTTTCTGTCTTCTTGCCTTGACATTAAAATACTATAACATACACACGTATTACAACCGAATCATGTTGAATACACCTGTTCTTGCACGAATAACGAAGTTAGACAACTTTGAACCTGGTCTGTACTTAGAGAGGTGACCATCTGGGAATACCAGTTGCCGTAACCGGTGGTACCCCCTGCAGTCATGTTGATCTCCAGACGGATTGAACGCTTCTTCCATTTGGAAACCTTCAACATGGTCGAGAGAGGGAAAGTAGAGCTTGAGAACAATACTTCCTCCACACCAAGCGCCTTGGTACAACTGCTTAGAATCCTGAAGTTTGTAGGACCGTCAGTTAAGACGGAAAGGGCTATATATACACACACTTATTAATATGTATATCAAGGAGTATCTGTTGTGGAGTATTAGAAGGCTTGTCTTAAAACTATGGTGATGAGCTTGATTCTTGCTGGGGACCCCGTTATTGTAGCCTTGTACCCAACTGAGCTAAACTTCAATCATACATGTATTACTATATGTTCTTATGAATATTTCATATAATGTGACAGATCAGGACAACCTAACAATGGGTTCTTCTATTTTCTATGACTTTGAAAAGAGTCATTAACATTCCAACTTTTGTTCGGATCTTATCTTTGCATCCTTGATGTTGTGATCACGATATTTCGGTCGGTCCATTCTCCAGCCCTTGTCCGGTGTATGATCTGGGAGGGGAGAACATTACTAGGAAATCTTGGACTTTCATATTCAGTATAATATGGTAAACAGAAACATGGAAAATTTGACCATATGAAAAAGATTACTTTGTACATCTCATTTTTCAATTAAAAAGTATAATACTTTACGTGCATTTCAATCGTGCCGCACCGGGCTTCCTCAGAGCTTTGAGACATTTGAGACCTATTGGCTGGGTCTCTGGCGAATATCATCCTTAGTAGATAAGGTTTTTCGGGGAAGGGAAACGAGTGTCCTGACTATGTGATTGGTGTGAGAAGGATTAGGGGTTCGTTTTCGTCTTTTTTTGTTGTTGTTAAAAGTGTCAATAGAAATGTGTGTATAAGAGGGGAAAGATTTCACCATTATAACTGGAGATGTGTGTATGTGTGTGTTCAGCCAGCATTAAAAATGTTACAGCCATTTGTATAAGGTGTTATTTTATGTCGCATTACGACTAATTTTGCTCGTGGTGAAAAGAATTAGAAATTACCTGAACGTTGGATGATCGTATTACTGATCGATATGAGGAAGGATTCAATGTATCTGCACCTGTTGGAGATGCAGTTATGTTTGATCATTTGTGCTTTTTCAGGTTGAATTATGTTGTAAGAGGTTTCGATGTTGGACCAAAGCGTTAAAGCCCCTCGCTTTTTGAGACACCTTGCTGTTTCTCATACGTAGAATGAGTTGCAATTCTGACAAGGTATTTTTTGTGTGTTTGTCGTGTAATTCTCTTTATATTTTCTTTAACCTATTCATCAGATTTTCCCCAGAAGCCCAGGAGAAACAGATTCCTTTTACTTATCTCCCCTTTGGAGGAGGTCCTCGCATATGCATTGGAATGAGATTGGCTGAAATGGAACTGAAAATGGCTATGGTACAAATCCTGCGCAACTTCAAATTTGTACCTTGTGAGAAAACACAGGTAAGATACTTGAATTTCTGTATTAGATTATCCAAAACACTAACTACACAGGGACTTTCTCTGTCCGTTAAATTGTAATGGGTCGATAAAGCCACAAAATAGTACATTCCTCTCACCCATCATACATGACCCTTTTACACCTTACGTTACCTACGCCATACATGCCAATTACACTGCGCATGAACTGTCTGTAATGTAACATTGAATATAGTTGTGTAACAGTCCTAAGTAGACATTTAACTGAAATCTTCGCTCATCAGGCGCTTCTTCAGCTAATGATCATAATTATTCATATTTGTTATTGCAGGATCCAATTGAGTTTACTAATCTCCCCCTCTTGACTCCCAAGAATAATATCACCCTGAAAATTGAGAAGCTCTAAACACGAGCAGCGTAAATACCACTCCCAGCGATCACAATGGATAATGACGAATCGGACATTCAAAGAAGCTTAGTGGCTGCAGGGCCACATCCCGACTAAAGATGATTACTGCAACTTTTCTATATTTATATATGACGAATAAAAAATTCAAAAAATATAGCATTATAAATGTATTTATCTATTTATTTATTAGAATGAAATAAGTCTAAGAGTATTTATAACATTGATTTTTCTCTAAATGTAAGACTTGGCTCAGTCGGTAAGAGAGTCACTCACTGATCACTTGGTCCTGACCTCAAAACACGGTAAGAAAAGCTAATTTTATACATCGGTTTTGTTTAACGTAGCAGGACAGACAGGCAATGAAGAGTTTACTCCCTGATTTTGGTGAGGATTGTTCTTGTTATGGTAAGAAAAGTCATCTCCAGACTTGGACCAGAGTTTGACAATAATTTGGCTGAATTGTAATAGTACACAGAAATATTGAAACATTTAAAGTGTCAGATCAAATGTAGTTTCTGTCCCCCCAACCCCGCCACAATTGATTCTGACCGGAAGCGCAAGTTTTCGTGTATGACGTCACTTGTTACGTGTTCAGTGAGTATGTTGATCGTTTGAACAGAGTTTTTTTATTTAGACACAAAAATAAATACGTATTTTCTATGCAATCACAATTTGATTCAATCAAAACAAGGATCTCCTAAATCTTAGCATTGATTTTATACAACTTTTTCCAACGATCACAATGGCTTATAAGAAATTTTCACGACTAAAATTCTCATACCCACAAATTAGACTGCCTTATAGTACAACTAATCTGAGCTACTTTTGTCAGTACGCTGATAGTTGAGAACAAATAAGATTGAGAGAAAAAAACTTTCAAACGTTGGATGGTTGGACCCTTGTTTAGATACCAATGTATTGACCTCACAAATATTGAAAATAATTGTAACCTACCTGAATCAGACCTCTAGTTCATAGATTCATAATCCAGTGGTTAATTGCAAGGAAATTTTCCATTGTTGCAGGAAGTTGCCAATCAACAAGAACAGTTTAGTAATTGCACACACACAAAGGTGAAAAGTCACCTGGGTGACGAAATTTTCCACTATCTATGGAGTGCAGTACAAAATAAGATAAAAATCCAGGAGGATTTTCTCAGAATGAGTTGAGAAATGGACGAGACGATTTAAATCCTTCCAGGATAAAATTCCATTCTAATATCAAAGAAGCTCCTTTCGATGTTGGTCTCTCCAGAATATGTTTCTTCTTGAATTGAGAGTCTTTTAATGCCATAACTTCTTTTAAAAATGGAGAATTTATGTTTCGTGTCAATATTTTTCTCCTCGTTTCCCAACTGGTTTCTCGAATAACATAATTTTGGACACGGTATGTAAGCTAGAGCCGAGTCCAAAGCATACATTTCCGAATTAACTGACTAAATGAACTGGCTGAGCAACCATGGTCAATGAGAAGAGAAAAGATGACGGAGAGAGCAAATTTGGATGATAATCAATTTTAGAACAAGGAAAAGCAAAACAAGGGGACACCAGAAAAAGTGAAAGTAAATGGGGTGTGGGGGTGTAAACAAGATGATAAAGACATGGACGGGCGAGGTCTAATTAAATGTTTAGTGGCCCTGGGAGCCAATACAGTTTTATAAATGAAGAACTGGTATCAGGAAGGAGAATGGGACAGCAACAGTCTACACACACACACACATACATATATATATATATGTATATATTAATCAAAGTGACACAAAAATGTTTGGAAAAGTTTTTTGATATGTTTAGTGTTTATAGTCTAGAAAAATATACATATATCAAGAAACGGGTGTATGATCCGGCATAATGATTATAGATTACGTTATATTATATTGAAATTCTTATTCGAAATGATCTCTCGCTATTACATAGTTGATACATCACTTGGCCTAGACAACATAGATTGAATAAACAATAAAGAAAAGAATTTCTGTAATTTGGCTTCAACTCCTGAATATATAAATAGAATATCAACTATCAATCTGACAGAGGATGCAGTGTTTGTCTATCTCTGGATATGTGTAAGTCTCTTCGAATTTGTCCATGAAGATGTTAGCATCGGATGGGGCTGCAACTGTGTCCATGACACAGCTTTTATCGGGAGAAAGTGTGTATATTAAAGTTGAAACTATTGAATGTTAGAATGTTAGAATGTATTGCAAAAAGGTGATTATCGTTTCTCTTCTAGGCCCTTTAGTCGTTCTATTGTTAATAGCTTGTTTGAGGGCTAGAATGCCTCATTCGTGTTCAATATTAGGGATTTGACGTCCATAATGACTAAAAGTGCTCTTTTTAGGATTGTTTTGATGTGTTTGACTTTGTTTAAGAGGTCAATGGTGTCTTGTGTGTTGGATATAACTTATTTATCTAGGGGTTGGATGTGGTGGTCTACATATCTAGATAGAACCTAGCAGGTTTCGTCCAAGTTGGTTCAAGTGTATTTAGCATTCTTTGATCTAAAATATCATTGTGCACATCTCTGTTAGGAAGTGAGTTATATTTTGGTATTCAATTAAGGGATCATTAGGGAGTTCTCCGTAAAATTCAGTATTGTTTAGTTGTGTATTCGCTTCTGGGAGGTATTCATCAACACCCCAATGCCTGTATCTCCCCCCTTATCTGTTCTGGGAATCATTGAGTCTGTATTGTTTTTCAAGTTTGTTCAGGAACTCCTGTTCTTCAAAGGTGAGTTTATCGTGTGGTTGGAGCTAATCATTGTGGTTGTTAATGTGAGTTTTAATGTCTTTTCTAACTGCTAATTCAAATGTTTGGATAGTTGTGTCTATATTCTCAGGAGTAAAAGATTCTTTGGGGTGTTTGAGTCGGTCTAAAATGACGCTATCATGGTTCGTTCAACCAAAATTGGCTCTCAGCTCAATTCTTCTTAAAAATTCATTGTCGTCCTTATTTAGGATATTCTTGTTAAAGCACAGTAGTGGACAGAGTTTTAGGCCTTTTCTCTGGGGTATAAAGGTATCTCTAGTGAATTAAAATTTATTTAGTCTGATCTCTTTACTTTCTGGGTTATCTTTGATTCTAATAATGTGTTGTAACTGTCGTTTAAGTTTTCTAAAATTCTTTTTGGGGATGGTATCTTGTTTTCTGGTTCCCTTCCCATGTATAGTGGTTAAGGGGTTTCTTCGCTTTTTGATTGTATGAGGTGATGGAGATGCTACCTTAAGGTCAGGGAGTTGTTCTGTGTTCTTGGGATGTGTCCGATGGGTCTATGTGGAGGAGTGAGGAGGGGCAGGTTGGACTCGCCCTGGCGATTTTGCAGCTTCGATTACTTTGGCGACCTCGGTTGCGTTGGCTGGAGCTATTTTTCACGAGTTATGCTTGACCTTGTGTCTAATTTTGTTCCTATGTGAGTGAGAATTAATAGGGTCCGAGTCAGCACTGACCCATTGCACAAAGAGGGGTAGGTCTGGCTCGTCCTGACGTTCTCGCAACCTCAGGTGCTTTAGCAACCATGGTTGCTTTAGCGACCTCGGTTGCGTCGGCTGGAGCTATTCTTCATGGGATGCTCCACTTTCCTTCGTCAAACCTCACCGTGTGTCGTATCCTGCCCCTGTGGGAGCGCGAGTAAACGAGTCAATAATAATTTAGCTCAAAATACCGATGAAAAAGTACTGAAGATTCCCTACCCAACTCCTCAAACTACAGTTTCGTGACTATCTTGTTTTCACCAAGTAACATGGAGACATTCGAGCGTGACGTCATACCTAACCTCTCTATTGCGTTTCAAAACATCGTAATAAATAGACGCTAGTAAAAAAAGAAAAATACAGTTTATTAATAAAGTTTATTTAATCACTGTCCCACCGCAGCAATATCTGACACAAGGTCGGGCTTAAGGTGGGAAGAAACAGTAATAAAGACCACAAACAACAGAAAGATGATTATTAACAATTTTGAAAAGTTACGAGAAAAAACAACAAAAAAGATGATGGTAAATTGTAGCATAAAATGGCAATAATGATTTGCAATACTTGATCTACGAATAAATAAGTTAATTAATTTGTTTACACAGCATAGCGAATTGGAAAAAGAATTCATGTCTAGAATACCACTCGACTCACAGATTCGCGAGTGGTCATAAATATTATTACGATGTATTTATGATCTAGACTTGGCTAAACTTTTTACGTTTCGTTTATATTGTACGAAGTATTTTCCATGGCGCAGTTTTTCGTGGTACGCTGCAAAACTCGAAATGGCGAATATATCGAAATAGCTAATAGAAAAACCTCTCATAATAACGCTATAATGATTCTTCTTTCTAATTTTAAATGGTGTTTTTTTATATCAACTTTTAGAAACAGTTGAATAAGAAAGTTTTGAATCTTTGGTTTTGACAGTTATGTCCTAATTCTTGATGTTATTGTTGCACATGACTTTTGTTTTACTGAAGTTCATGTGTAGGCCAACTTTTTTGCTTTCTTCGTTTAGTTCATAAAGTATTAGTTGAAAGTCATAGAGGTTCTCTGCAAAAAGGACGATGTTGTCTGCAAATCTGAGGTTGCTCAAATATTCACCGTCTATCTTGATGCCTCTGTTTTCCCAGTCCAGGTTTCGTATTATCATCTCAAAGCTGGCTGTAAAGAGTTTGGGCAAGCTGGTATCACATTGCCCTACTCCTTTTTGGAGCTGGAAGGGTTCAGAGTCCTTACGTAGCCTGATGAAGAAGTTGCTGCGATTATATATACGTTGTAGTACTTTGACACATACTGGGTCTTCACCTTGTATGGTAATGGCCTTCATGACCATGGGAATTCCTCATTCATGAGGTTGCTCAGATATTTGCCGTCTATTTTGATTCCTCTATTTTCCGAGTCCCGGTAACAGGAGATCATCTTGAGGCAGGCTGTGAAGAGTTTGGATGAACTGGTATTGCCTTATTTTACTCTTTTTGGAGTTGGAAAGGTTCAGAGTCTTTACGTGGCCTGATAAAGGAGTTGCTGTGATTGTATATATGTTGCAGTACTCTGACGTATACAAGGTGTAAATCTTTTAGAGTGATAGCCTTCATGACCATGGGAATTTCTACAGAGTCGAATGCCTTCTTGAAGTCTATAAATCCTACAGCAAGAGGCATTTTGTATTTTGCTGCTTTCTCCTTCAGCTGAAGCGGATCTCTATGAAATCTGCAAAAGAAGAAATCAAGCGGATAATCACCCTAGGATGGCAAGCTTTCGGCAAAGCAAGCTCAACCTTCAAAACCAAGACGATCCCAATAATCCTTTAAAAAAGAGGGGGGTATACAACCAATGTATCCTCCCAATAGTCACTTATGGAGCTGAAACATAGAACCTAACCAAGAGACAGACCTGCAAACTGAGAAGCACGCAACGTGCACATGAGAGAATCATTCTCAACCTCACATGGAGAGATCACAAGACAGCACAATATATCAGAAAGAAAACGGGGTCAGATACATCATAGAATCAATCAGAAAACTCGAATGGCAATGGGCTGGTCATGTTGTGCAATTGACAGACAACCAATGGACATCACGACTCACAACATGGATCCCCAGAGACCACTTGCGAAACCGAGGCCGACAAAAAACTAGATGGAGAGATGAGCTAGACATATTCAGAAAATACTTGCTCAGCAACGCCCATGATAGAGAAATGTTGCTGATCCTGTAGAAGGTCAATGTCCAACGACAGACGTTGAAAGACTGATGATGGTGATGAATAGGGAAGTAATCAGGTCAAATGTTATCAGGTCAGTGTATTGGACAACCAATCAGTGGTTGAAATAAGCTTTGAAAAAAATACATACAGAAAAATACACCCAGAAAGAAGCACACACTATTTGTTTACAGTGGGAAAGAGTCGTCATGGATCAAGTTGAGAATATTATTATAACTGTTCCATCTTCTGTTTGGATCGCCATACTATGTGTTATATTGGTCTACATGTAAGTAAAGGAGTTATAGTTTTTCTTCAGTTATAAAAGACTAAGGTGGGACCAAGTCGAATAATCGATAAAAAATAGAAAAAAAATACTGGAAGTCTTAACTGCTTAAATCAGTAAATTTCCAGTTTTGAGAAAAATCTTTTCTGGTTTTTCGAGATGGGGGTTTATATTTATAATGTAACTGTAATGTAAATAGGACACGTATTTTCTACCATTTTTACGAACTGTTTACTTTGAGGGCTTAAAAAAAAATTATTAAAAAAAAAAACTGACAAATTTACAGAGGTAAGTGATGTGTTATGGATTGTAATTACAAAAAATTAGCTGTAAGAAATCTATTTTCCATTTTTTATCAAATATTCTAGTTAATCAAATCTTGATCGTTTTATTTGTCTTCGGTCGAATTTTTTTTCATAGAGTACTTATATCTAAAAGATAAAGTATAATATATATATATATATATATATATATATATATATATATATATATATATATATATATATTCAGAGTGTTTGATGGATATGATTTTCTACATAAAATGTATTGAAAGAGTTCCAGGTTGTTGGTTTATTACATTTCATTGTCAAGTTACTGAGAAATCTATCTTTACTTCGTTCATCGTTTGAATTCCCACCCACATACATTGTTTGTTGTTGTCAGAAAGTCAGCGGGGAATCCGATTTGAAACTTTTTTTTAATCAAATATTTGACTCAACAGGATCTTAAACAAAAAACATTTTAATTGAATCCGAAAAAAAAACTCAAATAACAGCTGTACTTTAAGCGAAACGAAGGTCGTAATACTGGAAAAAATACAGTGAAAAATGACAATAAAAAGTTCAAATAAAGATTATTAGAATTAAACCAACGTTAATTAACTTATTTATTTAATTAACTTATTGTAAGTTTGCATTAGATCATTTAAAATCCCATCTAGTTTGTAATTTCTGCGTTTAATAACAAAATGTGGCCAAATCGCCCAGGGTAGAAAAATTTGCGACTAAAATATTAAAATATGACTTCTCGGAGCTCTACGGTCCCAGACAATCAGTTCAAAGCCAAAATGTCCGAGATTCCATGCACTAATATCTCTTGGAATGTTTTTTTTAAAATTCTGTAGGTGTATTCATATTCATGTAAAAAAGGATTTAAAAAATGATAAATTGATACAAAGATATATATCTAATTTACTTGCCCTTGAAAAGTGATATTTGTGAGTACTTTTTTTACAATCCTGAAAATGTCTTTCTCCCTTTTGTTCTTAACCCCTTTCTCAGTGGCTGATAAAATGTGATTCTCTCTCCTTTGTTTCTATGAACGATACGAAGTCCCTACCAAAGCTCGGAGTCAGGTCCAGACATTGCCAAGTCGGCCGGCCCTCTCTTTGGTCAACTCGGACCGTCTATGTTGACCACGTTTCCTGCTCGATTCTTATTCGAAAAATAATTATCTGTAGAATAATCCTTACTACAAATAAATACGCGCAATCATCTTAATTCGTTTTTCAAAGGTTTTTCAAGTAGCTTCATTATAAAACCGATTATTTGTAGCGGAAGAAAGTTTAGTTGTCACCACACGATTTTTATGTAAAAATATATATATATATATATGTAAATTACACACGTATTTATTAGCAACAAAAATGAATCATGTTTGTTTTTTAATTAAGAAAACATTATGTTGGAAACATTCAATGCACAGAAACGAACAAAATAAAAATATGACGACAAAATTTGCAATGTTCTCCGCTTCGCTACAAAAGTTCGATTTTAAAATGAAATATTTAGAAAACCTTTGAAAAACAAACAAACATCATTAAATGTTCTTATTTGCAATAAAAATTTATCTACATATATTTTTGTCTAATAAAAATAGGACGGCTGAGTTTGTGGTGTGCAGTGGGCAGAGTTGGTTGTTGGCCGACTTGACTCTCGAACAAATTTTCAATTTCCCTCTTACTCTTATTTCCTTTGTGTTAAAAGTACGAAGTCACCACTGTTACTCCCAGCTACTCGCGGTCGTTCACCTGAAAGAGCAGACACAAAAGATAAGTCCATGTTGGCATGAATTTATATTCTATATCGATCCCCAGTCTGCAAAAAAACAACATATTTTGAGGGTGATTTTGGAAAAATTAATTCGCTCAAACCCATTTTCGAGGTCAAATTGTTATATACAGAAAATCTCATGGTGATGTGTGCTTTTGCAGTGGGCTGCCATGTATAGACAGACGGACAGACTGAATTTTTGCGAATTAAAAGATACGTATAAAAGACAAAACTTGAGAAAGATAGCAAGTGGGCAAAATCTTTGAAAGAAAATACTTTGATAAAACGCCTAAGTAGAATTTATTTTCATTTTTTCAAGAAGTTAACCCCCTGATTGACATTTGTGAAAGCTTGTGACTATGTATGTCTTCCCGTCCCAAACGGTGCATTGCGTTAATGTAACTATCTGAAGTACGCCTTGAACGTGCTAGATTAGAGAGTGCAAAAAATGTTCAGAGTGATTTGTAACAATTCAAGTGTTTATTTGGGGTGGTTTATTTACTACATGGTGATAATGATGAACTAACCCTTCAGTTTGTGACAGTCGAGTAAAAATGATGTCAAAAATTTGTCACCTCAGAACAATTTATATTTTTTTTTACGTGAGTTCACATTTTGACGACCCCATTTTTGTTAGTCTTCCCCACGTTATTCATTTTAGCGGGAAGCGAATTTTGAGAGTTGGGATGTTATAGAGTTTTTATTTACAATCAGATTTTTTAAAAAGGATTTTTTCTCACTTTGAGTGGTCAAATTTGATGGTATTTTTTTCACTTCTAGAGGTCAAGTTTAATGGGGTTTTTTTCAATATTAGGGATCAAAACCAACGGAAAGAGTTCTTTTTTTAATCCTAGAAGTCAAATTCAAGGGTACTTTTTTTCACTTTTCGGGGCTGAGTTCAATGAGGTTTTTTTTTTTTTTAATTTTAGGGATCAAAATCAACGGAAAGAGTTCTTTTTTCAATTTTAGGAGTCAAATTTTTTTCCATCTTTATGGGTAAAATTCAAGGTGATTTTTTTTCACTTTTGGGGGACAAATTCAAGAATATATTTTCACAATTTTAGGGATCAAATTTAAAGGAATTTTTTCTGCACCAAAAGCAAAATAAGGATTTTTCATATTTTGTGGTCAAAATCGAAACTGAAGAATTTTCACTATTAAGGGTCAAAATTTATCGGAACATTTCTTTTTCGCTTTTCTTTATTGCTAGGAAGATTTCTTCGCTGTTTTCGGGGATAAAATCGAGAGGAATATTTTTTTTCATTTTCAGTGGTCAAAATCAAGGGAAAGATATTTTTTTCTATCTTAAATGACAAAATCGAGGGCGAACTTATACTTTCCATTTCTAAGGGTACAAATCGAAGGAAACTTTTTTTTTTTTCACTTCTAGGGGTCGAAATCGGGCTGGAGGAATTTTTGTCGATTTTAGGGATCGAAATCCAATGAGAACCGTTTTTTTTTTAAATTCAATTTTAGTGGTCAAAATCCAGGGGATCTTTTTCTTCCCTTTTTGTGTGTTTAAATAGAATTGGAGACATTTTTCTCTTTCATGGATCGAATTTGATGGGGAACATTTTTTTTCATTTTTAGAGGTCAAAATCAATGGGGAAATTTTGCTACATTTTAGGAGTAAAAAGGGAAGGGCGTATTTTTTTCGTTCATTCCTTTTTCAGTTGACTAAAGCTAGGAAAAACTATTGTTATATTTGCAGGTATTTTTTCACCTGGCAACACCGGGTATTATTGCTAGCTACTGATAATTATTATTATTATTATTATTATTATTATTATTATTATTATTATTATTTGGGTTTCATGATTAATAGGTATTCGGGGTTGAGGGTGGAACTGCAAAAAATGTTGCAAAAACAAACAACTATTCTGATTGTCATCGGGGCATGTCGTATTTATTTACTCTTCCACCAGAGCAAAATGTGACACCAGCGAATGAACCAAGAATAGACGATTTGGTGTGAAAGCAGTTATTTGGTTCTTTGCATTGCAGGTGGCTGGTTAGCCTAATAGTTTGAGCATCGCTACGTTGAAGCCGCTATCCTATTGGTGGCAAGTTCAATTCCTGCAGCACCTCTATCTTATATATATATATATATATATATATATATATATATATATATATATATATATGTGTGTGTGTGTGTGTGTGTGTGCGTTTGTTGTGCGGATGTGAGATGATTAGACAGATTGTTGATGAAAATGACAAGGCTAAGGGAAGAAATTTGAGGGGAAAACAAGTGTTTCATCTCGAAAAAAATAATATCAAGTAAGTGTATTTCGACGGTTGCCAGCCATCTTCTTCAGAGGAACTTGAAGTGGTGCAGAGAAAACTACATCCTGTTTTACCTCTTTGAGATTTGAGGAAGAAAAAACTTTACAATTGTCATTTTCATTATATATATATTTATATATATATATATACATATATATATATATATATATATATATATATATATATATATATATATATATATATAATATTTCAGTGTTTGTATATTGGTTTGTTTTATATTTTTTGTTGTATGTATTGTTATAGTTCTGTTGTTAAGCTATTATTTGTTGTTATATATTTTGTATATGCTTTGTTTTATACAGAATTCACCATAGTCAGAATATAGCACAATTATCTATTTGATTTCACCACCTTTCCCTAATGAGATTTTCGAAATATAACCAATTTCAAAGACGTTTTATGGATATATGGGATGAGTATTAGTGAGTAAACTCGATATTTTTTTCTTATTGGGGAATCGTTCAAATAGAGAATTTTAGAAGTATAAAGGTAGTGCAGGAATATTGTTCCCCTCCCCCTAAAAAGTAAGGGAACACTGTCTCTCCGCACTCCGAAAAACACTAGACTACTAATGATAATTTTTCTTCTTTACAGCTGGGGAACATTGCCTTACAGACAACTGAAGAGTCTTGGTATACCTGGCCCAAAGCCAACTGCTTTTCTAGGCAATCTTCCAGAGATGAAGGAAAAGGTATGATATACATATATATATATAAGTGAAAAAATGGGTGGAATTTATCCGACTTGATAATGAATTTGATAGACAATAAGGAAATACAAACGTTATGAAAGAAGGTTGTATTTATTTCCGTTACATGTTTTGAGAGATTGTTTTCTCTTGTTGTCGAACATCAAATGAGAAAAATTATAAAATTTTGCCAATAACAAGGTTTGAGGATGAAGGGGGAGATGATGCAAGGTTTTTATTGTTCTAGATATCCTATCTTTACTGGTGAAAAAGGAGAAGATTCTGTGTCAAAGTTCGAATCATTTATGAATAAGTGAAAAGAAACTAATTTGTTCACAAACTTTCCCGGGGCCATATTTGTAAAATCACAAAATTTCTTGGAGTTATGTTGTGTAGTTTCAGCGGTGGGCTGTCACATACAGACAGATAGACCGGCAGATTCTTGGAGAATTGTAACGAGATGAATACAAGAGGAATATAATTATGGGCGTCTGCAGGTGGAGAGAGAGAGAGAGAGAGAGAGCAAACAGGGCATTTGCCCCATGATCAGGACTTCTCACCTAGAGTGAGGGAATTGAAAGTTGAGACCTTATAGTGCTCTAGATTTGTTTTATGTAACCCCAAATTAATAATATACCAATATAAAAAGATGGTATTTTTTGTCGCTGGTAACAGGGTTGCCGCTAAGATGCATTCTAAGTATACAGTTTTGTGCCCCCACCCCTATAAATACATCCTTTTTACCTCACACCCCTGGAAAAGTGGAAGCTGTCACCTATGAATACAATTTCAAATAAAGAGTTAAAAATTTCTTCTTCTGCTTTAGGGAATTGCTAAGCTGGACCCTGAACTGGTGGAGAAATATGGCAAAGTTGTCAGGTAAATACAATTTTATTGGGATGCTTGACAAAAATATGAATTAACTAATCATTCTTCATAGAAAATGGGTTTGAAACATTCCTAATACAAATTGTGTGGGGCTGACCTAAACACGAGTGAAAATTTTGTGAGGTTGAAATTTTAACATCATGAGAAGGATTAAGAGCAACACTTGGCTTGAAAAAATTCCAAGATATATGTCCGGAACAGAGCTCTTGATGTAACAACCCCCACTGTAATTTGTGTTCTAACTTCACATATTCCCAATATTCTGAGTATGTGAAAATTGGGCTCAAACCTTTATATTTTCTTTTAATTATAGTGGTCAGAAAGTCAGGGTCCAGTTTAGAAGATATTTACATTTTGGGTGTTGCGGAAGTTAACACAGTCAGGATTTAGTTTGACATAACAGTTAAAGCAGTTCATTCTACTTAGGGAGAATGTGTTTTCGATTCAACGAGAAGAGGCCGAACTAAATAGATTAATCAAGAAAAAACGAAGAGAAAACAGAAAAAGATACAGGGCGGCAGTCATCGAATCAACTCTTGAAAGAGGTTGGGGTTTCAAAGCGATGAACAAAGGCCTCAACTCAGGACGAAAGCAAATAACCAGCATTCCTGAGGAAAATGGAAACCTAACAACAGACGGAGACAGGATTATCGAACGTGCCAAAGAATTTTACGAAAAACTTCATTTGTCCAAACAAGGACTACAAAACAATGAACAGGATATGCAAGACGTGAGCAATCAACTCGTGGACTTCCTACAAGTAACTCCGTAGGAGGTGAGACAAGCCACTAAACAGACGAAGAAAGGGACGGCCCTTTGACCAGACAACATCACCATCGACCTACTCAGAAAAGCGGGTAAAATCATCACCAGGAAACTGGCTGTCCTCTTCAAGTTGTGTCTAAAACACTGTAAAGTCCCAGATGAGCAATTATAATGCTTTTATATATAAAAAGAAAACCCCCAAAACTCAACAACTACAGGCCTATAAGCCTACTCAACTATGTTAACAAACTTTTCACAAAAATAATCACCAACCAAATCACAAATACTTTCGATGAAAACCAACCACGAGAGCAAGCTGGCTTTAGAAGAAGCTACTCAACCATGGACCACCTGCATTCGATAAATCAACTGAAAGAAAAAGCAGCAGAGTATAAACTACCACTTGCCGTAGCATTTATCGACTTCAAAAAAGCGTTCGACTCAGTAGAAATCCCTAAGGTCATGGAGGCCATCACACAACACGGTATAGATCCAGTATATGTCGAAGTGCTGAAACATATGTAAGAAACACAGCAGCTCCTTTATCAGGCTACATAAAGACTCAGACCCCTTTCAGATCCAGAAAGGAGTAAGACAAGGTGATACCAGCTCACATAAACTCTTCACTGCCTGCCTTGAGATGATCTTCAGAAGACTAGACTGGAAGAGTAAAGAGATTAGAATAGACAGCGAGTATCTGAGCAACCTCAGATTTGCAGACGACATTGCCCTTTTCGCAGATAACCTGCATGACTTCCAACTAATGATAGTTGAACTAAAAATGCAAGAAAGTCGGCCTACACAAGAACTTCAGCAAGACGAAGATCATGTGCAACAACCACATCGGAGATAAAAACACTAAGGTCAAAATCGAGGACACAGAACTAGAGAAAGTAGATCACTACATCTACCTAGGACAACGAATCTCCATGAGACCCACAAAAGAAGGAGAAATCAAGCGAAGAATCACGCTAGGATGGCAACCTTTGGCTGAGCAAGCTCAACCTTCAAAAATTAGAAGATCCCATTAATCCTAAAAAGAGGGGTGTATAACCAATGCATCCTCCCAATAGTCCCTTATGGAGCTGAAACAAACGTGCACATGAAAAGATTATGCTTGGCCTCACGTGGAGAGACCACAAGGCAGCACAGTACACCTGGGGAAAAACAGGAGTCAGGGACATCATCCATTAGAAAGCTCAAATGGCAGTGGGCTAGCCATGTTGCACGAATGACGGACAACCGATGGACATCATAACTCAAGACATGGATCCCCAGAGATCTCATGTGAAACCGAGGCCGGCAGAATATTAGATGGAGAGACGAGCTTGACAAATTCAGAAAGTACTGATTCCACGACGCCCATGATAGAGAAGTGTGGCGAATCCGAGGGAAGGTCTATGTCCAACAACAGATGATGATGATGATGATGATGATTTTACAAGAATTGTGTCAAATAAAAAGAAATACAATGACAGAATATACAATTATCTATTTTTCTCTTTTTATTTCAGTTTTTATTTTGGGCGTTATCCTGGCATTATAGTAGCTGACCCAGAGATGATTAAAGAAATATTAGTAAAAAAATTCGCTGCGTTCACAAATAGAACTGTGAGTAACCATTTTCGGTGTTGTTCAACTCTTAATGCAATAAAGCGCTTAATACCACTTTTAATACAGTGGCAAAGTTGTGACATCATGATTGAACTTCCGGTTCCGGTTAAGATAGAATTCATGCTAGATTAGAGCTACGAGAATCTTGCTCGTTTCTTTTCCCACTTTTTTTAAAATTATTATTTGGCACATTCTGTCAGCATAGGATGACACCCAGTTTATACTTGATGAAGAATACTTTGATAACTTCCAGTTATTTTAATAGATTTTCAGTTTTTCTATAGGAAAACAAATGCATAACAGACCAAAGCAAATTTGCAGCCACCACAGTTCAATATTCTGTTCCTGATTGCAATTACAGATCTGATTGTCACCGTTGCAAATAGTACAGGTTCCTAAAGATGAGAGAGACGATATCGACTGATATTAACAGGGAAACTTATCTGTGAACTAAAAAGCACCCAGAGTGGTCACACCTCTATAGATGCTATTGTCAGGAAAGGTAATTATGCATGGTTCCACCCCAAAATTTAATTAGCTCTCCCGTTGACTATTGACCAACCTCACACAAAATATTATTGGAATTCTTTGAGAACTTCTGGGAATGCCGTGTGGATAAACATTTTACCACCTCTTTCTCACCATTGTCCACAAGTCCTCTATCGCTGCGGGTGACATCAGTAATGAAAAAAGACCCTTAAAAAGACCCAAAACAGACATGATTATTCTTAGACAATGCGCTCCATCAGTGTTGGTATTTTTTAAAGATTTTAGCTTCAATGTCTTTGACAGAGACTTCTGCCAGCTGGTAAAATATCAGATGATATGGTGCCTCGAGCCCGAGATGACAAATGGAAATATTTAAGGGCAGTTTTATCTCAAAACTTTACCGTCAAAAAAATGCGAGGAGTAAGTATGAAATTTTAACACAGTACAGGTATCCCCACTCAGGGATGGGTGAACAGTATTTTATTTGGATTAGCGATTGTTTAGATAACTGTTCATAAGAGAGAAAAAAAACATGGTACCTTGAAATCTCATTCGGATAACACAAAATTTGAATAACTGATATTCGGATAACTGAGGTTTCTCTACTCATATTTTGAGCACTTTTTCATATCCCCAACCCCGGAAAAAAACCCATCGGCCTGCCTCGATGACGAAGGTCGATATTTGTCTTCTGGTCTTTTTGATGTGGAAGACTTGATATACAATAGTATGCTGAACTTCTTAACCTAACATACAGTATTTTATAAACATCTTGCAAACCTTCCCAAAACCTACAATTAAAGTCATACTTTTTCTGCAATCATTGTAACACAGTTAATTGCAGCGAAAATCTCATGCAAGTTCATCTTGGGTCTGGGAACGCTGAAAAAGGAGAATATGTATTTACTTGCCAGTTTACGCCCAACTTCTTTAATCGTTCCACGATGGGAGCTTCAAGGCCATACATGAGTGACTTTTTGCCTACCCTTTATGAGGTATGAGAGTTCGATTCTCGCAAGAAGCTTACTCTATTCCCGATCGTGCTATTTATTCGATGCTGTAGAATGACGGCCCGAATTTTAAGCTATGATAAAAACCACTAAAAATTAAAAAGGCAAAAAATTGTAAGGATTTATTTAAGATATTGATTCACAATCCTTCATTCAATAATAAAAGTAAATAATACAAGCTGGGGTAAAACACGCTTATTTCATTAAAATTTCTATGGCAAACAAAACAATTCATTTCTCCATACAATATTATTCCCTAACTACGTTCCCCATTTCAACTCCTTTACTAAAAGTTTCTTTGAATGGTATTAGCAAACTTTAGCAAAACACTTCGACTTGAGTTTGGGTTCTGAAGTGGGAGTAAATTCGTTGTCAGTTTTCTGTGTACGTCACTGTGTTACTGTTTATCGTGCATGACGTCCGTGGTTAGGTTGCTGTCATTGTCATCTATCATTGTGGTTTCATACAAAAGTCAAAACAATAGTTGGAGTTTGATAAAAATATTTTATTTTCAGATGGTGCCATTAATCCACTCTGCACTTACAAATTTGGAGAAAAATTGTGAAGCGAAATCAAAATCAAAGGAGGAAGTTGACATCAATTCGTAAGTATCATCATCATCATCATTATCAGTTTTTTAACGTCTGTTGTTGGACATCCCCTGGATTCGTCACAATTCCCTATCATGGGCGTCGCGGAGCCTGTATTCTCTGAATTCGTCTAGTTCATCACTCCATCTTGTTTTCTGTCGGCCTCAGTTTCGCATGTGTTGGCTTCCCTTCAACATTGAATATTAAGATAAGAGATAAAAAATAATACGCAGCAAATATCAAGATTTTGTTAAATAGTAACATAAGAATCTTAATACATAATAAGCATATATGCTAATTCATTTTCAGTTTGTTTGTGATCATGCATCTCATTGGTCAATTTACTCTCCAGTGCGACATAACAATGAAGATTACGTCACTGAAAATCTCAAAATATTATATCAGATAACATATCAAAACAGAGTCAAGCCGACACAACAAACTAATTAAGATTAGGATATTTGAATTATTAAAAAATAGATTACTAAATGAAATAACTTTATGCCCCTTTGTGTCTCTCCAAACATAAACAAATGCATCATTTTTGACAGGCATATGCTTGTAAATAAATAAAAGGATTGTGAAAATATCTGGTAGTCTATTGCCATGGCAAGTGTACAGACAGGCAACACGGGTACCGAGGTTTTAATAGCAATTACAAATTGAAAAGTTTGAGAAGTCCTGATCTAGTCTACTCACTATTCCAAAATGGCTTCCAAAATAATCGTGTCATTCACTCATGTCGATCAATTTCAGTTTGTTTGGGGGTTACACAATGGACGTCATTGCGTCAACTTCATTTGGAATTGAAGTTGATTCACAGAACAATCCCGAAAATCCTTTCGTCAAAAATGCTCGTCAAATACTCTGCACTGACCGATTCCAATTCGTGTTTCTTCTATCATGTGAGTTGATTTTTTCGTTTCGTTTCATTTCATTCATATATTTTACCATTGCAAAAAAGTTGAAGTGTTAGATGTAAAACCAACATCTCCGATAGTCTAGTACGAATTTCAATATTTCATGGAAGGCTGGACAATAGGCTAGTAGTTTTAATTCGTCACCATTTGTGTATCTGGCCTGTAAACCTACACCATTTTGGGGGCGTTTCTTCGTTACTTCAAATGGCGTCTCATCACTCAAAATATACGATATTTCTGAGCTGTGGTTATGTATTGTAAGATCAAATAATATATTGATCCCCAGTTTTTTTCCTGTTCTATTCGTTTTAATCTTGCATTCAACAATGAACAAATTCTCATATTATTCCCAATCACTTTTTTTCTTTCCAGTTATCTTCAACCCGTTGTTTAAATTAATCATCCCTCTTATTTCCAAATTTGCATCATCATCGAGAAAATTTCTCTTAAACTTTTGGTGGTTGCTCCTAGCTGATAGAAGAGCAGATGAAAATCAGGTGTGTATTCATCATCATTTAAAACAAAAGCAACATCGTCGTCATCATTATTATAATCATTGTTATCACTTGCTGTATATGAAAGTCGTGATATTACAGGTCGACCATAGAATGAAATATAGGTTTAGCTTACCGAACCAAGACATTTATATATAATCTTCAGTTGTTATGATTCTACTGCTGCCCTAATACCTTCTTATCTCCTTACGTACAAGTCGTACCTTAATTTTCATTCTTCTTTAATTTCTTTAATTGAGCGAGTGTATTAAGTATTATTGAAGCGGCTAAAAGATGTTCTATATCCACAGCTAAAAGAATATCTGGTAACTTTGCAAAATATCTTTAATTACGCTAAAGCAAGTAAAAGATTGATACGAATAATTTGATAAACTTATTGAAAATATATTTATGTAATTTGGCCATTTTTGGGGGCTATCATAGATCCTTCTCGTGATAAAATTGGATGCAATTGGGAGAGGGAGAGTCTAACTAGTTCGCTCGATGAATCAATTTTGTCCTTTTTTTATTTCTTGATTGTTCGCACAGCGTTCCTTCATTCGGGGACGCGAATGAGCAAATTAACACACAAAATGACCAACTTATTTGCATATATTCTTATTATATGTTTAGTTTTTTTTAGAGAGCACCTTTTGAATCAGAAAATCTTGGAAGAGGTTAATGACATTCTGAAGTATGGGGATGGTGTTTGTGCAAAAATATCTTCAGAACCACTGACGTTGATAGTAACAGCAAATTTCGTTGACAGGAAAATATAGAACAGATTTAGTTCTGTAGCCCCTGCATCTGGATCTGGGATACATCGGAAAAGTTTCGAGTTTCCGTATTAGTGCCCCCTGCTCTGCCATTTTCCTGTCAGAAACTGTTAACATAGATTTCCTTCAGTTTTCTAGTGATTCTGGCTGTTTGGCTATATATGCATGTGTCACATCAATAGACCTAAGTCAGAAAAATTTGAACGTTTACTCTTGATCAAGTCTAGTTCTTTCTGACCCCAGACACCAAGAAGAGAATTTTTACGGGTGGGGGAGCAGTTTACAATGTAAGTTTGAACTGATTTGGTCCCTTCGTTTGTGTACAGCAGCGTTCACGCTTGTTTTCTGGAAATTCAACCTTTTCAAAATTTCACTGATCACCCTTTTTTTTTTAATTTCTTCAATTGATCACCCTTAACACAGTTTTGGTCATGTGACAGTTTCTAATGAGTGGATTATCAGACCTATTTCATTTCTTCTTTAAACTCTTAATGTTATGAACCACTTGTGTACTGTTCTTAATAGACAGTGAAACTCTTCTGTGAACGGAATGAAAGACAATGGAATTTTTCTGCGGATAAAATGTGAAAAATTTTGCTTAACAGTTGAAGGGAGGTAACGTGGATCTGTAGTTATTCCTCCATGATAATGACATTCAAATTTTTCTCACATGACTTTAAGAGTTGATTCATATGTTTCTAAGTAGTGATAATGAAAGTATACGGTTGGAAGGGGGTGAATCTTATCATTACTTATTTCCCTTGATAAAAGCATTCTAATCACATAGGTTTAAGAGTTAATATATATGTTTTCCAAGGTAATTGTAATAAAAGTATAATTGGTATTTCGATTTCCAGGGGCGAAGTGATTTGCTTCAGATGATGATTAACACTCAGAGAAAAGCTCATTCTTCACAGGAAAGTAATGGTTCTGTCAATGTAGAAAAGCCAGAAATTACAGGTTTACCAAGAAGTAAGTCACTGTCTCTGCATATATGGGCAACCATAGGCCTGCGGTAACATTTTTTATGGTCTGTAGCCCATCTAGGTACTTCTTTAAAATCTTGTATGATGTTTCTCAGAAAGTAAATTTTATAATTTTGTAAAATTATTTGAATTTTGGCCTCAAAAATCTATGATATGATAATTGTAATTTATTTGTGTCCAAAATGAATATCAAATAAATTTCCTGTAATACAATTGACATTTCTAAGTGAAAGTTTGCCCCGATTAAAGATTTAAAATGTCTTATGCTTTGTCTGTAGTTTTGATAAGGGTCATTAACACTCAAAAAAGTTTTTAATACAATCAATTTATTTCTTCTTGAGAATCGTCAATTAAAACTTAGACCAAAACTGTCAACTTATGTTTTTAAGATTGTCTGGTTGGCTAGATAACTATGTATGGACTGGCCGCACAGATGGAGCAAGATATTTATCCACCATGTCTACAAAAAACTTCTTTTCCTCCTGTTCTTTGAAAATTTCCACCTTAAATTGGTATCTAGAGGGTGTTCAATTTTCAATGAGTGTTCATACTAAATTGATCACTTATTTTATGTCCATTGTTTTGAAAAAATTCAGACTATATTAGTGATCACTGCCCAATATTGTGCAGTTAATAATTATTTTCCCTGAAAATAGCTTTGGTAAAGGTATTGTTCTTCAGTTTAATCTGTGGTACCTCAAAAACTGAAGCAAAAGAAGTAAGTTTATATCAATGGAGGGTTCTTTTCTTTAATTTAGCGTGCATTGCATTCTGGGACATGTGATTGAACTGCTGATTTGAACACACAGTGTTATAACGATTTTGAAAAGGAAACATGGGAAAAAATTTATTAAAATCCAATAAAAATTTAATATTTTGTAATTAAAAAGATTTTTGCAAATGTCTTAATCCAAAATGATAACAGCAGACAGTTTGTTCATTTATTTAGATTTTCATGAAAAATATCTTTGTTTAAACGAAGTGTGCCCTCATAATTCTACTTCAGTTGTTATTTCTTTTTGATAAGATGACCCTAAACATATTATGTAATGCGCATCCAACCGATTAAGGAGAGAAGTGACAACAGAGGACAACTTTAAAATCGTATGAAATTTAATTTCATCGTCAGAATCTTCATCTAATTAGTAAGAACAATGATTGGAAAAAATCTGTGAATTTGTGTGTGTACATTTATAGAACCGAAAATATTAAAAAATATAAATGAAACATACTTGCTACTGAATCTGAAAAAAGTGGCTCTATGCTCCACAGGTTGGACTAAGGCGAAGGTTTCATGAGCCCTTGATGAGACTTGAAATTTGCATCCTTCCCTCGTTGCTTGATCTTTTAAATTTTTCTCCAGAAAGTACTGTACCTCTCTGAGGTCAGCACCGTAGGCAGCTGCATAGCTTGACCTAATAGGAAGCGCTGGCCCTGAAGGTAGAGTCAGTTGTTAGATCATAAGAGCCAAATTAATCACACTAAACAAGACTTTGCTCCATACAATAAAGAACGTTTGTCACAGTTATTCTAATTCGGTGATGACTTTACGCCTGCATTATAATGATTATTATATTACATTATTATACGACGTCTGCATTTTTTTCACATGAATGTTTCAATATATATTTTTGTTTCAGAAATGACTGACCAGCAGATTGTGGCCCAATGCATTATATTCTTCATAGCTGGTTATGAAACAACGGCTTCGACATTGTCTTTTATGGCCCACAGTTTGTCTTTAAATCCTGACATTCAGAAGAAGCTACACCGGGAAATTAAAGAGGTATTAGGAGATGTAAGTGATATTTTTTCTTTTCTCGGCAATCACCCATGAATGGGGATTCAAGAGATGATAACGATAATCCCTCATCTAAAAAATTCAAAAAGAAACAATCAAAATATGAACATTTACTTTTCTGATAAAAGCAGTTTCGCTACTGATTTCTTTCTGTTTTAAGAATAAGCGTGACACTTATTTCAGGGATATGTGCATTAAAAATTGTCAACCAAAATTGTCACCAATACTGCCAGAATAAGTTTCTCCAGTCTCTTAGTTTGTCCAGCTGGCTGGCAATTCATCAAGCAGATCAAGCTACGGGGATGAAAATTTAAACATTTGCTCATTATGTGTAGGACTTTTTTCCTACCAATTCCGCATGGATTGAAAGCATACAATGTACAACAGTTACAAACATTTATCAATTCAATACTTAATTTGATATTTATTGATTTATTATTTGATTTTAATTATTTGATATTCAATACTTTTTGACTGGACAAGTCATTTTTGGCAAATTGCCTTCAAATTCACATTATCGATAAAAAATGAGAAATAATGATTTCTTTTTGTAGGAAGCCCCTAACTATGACAATATCCAGAAACTGCCCTACCTTGACCAGTGTATATCGGAAACATTGAGGAAATATCCAATTTCAACCAGGCAAGATCTATTTATATTATTATAAAGACAGACATTAAAAGATTGATGATGATGACAATGATGTTGGACATAGACCTTCCCCAGGATATATACGTTATTTTGTTCTAATGTATTCATTCGATTATTTTTTTTTTAAATTTCGAATGAATATTCTTAGTAACTGATCCAATTTCAAATATTTGTGTGTACTTTCCATATAAATACATCTTTTCTTGAAGGAAAAGTCTTACTTAAAGAAGTTACCATCAAAAACGAAAGAACACTTACACTTCTATCGTTGGGGGAGAATAAGAGTCTTAAACGGGTTCTTAAACGGGGAAAATAAGAAAAATATTCTGATGTTTTGAAAGAGAGAGAAAGGGAATCTTAACTGACATTGTCTTCCTCTTAACTTTCACCTCCTCACGGAGCGATCGAAGCACCTCCCCGCTCTTTGGTTCAGACTGGTCTGCGTTCGTATGCTCACAGAAAATTCATATGATGTAGTTTTATAGTAGATTGTCATAGACGGACGGACAGACATTTGATAAATTATGATAAGATTATACACTGATTTATTTGAACTGGTATCCTCATCTTGCTTGTAATATTGCAATATTTAAGCCGTTGTATCCTCGGACATTTTTTAACATTATAAACAGCTTAATTTTAAATTACCAAAAGGTGAAAGGTATATAATTTTGATCAGTAGTTATTGTGCTTGATATTTACATTCAAGTCTTCTTATATGCTTTTATCAAATTTGGCAACCGTCGATGAATTACTTTTTGTTTTCTTACAGAGTGGACAGAGAAGCCAACAGAGACATCACATTAAAGAACTGGTGTATCCCAAAGAAAACAGACGTTATCATCCCTATATATGCTATTCATCACAATCCTGAATATTGGCCCGACCCCCACAAATTTGATCCTGATAGGTATTTTCTTTCTTCTTGCCTTGACATTAAAATACTATAACATACACACGTGTTACAACCGAATCATGTTGAATACACCAGTTCTTGCACGAATAACGAAGTTAAACAACGTTAAACCTGGTCAGTACTTAGAGAGGTAACCATCTAGGAATACCAGTTGCCGTAACCGGCTAGGGGAGGTACCCCCTGCAGCCATGTTGATCTCCAGACAGATTGAACGCTTCTTCCATTTGGAAACCTTTAACATGGTACTTGCTGGGGACCCCGTTATTGGAGCCTTGTACTCGACTGAGTTAATCTCCTTAGATTATAATGTTTTGTTTTGTTTTTTGGCGGGGGGAACAAGTGTCCTGATTATCTGGTCGGTGTAGGAAGGGTAAGGAGTTTTTTTTTAATTAGGAGAATCATTAGGTGTTAAAGGGGTCAGTAGAAATATGTGTATGAGAGGGAAATGGATTTAGAATCATACATGGAGATGTGTGTAAATGTGTTTAGCTAGCACTAAAAATTGTATTGCTATTTGTATGACAATTAGAAATTACCTGGATATTGGATGATCGTGTTGCTGATCGATCGGAGGAAGGATTCAATGTATCTGCACCTGTTGGAGATGTGGTCGTGTTTGATCATTTGTGCTTTTTCAGGTCGAGATTATGTTATTAGAGGTTTCGATGTTGGACCAAAGCGTTAAGGCCCTCCACTCTTTGAGACACCTGGCTGTTTCTCATACGTAGAATGAGTTACAATTCTGACAAGGTATTTTTGTGTGTTTGTTGTGCAATTCTTTTTATATTTTCTTTAACCTATTCATCAGATTTACCCCAGAAGCCAAGGAGAAACAGATTCCTTTTACTTATCTCCCCTTTGGAGGGGGGCCTCGCATCTGCATTGGGATGAGATTGGCTGAAATGGAACTGAAAATGGCTATGGTACAAATCCTGCGCAAGTTCAAATTTGTACCTTGTGAGAAAACACAGGTAAAATACTTGAATTTCTGTATCAGATTATCCAAAAAGTGACTATATAGGGACTTTCTCTGTCCGTAAAATTGTAATGGGGTGATAAAGACACAAAATAGTACATTCCTTTCACCCATCAAACATGACCCTTGTACACCTTACGTTACCAACACCATACATACCTACAACACCGTACATGAACTGTCAGTAAAGAAACATTGATTATGGTTGTCTAATAGTATAACTGACCTCCATGACCTTTGGGATTTCTACTGAGACGAACGCCTTTTTGAAGCCGATAAATGCTACGGTGAGTGGTGGTTCATATTCTGCTGCTTTTTCTTTCAGCTGATTTATCGAATGCAGGTGGTGCATGGTCGAGTAGCTTCTTCTAAAGCCAGCTTGTTCACGTGGCTGGTTTTTATCGAGTGTTTTCGTGATTCAGTTGGTGATGATCTTTGTAAAAATGTTGTATACACAGTTGAGTAGGCTTATAGGCCTGTAGTTGTTGAGGTCTTATACAATCACAGCAGCTCCTTTATTAGGTTACATAAAGACTCAGACCCCTTTCAGCTCCAGAAAGGAGTAAGACAAGGTGATACCAGCTCACCTAAACTCTTCACGGCCTGCCTCGAGATGATCTTCCGATGACTAGACTGGGAGAGTGAAGGAATTAGAATAGACCTCAGATTTGCAGACGACATTGTCCTTATCGCAGAGAACCTGCGCGACCTCCAACTAATGATAGATGAACTAAATGAAGAGAGCAAGACAGTCGGCCTATACATGAACTTCAGCCAGACGAAGATCATGTGCAACAGACACATCGGAGATAAAAACACTCAGATCAAAATCGAGGACAGATCACTACATCTACCTAGGACAACGAATCTCCATGAGATCCTCAAAAGAAGATCCTTCAAACGAAGAATTACACTAGGATGGCAAGCATGATGATGATGATGGTATGAATTAGATGTTAAGCTGAAAACTCTGCTCATTGGTCGGTTTTTTCAGCTAATGATCATGATTATTCATATTTCTATTGCAGGATCCAATTGAGTTTTCTAATTCCTCCCTCTTGACTCCGAAAAATGGAATTACCCTGAAAATTGAGAAGCTCTAAGCAAGACTGGCGTAAATACCACCCCCAGTGATCACAATGGATAATGGCAAATTGGACATTCAAAGAAGCTTGGTGGCTGCAGGGTCAAATTCCTCTCTAGCTTCTATTCTGACTAAAGACGATTACTGCAACTTTTTTATATTTATATATGATAAATGAAAAAATTCAAAAAATATATCCTTATAAATGTATTTATCTATTCATTTCTTAGAATGAAATATGCCCGAGAGTATTTATAACATGAATTTTCTTCGAAATGTAAGTCTTGGCTCAGTCGGTAAGAGAGTCGCCCACTGATCACTGACCTCAAATCACGGTAGGAAATGCTAATTTTATTCATTGGTTTCGTTTAACGTGACAGAACAGACAGGCAATGAAGGGTTTATTCCCTGATTTTGGTGAGGATTGTTCTTGTTACAGTAAGAAAAGTCAACTCCAGACAGATACCTTCGACATGCCAAATTGTGGCCTACAAAATGGCACCCACCATACATATATATACATATGTATATTTATATATAATTATTGTGTCATTCACAGACAGCTGTTTCGATGTATTACATCTCTTCAGTGTGGCTATAGACTTTCCATTATCCCATCCAGTACCGCGAGGCAGAATCGAAAACTTCACTTCGGACATGCAGGCCAATATCATATATATATATATATATATATATATATATATATATATATATATATATGCAATAGCAGGCACAGCTAACGAAAATGCTAAACCGATAAACCACTAAATAATTAGCGGAAGCAAAGATAACCGCAAACTGCCAGCTTTTTAATCCTTTTTAATTTAGATATTGTTGTTTGCTTCGGTTATTCATATGTTCTGCTATTTATATCCATCTATCTATAGGGACTTCACCCAGCTCTAAGCGTCCATAATAGAAACTTCAAATTTCGCGTACACGCTTCTCTCCATGGGTAGGGAAAGTGTTTGCTTTGGGGGGGGGGGGTCAATGTGATTTTATGCTTAAATGGTCCCCTTTGTTTTTTGGAAATTTGGACATTTTAGTAGCCCAAAAGAGCAAGTGAAGTAACTAATTGACCTTCATTTTTTTCAAATTTTTAATTGATTACTCCAAAATGAAATGCTGCCAAAAGACATTGGTCAACCGGTGGTTGCAAAAAATACGTTTCCGTACATATCTCATCTGTTGCTGTTATTAAACACCACTTCCCACTACAGACCGGTTTAAGTACTTTTACTGGATTTAGGCTATTCATGGGTTCTGACATCTAAATACACTAGCTGTACCCATGGGGAAATTCCTCGATTGTTGACATCATAACTGAAATCAAACCTAAATATCATCTCATGCCTTTGTGGTTCTTCTGATCTATGCCCGTATATTCTCATTGTCCCCCTTATCCCTTCCAATCTTTGTTGCTGGTCTATGATAGGGAGCCGCTTTAACGTGCGTCGCACTAAACCATTGAAATAAAATATCCGCCGGTGAAAGTCCAAATAACTGCCATATGTCCAAATTTTTAGAACAATTATGTAATTAAAAAATGGATGTATAATTATAAATGCGTTATATTACTTTGAAACTCTGCCTGAAATGACTTCCTGTTACTACACAGAAGCGACGCTGCATCAAAGCAGTCACCTATCGATCGCAGGTTCGATTCCGGCCGCAGCCCATTTTCTTCAATTGTTTATTCTACTTATGCTTTCTAGGCCAAGTGATATTTTCACTGTGTAGTTAGCACACACACACACACACATATATATATATATATATATATATATATATATATATATATATATATATATATATATATATATATCCCTTAAACGTTATAAATATGGATCTGAATGAATCGAACTATTCACCCGATGAATCCCAAAAGGACAGAAACATAAACATGTTTGTGTTGTGAATCCAACATTTCATTATAAATATATATATATATATATATATATATATATATATATATATTGAGAAAAAGAAAGATCGAGAACGTAAGAGAGAGATAAGCTGCATAAAATACATATACGATAGCGCACATACATACACACACACACATATGATTAATGTATTGTTATGAATTGTGGTTAATTCGAGGATATGAGAGTAAAATGACAACGTTGGAAGGCTTTTCCCAGATAAATGATTCTTTATATCGATGTTTCGCTCATACCAAGTTTTTTTTTCACGAGGATAGGGCGTAGCACCTCCATTATGATCATCATCATCAGTCTTTTAGCGTCCGTCGTTGGACATAGACCTTCCCCAGGATTTGCCACACTGGGCGTCACGGAGCCAGTACTTCCTGAACTTGTCTAGCTCGTCTCTCCATCTAACATTTTGCCGGCCTCGGTTGCGCATGTGGTCTCGGGGAATCCATGTTGTGAGTCGAGATGTCCATCGATTGTCTGCCATTCTTGCAACATGGCCAGCCCACCGCCATTTGAGATTTTTAGCATCACATTAATTGGATGAAGAACGTTCTTTAGAACGGTTAGTGTTGGTTCATTGAAACTTTCCCTGTGATCTTCTGCGTTTCATGTTGTTATGAAGTATCAAATCTTAATCGCCTGTTAAAATTTGTTTGAAAAACAGAACATTCTTAATACGGTTAATAACGAATCGCAAATGGAAATACGGTTCAGTACTTTTTTCACTTGATATACGTGGAAATCACAAATAAGAGCGACTAACATAACCAGGCTGGGGCAAATGATTCTCAAAGCTTGATTTGGGTATTTTGAATTTGTTGGTTATCTCCGGCGTTAGTATGTTTTGAGGGCGCTCAATATTATAAGAAATAGATTTTATTCAGTCATTTTTAGATTAGATTTTTTACTTCTCACCACAGTCTGACACATTTTATAATTTTCAAGTGAGTGGTGTCTGTTTACATTTGTTTCTCTAAAATTTATCAATATGTCTGCGTCATTTTCTACAACAACATTATATTCAATATTCCAAAATCCAAACGAACAACAACGCTAATATCGAAGTTCACAATTCAGACAGCTTAAAACTGAAAACATGACAGAAAGAAAAAAATAAGCTTTATGAACTCACGAAATCAAAATTACTGTTCTGTTGTATGTAAGCATGTTTGTTCACTTTCTGTTGATTATATAACTACAATAACGACTACTATTACTGTTGTTGACATGACTGGTTCGTTTTTTACCCCAAATGAATACAAGAGTTCTAGTTAACAATGCCTTGCATAACCTTTCAAATCACTGTGTAAACATACTGACACAGAACACAGCTTTAGGTATAAACTTACCGAAACAACGGGTATTTTCTAGTTATGCTATTCACTGTTTTTCGGGTTCAAGTGACTCCACATAAGTTTGCTAGAGGAAGTCTTGTGGGCTACTTTACTTAGAAATTAAACACGAGCAGATGTACAAGCTGGCGGCAATTCCCGCTGAAGACAGGTACGTTATCATAACAAAGTGTGTGTGAGAGAGAGAGAGAGAGAGTTCATTTACATTCACTATCACCATCATAATAATCAGCAGCAGCAGCAATAGCCCCTTAGCGTCCGTCGTTGGACATTGACCTTCCTCAAGATTCGCCAGAATTCTCTATCATTGGCGACGCAGAGCCGGTACTTTCTGAATTCGTCAAGTTCGTTACACTATCTTATATTTTGCTGACCACAGTTACGTATATGATCTCAGGAGATCCACGCTGTGAGTCGTGATGCCCACCTGTTGCCTGACATTCTTGCTACATGACCAGCCCATTACCATTTGAGTTTTCTGTTCGATTCTGTGATAGCTCTGTTTTTTCTGTAACACACTTGCTGTCTTGTGATCTCTCCGTGTGATTTTGAGCATAATTCTCCCTTGTGCACCTTTGAACGGTTCTCAGCTTGAGGGTCAATCTTTTGGTCCGGTTCTATGTTTCGGCTCCATAGGTGACCATCGGAAGGGTGCATTGGTTATAGATCCTTCTCCTTAGGACTATGCTTTTTTTTTTGTTCTTGAAGGTTGGGCTTACTCCACAGAACGATTTGATAAATAATTGTTATCTCAGACATATGACAGGCGCCCCTTGCACTTGGCGTTCTAGGTGACTGCCCATGTCGCCAGTAACTTGAGCTAGTCCCGTTGTTGATAACGAGCAAGGAAACATTTACAAGCCGAGTTCGTATTCAGACTGTGGTTGGTTTTTAGGAGAGTCATGAATCCAAACATCCCTTGGTCACAAAATCGACTATAGATTGGCAATAAAATGTATTTTTAGTCACGAAGTAGTTAATGAAATTAGTAAAATACTAGTTGATTTGCTCATGGTATAATTAGTGGTGGAAGTATATGTGAAGTCTCCCTCTACCTCTCTTTCTCCCCATCCTTACCCTAACCCTGGCCCCTAAACCTCCGAATTTATAGTCATATTTTTTTAATGCATTGGCACCAAATGAGATTGATATAACATCAATAGTAACATCAGAATAAGTAGTAGTAATTATATTACCAGCAACCAGCGAACACACGTACACAGCACAGAGTATACAGATAGTGAGGGAACGCCGTTCCCCTTTCCCTGAAAGTAAAGGAACACTATTCCTACCCGTTTCCATGGCACTGCAAGAAGTTATTCACGGAATTTCAATTTTGCGAGGAGTCTGCAAAACGATACCCGCGAAATTCGAGGGACCAATATACATTTACAAGTCATTGTTGTAGATGTTATTAGAATATAGGAGATTTACGAGTTGATTTAGAATATAGGACAAGACGTTGAAATATGGGTGAGTCCTATCAAATATACAATGGTTGGCAACACAAGTTTAAAAGCCTACCCGATTGTTCCAGTTCAATAGTCTGATCCCTAAGCTTTCGCCTGGGGTGTTGGCGTTTTTCTAGTTCGACAAATTTATTTATTTCCATCAATATATCCTTCGTAAACTCATTAGAAATGTATTGGTGCTCATGAAGTATTAATCGCCCAAGCTTCTTTCCGATAACGCTGTAGAGACAAGTCCCATATATCGACCGTGAGGGATTGCTTAGATCAGGGTTTCTCAAACTTTTTTTGCACTGAGACTGAGCAAATATTTTTTGGAACCTAAAAGATACAAGGCTCGATGCCTTTTCAATGAAAAGTATTCTCTACATTCCTAATCATAAAATATTTGAATCTTTTGATATGCCTAATGTCGACATAAGGAACATATCATGTGTTCCCTATGTCAATATTATACGTATTAGAAGATTCCCTATTGTTTATATATGTACATATGTCTGTGGATGACACAATATATATATATATATATATATATATATATATATATATATATATATATATATATATATATATATATATATATATATATATATATATTGTGCCATCCATATTATGACACAATATATATATATATATATATATATATATATATATATATATATATATATATTATTGTGTCATCCACAGACAGCTGTTTCGTTGTATTACAACTCTTCAGTGAGGCTATAGACTATCCATTTTCCATCCAGTACCACGAGGTAGGATTGAAACCTTTATTCACTAATAGTTAATGAAATTAGTAAAATACTGATATATATATATATATATATATATTGTGGCTTTTGATGTAGGCTGTCACAGACAGGCAGACCTTCGGTGAATTCTTATAAGATCAATGCCATAGGAATACAATTTTAAATAAAGGGCAAAAAAATTAATGTCCTTTTTTTCTGTTTAAGGGAGACGTTGAGTATGACCCTAAACTCAAGAAAAGTAAGGGAAAGCTGTCAAGCAAATCGAGATCGACTCATACACGAGTATATACGGTACATTGATTTTGATTCTCACTAGTTTCCAGTTTAGGGGATTAGAGACCAAACAAAACATTGAATTAATTCTAATGATTATACACAGAAAATGTCTTTACAATATTCCAAATAACGTATACACTCATGTATGGGTCCAGTTTTGAAGATTAATTTCCTCGGCAAAAATTGGGACCGACCTAAACATGAGTGATAATTTTGTAGAAGTTGAATTCAAACCTAATGGGAAGGGTTATGAGCAACGTTTGGCTTCAAAAATGAAATGAATTTAATCGACCAATAGATCAAAAGGTCGACCTGTACACGAAATCGACTTATACACGAGTATATACGGTGCCTTGGTTCTGATTTTTGATAGTAATCAGCTTTGGAGATATTTATGTTTAAAATTGAACATCGGGTGACGCAAAGACGAACAGTAAGTCATAGTCCAGTTTAACATCATTCGAACAGTGTGAATCGATCACTAATTTTAGTGTCTATTTACTCAAAAACGAAATAAAGTGTCCAAGAAGCAACATCCAGTTAAAGCAGTCCAACGATTTTGTTATCTAATGAATCTTAATCTATAAGAATCGTGTTATATATGAAGAAATACGATGATAGAACACACAATTATTTTCGTCTCCTTTTATTTCAATTCTTATAGCGGGTGTCATGGTGGCTGACGCAAGATTATTAAACAAATATTTGTCAAAGGTTTCTCTGTATTTACGAATAGAACTAAAAGTGATCATTTGCTTTTGATATTAAGCTTTTTAGATTTTTTTTTAGATAGTTAGTTCTGGTATGAGAAGTACGGATATTTTCAATTGACTTTTTCTTCTACTGTTATCTTCAATCCGTTTGTATAATTTGATCACACGTGCGACCTGCATCTTTAATCTGTTTATTTCGTCAAGTTCTCCCACAGTTGCTTTTGGCAGACAGAAGAGAGAAGAAAGATAGCGTAAGTATTCATCATCAACATTATCATCATCATCAATATAACCGTCACCATCATATATATATATATATATATATACATACATATATATATATATATGTATGTGTGTGTGTGTGAGTGTGTATTAAGAAATGGATATGCATGATCCGACAGAATGATTATAAATTGCATTATGTTATACAGAAAAATTCTCATCTGAAGTGATCTCCCGGCATAACACAATTGAAGTGTCATTCACCCTAAACAATTTTAATAGAATAAACATTTTTAAAAAATGGGGCTGCTGCAGGAATCGAACCTGCGACTGATAGGGTAATTGCTTCAACGTAGCGTTGCTCTTACCATTGAGCTAAACATAGAATAAACAATTAAAGAAAATGGGACTGCTGCAGTGCTGCTCAAAAATTTGAATTCACTCACAGTACAATAATTTGAAGTTGTATTCACACATGGTGCCATGATATCTAATTCTGTGTAAAACATAAAAAGCCCTGAAAAAAAAAGCATGAATTACATTAAGAGACATTTGGAAATCATTGACTGAAATGACATAAATTTTTGGAAAAGATTTTTTCAAGTATATATTCAGTGTCTAAAGCTATAAAGAGGTAGGATTGAAACCTTCGCTTCAGATCCGAGGCCGGTATTCTCTCTACTCCACGGAACTGGACAGGCAGTAAGGTTGAATTTAAGCGATATGCTTATTTAGCTTATATTATCCCTATTCCTATGGAAGAGTATTGCATAAGCTTACAATGAACGAGTTACCTCACTTAAAGAGTGATCAACCCAGAATAGGGGAGCGTTAATTATTGTGTCATCCACAGACAGCTGTTTCGTTGTATTACAACTCTTCAGTGTGGCTATAGACTATCCATTTTCCCATCCTGTACCACGAGGTATTATTGAAACCTTTGCTTCAGAGCCGGAGGCCGGTATTGCACACACACACAAACACACACACACACACACACACACACACACTCACATATATATATATATACTATATTTTTCAATTTGTAAGAATACAAAAAGAAGGAAATAGAAAACAGATTTAATCCGTTGTTGACGATATTTAATCACGGTGTTTAATATTGAATTGCGTAAAATTTGAGGAAACGAACGGTTCTCTCAGTGCAGAAAAGTAAAACAACACGATATTGAAAAATACAGGTTTGCAAAGAAAAAGTAAGTTGATGAGCTTTAGTTACCTCTGTCATCGAAGTAGGAGAGGTATTTATTGGGTCGAATTTATAAGGGAGTTGTAGGGGCAATTACCCCGGCCTCCTCTAGCCGTGGGACACCCTCTATACAAGTAAATCATAACTAAACTAAAAGTTTCTTTGATAAGAAAATAATTTATAATTACTGCTTAGAATCCATTGTTGTAAATCAATTAATAAAATGGTCATGGACATACGGTGATAGGAGGTTCTGAAATAACATTTATCTCACCTAAAAAATTCAACACGTATACATGAACTCATCAAATCCCCCTAAATCAGTGTTTTCAAATATTTTCATTTCTAAGGTCTCCGTTTTTTTAAAAAATCAAATTCATATGGAAACTTTGCTTTTTTAATGTCTTCCTACTGAACTATTTCGCTGATCTCAGGCATTTGAAAGGCAGACCCTAGTAATACCTACGTAAACCTCCAGAGGTCTGCGACCCCTAGGTTGTGAACCCGCACTAAATGTTGAAGGGAGGGCTATCGAAGGAGCCAGGCCTCTAGGACCCCTCAAATCTCCACGTACGTTCCTGGATACAGGATATAGATGAAAATCAGAGATATGTCCTTTTTACATGAATCTATTAATATAAATTAATCACCGCCTACCCACAACACCGGTTTAGATACTGTTAATTGGTTTGGGTTATTCATGTGTTCAGGCATTTGTACGTATTCATGTGTCTATGTATCTGGGCTTTGTCTAGCCCTAACTGTTCATGGTTCATTGAAATTTTACGCACTCACTCCCCTCAGTGGGTTGGGGAAATGGGTGGTTCAATTTCCAATGTAAGTCTATACATGTAACGGTTGTTGTTGCTGTTATTAATCATCACTACCCACAACAGACCGGTTTTAACACTTTTGCTGGGTTCAAGTTATTCATGGGTTCTAACATTTATATACACAAGCTGTACCCATGGGGGAATTCCTAGGTTATTGACACCTAAACAAAAACTAAACGTAAATATCATCTCATGCCTTCATATTTCTCTCAACCTATGCCTGTATCTTCTCATCGTCTCCCTTATCCCTTCCAATCTTTATTGCCGGTCTATGATTTTATCTAAATGTTATACAAACATAGATAAGATTTATATGCCAAAATTGTCCCACTCTGTCAGTGAACTACCTAACTTTCTTCCCCCTCTCTCCCTACGCTCTTTCTCCCCTTCTCTCTCCCTACTCCCTTAGGTAAAGTACTTGAATTCGTTTTCATCCTGGTCACTTTCTGAATAAAAAGTTCAGACATTTCCAGTGATCACTGCCCAACAAAAATGCGAGAGAAGTAATTCATTTATTGATCACCCTTTTTTTCCTAATTTTTCAATCGATCTCCCCAACAGACATGATGCCAAAAGACGTTAGTCACCTGGAAGTTAGGAAATAACAACAATTCACATACATCTCATCTGTTATGCATGCAATTGTTATTGCTTTCATTGTTATTTTTCACCACTACTCACAACAAATCGGTTTAAACACTTTTGCTGGGTTCAAGTTATTCATGTCTTCTGACAATTATATATACGTATATGTATGTCTATCTCTATATCTATGTAGCTGGACTTAGCCAAGGTCAAAACATTCAGAGTAGAAACTTTGAATTCAATGAATAAAGAAATTGTTTTGTTTTGTTTTTTGACCCCGACACGAATTTTCAGGCCACAAAGGATTGGTATCGAGCCACAAGGAAATTATGTGATTTGATGATATTAAACAACACAAATCACCTGTACATTTCTTCATTCCATGACACAGTCCCCACTAAGGAATATATTTGATTAACCCGGCACACCAACAGTTGAAATGAAATGAATTAGACAAAAACATTTCAGTAGTCATTGAACGAAACTTTTAAAAAAGTAATTCGATTTTTCCCCTTGGGATCCTCATATCAAATTCGTTTGATAAAACCTTTTAAAGACAAAATTGGTTATATTAGCCACTCATCAGCAACTTAAAGCTAACTTATCACCAATATTCCGGCCGAGCTTACTCCTTTGCTTCCTTCCCAGTGGCAGGTCCGCAAAAATGTTATCAATATTAAACTGACTCACGCTACAAAAAAAAGTTTGGGAACCCTGCCGTATACAATCTCTTGAACAAAACCCTTTGAGGGTAGCCACGTTTCAGAATCTCGAATTTTTCGGTTTGGCAACTTAATACTATGAAGAAGGCGAATTTTTGTTTGTTTGTTTGTTTGTTCGTTTGTTTGTTTGCTTTTCTATGCTTTATAGACTTCAAAACGGCTATGCAAGGGCAACTTGACCGCAGGATTAATATTAGATAGGTGGTGCGTTTAAATCTGATATTAAAATGAGACACAATCATACATAAACATTGTGGTCCAATAAAGTAGATTTAATTTATAAATGTATTAAGCCTAATCAATTTTAGTAATATGTGTTCCTGATTGCATATGAACTTTTGGATATTATATATATATTCAGTTTTCTGTCTGAAGTACAGAGATGAGTAATTATCATTATAATAAACTGATTTACTCGAACTGATGCCCTCGTCTTGATTGTTATGATAGCAAAATTTCTGCCATTGTCGCCTCTAGACTTTTAATTTCATGAACCTTTCGTAGCGCTCCTATTGGCAGCGGAACTTTTGGGGGGATAGAATATAAAAAATGTCTAAGAATTACGTAAAGGTTAAAGGGAGGTCACTTTAATCAGAAATTATCTTTCTTAGTTATAACATTCAAATTTTTTTATATGAATTTAAGCGTCAAGTACCTGCCATACTTGGTAACAATGTGAGAATTCCTTTTCGTTTCTTACTGGTTGACCAGCCGAGACATTATAATAAAGAACAGGCAAACCCTTAAGGGTACAGATGTTATTATCCCTATACATGCTCTTCATCACGGTCTAGAGTATTGGCCTGAGTCTCAAAAATTTGACCCTGATAAGTAATTGTATTGCCTTTTAAATTCTACCATACCCACACTGGAGATCTGGGTGGCCGAATGAGTAACCACTCGGAGAATGGACTTTGAGCGGAGTTAACACTCTGATTGGAAGAGTTGCTGTATAACATCGTGCTAATGTCCTCAATCCATCCCCTGCTATAGATGAGATAGCGCAGGGTGAATTGAGTGACGTCTGTTCGGGTGCTTGTTGCCTCTAAATCAATTTCATATATCGAACGGTAGGGGTAGACGGTAATGTGATATGTAGAGCATAGGTATGAGCAGCTGAAGCTGTGACCAGCCTAAGGGCACTCCTTACATATACACACTTACATGAATGTATACATATGGGTATATGTTGCAGAGCAATAATTGAACCAATGTTAACAAGTTGGTCGCCTACTCGGAACTCCATTATTGAAGCTTTTTCCTGACTAAGCTAAATTTCGATGATATGTATATTCGATTCATATAACGAGCGAATTTCTTCTCTGTCTGTTTGGGATCAAGTGGGATGCTCTGATTGGTTAATTTATGTTCCTATTATAACATAACAATGAAGATTATGCCATCGAAACTTATAAGACTTTATGTCCAATGACACATTAAAACAGCTTGAGTTGATTAGAAACTTGAAAAAAAACATAAAATTAGGATACTTGAATTATCAAACATGAATTGCCGAATAAGATAGCTTTAGGCTTTTTGTCAATCCATACATAAATAACCCTGTCATTTTTTACAAGCATATGCTAGTTTCAACATATAACAAGCGTATATGCAAATTACCTGTCCGTTCGTTTGTGCATCGATCTCATTGGTTAATTTACCTTCCTGTGATGACACAAGAATGAAGATTACGTCTTGAAAACTCTCAAGACTGAATGTCTGATCATACATTGTAACAGTTTGAGTTGAATTGAGACTTGAAAAAAAAACATAAAATTAGGATACTTAAACATAAATTACCTAATGAAAAACTAGGCTCCTTGGTGCCGATCCATACATGAATAAAACCGTCATTTCTGAAGGGTAATTGCTAGTACTAAATATCTAAATAATCAGATCTTATATAAACATGTTCCATTGAAAATGACAGATGAGGGCATCGTTACACGGGATATCTATTAGATATCTATTAGAAGCTGCCATCAAAACTGTTAATATAGGTTTCTCTCATGTTTTTAAGTTGGTCAGGCTGACTGGCTGGCTGGCTATATATGTATCACACGTACAAGCCCCACCAATGGAGCAAGAGGGCTAAAAATTTGAACATTTATATCATCAAAAACCTTCTCTTTTTACCCTCACCACTCGATAGGTTTTAGTGGAGGCTCAGTTTGCAATGTAAGTATATGCTAAATTAGTCCCAAGTTTGTGACCGTTTGTTTTTGGTTTTTTGGTTGTTTTTTTTTTGTTGGAAATTCAGACTTTTTAGTGATTACTGCCTCACAAAAAGCGATAGAAGTAACTTATTCCTTCATCACCTGTGTATCCAATGTTTTAATAGATTACCCCCAACACAGCTTGCTTAAAAAAGACGTTTGTCACGTGGCGGCTTCTATTGAATGACTAACCAGACCTATTGTCTGTATATTTGAGAAGAGTTCGTTGTAAAATTGGATCTCTACTTCCCATCTTTGATGTTGTCAACACGAGATTTTGGCTGATAATGAAACCTCAATTAAATATCAATTGCTTCCACGTGTTATGATATTTGAAGTTTTTCTCCAGACAACGTCAAGTACCCCAGCTTTATCTGTCTCTCTTTTACGCGTATATGCTAGTCGCAACGTATAATACGCGCATATGCAAGAACCGTATATATATTAGGTCCTTCGCAAGAAAATTCAAGTCGTGAAATAAATTAATGTAACTTACAATATCGCAACATTGTTATTATTATTATTATTATTATTAGTAGTAGTAGTAGTAGTAGTAGTAGTATAGCCCTACCTACAAAGATATTGAGCACTCAACTTATATAAATTGCAATGATATACATAAAATATATACTTCCGTACAGCATATATATATATATATATATGTGTGTGTGTGTGTGTGTGTGTGTAGTATATGTGGTACAAATCAGGCTAGCAGTGTAACATAATATGGTAATACGAGGCCCGAAGAGGGCAGAAACATGAGCTAGTTTGTGTAGCGAATCCACAATGTACTATATATATATATATATATATATATATATATATATAGTGTTGTTTTTTTGTTTTGTTTTCCGAGTGAGCTGACTTTTTTCTAAATAGAGCTAGTATAAACTATGTAGTCATGACAAGTTTGTTTCACGATCATACGATCTTCAGGTGAGGTTTGCATTTAAGAAAAGTACCCGTTACGTTTTAGTCTCGTTATGTGGTTACATTTTCCCCTTATTTACTAGTTTCATTATTCCATGTAATCAGTTGAATTCGAGTTATTTCCCTTGAACTTTATGTGGTATTTTCATAAAGATATTATGTTTACCAGAGGCCTAAAAGAAGCACGTTTTTTTCACTTATCTCCCTTTTGGAGGTGGGGTTCGCAATTGCATTGGAATGAGATTGTCTCAAACGGAACTGAAAATTGCTATGGTACTAAGCCATTTCCATTTACAAAGAATTTTATTCGAACACTTCACTTTCGGCTAAGGAGGAAAACCGGTATATGTGTAGATATACATGCACATATGTGTGCGTGTGTGTGTGTGCGTGAAATTAAGTTAAACAGGTCTGGCTAGTTACTCAATAGAAACTGTCATACAACCAACGTCCTTTGGCAGCATGGTGTGTTGGGGCAATCAATTGAATAATTGGAAAAAGGGGTGATCAATGAAAAAAGTCTAGATTTTCAAAAATCGTGTGATACATATGTACTCTGTCAGCCTGACCAGCTTAAAACCGATGTAATGTATTGGTGACAGCTTGTCTCCAGGAAATCAGGAAAGTTATTAACTAGTATATGCCCTTATACTGGCCACGGCAACAGCCGTTTCTGCTAAGGCTTGACACCTCACAAGTTTCTCCTTGGAGTTCTCCGAGGTTTTGCAACATGTGAAATAGACTTCAGACAAGTGTCTGAACAGGCGTCACTCGCTTCACCGTACGATTAGATGAGATGAGAGTTATCGAAGAACCACAATAACCTTTAATTGAAATAGTCGTCGTCAATGTTATGCTACGGTTGTTCAATTATTGACTGTGATGGTAAATTTTATCATCAAACCATTTTTTCTTTATCTAAAACTTCCAGAATTCGTATACGTTATTAAGATTTTACTGCACGGGGTTTTTTTTTTTTTTGGTTTTTTTTCTTGTGTACAGTAGCGCACCTTAGGGGTAAGACTGGTCGTCATTATTTTCGCGTTCTCATTTTTTCTCTTCTCGAGAATTTCTTTCTTCATTCTTAGTATTGTTGCCCCCCCCTTTCTTCTTCCACTGACCCCTCTTTCCTTCCACCCCCCCTGCCCCATTCTCGGCAGTACCAATTTCTTGGAGTGTCATATTTCTGCGTTCGGCCAATTCCTGAAGTGATCTCACGTTTTTAACCTCCGTAACGTGACAGGTGGATAATTAGGAAACCCCCAGCCACGGGGGGTGGGGACACGCTGTCATTGCTCTGAGGACACACAATGTGTGGGTGGAAGAGACAGCGGCTGCAGAAATGTGTCACTGACTCAGCCTAAATAAATAAGTGGAAGCGTGTTTGTGGAGCAGTGTGTGTATGTGTTTAATTCATGTATTGTGTACGTTACGATTTGTGCGGAAGTATTTCTATGAATGGATGTACGTGTTTACTCGTTTTCATATACTTTATTCAGTGTTACCAATTTAGCGCCTTTTGCGCTAATTTTAGTGCGTTTCTCGTATTGGCAGCGCGAAAGTTCAGCATTTAGCGCTATTTTTTGCCCATTTTGAGAGCTCTTTTTCCAGCATTTAACCCTTTTTCAGCTTTCTATAGCCATTTACGAGTAAATTTTGCTAATGAAAATGGCCTTTCAAGTGGCTAACAGTATTTTTCAGGACGTCTTTGGCGTATTTTAACGCCTTTCCGGGGTAAAAATAGCGTGAAATCTTTTTAAAACGGGTAGTATTGACCTTATTTAACTATGTATAATCTGCTAGCATTGATGATCCCACCGCTTATTAAACTTCAATTTAGAATGAAAAATGCATTATCCTGTGTATATAATTTTAAGGGGAAATGCGTGTTATACATAGTGAAATACAGTATGCATTGAAACAGTTTATTGCTTACCCACTGTCGTAGATTGATGGCCCTAAGTTATGTTTATAGAGATCAACTAAAAATTAGAATGAAGGTAAATGGTTGTAAAAAAATATCAATAATGGTTTACAATACTTCACCCAAAAAAAGAAATAATATTTTAATGGATTCTATGATGTCCCTGACTCTTGTCTTTTCTCGGATGTACTGTGCTGTCTTGTGGTCTCTCCACGTGAGGCCCTGGAGACCCTCAAAAGAAGAAGAAACCAAGCGAAGAATCTCACTAGGATAGCAAGCCTTTGGCAGAGCAAGTTCAACCTTCAAAAATAAGAAAATCCCATTAATCATGAAAATAATGATATAATAATTACTTTCAATTTTATCATAAAAAAATTAGCTGCAACACTTAGTCATATGTCCCTACGTTCCATCACTCAATAACCTTCCCATGATTTTGGGTAAATCATTGAAAAAGAGAGGGGAGAGTGGGAGAAACAAAACGTTGACAGACTTACACTGTGTTACTTTTACCATTTTAGTGTTTGATTGCCAAGAAAAAAAAAAAAACAGAACTTGTTTAAGAATTGATTTTATTGTGAGAAATATGTGTGCTATTCCCGAGATGAATGACCAACGAAAATCCGAATATAGAAATAATTTGCTCCTGATTCTTAGAACCAAAAATTGGCCAGAGAATGGTTTCTGGTGACCCTGAATGACCCCCAGAATTAGAGAATGTGAGAAGTGAATTTTTTCATTCTCATAGCCAAATTATCATCATCATCATCATCAGTCTTTTAACGTCCGTCGTTGGACATAGACCTTCCCCAATATATGCCACACCTCTCTATCATGGGCGTCGCGGAGCCAGTACTTCCTGAACTTGTCTAGCTCGTCTCTCTATCTAATATTCTATCGGCTTCAGTTGCACATGTGATCTCAGGGGATCCATGTCGTGAGTCGTGACGTCCATCGGTTGTCTCTCATTCTTGCAACATGGCCAGCCCATGCCATTTGAGATTTTTAATGGATTCTATAATGTCCCTGACTCCTGTCTTTTCTCAGATGTACTGTGCTGTCTTGTAGTCTCTCCATGTGAGGCCCAGCATAATTCTTTCATGTGCACGTTGCATGGTTCTCAAGTTGTGGAAACAGTAAGTCAATAAACCTTTTAGTTTTTGCGGGAAAGAGACACAGATAAATAAACAAAAGGTTTGGATATTAGCATCGATAGATAGTGTCGAGATAACATTAGCATCTAACGCGGACCCCAAAGAAATTGACTGCTTTTCTTGGGGGGGGGCAAAATTTGACCCAAGGATGTGTGCCGTAGACAATCTGAGACTTGCTGATTTGGAAGATGAATTTTGTCCTGTGATGCATAGTGCTTGATATCTTAGAGTACAAACATACATACATACATACATACATGCATGCAAACATACATACATACATACATACATACAAACATACATGCATACATATTTTAGTACTATGTAATATAAATACATGATATATACATGTATGTTACTATGAAATGGATATATGATCCAACAGAATGATTATAAATGGTAATATATCATATTGAAACTCTATTTGGAATGATCTCTCATTATTACATGGCGAAAGTATCACTTGGCCAAGACAACTTACATAGAATGAACAATTGAAGAAAATGGGACTGCTGCAGGAATCAATTAATAGAGTAGCCACTTCAAAGTAGCGTTGCTCCTACCATTGAGCTAAACAGCTGCTGCTAATGCTGCGAAGGTTGAAATAACTGTTTCAACTCCAAATTCTCATCTTGTTTATTCACGGTCTATGTCTTTTCCATTTGTTTCTTTCAACGCAGACAATTATGTTATTAAGAGATGGATTTACGATCCGACAGAATGATTATAAATTACGTTTTATCATATTGAAATCACTTGAAATTATATCGCGTTATCACACGATGAATGTATCATATGGCCTAGACAATGTAAATAGAATAACCAAACTGATATGTTTATTTCATTTACTAAGCTAAATTTGGTAAATTTTAAATGTATTTTGCTTCAGTATTTGCAGTAAACATACAAAGCCACAATAGTGGGACTCTCAATAAGGATCAAACTTATTACTTTAGTAATATTCAGCATAACAAGCTTGTTAAGTATTACTAATGTGAAACTAGGTATTTCTTTAGATTACCGAAATAATTAGGGATTTCGCAAAATCTCGAAGGATTTCAATCTTACTGAAACAATATTTGTTTATTGTTTCTTCTTCTTCTTCTTCTTCTTCTTCTTCTTCTTCTTCTTCTTCTTCTTCTTCTTCTTCTTCATCTTCATCTTCTTCTTCTATGTCTTCTTTTTCATCTTCTCCCTCTTTTTCTTCTTTTTCTTTTTCTTTTTTCTCCTCCTTCTTTTTCTTCTCCTTCTTTTTCTTCTTTTTCTTTTTCTTCTTCTTTTTCTCCTTCTTCTTCCTTTGCTTCTTATTTTTCTCTTTCTTCTTCCTTTCCCTCTTATTTTTCTCCTTCCTCTCCTTTTTTCTTTTTTCTTCTTCTTTTATTTCTTCTTCTTCTTCTTAGACATGATCTCTGCATTTCAAGATCTCTAAAGCAGATCACACTATTCCTTAAATAAAACGTTGAAAGGAGAGAATAATCGTTTATGTTCATCAGAAAATTGATCGCCAAACTATTTACGGATCTGACCTTTCGGGATGAGTTTAATCAATTTTTTCCAAGAGAAAAGATCCATTCCTTATTTTGTATTTTTTTTGCATCCCAAGGCAAAAATGAATAAAAGCGAGTTACTCTTAACTGAAGGAAGCAGACGATCTCATACATCAGATGTTTCCTCCATTTTTATCATCATCATCATCATCATCATCATCATCATCATCATCATCATCATCATCATCATTATCATCATCATCATCATCATCAGTCTTTTAACACCCATCATTGGACATTGATCTTCCTCAGGATTCGCCACATTTCTCCATCATGGGCGTCGCGGAGCCAATATTTTCTAAATTTGTCCAGTTGATTTCTCCATCTTGTATTTTGTCGGCCTCAGTTTCGCATGTGATATCTGGGGATCCATGTTGTGAGTCATGATGTCCATGGGTTGTCTCTTATTCTTGCAACATGGCCTGCCCATTGCCATTTAAGTTTTTTAATAGATCCTATGATGTCTCTGACTCCCGTTTTCTTCCTTATATACTGTGCTGTCTTGTGATCCCTCCATGTGAGGTTGAGCATGATTCTCTCTCGCGACCGTTGCATGCTTCTCAGTTTGCAGGTTTGTCTCTTGGTTAGGTTCCATATTTCAGCTCCATAAGTGACTATCGGTAGAATGCATTGGTTGTTTACTCGTTTTTTTCTTTTTTTTTTTCGTGAGATCAAAAAAAAAAAAAAACGTATGCCATTTACCCCCAGAAAATTTTTCCTTCGATGGTTGAAAACCATACCGTATCAAGTTGACTTTCTCAAGAAAGTAAAAAAAAACACCAATTTTGAAACTTTATTTTTTATAATTCTTATTTCTAAAACTGATATTTGCTAAATTTTAAAACACTTTTTTGTGTTAATTTTTATCACTCCTAATCTTCTCAATAAATTTTTAGGGTGCTCAAAAAACGTGAGTAAAATGAACCCTTAAGGAATGAATTATTCTTTTGCTTTTTGCTCGTGATGCAGAATGGATTATGTTTCAAATTTTACACCAAGGAGAATAAGATGAAAATAATGAAAAATATAAAAGTGAATGAAATATTGTAATACTGACTCAAGTGTAAAAGACGCTGATATAGAAAGACTGATTTGATATTAGCAATCTCCACTCCTTCATCAATGAATCAAATACCTTCAGCCCCACTCTCTTATTATTGAATCAAATACTTTCAACCTCACTTCCGCATTAATGGAATATAATACTTTCAAGCTCATACCCTTATTCATGAATCAAATACCTTCAACCTCACTTCCTTATTAAGGAATAAACTCCCTCATTAATGAATCAAATACTTTCTGGTATACTTTTGGAACTTACTTTGATTCTTTGCGTACAGTGCACATATCGAATGAAAGTACAGAATATATACTGTGCTGTCTTGTGATCTCTCCATGTTGAGCATGATTCTCTCACGTGACCTTTGTATGCTTCTCAGTTTGTAGGTTTGTCTCTTGGTTATGTTCAATGTTCCATGGGCGTCGTGGAGCCAGTATTTTCTAAATTTGACCAGTTCTTCTCACCATCTTGTATTTTGTCGGCCTCGGTTTCGCATGTGATCCCTGGGGATCCATGTTATGAGTCAGAATATATTCGTGACTTAACAAAGTACAGAAAAATAATATCCTTTCCGTTTCCGTGTAATGTTTTTTTATCAGTCTTTTTTAGGTTCGCTTTTGGGAAAAAACTCCCCCATGTAAGTGTTAGACGAAGGGGTGATTAGCCTTATTTCGTCAAGATGGCCAATGACGCCAATTGGTAGGGGGGGAAATGGATCCATGCCTTTCCCATATATATTTGTAGCAAATGGTGCAATGAGAAATAAGGAGACAACGAAAGATGGAAGGGAGGAAAGCGAATGAATAGAATATATGAAAGAAAAAAAATGAAAGATAGATGGAAACTATGAAAGAACGAAGAAAAGATGGAAGGAATTTTTTTTAAAAAAGAATAAAAACAGAAAAATGGATAGCTGTCTTAGCCAGAGTTTGAACTCCGTTCACCATTACCCATTCTCCGTGTCGTTAACCACTCAGCCACTTGCACCTCCTGTGCAATATGTATCTGGTCGAAAATTCCTGCTAATGAGTTTATAAAGTATTTATCTTATCAAGCTGACATTTCTGGCGTCCATGACAGTTCTCATTCCAAATATTTGTTAATGAAATTCTTCAAGAAGGGCCAAATATTTGTTACCGTTACTGTTGTCGTCTGCTTAATGGTGTTAATATGGTGGTCAGTCGTCTGCCAATGTCTGTTCGGTGATTGGCAAAAGGTTTTATCGGGAGAAAATGAAGTAAATCAATTATTAAACACATTCGTTGGGTTATATTATATTACTGGCTGGGTTTTTGACTGGGTGATGGGAGGGATAGAATAGGAGACAGGGCGTCTTGGGGGGTGAAGGAAAAAAGGGCAGGATAGGTAGACAGATCCGGAATTTCGAAAGTAGATGGGAGAGAAACAGGGTCAGGGAAGAGAAGAGCAGGTAGTGGAAGATACTTAATAAGAAAAGGAAGAAAGAAGGGATGTCCGAATAAATAGGCGGACATACTTGTGATAATATTGGAAATGGAAGTGATGAGGTGGGGAATATGTGCAAGAGACGGAATAAAGAAGGAAAGAGGAGAGGAGGGAGGAAATGATGGTCGATAACGAGGCTGATTGAATTGTGCTAAAATTAGGAAGATAAGTATGGAAGAGCAGAACGAATGGGGAGTTTAAAAGGTGCGATGAGAAATGAGTAAGAGAGAAGATGAGAAATATTTGAAGGAAAACAGAGGTGAATGAAAGATGGAAAGGATCAAAGAAGGAATGAAAGACAGAAATGAAAGAAAGGAATGAAAGAAAGAAAATAGAAAAACAAGCCTGGCTATTGCAGATTCAGACTCCTCTCCTACTTCTGTCCCGGCAGAAGATGATTACTGCAACTTTATTACAGTAAACTTCGCAACGTGCACATGAGAGATTCATACTCAACGTCACATGGAGAGATCACAAAATAGCACAGTATATTAAAGAAAAAACAGGAGTCGGGGATATCATGGAATCTATTCGAAAACTCAAATGACAATGGGCAGGTCATATTGCAAGAATGTCGGACAACTGACAAACTCACAGCGTGGATCCCCGGAGATCATATGCCGTGGTTGGCAAAATATAAAATGGCGAGACGAACTTGACAAGTTCAGAAAGTATTGGCTCCGCGACTCCTATGATAGAGAGATCTGGTGGATCCTTGAAAATGTCCAACGACGGATGCTAAAAAGCTGATAAAGGTATAATAAGTAAATTCATATATATGTGCAATAATTACAAAGACATTTTTGTAGGAACTTATTTTTGCTCGACACCGATTTTGATTTATACATGAAAGTGCTCTTCAATTCCAGTTCGGTAAAAAAATATTTTTCTCTCCTTACGGATTGTTCATCTGAAGAAGACTGTAGAAAGTATTGGCCGAAACCTCAAAATTACAGACAAATAAAGTTCTGCAAGTAAAATTGAAACTGTTTCGCCGGATCGTTTGAGAAGTCACCTTTACTGGCACTTTTTTATAGACGAGAAAGCAATCGGAGACCGCATACCTCTACCAACGCTATCGTCAGGGGAAGTAATTGCGCATGGATCCACCAAATAACTTGATCACTTCTTCCGCAGCCCATCATACACCCTTCCTCAGAATTTCATAGAATTTCGTTAAGAACTTTTGTAGATATCGTGTGGACAGACATGAAATTTAGACAATATCATGTGGATCGGACTAATAATGATTTAGATGAGCTAATTATGCGTGGATTCATTAAAGATTTAATCCCTTGTTTCGAAGTCTATTATCTACCTTCTCACAAGATTTCATAGAAATACATCGAGTACTTTTGGAGATATCGTACTAACAGATATGAAAATAACCTGCGCATTACTCCCTTACTCTTCTATCCTGTGTTGTCAGTTAAGATTTTTTTCGGGAACTCACCCTCAAATTCGAGAAAGTTGAACAAAAAAGCATCTAAATTGACAGTACTGATTATATACCCCAACAGTTGTTTTTAAATGAAAATACATAATCTGATTTTTTAATGAAAAATAGAAGATTGTATTTAGTTATCTTCCGATAACTAGAAAGTAAATTAGGTCGCTGTGTGTGTGCGTGGCATAGTTTACAGAGGGATAATACCGGCTTTATTTTTAGGGGGAAACTATGTATTAATGGTATTTGCGTAGTATGTATAAGATTTTTAACAGTGTGCAAGTGTAGTGACTAATGGAGCTGAAACATCGAACCTAACCAAGAGACAGATCTGCAAATTGAGAACTATGCTACGTGCACATGATGCTGGGCCTCACATGGAGAGACCACAAGACAGCGCAGTACATCCGAGAAAAGACAAGACTTAGGGACATCATAGAATCCATCAGAAAGCTCAAATGGCAGTGGACTGGCTATGTTGCAAAAAGGGCAGACAACCGATGGACATCGCAACTCATGACATAGATCCCCCGAGATCACATGTGCAACTTAGGCCAGCAGAATATTAGATAGAGGGACGAGCTAGACAAATTCATAAAGTACTGGCTCCGCGCCGCCCATGATAGAGAAGTGTAGCGAATCCTGGGGAAGGTCTATGTTCAACGACGGACTTTGAAAGACTGATGATGATGATGATGATGATGATGATGATGATGATGATGATGATGATGAAGTATAATTTATGTACTTTCTGACACTTTATCAGCTCTTATACACACATACGACAAAGCAAACTTTTTTATATACCTATTTTTTTCAAATTCAAGAGTTTAATTTTTATATTCACTTTAATTTTTCATACTTACTTATTTCAGTTGTATGTACGGAATGTCATAAGTCGGGAAATAGTACAAATACCTCTCCATTTTCTAAGAGGAAATAAGAACTAAACGGAAGATTGCAAACGGTATCTGGGGGAAAGGAAAGAGAGAGTTTAGGGAGTGCATGGAATTGGTTCATTAATTAGGGAGAGTGATCAAGGAGGGGCGATAAGCATACCCTATAGGAAACTGGGAAAGGGTGTTGGTTTAAAGAGCTGGTGAGAGACCTGATGACGGTCGGAGTGTGGAAGGAACAGATTAGACTACAGGGACTGAAGACAATGAACGGGAAAACAATTATAATGATGACAGGGAAATAAAGGCAACAAGCTTAGCTGCTGCAGGGTCAACCAACAATTCCTCACTCTATTCCAAGAGACTATGATGACTGCAACTTTTGTATCGTTTACATGATGAATAAATTTGTAGATACGTAAGACTCGTCAGTTTGGCTCAGTCGGCTATACATCTGCCTACCGACTTGGTTGTGATCTGAAATCTTGGTTTGGAAATGTTAATTTGATATATACTTGGCTTGGTTTAACGTGACGGGATAGACAAACGGTGGAGAGTTTACTCCCCTAATTTAGACGAGGATTGTCCTTGCTGTTGTTGTTATAAAGAAGAAAAACAAAGTCAACTCCAACCTCAAAGATAAAGATTTTGTGGTCGTCTGGTACAGTGAAGTCCCTAGTAATATTTTCAAAGGAAAAAAATCAAATTCATTCTTACAAATAAATTTCAAACATTTGCCATGTAAACTTCCTTGGGAACAGATTTCTCCTAAACATTAGCATTGTTTTTTAATTGCCATGTGAGCAAATCTGTTTGTTCATGAGTCATTGTCTGTCTGTGTAGATTCTTGTATATTTAGAGCGCATTGATTCAACATTCACAAATGAATTAAACTTCAACTCTATAAAGGCCCTCCATCTGATGGAAGCCCCTGGGCTATAGTCTCTTAGCTCCATGCCTTAATCTGACACTGACTTGGACAAAAGGAAAATCAATTTCACCATGTCTTATATTACCTAAAGTACGGCCATATAACGAAATTCTGTATTGTTATCAGTATAAATGGCTGGAATTTGACCTTACAGACCAATGGTAGAAGCACTAACCGGACACTGTTCCAAAGAATTGCAAAATGTGAAGTCCAATGCGACTTTAAAATTCAAGAGGGTAATCCTATCTAGGCCGGGAGGGGGGTAAAGTTGTGTTGGTTGTCACTTATATAAAATGTAATTTTAAAAGTATTGAGTTGAAAAAAGAATAAAAGGTAAAATTTGAAATTGGTGCCAGTTATAGTTTTGATTAAATTATCACTCTTGGTGCTTATAATACTATTTCCACTATCATGATCATATTTAGTATTATGGCACAATTTATCATCGGTGGTCTCGATTGGAAAATTTCACACCAGCGCACACTCGATGTTAAAAATAACGCATACAAATAAAAAAAATAATAAGGAAATTCCTGGAAGGAACGGATGAGTAAACACTAGAGTTTGCCATCATAAACAAAGAAAATGAGATCTGTCAGGTTATGAGTTTTATTGTTCCAGCAGGCCATGGGTTGTAATTCAACGAAAGTAAAAAGCTGGGGAAATATGTGAACCTTGTCAGAAAATTAAACTTGTCAAAGATGAAGGTGAAAAATATACGCATTATGACATTGTGTCACCCATCATTATTGGAGAGCTTGAGGTTTGAATCCTCCAGACTATAATCACTAGTATTATGAACAATAATAAGGACAGGCACAGTTCAAAACCTGCAACGTTGTATATACAATTTTTGACGGTATTTGCAACATTCATTCGGAAGTGAAAAAATTATCTAAAATTACCTTTAAGAAAATACCAGTATAAGCTTTCGACATTGCTGTACCAGAATGACCATAAAGGCCCCTAAAAACACTATTTTGAAAAAACAAATGAATGTTCTCTGATGGTACCTAGTGATGTACTCATGCAAGAAATTAGGGTTGTAGCCCGCAAAATGAGATCAGAAGTACCCACCGACACAAACACAGGGACGCACAGACAAGCAAAGAGAGAAGAATCTGTAGTCCACGTGATAAGTTGGTCGGGTGAGCCATTTGTAGGGCTACGATGATTCAGTATGTATGAAGTGCATACATTAATTATAAACACTGTAGAGTCTGCCTATTTTCTTCCTTTTTCTCTTGCTATCATCTTTCTCTTTCTTGTACTTTCTATTTTTTTCATGGGAATTGAATAAAACTGAATATGACGTAGAATGACATAAAAAAAATATTCTTCTCTCTCCCTCTCTCCTAAATTTCTTATGAGCGCTTTTAACCCATTCAAATTTGGTCTCAATAAGAACGTGTTTGGCATTCATAGACCGGTCAGCGTTCGTTGCATGTAAAATATTGTATATTGTGTGAAAAAAAAATAAATAAAAACAAAGGAAAACAAGAAAAGAGATATTGAAAACAAAGTACAGGAAATCTTCGCTTATAAGGAGATCATTTTACACTTTTTTTCGTTTTTTCGAAAAAAGGCGAAAGGTGAACATGGCAATCAGTGCTTGTTATGCAGCAATCTGCTATAGAGCCAGCGCACACTTCTCCTCTCCCTCTTACACCCGGTCTTATTATGTGTAGATACAATCTGTCTTATCATTTACAGATACATTCAGTCTTATTATTTACAGATACATATAGATTCAAGCATCTATCCAAAAATATCAGCCCAATTTATCATTTGCAGATGTCCCCCGCTATCTGAAAGTAGAGAGTTTATGTATAAACCTTTCGTAAGCCGAGATGGAATAAAACGAAGAAGCACTGATTTTAATAGAAATTTTGTTGGCGTTCTCAGACCCCCAAAATGGTGATGATTGTATTTTAGGCTGAGTCGTCGGAAGTTCGTGTTTTGAGAGGTACAGGAGAATAGGTCTAGGAAAGAGGGGGAGGGTTGCGCTGCGTCTATAACGGATTGCAGCAAAAACCAAGTTAATCTACTGAAGTCGTGTCAAATGCACACGAGGACTCATTGCAACGTACGTTAGTTATCTATCAATTTTTTCTTGGTCGACTTTTTTTCTTTTGGACGGACCCTTTCTCTCTGTCTCTGTCTCTGTCTCTTACACACATAGGTCTTGCTCCTTTTCTGCGTCTTCCTCTAGCCCACATCCACGACCCTACTGTCAGGAGAGGACAACGGAGATTGGGCCTGGTCCTTCCGAAGGTGTTGACCTCACGTGGAACCACACACTCCACTAATAGCAAATCGTCTTTCCAATTCCTACTCTAGCCAGGGTCTTTCTATTTTTTTTTCTTTTGTCACCTTTTTCACCGCCAGTCATTGTCAACTTCTTTGCTTATTGTCACTTATCCTCACCTCTGCTGTCTTCTCCGCTGCCCTTCGTTGTCCTCCTGCTGGCCCTGCGTCACCAGCCCCCGCGCTGTAACCCCCCTCCCCCCGTCGATTTGAGTGGGTTATCTCTGGGCCAAATAAAAAGGGACACGAAGACGTCATGACTCAGAGGAAACCATGACCTTGGTTTGACATTCGAATTTGTACAGGTATGTGTATTCATTCGTGTGTTTCTGTCTGTCTGTTTGTCCACATAATATCTCAAAAGGTTTTCAATGAATTTTGATGAAATTTTGTGGAGGGTGGGGGGAAGATTGCATTTGGGGTCCTTCCCAGGATTCTTTTCTGATTGGGTGACATTTTGCTATTCTGCAGACAACTATCATGAAAAACGATCAGTTGAAAATCGGCTTTAAATTTAAGGGTGATAACTCAATAATATAAAAGTATACATTCAAATTCCTTATATTATTAATCACCTCTACCCACAACTGACAGGTTTAATCACTGTTGCTGGGTTTAGGTTATTCATGTGTTCTGACATTTATATGAATATATCTATATAGACTTCGCCCAGCTCTAACTGTTCATAGTAAAACCTTGAAATTTCGCACACACACATACACACACCTCCATCGGGTAAGGAATATGTTTCGTTATTTTTACCCATCCCACTTATATAGATTTTTATAGGGGGCTCAATTTACAATGAAAATGTACACCGAATTGGTCCCTTAGTTTGAGTCCAGCAGAATTCATGCTTGCCTTTTGAAGATTTGTACTTTTTAGTGATCACAGACCAAAAAGAAAGAAAAAGACAAGAAAATCATCGATCACCTCTTTTTCCAAATTTTAATTGATCACCCAATCGAATGACTGACCACGTTTGATTTTAAGGTAACAATTTTACCACTGCTTAGATTATGAGGTAAAAATTCAGCATACATGGGTGGCGGTGATTCTTAATTTCCCATAAAATGCTATATTTTTTTTTTTTTCAAATTCACTTCATCAAGTTTTTAGAGACGATGGCGTTGGCAGGGGTATACGCTCTTTGAGTACTTTCCAGTTTCTGTTCCGCATTTTCCCTTCCATGTCTAATGATCGTTGGGTGCCGAAGTGAATGAAAAAAATGAGAATCCAGGATGTTAGGGGTCGATACTCGGCGGGTAAACGAGCGCAGGTGTTCAGAGAGTTTTAGTCTAGGTATGCCAATTTGGAGTTCGGCTTTTCAAAAGGTATCTGTAAAAAGCAATGCACGTATGTCAGTGTCCGCTCTGAAAGTCAAGGAGGGAGCCATTATGAATCTATAGATTGAGATAAGTGGATAGATAAATAGACTGGTTAGTCACTCAATAGAAACCTGAAAAATAGGAAGTGGAAAAAGGGGTGATCAATGAATAAGTTAGTTCTCTTGCTATTCGTTTGGGTAGTGATTACTATAGAGGGCTGAATTTAACAAAAAACAAGCGTGGAAACTGTTGGGCTCAGAAGAAGCAAAAACAAGTCACCCGTTTTTCCTATAAGTAAGAAGGAGCAAAAGATTAAATTTTCATCCCTGTAACTCCGTTGGTGCTGCCTGTACACGTGATATAAACATTGCCAGCCAGCCAGCCAGAACAACTTCAAACATGAAAAAACCTGTTTTAGCGACAGTTATGATTGTGGGTTCCTCATAGATAGATACATAGATCTGAACAGTATGATAGATAGATAGATAGATAGATAGATAGATAGATAGATAGATAGATAGATAGATAGATTGATTGATTGATAGATAGATAGATAGATGGATAGATAGACAGATCTGAACAGTGTGATAGATAGATAGATATATAGATAGATATATAGATAGATAGATAGATAGATGGATAGATAGATAGATAGATAGATAGATAGGTAGGTAGATAGATAGATAGATAGTTAAATCTGAACAATGTGATAGATAGATAGATAGATAGATAGATAGATAGATAGATCTGAACAGTGTGATAGATAGATAGATTGATTGATAGATAGATAGATAGATAAGGCTCCGTATGCATGATAATAGAGGAAGAAGAGGAAATAAAAACAAAAATGAAAAAGTAAACCCAATCCGGGAAAGAAGGGAAAAAAGAAGAAAACGAGAAAGGAAAGAAGAAAGAAAGAATGTTAGGATTTGTGAAGGAAGAAAGAAAGAAATATATATATATTTGAAAGAAAGAAAGAAAGGATGAATGAAAGAGAGGATAAGATTTAGAAAAAAAGAAAGGGGGAATGAATGCTTAGAAGAGAGAAAGAGAGGTTAGGATTTGAGAATAAAGACAGAATGAATGAATGAAAGGGAGAAAGAGAGGTTGGGATTTAGAAAAAAAGAAAGAATGAATGAATGAATAGATGAAAGAGAGAAAGAGAGGTTGGATTTAGAAAGAATGTATGAATGAATGAATGAAAGAGAGAAAGAGGGGTTAGGATTATCAAGAATTAAAGAGGAAAGTAAGAGAGAATGGCAGAAAAATAAACTGGTGAAATAATTAGAGGAAACCGAAGAGGTATTTAAAAAGCAGAGAAAAGAAAGAAGAAAAAACTCCCACAGAAAAGTCGAAAAGCCAAGCAAGATCTGAATTCTTTGAGGATAAAAATAATGAAATCCTATAATATCGCTGTTCTACGATTCTTTCTGACTGAAGTTTTCCACAAGTTCCCAATGAGTGTTGACAGCTTCGTGAAAGGATTTCAGTTTCCCCTGTTTATTCAGCTGCAGCCGGCCCAGCAGATGTTGAGAATTACAAGATATGTTTTTAAAACAAGACGCATGACTTACTGCTTTGTCAGAATTGATATCTGTTGAAATTACCTATTCCGGTATTTCGAGACCAGAAGGGCGTTTTCTCTTCAAAAGTCCCTGGTTTATTCTTCAACTCTTGCACAGTTAAAAATAGGAAGCACCCAGAGAGCGCAGACTTCTGCGAACAACGTACAATGTAAAAACAACTCTGGTCAAATCACTCCGAAATTGTCACGTGACCAACATCTTTTAGAAACATGCTATGTCGGGCATGATGGATTGAGAAAAAAACTGAAAAAGCTGTGATCAATAGATAAGTTACTTCTATTTTGTTTGGGCGGTGATCACTGAAAAGTCTGAATTATCAAAAAGTAGGCAGTACATAGATGATGAATTTAGCATAAAATTACATTGCATGCACTCGACCCACACACAGATCCTTTTGTAGGAATCTTTTTAAAAAAGCAAAAATATTGTTTTGTAGATATAATATGGATTAAATGTTCAAATTTTCAGCCCTCTAGCGCCATTGGTGCAGCCTATGCATATGTACATGCTTGCATAGCCAACCAGCCGGACTGACTTGAAAACTGGAGAAACCTATTTTGGAGAGAGTTTTGGTTGACGGTTATTAAAAGAGTTCTTTCCCTTGTGAACTTAAAACGTATAAATATTGAGTTATTTCGCTGACTAATTTCCCGTGGAATTTTGCCCGTTTTTCTTATACCTCTTTTCCTATAGAATAATTTGAAAATATCTCTCGATTGAAAAACGTATTCCAAAATCCAATGAATTCTTCTATAGTCCACTTCACAGCCTTTAAAAAAAATTAATTGAGTTAATTGGGAACTTTTAGATACAGTGTGTGGATAAACAGACAGACGAATAGAAACGAAGGATTGTATACACCTTAATTCTGAGATCGACTAATTCGCCGTCTAATAGGGTAAGACAAAAACACATTTCCATGAATTCTTTTATCACCCAGTTCTCGAGAAAGCTAATACAAATTAATACAAAATGAAAGATTATTGATCTTTCTTCATAGTTCCAATGGATTATCTCCCTTGACATCCGCTCTTAAGAATTAACTTGACTTGAATATGAAATATCTAAATTGGCAGCAGATGAGAAGAATCAGAAAAATATAAATTCTTTGATAAAAAAGCTTCCAAGAAGACAATTTATTAAAATAACTTGGCACGAACATTACTTACTATTACGATTACTTTACTGAATTTTGAAGAAATATTACCCAATTTTCATTTAAAATATACTGAAAAATAAATTTGTTCACGCTAGACCTCTTTCAATTACGAAAAAGGTGAAAACATTCGTGTATGTATGTATGTATCTACGTGCATACACACACTAACACACAAACAACGTATTGCAAATCTTTCCCCGCTTCTCTCTCTCTCTCTCTCTCTCTCTCTCTCTCTCTCTCTCTCTCTCTCTCTCTACGCTAACATAATGGGCTATATATTGATATATCTATTATTGACTTTAACCATTCCAAGTGAGAAACCTCTCGAAACCCAATCTCCTGACCTGCCCTCCTCAGCCATCTCATCACCAAAATACTTCTTACCGATCTATTGATAATGGTATGTTTCTTATTACCGGTCAGCATTGAAAATTACCGTGAGTTTGATCCAGGCCCTCCCAGAAAAGACATGAACCTTTCATAGAATTATGCCCTGACACCCAACCACGCCGCTACCATGAAGTCCCAAATCGCTAGCCTACAACCCCATTCATTCAAGATTTGACTTTGCGAATTTCTTGATTCGAGGCTCTCCTAAAAATTCCCCGACCCCTGACCCCGGTTCTATTTCTGTGTACACCGGCCACGTATTTTTAGACAGCTTATCTATGGGTTTTTCGACTTTCGACACGATGTGAATTATAGGTGGCCGCATTCCCATAAATAACATCTCGCTAATTCTCGCGTAATCAATGTGTTTCAATGGGAGGGAGAAGAACGCACGAGACTAGCGTTTAGGCAACACCGTACGCCATGTTGCTTATGCCGACCTCAGCAACAGAAATTATATTTATATTTCACAAAGGTATTATATTTCCAGTTTACTCGTTCCGTCGAAAATGACTGCATAAATGAAATATATGGTATTCACTTCGCATTTTATATCCGTGGAGGATAGGTATTTGCATTGCAAATAGGAAAATAGCATTCTGTTAACCACAAACGGAATTTTTCTTATTTATAATTACTTTTTATATTCTTATTATCCTTGCTATAATTCGAGAAATCTCCATGTATGCACCGAAATAACTCGACAACTGGCCATTGTATGAAGTTGATATTCGCCAGATATGTTGTGTTCGTGTAACTATAAAAAAAACTCAAATGGCAATGAGCAGGCCATGTTGCAAGAATGAAAGACAACTGATGGACATCATGTCTCACAACATGGATCCCCAGAGATCACATGCAAAACCGAGGCCGACAGAAAACAAGATGGAGAGATGAACTTGACAAATTCAGGAAATACTGGCTCCGCGATGCCCATGATAGGGAATTGTGGCGAATCCTGGGAAAGGTCTATGTCCAACAACGGACGTTCAAAGTCTGATGATGATGATGATCAGACATTACGAAGTCAAGTTCGAAGTCGTTTGGATAAGCGGTTCTCGATGAAGGGGTGCTCGATTTACAATAAAAATCAAATTCGAGATGGATATAGTTTTTTGCCCGGTATTATATTATTCAAGAGGAGGTTTGAGGGATATCTCCACGTTAAAAATTATGAAACGAGGTGTACCGCACGCGTTGCTAAAAAATAGAAAAACTCATTCATCTTTGTCAATTAAGCTGAAAGGAGGAATATTTATTCGGTCGTATCTGTTCGTCTGTCTGTTTGTCTGTCTGTTTGTCTGTAAAAACGATATCTCCAAAAGTGCTGAATGAATTTCGATGAAATTTTGAGGAAGTTTGGACAATGGAGAAAGAAAGAGATGAATGATTTTTTTTCTGATTGAGGGTCATTTTTCGAGGTTTTTTTTCCGATTATGTTTATGTATACGCTCATGACTACCCTCACGATATCTCTAAAAGTTCTCAATGAATTCAAAGTAGAAGTGTGGATGATAGGCTATGGGAGAACTGATTTAACTTTTAGACGAATCCATGCTCAATCAATTCCCCTCTGTTGCAGTTATACGTCCAAAATAATTTTATATGTTCACACGATGTCTCCGAAAGTTCTCAATGAATTTCTCTGAAATTTGTGGAAAGATGTTTAGTAAGCTACGGGAGAACTGATCAAATTTTTGAGCAGATCGAAACACGATAATGACGTTGGCATAGATATGCGCTCTCCGGCTGCTTTCCGCTTTTACAAATGTTGTTGTAAATAGTCAATTTTTCTGTTTGTTCGCCTTTCCCACTTTCCACTGTGGCCTTGTGGTAGAGAGCTCGCCTCTGGATCGGTAGGGCATTGGTTCAATCCATAGCCGAATCATTGTCAATAATGATCCTCAATGCCTCTTTGCTAAGTACTCAGTATAAGGAGTAGGATTGACGAAGCTTGGAGAAGGATGGACTCTGTCTGGCTATTTTACGCAAGACACACCGGAGGAAACATAGATTCCCAAACGACCCTGGGGACAGAAAACCTAGTGCTATGTTACAGGACCAAGTACCAGAAAAAATAGAACCTCTCTTTCCTTAGAAATATTACACCCGAAGGAGGCAGTAGAATAGATACATAAATGTTTCCAATTAAAGGTAGCGGCATCACACAGATTCGATCGTCCTGACTCCAGTCGGTCATTTTAAATGCGACGGCTACACAGTATTCAAAATCGTAGCACATAAATTCACTTAATAGCGTCTCGGTGCTGACTGAGTAACCCTATGGGAGAGTGTCTGTCTACGAATGCACAGCATGGTCCCTACTTATTGCCAAGTTACATCAAAACTGCGCCACCAGTTCTCAAGGTATTAAAAATAGCTGGATACATTATGGACAGACATCATGTGTTTCTCCAACCAATTACGGTTCGATTTCCTTCTTTGCCTCACTTTTTAATTTACGCCCGAAAATGTTGTTTTTTTTTCTTATATAATGTAATATAAATTACTTTCTGTAGTAATTACGAGGCAATAAGCAAACACGTATACATTCGCTAATCAAACTATGCCCTTACGAAACGTGTGCTCATAAAATCTTGTAATGATCTGACTTCTTTACGATGAAAATGAATATAAACGCGTCAATGAGTGAAACTGTTTTTCCAATTAAAGATGGTATCACGGAGATCCCGTCCTGATCTCATTCTGTTAGAAAAAAAATAGATAGGTTAATGAAAAACGCTGGGAAATGTTGAACACCTTGGAAAAATTATACGAACATGTTTCGTACACTAGAGCCATTTTCTCATGAGACAAAAATATTTTTTCCGGAAACAGAACTCAATATTCTGTCCCACCAGCCCTAATGCTGGATTACCCAAGTAGCAAAAGTATCATATGCTATCGGCCCCACAATTTCAAGAGCTCTGCGCTAGATGCTTGCAAGCTATCAATTCTGGTTGATTGGGTGAGCATTTACGCAACTACCATAGTACTATATTACCCTCAACTTTTATGAACGACTTGGGTGTTTAAGGTTAGTCAATACATTTAGTTGTTATTGTATTAAAGTAATTGATGGGAGAGTGGTATCTATGGGATATGTATATACGATGCATGAATACAGAAGCATTTGAAACTAGAGCAATATCCCCTGCACTGAGATCAAAATAAAAAGAAAGTAATACCCGTCGTCATAGTCAATAATTAAACAACTGTTGCATAAAAATTTTAAATCATGTAAAAAAAAATCTATTGAAGAATAAATATGGGCAGAGTTAATTCTATTTATGATATCACTAGCGTTTTCCACTGGAGAGCATCTAGAATATTGTTTCTAAAAAAGTCCAGAAATATCTAGTTTCTGGAGAATCTAGATATTATTTCCACTGGAAAACATCTAAAATGGAGTCAAAAAAAAATAATTACCGACAAATCAGCCATTTTTCGGCTAGATCTTCTGATTAAATTCCACAATTTACATTTTATGCACTTAGTCAGAACCTTATTAATTTGAGATCAATTTGTTCACCTGCAGTACGATATATGGCTCAGAAATTAGAAATTTGACTTCTCCATCTTCAAATATGATATTTTTTGTTGGCGTACGAAAATTAATCAAACATTTCCAAGGGGTGCAGGGTATTAAAAAAAAAAGTTGGGAACCCCTTTTCTAGGTCATTGATTCTCATCCGGGAGGGACTTGGCTCCTAGTAGAAGAATTTCCGGAAAGGGGTGATTTTCAGCCGGGGAAGGAACGTATAAAAGGAAGAATGATAATTTTAAAAAATACCAGATGACAATTCAAAATGGCGGAGGAATTGAGGACACCAGGGATCCCAAGGGAAGGAATGTGAGCCAGAATTTTTTCCTCCATCAACTTTTCAACTGCGACGAAAGTGTAATAGTTCTCAGAACAGGGAGAATGTCAGGTTGAGACCAATTTTCAAATCAGTTGACAAAGAATTAAGTGACCCGAAGACAGATTGGTTAAATGGAGACAGACAGCGTTCTTTTTATGGTAATCGGTTCAGGGCGTTGGTAAAGATCGACAGATACGATATAGAGAGGGGGCAAAGAGAGGAGAATTTTCTTTTCTTTTTTACGTCACACTACGTCATATTATTCCTTTTTTCAGAATCAATTCTTGAGATAAAAAAGAAAAGAAAGAAAGTAAACTACATTGTGTTTATAACCAATGTATACACTTCATATATATTTTTTCGTTTTTCATTTGCAAATACTGCATTTAGGACGATACTTTTCGTTTTATTTTTCATGGGATCATTATTTTTGTTTCGGACGTTTTAACGGGAATTAGCTTGAAAACTCAATAGGAAAAAATAATTTTATTCCAGAAACAAATGTAGACAAACACTGTCGAAAATGTATATACAACGTCGCAATTTTTGAATAGGGTCTGTTCTATTTCTGGTTGATATACGCTCGAAGTTTACTTGCTGTCGTCAAAATCATTACCTGGCAATTACAAAGCAATAAGCAAACATGTATACGTTAAGTAAGCAAACTACGCCTCAACAAAATGTGGGCTCATAAAATCTTGTAGTTATCTGTTCCTCCGCGATGAAAATAAATATAAACTCGTAAATGAGTTTGGATTGTTTTTCCAATTAAAGATCCGATCGTGCTGATCTCGTTCTGTTTCTATGTGGGAAGAAAAAAAAAATGAAAGACGTGCGAAAATGTTGGACAGTTGAACCCGCTCTTGTCAGAACGCTGCCTAATTTGGTTTGAACAATGGCGACACCAAGTTGTTCGATGCAGCCGACAGTGAACAGAGGCAAAATAAATAAGACAGGCCAATTAGTTGTTGTCTACAAAGTGTGTATATATATATATATATATATATATATATATATATATATATATATATATATATATATATATATGTATATATATATATATATATATCATAGGCTTATGGCGCATTGTATCTTGGGTGTGCTGTTAGCTATGGATGTACAAAAACGCAAAATGTTTTAATGACTGTAAAAATGCAACGGGCAGTAAAAGCCTTTTTGGTATAATGTAGGGAAATTAGTCTCGATTTTGAATTGGAAAGTTCCACACGATTTTTTTATGTACAAATTTCACGGTGGACAAATTAAAAAAATATCAGAGAATTAAAATCATGACAAAATTTGGATTGGATGCTATTATCGATAGACAATAGTGTCTAATCCAAATCCTGTTTTCCATTAATTCTCAGATTTCTACAATTGCAATCACTTCCCTAAATTGCATCGAAAAGGCTTTAGATGATCATTGCATTTTAGAGACACTGACGTATTTTTACGTTTTTGTGCATCCGTAGCATAGAACACACACAGACTATAAAATTTGAACTATAAAGAGTGAGACAGACTCAAGAGTGAAAGTGTATGGATATTAGGTTTATTCATCTGTAAATGTTTTCATTAATGGTCTAGACATGTTTCGGAGGGGTGTTCCCATCTTCAGTATTGTGTGCTGTGCTGTGTGTGTGTGTGCGTGTGTGCGTGTGTGTGTGTGTGTGTGCGTGTGTGCGTGTGTGTGTGTGTGTGTGTACCTTTAGAGGTTATAAGTTTCATGTGGAACGTGAGTTAACCATCAGTAGCTTTGTTCTAGGAGCAAAAAATGGTATCCTGCTAGGGGCATCCTGTAATGTGATAGAAAGTTCTGTCTGTGGTGAAGTCTGTAGTGTTTGCAGCAGCAGTGGGTCTTGGAGAGGACATAAGGTGAGGATATATATATATGTATATATATATATATATATTGATACATATATTTATATATTGATACATAGATACTACATGGATTAGAAAAACAAACCGTGAAAGTAACCACAAACATAGCTTCATACAGAGGTTGATAGATCGATAAATACGTAGCTGGAGGATAAAAAAATTTTTTTACACAACAAATATGTATGTTTCAACTTCCTTTTCCTTGTCAATGCCCTTAATACACTAGTGAATATTTTCCATGGAGATTGAACATTATACAATGAAAATTACAAATTCATGTAATAACTATGTGTTGGGCCGTGGACTTATTGATCTAACCTCATAGGTACAATGAATAGAGACAAAATAAATGAATTAGCTGTTGTCGACAAATCATACATATATATATATATATATATATATTAAGAAATGTATGTATATAATCCGATAGAATGATTATAATTTGCGTTATATATTATATAGAAACTTATTTGAAATGATTTCCCGCCATTACACGGTTAATGTATCACTCATCCTAGGCAACGTAAATAGAATAAACAATTGTATGTTGTACGTAGCAAATTCAGTTCACAGTGACTCATGCTGATGGTTCAATCGTCGGACCGCATATCACTTCTGGAAAGGTGCTCCCTGCCTGGATTGAATTTTTCTATGTACACCAATTTACATAGGCTCTATCCCTGATATCGAGTACTGTTCATGCAGAGATAACCAATCCCTCAAAAATAATTTCAATATGAATATATGTATGTATACATAAGCAAGCTGCTCCTAAAATTCTTGTGCACTTTTAAAACGATATCACTCAGCATACACAACATATGAAAGCTTTAATTTAAAAAGTCTTTGTTTAATCCTCAATCTTCAACAAAATCACCATCATTCAAAATACATCGATCGAATCGATTTGTATTATTCAGTTTCTGCTCTTTAAATATTTTTGATTGCATTTGTAATCCTAGTTTTAGGGTCATCAGTTGAATATTGGGTTTTTATGAGGCGTATCCATTCCATAATGAGTAACGAAATTTCTCCACACAGCTGTTACCGATTTCAATTCTGCCAGCCACAGCACGCAACAAACTTTTTCTTCGACAGCTGCCATTTTTTGACCCTTCGAAGAATCTGTAAAACAAAAGTCAGAATTAGCACAATATTTATGAAAGTACTTATGGACAATATATATATATATATATATATATATATATATATATATATATATATATATATATATATATATATATATATATATATATATAACTTATTCTTGTATATATTACACACACGCCCAAATATACATTTATATATTCGGCTAATTATACAAAGGCAAACATACACGCACGCTCGCGCGTACACATTAACAAAAGATCTGAAATTTTAATGAATTGGATTGAATTTTCAAAAAATGCTAATATCAGATGATGATCAAGTGTTCTATAAGGCGTTTAGGGTGTTTATTCGCTGTCCCACCACAGCAAAATTTGACACACGGTCGAGCTTAACGTGGGAAGAAAAGGAAACCATCCGTCCAAAAATGGCTCCTGCTGACGCGGCTTCGGTTTTGCAATGCAACCAAAGCAACCTCCGCCACGAAAGCGTCCACCAGGGGACCTGCTCCATTAAGTGCAATGGAGCAGTGCTGCTCCAGGGAAACTGACCCCCTGCAGCAGGGCTGAGTAATAATAGGAGAGCCCAAGGACGAGTCCAAAGGTCTCCAATGCGCTTAGCCGTGGCAGCCTCAGTAAAACCTCATTGGCTGACGCACTGCACCGGTGCACTCGGTCTTGACATCATCCACAACACCCAATCAAGTGCTCTATAGACACCCTGCGCATATATATATATATATATATATATATATATATATATATATATATATATATAATTGAGTCATCCACAGACAGCTGTTTCGTTGTATTACTACTCTTCAGGGTAGTTATCGACTATCCATTATCCCATCCACTACCACGAGGTAGGATCAAAAACTTTTGACCCAGAGGCTGGCATTTTATACCTGCCCTACGCAGAACTGAACGGTCGGTAAGACTGAATTTAAGCGATATATTTACTTATGCACAATTCCCCATCCACCAGAGTGCTCTATTCTAGAGTTGAAAGAACATTGCTATGTAGCTTATAATGAACGGGTTTGCATTACTTACTTATATATATATATATATATATATATATATATATATATATATATATATATATGTGTGTGTGTGTGTGTGTGTGTGTGTGTGTGTTGTATAAGTGTGGAGTGATCCGAAAGAATGTTGCTGAAAGTGAAAAGAAATTTAAAACAAGAAAAAACAAGTGTTCAACCCCTCCATTATGAATTTTAAAAAATTCACAGCCACACAGATTTTCCTGAAGACTGATCATTTTTATCTTGGCCCCTCCTCTCACTGGCCCTTTTCATCTCAGACCAGCCTGATACAGATGGATACAAACGATACAAATACCCCCTTCCCCTTTCCCCTTCCAACTAAACAACCCACCACACAGAAATGACCCCCAAAACAAAAAAAAATCTCGAACATGTAAACAGCAATTGGTGCAGAGTTCTCTGAAAAAGATGGTTATCAACGATCGGAATGCATCAGAACGTGCCCACCTGATGATTAAAAAAATTTCGAGATGTAACACCCACTTTTCTCTCAAATTTTTTCCTTATCTTCTAATTGTTATTCTACCAATGTATATATATATATATACATATATATATATATATATATATATATATATATATATATATATGTGTGTGTGTGTGTGTGTGTGTGTGCGTGTCAATTGCCTTATATTATATTGGAACAATTATTTGAAATGATCCATTTCAAAAATCATAATACAACACAATTTATAATCAATCTGTTGGATCATATATCCATTTACATATATATATATATATATATATATATATAAGTATATATATATATATATATATATATATATATATATATATATATATATATATATATATATATATATATTAATTAGGTTAATAAGTCGACGTTGAAAAAAAGACGAGAAAAGTAAAAGAAAATGTCTGATTGGGAAAACGATGTAATGAGAAACTCAGTAATTTGTTCAGAGTAATATCCTGATCAGAATAGTTTTTAATTGGTTGATTTTTATATTGCAACGTCATAAGTTATATATGTGCATGCATTTATTGATATATATATCACTCATACTTTCTGTCTGTCCACACCATCCCATTTGTACACATATACACACATATATGCACACATATATACACGTATATACACACATATACACACAAATACGCAGTGCTACCTTATGACTATTTGAGGTCTCCGGCCAAATCAATGCTTACCGCCTGGCTCCCGACACATCAAAACTGAGTTTTCGTTTTTAAAGTTGAATTTTGGGGCCCCTAAAACTGTACGTTCCCTGGGCAACTTCACATTGTGCCCATCCAATAAGACGGCCCAGCATATAAAATAAATCCCCTAATAGTAATGAGGGTAATTTTCTTTGTTTCCTCTCCGTAACACTGGGCTTCTCCACTCATCGGTTGGAATTTGGCGGATAAAAATACCTCCTATCCACCATCGGAAACTATGAACTCTTCTACTGAAACAAATTCACTATTTTTATTTAAATCGGTTCTAGAAATTCAAATATATCCGTCAAATATCCAGTATATATATATATATATATATATATATATATATATATATATATATATATATATATATATATATATATATATATATATATATATATATATGGTAGAATGTGGATTCGCTACACAAATTACCTCATGTTTCTGCCCTCTCCGGGCTTCATGTGTAGCGGATCCACATTCTACTATTTATTTCCAGCTCTACTCTAAAACAACTTAACTTCATGAGTAAAATGTTGTATGTATCGAGAATTCTATGAAATAAATCCATTACATTTCAATAGTGGCTTTACATTATTGATATGTTATTATATTATGTTATACTGCTAGCCTGATTTGTACCACACACACACATATATATATATATATATATATATATATATATATATATATATATATATATATATATATATATATATAATACAAATCAGGAATGCAATATGATATGATATAATACAATATCCGATGTATGAAGGGTTTATTTCATAAAGTGCTCGATACATTCAACATCAAGCATTAAGTTGATTTAGGGCACAGTTATATATATGTGTGTGTGTGTGTGTGATATAAAAAAAATAATCGGTAAAAATAAGAGAAAAATACCCCACAAAAACAAGTCTCTAGTCGTATATAAAGGCAGGATGAAAAGAGAAAAAAAGTTGACCGTCGATTGCAATGGCTGCGTGAAACTCTTCAGTAACAACGAAATTATATACAGGTATATATGTATGTATGTGTGTGTGTGTGTTTGTGTGTGTAAGAGAGAGAGAGAGAGAGGGGGGGGGGTGCTCAGAACTAAATCAGATCTTCAGTTTTAGAACTAGGATTTCAAATGTATTCAACAACTGATAGATACATTTGGCCCACCAAAGAATTTTACTTTTATGCCTTCTGGTGTATGACTTCATTGTAATGCACTAACAGCAAACTCTGAGTTAAAAAGTATTCAAAAATTGTACTTCGATCAACAGATTTTTCCTTGATCTCTCTAATGTTTATATACGTGTTATGAAATATAAAAATGTGATTGTTGGTAGTTCTAACAATGACAATTACGTGGAAAATGTAATGTCTCAAAGGAACGCTGGGTGAGTGACTAAAAGAAAAAGAGAGTCATTGCTTTGGTGAGTGATTTACAGAAAGAATCGTTTGTTGAGTGAGCCAGACTCTCTTTCTCCTGACTGTAGCCAATTTTACCACGACCAGACAGAGATGAAAGGACAATTGCTAAATAATTGAAGATATTTCTGCACCCCCCCCCAAAAAAAAACAAACTTGCAAAAATTGCCAAAAATGGTCAGATGCCAATAGTGATATTGATAATGATTGTTTACAGTCAAAATGGCTCAAAATTTAAATATGGCCAAACCAAAAAGTGCATGGCCAAAAGCTCTCTAAAAAGGCCAGATTTGTCAAATTTGGCCATACTTTCACCGTAAATTTTTAGATGAAATGATAATGTGATATTTTTGAGAAAATGAGTTTCTACCAAACAGTTTGAGTTGATTTAACACTTTAAATAAGAATTAAAAATCAAAAATGTACTTGATTTACCAAAAGGAATTACAAAATAAATCAACTCTATGCTCTTTTTTACTGATCCATACATAAATAACCCCGTCATTTTTAATAGTATATACTAGTATAGAATAGATATACCACAAAAAATGATTATATCTCAATCCAAAAAGAGTATCAGCCTGTGTTTTATGTATATTTATTTCTTATACGATGTTAACTTTCAAACCTAAACGTTCAATAGACACCGCACCCCTGACGTTTATCGACCCCCTTTTGACCCCAAGCATTTATTGGCCCCTTTGATAGTCAGATCGGCCCCAAGAGTTTGATATCGACTACTTTGTTGACCCCTGATTTTGAACGAAAACAACGTCTGTGCCGTATGAGCCACAAACACCTCCTGATTCTTTCAATATTATATTTGACTGGAACATGATAAAATGCTGCGTTTTCCCTCTTCTTTTTCCAATGGAATGTGATTCTCTTAAAGTTCGTTCTCGTTTGATTAGCTATTCTTCTTTTGTATTGCGAAATACACTAAGAAAAGGGGAAGCGAATGAAGAAACGCCGACGAACACGATCCTGCGATCGATAATCCTGCACCGAATGACCTTTTCGATCGGGTTTTGGGGGCAAGGTCAACTTATAATAGCTATTGTCTGTAGAAAAAAGTTTTGGGTACTCGGGTTGTTGTAGGTAAAGCCAGTTCAAGTTCACAAGTCAAGCTCACTCTCCACTTAGCGGTTATAGCTATTCTTATTTCGAAAAAGCTTTACTAAATTCTCCCTCTCCTTTTCCGACCAATCAGAGCGTCACGACCGTGAACGCGACTACGTATTAATAGCATGATGTTTTTTTCATCCAATACCAATTTTTCTAAAGGTTCGTACCCGCTTGATTCGCTATTTAATCACCGCTATCTTCAACAGACCGGTTCTATCACTATTGATGGGTTTAGATTATTCATATGTTCTGACATATATGTATTTATATGTATATCTGTATGTATGTAAGCATCCATGTATGAATGTCTGTATGAATCTATCTATCTATCTATCCGGATTTCGCCCAACCTTAACCGTTCATGGTAGAAACCTGAAATATCATACACACACTCTCAATGAGTAGGGAGAATCTCTTTTATTTAAATCCAAGCCTCGAAAATAGGTTTTTATAGGGGGTTCAATTTACAATGAAAGTTCATGCCAAATTGGTCCCTTAGTGTGTGTCCTGCAGCACTCAGGCTTGTTTTGTTTTTTTTTTTGTTGTTTTTTTTTTGCTTTCGTTTTTTGAGTTTTTTGTTGTTGTTTTCTAAATTTGTACTTTTCAGTGATCACAGCCCCTCCCCCCCACAAAAAAACGGGAAAAGTAACTTATCGATCACCTCTTTTCCCCAATGTTTTCTTTTATCGAAGATCCTATCGAATTTTCAAATCATAAATTCCTGATTCAAACCTCACTGATAGTATTTTTTCATCAAGGTAACTTGATTTCACCATCACCACTGCTTGAATTCGTGAGGTAAAGAGCTGCATATATGGGTGACGGTGATTCATGATTTCCCTTGGAATGCTATTTCCTTTTGATACCAAAAAGCCAAAAGGAAAATGAGGGCGAATGAAAGAAATACCGACTAACATAATCCATTGATCGATAATCCTGCACCGAGTGAACTCTTCGATAGTGTTTTGGGGCAAGGTCAACTTATTGATGTACCTATGTGTAACATGATCCGTATAGCAGAATTAATAAAGGGTGCCGTATTAGTAACTGCCATCGAACACTGTCACGAAAACTGTCAACATAGGTTTCTTTCAATGTCCAAGTTGGTTTGGTTGTCTGGTTTTGTAGGAATGTTTACATATTGGGAAACGCATACAAGGGATTTCAAAGTGCTTGAAAGTTGTCACTCTGATAATTCTGAAGCATAAGCTACGATGGGTTTCTTTCAGTTTTCAAGCTGGTCTGGCTAACCAGTTGGCTATGTATGTATCACGCGTACAGGCTGCACCAATAGAGCTAGAGGGTCGACATTTCCAACATTTTCTCCTTATGTCTAGGAAAAAAAAAGTTTCTCTGTGTTTTTACAAGGCCCCCTCTTGATAGGTTTTTAGTGGGGGCTCAATTTGCAATTTAAGTTGTTTTCGAAAATTCAGTAATTTTAATTTATTAGTAATCCCTTCACAAACAGAAGGCGGGAGAAGTAACTTTTTTATTGATCACACTTTTTTCCAACAAGGCGTGCTACCAAAAGATGTTGGTCATTCAACTGTTTCTATTGAGTGACTAACCTGACCTGTATTGGTTATTAATTGCAACTACGTCAATTGGGATGGGGGGTTGTCTAGTCTTTTCTCCCCATTAATGTTTGATCTCTGTGATTGATACTGACCACCGAATTAATTGCATTGACAAGAAAGGATGAATATAAATAAATGATTGACTTATCTACTTATATCACCATTTATACATATATATTATATATAACCCTATAAGGATGGGTGGCGTGTAATGTTTATGAATTGCCCCCTCCTCAATCTGGAAATTGTGGTCTGTGCATAGTTTTTTTTTGTTTTGTTTTTTTCGAAAGAATTACTATATTTTAACTCTTTCATGCCTAGGCCTTCATCAAACTGCTTAATGGACAAGAACCATAAGTTCAACGATGCGTCTACCATTCGTGGTGGTAGTAACAGCAGCAAAAGGAGGAGGAGGAGGAGAAGGAGAAGGCGGGAGAAGAGCAAAAAGTCTTTCTTTGAGTGACGTGATTCTGATACTTGTAAAATATTGCAACATGAAAATATTATGCAAGTATTATTTTCGATAAAAATCATAAATGGCCATTTTGGGGATCATTTTTGGCTATTTTTTTTTTTTTAATGTTGACCTCGTACATTCTATAATGAAATCATAGCATCTGGTTAAGAAAATAATCGGGTGGTATGTTCTTTTCATAACGTCACACATTTTAATGACATCACACCTCTCACTTCCATCCACTTACCGTTGTTTAACGTCGCTGGTACCTACTGACAGACTTACAGACCAACCGAAAAACGTCTTATTGAGATGTGTAGACACAACTAAAGAGAATTAGTTCGTATAAGTCATTTCAAAATATTTCGTCACTATTTGGTACGAGAATTCTTACCCCTTTCATGAATTAGGTTTGGTTGTTGCCTAGAAACTTTTTCGTTGCAGCACCTGAATTATACGTTAGAAACCGTCAACTGAAACTGTCAACATAGGTTTCTTCAGATTTCAAGTTGATCTGGCTGGCTGGTTGGGAGTTGTCAATTTATATGTGATTTTTTCAATTTTTCGATTTTGGAAGTCACTCTCAAATACGAAAATTTAAAAAGTAACAACATCTGAATAGGGAACACGACTTTAAAACATGAGGAAAAAATCTAAAGATTTTCAACGCTGGACTCACCAATTCAAAAAGAATCTAAATTGGCAATCGTAGACTGGCTATGTATGTATGTATGTATGTATGTATGTATGTATGTATGTATGTATGCATGTATGTATGTATACGGGTTGTGCCAGTGGAGCTAGAAGGCAGAAATTTGAAATTTTACTCCTTATTATATATACAAAAATCTTTTTCAAACATAGTCCTTGAATACGTTTTTAGTGGTTGGTTCTATTCGTAATGTGAGTTTATACTAAATTGGTCCATTAGTTTATACCCGGAAGCATACACGATTGTTTTTTTCGTTTTGTTTTTTTTGTTGTTGTTTTTGTAATTTGGAGCCCCCTAGTGATCACCGTCCAACAAAAGGTGTGAGAAAGTGGTTTATGCATTGATAACCCCTCTTTCCAATTTTTTATTGATCATCCCCAATACGGTAGGCTGTAAAAAGACGTTGGTCCTGTGACTGTTGCTATTGAGTAACTAACCTAACCTATCTGTAATATTTTGATATGCCTTTTTCTTCAATACTTAGATTACATGTTTTTTTCTGTAATACTCGCCTCTACCATCAAAGAGAGGTACATGTATTACCTTGTGTCCTTCCGTCTGTCTGTCCACGCAATATCTCCAAAAGCACAGCTACATCCCCTAAGTCGTAGCTATATGTCCACATCACACAATATCTCAAAATATTCTGTCTGTCCGCACAATATCTCCAAGAGTTCTCAATAAATTCAATGAAATAAGTGTGGGCAATCAGCTACTGAAAAAGGGATTATATGTGGTGGATCTATGCACTATTACCTACCCCACGTCGTAGTTATATGCCCACATCACCATTACTTACACATTTATACATCTATATATGAACTGATTTTCATTCAGTTTTCCTGTGAGTGACAACGGCATTGGCAGAGGAATGCACTCTCTTAGTTCATTCTAGTATATATATATATATATATATATATATATATGGGGGGGTGTATTCGGTCGCATCTTTCCTTTTCTCTCTCTCTCCCTCTCTCTCTCTCTCTCTCTCCACACGATATTTCCCAAAGTACACGGTGGGTTTCAATGAAATTTCCGTTTTTTTTTTCAATATATTTATGTATTTGCTCATAACTTTCTACACGATATGTCCAAAGGTTCTCAATGAATTTCAATGTTATTTTTTCAAAGTATGGGCAATAGGCTGTGGAGGAAGTGATTACATTTCTAGGAGGATCCATATACAATTTTATCCCCTACCCCGTAGTTATATCACATCTCTATACCATAAAATATCGCTAAAATTACGTCTGACAACACGATATTGTTCTCAAAGAATTTTGATGACATTTTGTGAAAGGTTGGGCGATGGGCCATAGAAGAAGTGATCAAGTTTTGGAGCAGATCAATGCACAATTACTTCCCCTGACAATGGCTTTGGCGGAGTGCTTTCTAGTTAGATATGTTTTTCATCCAATACCTAATTTTCTAAAGGTTCGTACCTGTTTGATTAGCGATTCTTCTTTTGTGTACCAAAGAGCAAAAAAGAAAAAAAAAGAAAAGAAACGAATGAAGAAACGACAACTAACACGATCCCTCGATCGATAATCCTGCACCGAATGACCTTTTCGATCGTGTTGTGGGAGCGAGGTCAACATATAATACCAATTGTCTGTGGATAAAATTTAAGCGCTCAGGCTGATGTAGGTAAAGTCAGTTCAAGTTCAAAGCGGAAGCTCACCTTCTCCTTTGCGGTTATACCTATTCTGATTTCAAACATTCTCTGTTTGATTGTTTTGCATGAAATGTTTTGTATACCATTCAAATATATATATAAATATATATATATATATATACCAGAAAGAAAAATGCAATTCTGCTCAATGTGTTAATATAATTGGAAAAACTGTAAGAATACTGAACAAGAAAATTTCAACATTAAAATAAACGAAAATATATTAATGCATTTGCGCAAAATAGTTATTTATGTACCTTAGTAAAATACGATTGTTTAATTTTTCTGCTGCACTAGTCCTGTTTTCTTTCAGATCAATACGCACACATGACGTCCTCGACGATAACTTCTTAGAAAACGAAAATAGTTCCCGGGTCGATTCGGTTCGGGCGTGCATTGCGTTATACAAGTGAAAGTACAATAATAAGAACAAATTCTCTAAAATTTGCGATTTTCTAAGCAATTTTCGTGAGTCGGTGAAATTGAAAGAGTTATTTGCAGTAAGAATCTCTACAAGATGGCTGAAGTTTTATCAAAATTGGATGAGTTTTACAAAAGTTATTACTAACTTCAAGTCGTCCATTTGTGTAAAAACTCAACTTATTCTTACTAAGGCGTTGAGTGCTAAACGCGCCTGCCCGATTAGCAATGTGTTTTTGTCCTCTGTCACGCTTAGGGATGTAACTGAGGTAGTACAATAGAATTTTATGTTATGATGACGTTTTAAAAATGCTGAGTTTTTTTAAAAAAGTTATAAAAACAAAAACAGAAAAATATCAAATTGAGCAAGTGCCCAAGCACGAAGCGACATTTTGAAAAAAATAAAAGAAAATATTGTATTTACATGTTCTTAGTCGTTTTTGTAATTTTTTTCTATAGAATGGAAGTTATAGCTCATTTTTTATTATTATAGTTACATTGTATATGGTCTCTAAAACCCTTGAAAATCTTTTTTCGTAAAATCTTAAAAAAACTACTACGATTTCCGTTTGAATTTAATAAGGGTTGATCGAAAATTACGCCCTGGGGGGCTGCTACACACATACGCACGCACTCTTTCCATTCGTTACAAAGACGAACAAGAAAAACAAGTTAAAGAACAATGAATAAAATAAAAACAAAAAAAACAAAAAAGGAAATTTTAAAAATTTACTAGTCAACAGAACGGTATCCTCTAAGGTCACTGCAATGCAAATCTCTATTATCTACATATGCAAAATGTGATGTACGTATCCATTACCACTGACAGCAACTGAAATTGCAGTACCCTGAATCTGTGTTCTAATTCACACAAGATTAAACGTACAGGTAATATTGCTGGATAACATTAAACGATCACGTATACAGATCACTGTGCACAAGTCTCAAAATAAGGGAGTATCAACAGTACTCAGACCTCATATTAATACATTGTATATCCTATTTCAACACTGACCGTAAACCAAAAGAGTTTATACAATGCATGGGGTCAGTGTACTGTTGATACACCTTTAATTTTGGAACCCGTGCGCGTATCGATCTGTACTTGTGATCATTTGCTGCAATTTATCAATATTACGTGTGCGTTTAATTTTTGATAAATTGAAACACATTTTCAGTTCGTTGTAATTTTAACTCCCGCCGGTGTATTTCATTTAGGCCGCCATTTTTCTGTAGTACAAGTCAATTAGTAGTTAATGATCTTAAGAGTGGAAGACTTACAAATGTAATTGCATTTTTTTGCAAATTTAATATAAATAATTCGTTTTTCTAGATTTTTCAACCCTTAAAAGCAATGGTGTCTATCCTAAAAGTTCTAAATTAGGACATAATGATGCTCAAGCTGCTGATAGCGTCAAATTTGGAGACAACACTATTAGAGTGCGAACTGTCTGGTGTTAGTTCAACTGGTTTAGGTCTGGAAATAAGGATACTGGGGGAGGCCAAAACTGTTTTTAATGATAAATAATTATTGGAATCAGTGACCACGAGGAACACTTCGAGCACTTTCCGCAGACTTTGGGATTTCGAAAGCAATCATATCACGTTATCTGAAGGCAATAGAAAAGATTAGATTAAAGAAATCGTTACTACTTGAACTAAATGAAATGCTCTATGATAGCCTCTGACCCGAAATCTCTCAAATGACTGTGTCTAAGCTTACAGAATTGGGACATGAAGTCTTGCAGCATCTTCCATATTCACCTGACATTTCTTCCCGTAGATTATCATATTTTCAAGCATTCTAGACTTTATACCTGTTGTAAAAGGTTCAGTAATAAGGAAGTCATAATTTGTGTTTATACTAATCGTGTATCCATTAAATAGAAATTGCAAGCCTTCGGCAGAGTAAGTTCAAACTTCAAGAGCAATAAAGTTCCATTACTCCTAAAAAGAAGAGTATACAACCAATGCATCCTCATAGTCACTAATGGAACTGAAACATGAAACCTTACCAAGGGACTGACCTGCAAACTGAGAACCGTGCAACATGCACTTGAAAGAATCATGCTTACAACGCATGGAGAGATCACAAGACAGTATAATATATTAGGGAAACATAAGAGTCTGAGTCATCATAGAAGCCATTAGAAAAGTAAAATGGCAAAGGGATAGTCGTGTAGCAAGAACAGCAGACAACCGAGGGACGTCGCAACCTGGATCCGCAGAGATCACATGCGTAACGACGGGAGGTCATTTCAAATAGAGTTTCAAATAATATAACGCATTTATAATTATTTCTGTCGGATTATACATCCATTTCTAATTATATATGTGTATATATATATATATATATATATATATATATATATATATATATATATATATATATGATTGATAATTGAGTCATCCACAGACAGCTGTTTCGTTGTATTACGACTCCTCAGTGTGGCTATAGACTATCCATTATCCCATCCAGTGTAACACGAGGTAGGATCAATCCCGTCTCTTCAGACCAAGAGGACCGTCAGAAAGACTGAATTTAAGCAATTTATTTACTTACGCACAATTCCCCATCCACCAGAGTGCTCCATTCCAAAGTTAGAAGAGCATTGCTATAAAGCTTATAATGAACGAGTTGCCTCACTTAAATAGTGCCCAACCCTGAATAAAGGAACATTAATTATAATAATAATTGATTATATATATATATATATATATATATATATATATATATATATATATGTTTCAAAGAATTCAATGATGTGCAGTATAAAATGAAATTTAGGTACAATACTTTCTGATAACGCCCTATATAAAATAATTATCTATGTGTACTATGACACAGCATTAAAAAAATATAGCAAACTAAATATGAAAAATCAAAGCTTGTAGGGGAGTATTGTTCGATCAACACTGCTGGGGAGCCATCTTAATTAATTTCATTTTCAAATCCCCGAAACCGTTACATGGTAAACAACTGATGATCCCAAAAAGAAAAATTCACGTATTGTTGTAATTCCAATTCTGTGCAAAATATGAAATCCTTTGAAAATCTTACCTAAATTGCATTAACTGATATTTGGAAATAATTGACTGAAATGATATGATTTTTTTGTGTTTTAGTGTTTCAAAGCTGTAAAGATTTCCAGACTATATATATATATATATATATATATATATTACAAATCAGGTTAACAATATAACATAATACAATATAAAGCAATGTCTGATATGCGATGGATTTATTTCATAGAGTGCGTGATACATTCAACTTTAAACTATAAGTGTTAATATTTCTATTGATATTCGAACCATCCTCATCTTGGTTGTTTTTCATACAACGTTTCGGCCGTTGCACTCTACGGCCTTCGGTAGGTATCATCTGGTAGATTTGGGGAAGTAACGAACCGAACCCTTTATTTATCCGACGGGGGTATATTGACACATAGCGCAGTGGTTACAGCATCAGACAAATTACTGTAAAGTAATCTGATGGTTCTAGGTTCGATCCTAGTGTGAGACAATATAACAATACTACTACTAACGCTAAGAGGGGAGTACGGTCAATATACCCCCGTCGGATAAATAAAGGGTTCGGTTCGTTACTTCAAGATATCCTTTAGAACACAGATGATACCTGACGAAGGCCGTAGAGTGCAACGGCCGAAACGTTGTACGAAAAACAACCAAGATGAGGATGGTCCGAATATCAATAGAAATAATAATAATACCTCATCTCAAAAATTCCGAGATATATAAGTATTAAGTTGGTTTGGAGTAGAGCTGGAAATATAGTAGAAAGTAGGTTCGCTACATAGACACGTTTATGTTTCTGCCCTATTTGGTGGTAATAAGTTACATGTCAAAGGGTGTTGACTGTGTGTAAGAGTTATCTCCAAGTGGATGCTGAACTGTGTTCGAAAGGATGTCTTGATTTTAACCTTAATTTATCGCCTATATCATATTATATTAGGGTCCTTTATGATCAGGGTGGATTGTACTGTTCTTGATTTACATAGACAGGGGAGAAGTAGACAATGTTGATTAGGTGGTTCTTTGAGATAAGTATGTTGGTAAACTGTCTATATTACATTTAGTGTAATAATTTATGGGTTATTGAGTTATATTGATAAAAATTTTGAGCGTTGCCAACATTTCAATGCTATTTCATTTTTCCTGTTTAATTTTATTCTATTTTAGTTCAGTTTTTTGGCAAAACTGCGTATTTCAAATTTCTCATTCAGACAGAGGTAACATGAATTTTCCATATTTTGGCACGTATAGGTTTGTCTTGAAATTTTCCCTTTTCTATTTGGTTTATAATTCATTTTGCACATTTTCCAGTAATATATAGGTAATGATATATCATTTTTATGCTTTCGTTCGTGAAGGATGATATATGGTTGGCTAATCTAAGTTTAAATGACGTTTTAGATATACCAGTATAATATTTTACTTCTAGGGGTTTTTGTTGGGTTTATATTGCTGCTTGATGTACTATATTTGATCTGAGACAGTTGTTTTGCAGAGGGCAACTATATTATTGGTATAATTGCAGTCTTGTTTCTTTACGTTCATAGTTTCTTCATTTTTATTCTTTCCAATAACTTTATAGCTATGTTTCCTAATAAGTGTATTGAAATTTTCGGTTCCACTAAAGCTGAAGTGAATGGACAAGTAAAAACTAACTTAGATAAAATAGTCATTCAATTAATACAAAAACAACACACACACACACACACACACACATATATATATATATATATATATATATATATACACACACACACATATATATATATACATATATATATATATATATATATATATATATATATATATATATATATATATGCTATGATATGAAGTTGGAAATAACTTTGGGTTGAATGCAAACACAAATACCATTGGATTACTAACCTACAGGCCTTCCCCCGTTATAACGTGGGTGTTGGGGTCCAAGAGAGCCAACACTACGTTATAGCCAAGCTTCGATAAATTTAGCCATTTTGAAGCCAGATTCAGGTATTTTGGAGTCAAATCTAGCTTTAAAAAAAACCTTTATTGATATTTGAAAATCAGAACAATTACTTCTCATTACGTCTAGAAAGATTTTTTTCTTTAGTTTTTCTCAATTCCCCTTAAAGTGGTTTTTTGTGGGGGTTCAATTTTCAATGTAGGATTATTCTAAATTGATACCTTAGTTTGTGTCCACCAGTTTCGTTTTTGTTTTTTTAACCAATACTTTTTTTAGCTATCATTGCCCAAGTAATTTATTTATTGATCGCCGCTTTTCTCCGTTTTTTATTGATCACCTTCAACATGGAAATCAGTCAAAAGACATTAATCGCATGACAGTTTCGATTGAGTGACTAACCAGACCTGTTTACCTTTCCTTTCATATTTATTTATTTATCTATCTATGTCAGTCTGTTGTATATCTACTTCGTTGTATTCATATCTGTTCACCAGTCTGCTAAGATCGAACAATCTGTGAACGTTGGTCATAATGCACAGGTTAACGAGCTGGAATCACAAGCTATTAATAGTAGGATTCATCTTCTCTGAATGCTTTTATGCCATAATACACCCAAACTTGTAAGTAGTTCACTATGTCGTTCTTTTATGCACTCACACACTCAATATATATATATATATATATATATATATATATATATACATATATATATTTCGTAGTTTCTTTTGCATATGTATGTGCAATCAGAACTGCTTAACAGAAAGTCTTCAGTCAAGGTACCTCCGCGACAAAAATAAGTACGGTCACCAACCAGAAAAAAATATTCCATTAGATTCGAAGTCCACCATTGTTATGTGAGACGCCACTTTGTCAATAAACCTCAGCATAAAACATTTAAAAAATGGATCTCTGAAGAAGTCTTTTGTGTTTTGAAAATTACATAGGACTTTCTGATTCTAGAAATGCATTCATCGCTATAATGAACAGAACAAACATCCAACATGGCGGGTTTTTTTCCTAAGTCCGCCTGCTAAGCCAAGCGTGTAACGAGAGGAAAATAAACCTACTCATTATTTAATCTAGAAAATAAATGGAAGGAATGAAATAAATAAAACCTTGAGAATAAACAAATACTTCAATTAATTAGTTAAAAGTGCCGACGACCGTGAGATTCGCTCTTTCTCTGGCAAATAGTTCTTCAGTTTGTTCAGATAACAATGGGCGACGTCGATTGAAGAAGAAGAAGACATTGAAGAAGAAGAAGAAGAAGAAGAAGAAGAAGAAGAAGAAGAAGAAGAAGAAGAAGAAGAAGAAGAAGAAGAAGCGGGGAGAAGAGGGAATAAGAATAAGAAGGTCAGAGTAAAAGAAATAAGGAAAGGGTTGTGGGAGGAGATGGAGAATGTTATTGAAGGAGAATCAGAAATAAGAAGACGAGGAGGTAAAAGAGAGCTGAAGAGAAGGAAAGTAGAGAAGGAAAGAAAGTGAAAAAATGACATGATGACGGAGAAGAAAAATAGAAGAGGACGATAAAGAAGAAAAAGAAAATGAAAAAAGATGTTATAGAAAATGGGAATAAGCAAGAGGCTATATAAAAAAAGAAAAAGAAAAGAGGCAAAAAATAACGGAGAAGAAAAAGGAGGAGAGGAAGGAAGAGGCTGAGGGAAAGAAGAAGATGAAAAGAAATCTGGATGCGGTCAAATTAAAAATAAATTTGAAGAACAAAGCGAGGTACCAACATTCAAAATCGGGGGGTCAATGGGGGGGATATTGTTTGCTTCTTCCACTGATTAATCGCGATGCCTTTGTGTGAAAAAATGATCTGACTAGTTTTTAACTTTTGCTGTCTTCTTGGATAATATCCTTGCAAAAATAGATTTAATGTTGTGCAAATAAAATCGAGTAGATATCTTGGTTTGATTTTTTTATATAGAAATTTCGGATCGCATTTTAAATAGAACTTACTGATTGGATTTTGAAAAGAACTTTCGGATCGGAAGAATTTGTAAATTGTTTTTGATTTAAAGACGCATAAATATTTTCATTGTCTGAAGTTCAGCTAACCCTAACCCTAGTTTTAAACTTTTAGAGTCGTCCTGGGTTATCTCCCTTGTAAAAATAGTGTTAACGTCGTGTAAATAAAGTTAAGTAGACATTTCAATTCGATTTTTTTATATATAACTTTCGGGTCGGTAAAAAATTCTAAATCGTTTTCAATTTAAAGACGTATAAATATTTCCATTGTCTGAAAGTTCAGTTCAAGTTGGGCAAAGTTTGACAACAATGGCTTTTATCAGAAAAATATTTTTTTGCATTTCTTTTCTTGAATCACTGAGTTAAGTGCCTGTTACACGCTCCAGTTGACAATGGCTTAATAGTATTCTGGAATTTTCTGCGTACATTTTTATGCCAATAATACCAGACTGAATGTACATGTATAACAAATTATAGAGAAAACGTATTGGCAAAAATATAAAATACATCATCATCATCATCATCATCATCAACAACATCATAATAATGATAATGATAATAATAATAACAACAGCAACAACAATAACAACAACAATAACGACTACCACATGTCTGGTGAGTCACTCAATAGAAACTGTCATGTAACCTACGTTTTTTGCAGCATACCATGTTAGGGCCGATCAATCAAAACATTGGAAGAGGGGGTTCAATAAATGAGTGACTTCTTTCGCCTTTTGTTGGGCAGTAATAACTAAAAAGTTTGAATTTTCAAAAACCGAGCGGACGCAAACTATGTACCAATTTAGCATAGACCTACATTGCAAATTGAACCCCCCACACGCACTCACACCTTACACACATACACCAAAAACCGACCTGAGAGAATTTTAAAAAGAATTTCTTATAGACATAATAAGGGGCGAATGTTTAAATTTTCCGCCCTCTAGATCCTTTGGCATGATCTGTACGCTTAATGCATACATACATACATACATACATACATACATACATATCTAGCAAGCCAGCCCGACAAGAAGACTGAAAAAAAACTTGACAGCTTTGGTGACAGTCTTGGTGGACTGTTTCTAATGATGATAGTCCGGAGAAGTTAAGCCTGTACATGTCACGGACCAGGCCACGAAGGTAATGGCAGGCCGGCAAGATCATCCTGCAGTCGTCACGAGGGTTAACAAAGACCACGATCCTCAAAGCAGAACTTGACTCTACCCATCAAGTACAAACGAGCAGAACATATACCGAGAACGCTCCTCGCAACGGCATCCTATGTACAACAACTGGAAACCCGACGACACGAACGAACAAGATAACGTGTACAGAATAATAGGTTTAGAAACATTAGGAGCAGGGTTACCAATTTAGCGCTTTTCTTGCTAAATTTAGGGCGTTTCTTGTTTTGGTAATGTGAAAATTGCTAGATCAACCTGCTCATTTTTGTTATATTTTTTGCTCTTTTAAGCTTCTTTTCGGTGTGTTTTGGCCGTTTGTTTTTGCAGCAGTTTTTGGAGTGATATTTCTTTATTTAGCTCTTTTTAGCACTCCTGTCAAACTAGCGCGAAAATATTTTTTGAGTCGGCAGCATTGATTAGGAGTTTTCCCTTCTCAGTTTCAGTGGAATATCGATTCCAAAATTGACTCTGGTCTCTCTTCGAAGAAAGAGCAAAGCCAAACGTTTAATGCCAGTCACGCAAAGACATTGCAAGAATAGTTCCTGTGGTCTTTACCAATTTCAAGACGTTCTCTTGCGTGAGGAACCGGTATGTACTGGCCAAATCCTCCGTAGGCATCGATAGATTCGACGGCGATTGATTTCCTCAGTCGTGGCGTTTTTTGATCTTTCAAGAAAAGTGTCTTTCAGAACGTTCTGGTTGGTTCTTTTAGGGTGAAGAAAAAAAAATAACTTGCTTAAAATTGGATGTGCTCACGAAGTTGCACAATCATATAGATGCCTACATCTACAAGGACGTATGACTAAACTGACTTCCATTATATTTAAATGCGTGTTTGTGTGTGTTTGTGCTCGTGGGGTTAGGTTTGTGTGGGTGTGCGTCTTAGATTTAGTCAACTCATAGCTTCACGAATCTAGTATACCGCTAGATTTATAATGCACCTTATATATTCAAATATCGGACTCATTTGCAAGGCGTATATATGTACTCAATATTTGAGAGAGTAAACACCCGACACATGTTTCTCAGTTCATCTTTTTACCAAAAAAAGGATGTGTTATTTTTAGTTTTAATCTAATTACCTTTGAAATTTCCGCTAGAACGCAGTACTTAAAATTGACCAAATATATTTCATAACTTCTAATAACGAAACATAACGTCACGAGAATGAAAAATTCATTCTTAACAAATTATTCGACGTTCCTAATTCGGTTTGCGGAATGTAATTAGATTAAAACTAAAATTAATCTACCCCACTCGATAAATAGGTGAAGCGAGAAACACGTATTTTCTCTCGCGAATCTCAAGTAAATATTGTTCTATATAATATTATAAATATATCGAGCATTTTTAATTTAATGAAGATAATTAAATTTTAAAACTTCAATTGTACTATATTTTTCTCTCAATTTTTTTAATTAAAATTATATCAAAGTGAAGTATTATATACATATATATATATATATATATTATAAAAAGCACGAAGTGCAGTGAGGCGTAACGGTTACTGGTACGAAAAACAGAATTGGCAAGGTTTGTAGCTGTTTACGTACACTTCGCGCTAATACTTTTGGTGAAGGCATGAATCCACCTCTCCCTCAAGCTGTTGGTAAATAGCGAGGCAGTTTAGGCCGTTTAGCCCTGTGAGACAGTCCAAGAGTAGGTTACTCTGAAAGAAAAACGAACCAGAAATATTACCCCTAAGGCAGACTGGTTGTAAAAACTTTCTGGCGACCCCTGTAACCAAAATGGCTGCCATTTGTGATGTCCTATCGTATACCTGGAGTACGATCTCGGAAGCCGAAAGAATGTGATGGTCCCAATAGAAAGCATTCGGAGAGCGCATACGTCTGCCAACAGCGGAGGAAGTAAAATACCATAAAACCATTGTCAATTGGATCCGACCCAAACTTTAATCACCTCTTCCGTAGCTCAGGTTAACCCTTCCACAAACTTCCATTGAAATCCGTGAAGAAACAAACTTCTGGTGACATTATGTGGTGTAGGTTTATAACTACCACAAAGGGGACGTAATTCAATCGCTTATTCCATAGTCTATTGTCCAACTTTCCATGAAATTTCATAAAAGTCCACTGAAAACTTTTGAGATATCTTGTGGCAGACATATGCGTGTATATGAATGAAAGTAAAAAAAAAAAACTGAAAATTTTTCACAAGCAAATAGATTTCCTGGATCCGGCCCGAAATTTAACCACATTCCTTACCCCTATTGTCCAAGCATCCACAAAATTTCATCGTTAACTTTTTAGAGATATTGCGTTTTGTACATTTAGATACAATGCAGGGAGCTGACTTTGAAATTTCACGGGATCCATCCCAAAATTTGAACACTTCACAGAAAATTCATTAAAATTCATTGAGAACTCCTTGGTGATAACATGTGGACTGGTGGAAAGATAGAAAGACGAATGGAAGGACGGACATTGGTCCAGCTATATAATATTAATAAGAGAAAAATTGCCTACCTTGAAAATCGGTTGCCTAGCCTTGATGTAACTATACAAACAATTATATGGGGCCTTACTGCGCCTACTTGGACAGAAACTATCCAATGGGGTTAAGTCGATCCTGAGTTTCCAATGAATGAGCTTGCCATTCTTCACGTATCCTGGTACAATCTAGATTTGTCTTCCTACGGCTTCGGGTTTTTCCCCAAGATATTTCAGTCTGTGGACGAGATTAAGGGGAATGCGAAGAGACAGCTGGTGGTGACCAAGAAAGAGGACTTTGCAGTTTTGAAAAGGGGAAGAGACGCCGAGATAAATATACAAAGGGTGCTAAGGCGCCATTGTCTCAGATATGCTACTTTTCCGTTGATACTGAATGGCTGGATATTTTCCGGACAGACCTCGTAATGAAAAACATGACACGGGTCAGGTTAGTCATTCAAAAGAAACCGTCATGTAACCAACATCTTTTGGTAGCATGTCGTGTTGGGTGTTGATCAATTAGAAATTAAAAAAGTGAGTGATCAATAAGTAAGTTACCTACCCCGCAGTGATCAAGAAGAAAAATCTGAAAAAAAAATCAAGCATGAATGTAGCCGTACACAAAATGAGAGATCAATTTAGCGTAAACTCACGGTGAAAATTGCCCCCCTACTAAAATATATTCAGGGGTAATTCTCAAAAAAAACAACAAAAAAAACGTTTTTCTAGGCATAACAAGGGGTAGATTCTCAAATGTTTTAACCCTTTGCACGTGAAGCATACATAGCCAGAAAGCTAACCACCCAGCCAGACTCATTTGAAAACTGAAGAAATCTATATTCATAGTTTGGGTTGACGGTTTCTGGCATTTCAGTTCTTTGTACTGATATGGCAATTGAAACTGTTTGTTTTAGTCTCCGTAAACAAGGACTTTCGGTCAATTTTCACATCAGGGGGGGTTGTAAAAAGGGGGTTCTTTTTTATTTCTATTATTATTCGGACCATCCTCATCTTGATTGTTTTCCATACAACGTTTCTACCGTTGTACTCTACGGCCTTCATCAGGTATGTGTGGGAGAAGTAACGAACCGAACCCTTTATTTAACCGACGGGGGTATGTTGACCGCACTCCCCTCTTAGCATTAGTAGTATTATCATTGTCTCATTATATTATTGTCTCACACTGGGATTGAACCTAGAACCATCAGATTACTTGCAGTAATTTTGTCTGATTCTGTAACTACAATGCTATGTGTCCATGTGTGAAAAACAACCAAGATGAGAATGGTCCGAATAATAATAGAAATAATAAATAATAATAATACCTCATCTCAAAAATTCAGGGAGTTCTTTATGTCACAGAATTAAGACCAGCAAAAAATGTCGAAATAGATTATTGATTTTGAAATTGACAATGACATGTTTAAAATGAAATTTAAACTGACTAAAAAGCAATAAGAGAGTTTAAATGACTCGTAAGAGTTGGAAACACAAAATAGCTGAACAAGCAATAAGGGAATTTTAAAAAAAAGATTGACATTGGATTGGGCAGCTATTCACTCTGGATTTTAAAATGTCGAGATTTTACTCATCGGATAACCACTCAGAAGAGAGCTTATCCCACATAACAGATGTTCTTGAGAAGAAGTTATTTATGTGGAACTTGCAGTGAGTCTTTGATATATCTAAAAAGTATGGATGTACCTTTATTGCGGGCCAAGTTTTAACTGAAAAATCCTGGAAATCCATGGAAATAACGGTAGAAAAGTGCCAAATCTTCAACAGTGCGATGACAAGACAATGGTTGTAGCATCTGATGCAAAACCTAAAACCTTTCTGTCACCAGTTCTCCGTTGTACCATTGAGCGAAAGCCCTGAGTTCAATATGGATGTTACTCTAAATAAAATCAATGTATACCGGCTTTTCGAATGTTTGATGTTAGAAAATCGATGTTACAATTCAATTAAGAATAATTTCATGAAATCAATTTATCATTTGTAAGGAGAACGAATCAATTCTCGCGAGACTTGGAGTCGCGTGAACAAAAAAGGTGATAACATCACCCATCATCCTTTGCGTGTTGGGAAACTTCCTCTGGGGAAATAGACAAGGAATTAAATACAATCTTGGACTTTTTTACCGAATTCCTACATAGTTATTGTATGTAGATTAACATCTACACCAATATCCCGCCCAGCGCTACCCAACTCAACACTAGCCGGCTCAACGCTAATTCGCAATAGTACTCTTTTGAAAACTATCAACCGTAACTGTCAATATAGGTTTCTTCAGTTTTTAAGTTGGTCTGGCTGGCTATGTATGTATGTATGTATTTATGTATGTATGTATGTATGTATCATGCGTGCAGGTTGCACCAATGGGGCTAGAGGGTTAAAAACTTCAGCATTTACTCCTTATGTTTTGAAATGACTTCTTTTCTTTTTATTTACCCCCTAAGTATGTTTTTTGTTCGGGTTTGATTTAAAATCAATGTTTATGCTAAATTGGTCGCTTAGCTTGTGCTTGTTGGCATTCACACTTGTCTGTTTGAATTATTTTCACTGATAACTGTCCAATGGGAGGTGACAGAAATATTTTATTCATTGACCACCCCATTTTTCTAATTTTTCTTTATTAATCCCCCCTAACTCAGCATGCTTCTGATCACATTGATCACATGACGGTTTCTACCGAGTGACCAACCAGACCTGTTTCAATTATTTCTCTTTATAAATATAGTAATGTTGAATTTCCAAAATAAATAATGATTGATGAAATAAAGCATCATGGACAGTCGCAAAAATAACCGTACAGTTTGGTTGTTACGTAATGTAAATGAGTGTAAAATACATATGCATACACGTACACAGAGAAATTTATTGTCGCAATATAATACCTTGTGATATTTTACCGGCTCTGGAAAGTAGCTACCAGTTAAGATGAACAGCGCTCATCCATTCCATCCTGTTGAGGCTCAAGAGCTATACCATACATTTTAAAATACTTCAGTCTTTTATCGTCCGTCGTTAGACATAGACCTTCCCCAGGATCCGCCACATTTTTCTGTCATGGGTGTCGCAGAGCCAGTATTTCCTGAATTTGTCTAGTTCATCTCTCCATCTTGTATTTTGTCGGCCTCGGTTTCGAATGTGATCTCTGAGGGACCATGTTGTGAGTCGTGATGTCCATCGGTTGTCTGTCATTCTTGCAACATGGCCTGCCCATTGCCATTAAAGTTTTTTTTATAGATTCTATGATGTCTCTGACTCCCGTTTTCTTCCTGTTATACTCTGCTGTCTTGTGATCTCTCCATGTAAGGTTGAGCATGATTCTCTCATGCACGCGTTGCATGCTTCTCAGTTTGCAGGTCTATCTCTTGGTTAGGTTCCATGTTTCAGCTCCATAAGTGACTGTCGGAAGAATGCATTGGTTGTATACTCTTCTTTTGGGGATTATTGGGATCGTCTTGTTGTTGAAGGTTGAGCTTGCTCTGCCGAAGGCTTGTCATCTTGGGTTAATTCTTCGCTTGATTTCTTTTTTTGTGGGTTTCATAGAGATTTATTGTCCTGAGTCGATGGAGCGGTCTACTTTCCCCAGTTTTGCATCTTCGATTTTGACAGTTATGTCCTTATTCTCGATATGATTGTTGCACATGACTTTCGTTTTCCTGAAGTTCATGTGTCGGCCGAATTTTTTGCTTTCTTCATTTAGTTCATCTAGCATCAGCTAGAGGTCGTGTAGATTTGTAGATTAGATAAGTTTGGGTTTTGATGTATCACAGTTAAGGTATAACTGTCTAAAACAATGTAACTAAGTATAAGCTGAACAAAAATGCATCAAATTATAATAAGACTTTGAACAATGCAGCTTTGGAACGAATTAACCTCACTTATCAAGGTATACCTGTAATGAGAATTACCCCAGCAAGGCGAAAAGAGGTATTCTGGACATGCTATGCGATGTTGTAATATCCCGTATAACGCTGTATCGGCTAGCGCTGCATTTTTTTTGGAATGTATTCCAGAGCGTTAACTGAGGTCTTACTGAATTTGTAAATCCGCGTAAGCACGCAATAAAACACTGGAAATAGGTCTGGTTAGTCACTCAATAGAAACCGTCACATGACTTACGTCTTTTGGCAACATCATATGTTCTGTGCTATCTAAGAAAAAATTAGAAACAGGAGTGATCAATAAATAAGTTACTTCAATTGCCTTTCGTTGGGCAGTGATCACAAAAAAGTCTCAATTTAAAAAAAAAAAACGACTGGCGTCGACACAAACCAAGGAATCAATTTAGCATGAACTTATATTACAAACTGAACCCCACCCACTAAAAAAATCGGGGGAGGTCTAAATAGGTTTTTACTAGACACAATAAGAGTAAATAATGAAATTTTCAGCCCCCTAGCTCCATTGCTGAACGTGTGGGACATACATAGCCAGCCAAACAGCCGAATCTGGTTAAAAACTAATAGAAACCTGGGTCGATTGTTTTTATTGGCAGTTTCTGATATGTACAGATTTTGAGATTTTTCATATGAAATTTTCCAATCACGTATATTTCTAATTTCAATATGACTGCTGTTAAAGAAATGTCTTTTCGCGTGTGTGTAATTGTGTACACATCGTGATCACTCCCCAACTGACCATTGTACGAAATCGAAAATCGCCAGATATATAATAGTCAGCTCTCTAGACGGCGCAGTGCCGAGTTTGAAGTTGTTTGGACCAGCTGTTCTCGAGGGATCTATGCACTGCAATTACTCGACAGCCGACCATTGTACAAAATCACCTGATCTGTTAGTCAGAACATATGCAGTGCAGTGGTGAGATTGAAGTTGTTTGGATCAATGGTTCTCGAGAAATCCGTTTACTGCAATTACTCGACAGCAGGTCATTGTACGAAGTTGCATTTGCTAAATATGTTAGTTGCTACACCTGGCAATGCAGAGTCGAATTTGAAATCAAAAAATCTTTTCGTTTCAAATTGAAGATTATGGATCTTTCTCCATACGCTTCACAAATTATTTCCTTTTACTTCCGCTCTTTCGAATTATCTAAATTTATGTATAAAATATCTCAACTGGCAGCACTGAGAAATAACTGAAATACTTCGAAGGTGTAGTTTCGTACGTCGGGTGTGAATTATTTAACTAGATAACCATAAAGCCCTGCCCATTCCAAGCATGCATCTTTTGAACAGACACGTGTGCGTCGGGGTAGGGGTAGAAAGTCATGCTTTATTTTACGAATATTACCCAAGTTGAAAAAACAGAAAACAAAAAAAAAACAGCGTTCTCTCAAACTTTGTTAACAATGGGGAAGAATTTGCTGTCTGTGCTCTATTAACGACTTGGTGTAGAGCTACAAAATTTGGTATGCTTACTCAATGGAGATTTTTGCAAAACTGCACAAAATTTCTAGGGACTTCCCAAGACTATCCATAAATTGCAAAAAGCTTGACCCTGATTACACCAACACTTACCAGCTCACCATCAGTAACATTTGAAACATTTTATTTTAGTGTGAAAAGTATACTATTTGTACAAGCATCAAATATTCACATTTACGCAATATTTACAGCATTAAACATTAGCGTTAGTGGTGATGTAATAAACATCATAATTCTTTTTAAACTCACTCATTTGTTGATAGTACTACATATTCCGATAATCTATTCCATAATCCTACCACTCTATTGCTAACAAAGAATTTCCTGATGACTGATTCTCTGATTCACTTCCACCATATATGCATTCGCTTTCTGTCCCGTGTATTCCCTTTTGGTAAAAAATATATTAAGATCTACTAATTCTATACCAAGCATAATCTTGAACATTTCTATTAAGTCTCTTCGATGTTTCTGACAATGACAACCATAACTCCTTGTACACAGTATTCAAGTTGCAGGCGGACATGGGTTAGTCTTATATAACACAAGAAATCGTTGTACTCTCATTATAATAAGCTGCGCTCTAAGTCTTGACCTCTCAACCCACGTAGATGGATACTTCAGCTAGTATAACAATATTTTAAACTCTTCCAAAGAACAACATAAAAGTGACTTTGTTTTGTTTGTTTTTTTAATCATTATTGATTGTCCAATCAGATTTTGCAACGCCGTATCTGACGCAATCTTCGCCTGACGTTATCGTCTGTTTTTATCACCCCTCCCTTTAAAACTCAGTCACCTCGTGTCACGCCATGTTGGGCAAATGGCCCCAAGACAAGGTCGTCAAGTGTATGACGGGATAGCAACAATGTACAAAAATAAAATCAAACGGGAAATAGTAATAATGAAAAATGGAAAACAAAAAAAGTGTTTTAATTGTTTTCCTTTATTACTTCTTCCGATTTGAAGATTACCCGCAGAGATCTTCTTGATTCATTATTCAAAATAACAATTATAATTGCAATTTTTCTTTCGCTTTTATAATTGATTCTTTATTGTTATTTCCTGCTTTAAGTTTTGTAATTGAGCTTTAATCTGTTTATTTGTTTATTTAGTTTTTTTTATATCGAATTATACTTTCTTCTCGTCCTTTCTTTCTTTCTCTCCTTATTTCCGAAGCCTAATCTTTTTTTCTTTCTTTATTTTAAAAGCCAAACCTTACTTTTTGCTGTTTTTCCTTTTTCTTTAAAAAAAAAACCTTATGTGTCTTTCTCTCTGTCTTTCTTTCTTTCTTTCTTTCTTTCTTTTCGTATTCCAACCTCTCTTTCTCTCTTTCTCTTCCTTTCTTCTGTCTTTCTTTCTTTATCTTGAAATCCTAATATTTCTTTGTTGCCTTCTTTCTCTCTCATTCTTTCTTCCTTTTCAAATCCCAGCGTTTTTTTTCTCTTTCTCTAACTTTCTTTCGTCATATTAAAATCGTAACCTCTTTTTTCTTTTTTCTCTCTTTCTTTCTTTCTTTCTTTCTTTCCTCTCAAATCCTAACCTCTTCTTTATTTCTCTTTATTTATTTCTTTTTGTTTTAAAATCCTTACCTTTCTTTCTTGCTTTCTCCCGGTCTTTTCGAATCCTAACTTTTCTTTCTCTTTCTTTCTTTCCTTCCAAATCCAAGCCTTTCTTTCACTTTTTCTTTTCGAATCCTAACTTTTCTTTCTGTCTTTCTTGCGTCTGTCTTTCCGAATCCCAATCTTTCTTACTCTTTCTTTCTTTATTTATTTAAAATCCTATCCTTTCTTTCATCTTTTTTCTCTCTTTTTCTTTTCAAAATCTAACCTTTATTTATTCATTTCTCTTCAAATCCAAACTTCATTCATTCTTTCTGTCTTTCTTTCTTTCTTTCTTTCTTTCTTTCCGAATTCTAACATTTTTTTCTGTCTTCCTTCCCGTCTGTCCTTTCGAATCCGAAGATTTCTTTCTTTATTTATTTCTTCATTAAAATCCTATCCTTTCCATCTTCCTTTTTTTTCTTCCTTTCTCTTCGAATTCTAACCTTTTTTCTTCGTTTTCAAATCCTAACCTTTTTTCTCCTTTTTTTCTTCCTTTTCAAATCTTAACCTTTCTTTCTTTATTCATTTTAAATCCTTACCGTTCTTTCTTGCTTTCTTTCTCTCTTTTTCTTTTCAAATTCTAAACTTTCTTTCTTTCTATCCATCTATCTTTTCAAATCGTAACCTTCCTTCCTTTCTCTTCTTTTTTTCTTTATACATTTTAAAATCTTGACTTTTCTTTCTTTCTTTCTTTCTTTTCAAATTCTAACCTTTCTTTCTTTCCTCTTTTGTTTCATTCGTTCGTTTCTTTCTTCCTTTCTATCTTTACAAGTCCTAACTCTCCTTTCTTTCTCTTTCTTTCTATATACATTTTAAAATTTCCACATTTCTTGCTCACTTTCTTTCTTCCTTTTCCTTCTCAATTACCCCTTTCTCTTCGTTCTTTTTACCTCTCTTTCGTTTTTGGTCCCCCCCTCTTCTTACTTTACGACACTTTTTCGCTTTACGAAAAAGTGTGAAAGCCGAAAATAGCATATCCCTCCAACACTGCTATCTCTTGTACCTCCTACAATCTCAACCTTCGACCATTTTCAGTGGTCATTAATGCAGACTGAGAGATATCAAGTCCCTCAAAGTTCCGAGCCCTCTTCTCAGCATTCCTGCAGTTCACAGCAATTTCTCGCCAGATGTCTGGTCGTCATCGCTGAAGCCCAAGTGACAACAAGTCTCTCCAGGTCTCTAGTCCTCTTTTCAACGTCCTCACATGCCATAACAGAGCCGTGTTTTGTGCTGTCCCAACCTTTACAAACACTTATGCCATGTTTTTCCCTTGCTCTCCGACCCATTCAGACGACTAGAGGTCGTTCGTCTCTTATTTTTAGCACCCTCCTCAGAATTCTAGCATATCTTAGCAGAGCTGTGGTCTGCACCGTTTCAATCCTTCCTTGTATCTCCAACACTTAAAATTTTGACTTCAATGTCTTTGGCATTGTTTTAAGTGCAACTACTATCACTAGCACAACCCTGACCTTCATGTTCCACACCTTTCTCGGCTCCCGGGCCAAGTCCTGGTACTCTTCCAGTTTTTCACTCTCTTTCGTGTGCACACCAGTGTTAGCAGGCACAGCTACGTTTACTATTTTTTCCTTGTATACGACAACCAGATATGGCCTTTTTGTTTGGATAGGATGGTTAGTTTGAATCTCGAAGTCTTTGAATGATTAATGGCTCGTACTTTCCAGGGCGGTATCTGGTTTAAGCTGGTACCATCTGTCTGCATGGTTGAATCCTAGTTGTTTGCATAGTTCGCATTGTGCGTCCGTTGCTATCCCGTCGTATCTATTCGTTTACTCCTTCTGGGCTAATTTGCCACATTCGCTGATGATGATGTTTACCTTCTCATCTTTTTCTACACAGAGGAAGCATTTGCAGTTTTTTGGTTCTGTCGATCTTCGCTTTGACATTGTTTGGCCAGGGGCATTTGTCTTAGGCTGTTGCGATGAGAAATTCTGTTTCTCTCTTCAGGTGTCCTTTGCGTTGCCATGTCCATGATCTTTCGTCTGCAATATTTTCTTTCTTTTGAATCCTCTGCGGAGTCTCCTTTTTTTCCATGTTTCTCTCCTTGATTTCATTAATACCTTCTTTGCTATCTTTTTATTGCTTGTTGCACAGCTTCGAACGTTTTTTTTAATCTGTTCACTGCATGCTTGCACATGCTTTTCCCATCCCGTTTTTGGCCTTTGTACACATGAGTCCTCGGTTGCCTTCTTTTCTCTTCACATACAATCGGTCGGTGTCATCTCTATTGTGTAGGGCCTTGTGCGTCGTCATGTGTTTCCGAGTTCTCCGGTTCATTTATTGGAGTTCATCCTTTGTTTATCCAAGAGATGGTCTTGTTTATCTTACTGCGTATATATTCGTGCTTTTATAAAATACTTTTTTGTTCTCCTAAAGTGTTCATTTTCATTTTATTTCATTCCTCAAGTTTTATCATTACTTCAGATTATCATCATATAATTATCTTGATATTTTTATAATATACTTATAATTACAGAGTTTGCCGTTTATTATAATCACTGATGATTTTATCAAACGGTTATTATTATCAAAAGTCAGTCCATCTCAGAATGAATGAAAACTATCGTAAGTTTATTATAGATCTCATAACATTTTTATAATGTCGTTGTTGATAACAATGAATTCAAAACCAACAATGAATTCATAACAATGACTGCAAAATGTTCGAATTTTCATATCCTTTGCTTAATGTTATCAACTGGTTATTGCTTTCTTTAAAAAAAACAACAACAACCATGTCCCAAATTATTCGCAATAAACGACTTCCTGAGTGTTATTGAAGTGAAATGAAGATGGTACTTTAGTAATGGCGATGATAATAACATTACATCCGCCATTTTTTTCCATTTCTATTTTCTCGCTGTTATTGTCTCTGGTCGTGGCTTGGAGCAAAAGACAAATTAAATGACAAAAACCGAACGATTATTGGAACAAAATAAAATCGTTTCTCCATTTATTTAATAAAAGGAACCCTTGGAATCATTATTGCCGCTGTTGTTGCTTTTCTTGTTCGTGTCAATTTTTGCGTCGTCATTGTTTTTCTATCTTTGTTTTTTGTGTTGAGGAGATTATTATCTTCAACATCTTTTTTCCGATGGCTCACATTTTTTGTGACCTTCTTGATCTTTCTTATCTACTTTTTTATCAGTTGCATTTCGATGATATTATCGTTCTTGTTGCTATGTCTCTTGTCTTTATTATTATTATTATTATTATTATTATTATTATTATTATTATTATTATTATTATTATTATTATTATTGGAGATCCTTAACAAAATCTATCACCAAGACTGTCAAAATGGGTTTCTTCGGTTTTCCAAGTTAGTCTGTCTGTCTGGCTGGCTTTGTAAGTATGTATGTACGTACCACGCATACAGACGGCACCAACGGAGCTAGAGGGATGAAATTTTTAACATTTAGTCCTTATTATGTCTAGAGAAAAAAACTTTTTTTGCCTTTTCAAAATTCCCCGTTTGAATAGTTTTTTTCTTAGTGGAGGATCCGATTTGCAATGTAAGTTTATCCTAAATTGATCTCTTAGTTCGTGTCCGGTAGCATTCACGTTTGGTTTTATGAAAATTCGAACTCTTTTAGCGATCACCGTCCAAAAATCCGAGTGAAGTAACTTATTAATTGATCATCCCAATTTCCAATTTTTTTATGTTGATCACCCCACAACACAGCCTGCTGCTTACGTGACGGTTTCTATTGAGTGATTAACCAGACCTGTTATCATCATTATTCACGTTACTATCAACTGGCTGATCATGCTAAAAGCAAAGTAACACCAAATTCTCTTCATCTAGATCTCCTTCTTCTTATTGCTACAGGTATTCCCCCGCTTTACGAAATTTTACTTTACGCCACTTTCCTTTTTACGAAATAAGGCAAAAAGCGGGAATTGTGTTCAGCATTTGTTTTGCAGAAAACTGTTACTTGGCCTTAAATTCGTCTTGTGACCGGACAAAACAGAATATAATGTCCTGTCCAGGGGATTCGTGGTCCCAGCACTGCACCTACCCATTACACTATGAGGGGAAGGTCGTGGAACGCCCTGGCGCCTTCGTGACACTGGTTGCACAGACAGGGCAATTTTTGTCCACAGATATTTGGGACCTCGGAACGCCCCCCCCCCTCCAACAAAATTTACTATATAAATAATTGGCAATAGCTTCTTCGCTTTACGCCATTTAGGCTTACAAAAGGAATGCTATACTTTTGGATTACAAGGGAAACGTATTATTATTAGTAGTATTTCTTCTTCTTCTTCTAATTATTATTATTATTATTACTATTATTATTATTAGTAGCAGTAGTAGTAGTAGTAGTAGTAGTAGTAGTAGTAGTAGTAGTAATTCAGTTTTCTCAGCTCGGTTCATTCAGTGCAAACTGCTTCGAGAGAGATTGAGATAAAACAAGGTTCATTCGTTAATGTTCTTTTTTTCAATTTTTGTTGTAAATATTAATATTATTACAGGTCTGGTTAGTCAATCAATAGAAACCATCATGTGACCAATGTCGTCTGGTTGCATACCGTGTTGGGGTGATCAATTGAAAAAAATTGAGTAGGGGGGAATCAATGAATAAAGTTATTTTTCTTGCCTTTTGTTGGACTGTGATCACTAAAAAAAAGTCTGAATTTTCAGAAAACAAGTGTAAACACTACCGGACACAAACTCATGGACTCATTTAGCATAAGCTTATATTATAATTTGAAGAACCCCACACACTGAAAACCTTTGGGGGCGGGGTGGATTTTCAAAGAACGAAAAAACACTTTTTGTAGACATAATAAGGAGTAAGTGTTTGATTTTTTAGCCCTCTAGCTTCAATAGTGTAGCCTGTTGGTACGATACATGAATAGCGAGCCATGAAGACCTACTTGAAAACTGAAGAAACCTATGTTGATGTTGACAGTTTTGGTTGATGGTTTCTAATATTGTTGAAACTGAAGAGTTCTTATTATTTCCTTCATTCGGTACCGTTTATATTTCCTGTTGCTTATTTACCAGGAATCGTTAACCAATACTTTCGCCAAAACATTCGTTATAGGTTTCTCTCAGTCTTCAAGCTGGTCTGTCTGGCTATCTATATATGTATCACGGGTACAGCTCGCACCAATGGAGTTAGAATGTTGAATTTAAACATTCACTCCTTATGTCAGGAAGATTTTTTTCTTGAACCCCCCATCCTAAATATTTTTTTTAGTAGGGGTTCGATTTGCCATTTAATTTTATGCTAAATTGATCCCTAATTTTGTTTCTGGTAGCATTCATGCCTTTTGTTTTGTTTTGTTATTAATTAAGACTTTTTTTAATGATCCCTGCCCAACAAAAGGCAAGAAAATTACCTTATTCATTGATCACCTCTTCTTTTAATGAAACTAGAGGGCTGAAAATTTAAACGTTCACTCCTTATTATGCCTAGGATTACTTTTTTCTTGTTTTGTTTTTTTCAAATTCACCCTAAGTTTTTTGTTGTAATGGAGGTTTCACTAAAATGATCCTCTATTCTGTTTTTTGAAGATTGAGACTGCCCACGAAGGGGAGAGAAGTAACATTTATTGATCATCCCCTCTTCCATGCTGCCAAAAGACAGTGGTGACATCAGGGTTTCAAATGTGATTAACCAGACCGTTTTTTTTTAATTCCTTGTAGATAAAGACCGATGCGTCAGAGAGAGAGACAGACAGACAGACAGACAGACAGAGACAGAGAGAAACAGAGAGGGATCTAGGATACACGGATAGCCAGATAGATAGATAGATAGATAGGTAGATAGATAGATAGATAGGATTCGGAAGGAGGAATGCTACGAGAGAGAAAGAGAGAGAAAATAAAACTATGATAAAAAACAAGTTAACTGGAAAGAGAATGAGTAGAAGGGTAGAAACAAAAAGAAGAGCGGGAGGTGGGGGAAGAGAAGAGGGGACAGGAAGAGAGTGAGAGAGAGAGAGAGAAGAAAAAACAGGATAAAAAAAAGCAAGTGAGTGGGACAGAGAATAAGTGGAAGGGGGACAAAAGAGAAGAGAGAGATAGAGAGCGTAAGACGAAAGGGAACGGAGAGAGAGGGGGGGAGAGAAAGAAGAAAACGGGATAATGAAAGTAAGTGAGTGGGACAGAGAATGAGTGAAAGGGGGGACAAAAGAGGAGAGAGAGACAGACAGGGTGAGAGAAAATGGAACAGAGAGTGAGAGGGAGAGAGGAAGAGAGAGGGGGGTTATTGGAAAAAGAAAATCCGAAATACAATTTCCTTCCACCCTTTCCGTTGATAACATTATTTCCTTTAATGAAGAATCATTCAATTAAAAATAATTGTTTTAATTTGTTTGTATTCGAATAAAGACCGGACTTGGTGAGCGACATACGCGTTTTCTCCTATGTTTACCAGAAGGAAATTTACAAATTGAAATTTTCAAAAGCAAATGGAGTCCCAGTGAAAGAGTCGGAAATGAAAAATTTGTTAGAAACTGTCAACGAAAGCTGTCACCAGGAACTGTCAAAATAAGTTTCTCTCAGTTTTTGATTTAGTCTGACTAACTGCCTCAGTGGTACCGATTTAGCGCTTTTCGTGCTAAATTCAGTGCGTTTTTGGTTTGGGCACTAAATTAGCGGGGAAGGCAGCTTACACATTTGAGCCATTTTTGGCCTTTTTTAGCATCTTTTAATGTTCTCGCTATTTTTGGCTATTTTTGGCTATTTTTTCAAACAGCGGGTTTTGAGCAGCCTAACTAGCACGAAAGTATTTTTTGAGTTGGCAACTGTGGTCTGTCTATATATCACGCGTACATATCGTATCAATGGAGTTAGAAGGCTGAAAATTAAAACATTTACCCCTTATGATAGAGAAATGTGGCGGACCCTGGGGAAGGTCTATGTCCAACGACGGACGTTAAAAGACTGATGATGATGATGTCTACAAAAAATGGTTCGATGGGATTCAATCTATAATATAAGTTAATGCTAAAATGATCCCTTAATTTGTTCCCGCTGATTGTTTTTGTTTTTGTTTTTTTTTTTTGCTCTTTTTAATTCTGACATTTTCAGTGATCACTGCCCAATAAAGGCAAGGTATGTAACTTATTCATTGTTGGCCACTTTTTCCAATTTTTTAATTGATCACCCCTACGCTATCTGCTGCCAAAAATGTTGGTCACATTACGGTTTCTATTGAATGACTAACCAAACCTGTTCATCTTCTTTTCAAAATTTTTTTCCATATTTAATTGATTTCCAAAACGTAATCAAAGAAGAAAGAAAAATGCAGGAAAATCTATCGCTTTAATGATTCCGGTCTGATCTCATAAAAAGAAGTCGTCGTCAGATCTGGTCGTCGTATTGTTGCCACTATCATCATTAACAATCGAGAAAGTCTTCATTATGGCCATCCTAAACTAACATTAATCTAAGGGAGACCGGGGCTTGTCGGCCCCTTATTAACTGCGACATAAGTCGGCAGGTCTATGAACTGCAAAATTCCTTTCAATTCAAATCGGTTCAGTGGCGTTCCTTAGGCTTGGTGTCACCAAGGGCGGTAACTCAAGGTGTCAATTTTTTGCGTTAAATCGACCTCAAAATATGTCAAAAAACGCCAAAACACGCTAAAAAAAACACTTCGAGCTTTTTTTTTGTTGAAAATGGCTGTCTTAGGCCAAAATAGCAAAAATTTGGCTAAAATCACTGAAAATTAGCGCTAAAATTAGTGGTTAATGCTGAATTTTCGCTCTGCCAAAACATCACTGTGTCATGTCTCTGATGGTATCATCCGGGGCAACGGTACGCCAGTGAATCGGTTGACATTGTAGGAATTAAATGACCCAAAGAGAGAAGCAGTCAAAGAGAGAAGTGGTCAAAGAAAGATAGACAGCGTTCCTAACAAAGAAAGTTATCTTAATAAGAAGGGGGAATGATTAAGAAAGAGAAAGCATTGATAAGTAAAGAAAATTATGATATAGAGAGTGGGCAAAGAGGGAGGGAATTTTTCTTTCATTTCTTTATCACACTACATCATATCATTCCTTTTTTTAAAAATGAATTCTCAAGATGAAAATAGAAAGAAAGGAAAAAGGAAGAAAGAAAGAGGAAAGAGAGCCCACTGTATAGTGTTTATAACTGATGTATACAATTCATATGAATATTTATAACTTTTTCATTTTCTATTGAATTATGTTGCATCTCGGGCGATATTTTTCGTTTTATTTTTGATGCAATATTTGTCTTTTCGTTTCGGACGTTTTAAGAGGGATTAACTTGAAAAATCGATTGGAATCAAATATTTTTTATTACAGAAACAAATGTAGGCAAGTATTGTCAAATGCTGTCAAAACTGTATATACAGCGTCGCAGGTTTTGACCTGAGTCTGTTTTCTTAATTTAATTCAAAGCTGTGTGGAGAATATTTTGATAGAGTTTGAGGAACGATTCATGGTTTGGAAAGAGCGTCAATAAATTTCTTACGTCTGTGATATCAATAAATGGCAAAACGATTGTAACATAACTTACAGTTTGATCCATAGCTGACTTAGTTACACAGGGTTCAACATGCTCCATGTTGAGGTAAGTTGGCAAGTCAGTCCCTCATTTCAATAAGTAGAAAAACGATTCACACAAACATTGAGCCGTTCAGTTGTACCTTTTTATGTCAACTCCACCTCAAAATTCCAGGTTTCTGAAATTTCAATTTCGAAAACCTTATCCGAACAAATCTTCAACAAGTTCACTTTTAATGATCAAAACCAGTTTTTTTAGCCATCACCTCACCAGTCTGCAACTCATACGCGCCAGATTTCCAGTGCAAGAATGACTTCAAAACTTGATATTTCTCAAAAATGAAAACTCTCCGGATGAAATGAACGTTAATCATTCAAAGCATCGAAATAAAAAAAAAGATGACTTTCATATTTTCACCTAAATCTTTGGTGTAATTTTTCATATTTTTATATAGAATGCAGTGAACGAAGGATTATTATGCAGTGTATTTTTAGATGATTTCCAGATGATTTCCTCACACATCTAGACATGTCTGGATATTTTTCCCTCAATTTCGGATAATTTTTCAGATCATTTTCTGGAACATCTAGATATTTTTGGATTTCTTTAGCCTTTTTTCAATCCGTCATCCTCGGGAACATCTGAACGTTTACTTTTTAAATAATTTCACAATCCTTACAACTAAAAATGACATCAAAGATTTGCTGACGACATCATCCTTTTTGCAGAGAACCTACACGACCTCCAACTAATGCGAGATGAACTAAACGAAGAAAGCAAAAAAGTTGGCTTACACATGAACTTCAGAAGAACGAAAATCATGTGCAACAATCACATTGAGGATAAGGACATAACTGTCAAAATCGAAGATACAAAACTGGGGAAAGTAGACCACTATATCTACTCAGAACAACGAATCTCTATGAAACCCACAAAGGAAGAAGAAATCAAGCGGAGAATCACTCTAGGATGACAAGCTTTTGGCAGAGCAAGCTCAACCTTCAACAACAATACGATCCCAATAATCCCAAAAAGAACAGTATACAACCAATGCATCCTCTTGATATTCACTTATGGACCTGAAACATGGAACCTAACCAAGAGACAGACCTACAAACTGAGAAGCATGCAACGCGCACATGAGAAAATCATGTTCAACCTCACATGGAGAGATCACAAGATAACACAGTATATCAAGAAGAAAACAACAGTTCGAGAAATCATAGAATTTATAAAAAAAACTTGAATGGCAATGGGCAAGTCATATCCCAAGAATGACAGACATCCGATGGACATCACGTCTCACAAGATGGATCCCCAGAGATCACATGCGAGTCTGAGGCCGACAAAACACAAGATGGAAAGATGAAAAACAAATTTAGAAAATTCTTGCTCTACGACGCCCATGATGGAGAAATCATGCGGAAGGTCCATGTCCAACGACGGACATTAAAATGATGATGAAGATGATGATGATGATGATGATGATGATGATGATACAGCTATTAAAAGAAAGCGTGCAAACATGAATGTGGTATAGAAATTGAAGTTAATATAAAAATTGTCTCTCACTATGAAAGTTTTCGCCAGTTCAGAACTAAAGCTGGACGGTTATGTATTTCAATGACTTGTTCTGCATTGTTCGGTATTATAATTCAATAAATTTTTATTCTATACTGTATTAAAGCTACTTTTAAAGAATGCACTTTCTTAGGTTAAGATGTTATTGCATCTATTTGTATATTTTGAAAACAATATATTTATTTCCCCAACGCATTACCAAAATATGTTTTTTGCCAAAAGGCTTAAAATATCTTTTCGTCAATTGTCTACTGTTTGTGTGAGATGATTAAACATTGGCCCTCAAACTTGCTCTTGAAGCACTGGGTCGAACACTGAGGAACATAGAATTGATGCATAAATCCAGCCAAGGCCGGGTACTTCTGCTAGACTTGAATAAAACCATCATCATAAAAACAGCTCAACAATCATAGTTGATATCACTGTTATTGTCAGTATTACCAATTTAGCACTTTTGGCGCTAAATTTGGCGCGTTTTTTATTTTAGCAATACCCTTATTCAACATATGGCGCCTTCTTAACCAATTTGTAGCGCTATTTTCTTGTTAATTTTTAGCTATTAAATACGGCCATAAAATGGTTAACTGCTTTTTAGCGTACTTTTGTATTTTTCAACGCTTTTGCGAGGTCCGCTTGGCCTTAAAAGATTTTTTGGTTGGCAATATCGGTTATTGTCTTGTTTGTAATGAGTAGTGATTGCCATGCTACACTTTATCTAGAGCTCTATCGTGCAGGCATGTGAGCTATTTCATTTACAGCCTTTTCTGGTACCAGAGGGCCTACAAGAGGTGGAAAATACTCCCAAATCTTCGTCCAGGAAGCCAAGCCATGAGTGTCGTTGCAACTAATGCAACTAAAAGGCAAACCATGACAACAAAAATGCACAAACCTGAAAAAAGCTCTTTGCGTGCGTGCGTGCGTGCGTGTGTGTGTGTGTGTGTGTGCGCGTGTGTGTGCGAGCGTTGCAATTACTCAACAACTGGCCATTGTACGAAGTTGACATTCGCCTGATGTATATCAGCACAAAAGTGCAGTGTCGAGATTGAAGTTTCTTTTAGATCAGCGGTTCTTGGAAAATCTAATAAAAATCTAAAAAAACAAAAAAAAACAATTGAACATTATTTCCGTTGACTTCCACTCTTTAGAATTATCTAAATTTAAGCAAAATATCTAAATTGGCGATATTGAAGAGAAAAAACCGGAATACTTCGAAGCCCTTGTTACATACGACGAACTATTGATATCGAGAGTTATTGTGTTTGACAATTATGACAGGCTGCTCAGATCACTATTAAGACCGACCCCTCATAAAATTGCTCTTTTGGAACAGTTGCTGCCCTGGGGTAGAAATAAAAGATGAAAGCAACGTTGTAAAACGTACTTATTCTTTTCTTATTTTTAGTCTCTTTCGTGGATTCCCAGGATTCTGCGTACTCCAGTTGGGATCCCTGGGCGAGAGTGTCCTCCGTTTTGGAAGTTTAGAGAATGACATCCTGTTTGAAGTTAGATGAAATTTCCAGATCTAAGCCGCACATTGCAGTTATTAAGACTTTGGACGAAACTGTTGCTTATAAAGGAGACGGTGAGGGAGTTTTTGCGAATCTGATACTTTATATGGTACAACGTAATTGTTCGAATGAGGCTACGTTAAGTTAACAACTTGAAGATTTTCAAGTTCCAAATTTGACCACCGCTTCCTTATTTACTCTCTAAAACATCTCTGTCCTTGACCCGACATTTTTGTTTATTCAATATAGCAGTTGATACGACAATAATGTACGTGCAAGCTTGTATAGTTTACCTGGTTCCTTGTCATAGGAACAAAGTAGAAAAAAAAACCGAATAAATGGAGCTTGGCTTAAAAACAATATCTGCTAATGAAAGAAATAACCTTCACGTTCCTTTTTTTGTCTCGACCCCCGGTCGCCATTTTATAAAGAAAACATGAAAAATGGCGCCCAAAACGTGTTGAAAACATATTTGGCGGGTAAAAAGTTGGAAGAATGGCACCTATTTTTTGTCACTCGGTGGTAAAAAGACTGTGCAACGTAAATAAGTCAGTTCATTAGCCTGGATAATGGTATGAAGTAAACAAAGTCCGTCGAGGAATGGAGACCTCAAAAGCGCCACTGAGAGAGGGATAGGCGATAAGATAACAAAATTATTTCGAGTTGTTATTCAGCATGGGATCAGTGGTTCATGTGGTACCAGTGGCGTAACAGTTAACGGAAAATGGAGCCGACGGACCGAGTTCAAACTCCGGCTGAGACATAGCTGAGTAGTCCTATAGGACAGTACATCTTGTGCCTTCGACTAGCAACTCAGCCCCGTGAAAAACTCACAAATAACGGCCGTGTCTCCGTGGATCGTTCGAGAAATGGAGATACGAAGGATCCACGGAGACACGATCATCCCCAAATGATATCATACCGAATAAGTCTGATTGGTCTTGCTAAAAAAAAATCGTGTCCAGAGGGTACGAACCGCTGTTTTCGAGCCATGGGGCTTAATTTTTGGAATGTAGACCCTCTCTGTGAGGGTACTGTGGCAGTTTTCGGATTCTAGAAAATTGTGATTTTTATGGTCCAACGTGTGCGTTCAGTCACATTGAAAATGAAGTTCCACCAATACGGTAAAAACGATTGTCCGACAAAATTGGAGACAGTTGAGTGATTTGGTCTGAGAGTTTGTGATTGAGTGGTGGAAGCGAGGATTCTTTACTCTCTAGAAACAAATTTCAGAATTATAGCTGTGCCTCTTTAATTCGGCTACCCTGGGACCTGGCCATTGCTGGACTACAAACAAAGTCGGAAAAACAGATTTTTTTATATGATTACGAGATAAATGTTAGCAGCGTATCGATTTTCAACGATTTTTCTTATAGTGTGAAAAATAGAACCATATATTAGAAACCATCATCTAAAACTGTCACTAAAACTCTCAACATAGGTTTCTTCAGTTTTTAATTTGGTCCAGCTGACTGACTACGTATTTATGTATGTATCACGTCTGCAAGCCACGCCAATGGAGCTAGAGGGCAGAAAAATCAAACATTTACTCCTTATCATATCCTTTTTTCTGTTTCTGGAAAAATTTCCCCTTAAATAGATTATAAGTGGGGGTTCAATTTGCAAGGTGGCACTATGGTAAATTATTCCCTCACTTTGTGTTGACAGTATTCATACTTATCTTTTTTTCTAATTCGGACTTTTTTCAATGATCACTGCCCAACAAAGGGCGAGAGAAGTAACTTATTCATTGACCACTCCTTTTCCTATTTTTCAATTGATTGCCCCAAACATGGTATGATACCAAAACACATTGGTCACATGACGGTTTCTGAGTAACTTACTTAGTCTGTTTTGATATATATATATATATATATATATATATATATATGCTCTTCCATAGGAATAGAGCACTCTGGTGGATGAGGGATTTATGATTAAATAAATATATCGCTTAAATTCAGCCTTACTGACAGTCCAGTTCCGTAGTCCAGAGGTAGTATATCGGCCTGCAGGTCCGAAGTGAAGGTTACAATCCTGCTTTTCGGTACTGGATGGGATAATGGAAAGTCTATAGCCACACTGAAGAGATGTTATACATCGAAACAGCTGTCTGTGGATGACACAATAACATATACATATATATATTATGATAAACCAAAATTATTTGTTTGCTTATGCCTTTTAATTGGTAATATCGAAAATTATTCATAAGATTCAGAAACGAATTTATAAATACTGGTCTAATTTTAGGCTAAAATAAACATCGAAAGTTATCCGACTTAGAAGTCATGCTAACTAATCTTCAAATCCTCTTACTAAACTACCATATTTTCTTTCCTGCCCTCTCTCTTCTTACTCTCTTATATTAAACTAATTTAGTTTCTCTTCTGCCCTTTCTCTTCTCACCCTCTTATTAAACTTTATTTTGTCTTCTTTCTATTCATCCTCCTTTTAAATTAACTCGTCAAAATATTCAACTTTCTTTATAATAGGAACTGAAAACGTTAATACGGAAGTGATATGGGAAAAAATGTTGGAAACCGTCAACCAAAACTGTCGACAAGGTTTCCTCCGTTTTCAAGCGAGTCTGTCTGTCCGTCTGTATACCTATCTACGTATGTATATGTCATACGAACAGGTCGCAGCATTTTTCTCTTATGTCAAGAAAAACGTGCTTTTTTTGTTATTCGAAAATCTCCCATCTCAAAATAAGTTCACTATGTAAGTTTATCCTAAAGTGATCCCCTAGGTTATGTCCGGGAGCGGCCACGCTTGTTTTGTTTGTTTGTTTGTTTGTTTGTTTGTTTGTTTTTGTGTGTGTGTTTGTTTGTTTATTTTTTCGCTGTTTTTTTTTATTCGGGCTTTTATTTTTAGTAATCACCCCCTTCCAAAGGCTGAGAATAGTAATTCATTTATTGATTCATTGATCGCCTCTTTTTTTCCCACAAGGCATGCTGCCAAAAAAGGCTGATTTCTATTGAATGACTAACCAGACCTGATTGTAATAGCAGTTTATGATACCAATGCCGATAGTATTTGTAGTTCAACTATACTGTTCAGGCGTAGATACAAATTGTCCGGATCAACTACTGCTTAGACAAAGCATAAAATGAAATTTTAAAATGTAGATAAAGAAATTTTTCTCTGAAAAATCCAAAATTATCTTAAGTGAATCTTGAACACAAAAAATATATGGTTATCCTTGTCTATCTGTGACTAAGAAAACCTTTATATAACATAGCTACTTCCATTTAACTTTAGTATAATTTTTAAATTACATTGCCTCTTCTTTAGATTCGAAGAGATTTTTTTGAATCACTGAAATAATAAATAAATCATATAATTGAAATAAATTGCAGTGTTTTTTCTTTGAAAATAAAATTTGTTTTCCTTTATACAACGATTGTTTGTTTGTTTTCATTGTTTTGCCTTGCTTTTTAAAAGTATTTGTGAGGTGAGATCACAGCATAGAAGTGCCATTAAATCTTTTGATATGAAAAAAAAGAAAAACAACAACTCATAACCCTAGCCACCAGTATCACTAAACAATATGTCATCATAGCCACAATTCTAACAATTAAACGAAAGTACCTATATGATTAAAGTTAAACGGAAGTAAACATTTTTAACGGCGTTTATAAGGAATTATGTGACCCAAAGAAAAGAGTCGGTAAAGAGAGATAGACAGCGTTTCTAACAAAGAGAGAAAGCTGCTATTTCAATAAGGAGAGATGATAAGAGGGAGAAATCGTTGTTAAGATAGAAAGATACTATATAGAGAGTAAGCAAGGAAAGAGGATATCTTTTCTTTTTTACGCCACATTACGTCATATCATTCAATTTCTAACATCAATTATCGTGATAAGAATATACAAATTACGAAAAAAAAAGAAAGAAAGAAAGCAGACAAAACAGTGTTTATAACTAATGTATACATTTCATATATGCATTTATAACTTTTTCATTTTCCAATGAATTATGATGCATTTCGGACGATATTTTTGTTTCATTTTTTCCACGGAGATTAACTTGAACAATCAATTGGAATGAAATAGTTTTATTACAGAATCAAACGTAGATAAATATTGCCAAATGCTACCGAAAACGTGTACAACGTTGCAGTTTTTTCTTGTTTTATAGCTGACGTTCTTTCATTGACAGATAAGCAAGGATAACCAAAATTATTGTATTCATGTCTAATTATACTGATGGAGTCAAAGAATTATTAAATCAGCTTCCTGCTCAAAATCCTAGATCCGCTCCTGTTGTAACTATGAAAATGTTAGATGAAGGGGCGAAGAAAAATTGTGTCGTTTGAAAACGGAAGATTTATTGAAATTAGTGTTTCGGCCGACGAAGCAAAATTCTTTCCTCTTTATACTAGAGAGTTCCATTGTTCCAACGCTGTGTTGGAAGAAATCAGTCGTTGTTATGACTCGGTCATTCAATCATTCATATCTTGCTCTAATAACGCAACTTACACAAATGAAAGGGTTCAGGGGGAAGGGGTTATCAAAGGGTCCAATGGGTGACTCGGTCATTCCTGGGTCTTTGTTCTACATATGATGACCGCTTTTTATGGTGCATGTTGACATTGCTGTCCCGAAGCAGCTGATCATAGGACAAGAGGCACCGCCTCGGGTTCCTTGTGTCTACAGAGACGTGGATATAAATATCTAGGTAAGGCGATTTAATACAGGTGTTGATGATGATTTAATCCGAATTTAATCATTAATCTGCAGATGTGGGCCAGGAAGGGTCAGTGAGTGCAAGGAGTCATTGAGTACAAAAAATGAAAGATTTCTGCCGCCCACGATTGAGTCTTCAGATAGGAAGCGAAGGAATGAATGAATGTCAGAAATGAATGGAAGTTAATGAAGAAAAAGAAGAAGAAGAAGATGAAGATGAGGAAGAAGAAGAAGAAGAAGAAGAAGAAGAAGTCAATAATAATAATAATAATAATAATAATAATAATAATAATAATGATAATAATAAAGGCGACGTTAACAAGGAAGATGAAGAAGAAAAGGATACTAAGAAAAAAAAACTCGAACAAGAAGAAAATAGAAGTTAATAAAGCGGAATAGGAAAGAAAAAGAAGTCAATAATAATAATAATAATAATAATAATAATAATAATAAGAAGAAGAAGAAGAAGAAGAAGAAGAAGAAGAAGAAGAAGAAGAAGAAGAAGAAGAAGAAGAAGAAGAAGAAGAAGAAGAAGAAGAAGAAGAAGAAGATATTAACGAAGCGGATGAAGGAGAAAAAGTTACTGGAGAATAAGATGCAGAAAGAGAAAAGAACACGAAAAAAGAAAAATTCGATCAAGAAGAAAATAGAAGGAGTTAATAAAGAGGAAGAAGAAAGAAGAATTAGAAGAAGAGGAAAATAGAAGGAGAAGAAGAACAACATCAAAGTATGAAAAGAAAGAAAGGAAAAATGAATAATAAAAAAGTTGGAAGAAAAAAGTGACAAAGAAATCAAGAACTAAAGAAAGAAATGAAAAAGAAAAAGAGAAAAGGGAAAAAGAAGAGAAAAAGAAAAAGTATGAAAAGGGAAAGGGGGGAGGAGAATAATGGTGTGAAGAAAAATTAAAGAAAACAAGAAGAAATGAAAGGAAACAAAGCTGAAATCTTAAGAAATAAAACGTAATAGAAACCGGTCTGGTTAGCCATTCATTGGAAACCAACATCTTTTGGTAGCATGCCGTGTTGGGGGCGATCAATTAAGAAAATCATTAAAAAAAAACGTCTAGATTTTCAAAAAATAAGCCTGAAAGCTGCTGGGCAATATCTAAGGGGACATTTTAGCGTACACTTTTATTACGAATTGTTCTTCCACTAAAAGCTCATTCAGAAGAGAAATTTGGGCAAAAGGATATTTCTTTATATAATGAAGAGTAAATGTTCAAATTTTCAGCCCTGGAGCTCCGTTGGTGCGCCCTGTACGCGTAATACATACATACATACATACATACATACATACATACATACATACATACATACATAGCCAGCCAGAACCGCTTAAAAACTGAAGAAATCTATGCTGACAGTTATAGTTGACTGTTCCTGAAAAGAGGAGAGATAAACATGAAGACAATGCTGGTGGGGAGTGAGTTATTGTTCGCCCCCCCCAAAAAAACACGAGAAAAGGGAATGTACGAGAAATGTTTAGGGTGATAGAAAATCAGTACCCGGCAAGAATAGCACCGGGAAAATAGTGAAAAACTAGGGGAAATGGCATATTTAAATGAAATGCTAATGATCTAAGAGAAGAACCAGGAGGTCAGCGATATGTCCACCATCCTTACGTCCATATCTGCAATATCTTATTTCAAAGAGATTCTAAACGAAGTAGTAGTAGCATTACTGATTGTGATAATAGTAACAGGAGGAGGAGGAAGAGGAGGGTGAAGATGGTTCACCTGGATATCCATTGATAAAAACAATTAGTAAGATTAAATTTAAGTAAGTGTATAATTTTTAACAATAATTTGTTCTGGAGTCTTAGTGTATGGTTATTCTATTTGATAGGTGGGCTTTCAATGAGTTTACATAACATTTTTAGCTATAAATTTAGCCAATGTTAGCCATTTTCTGACCGTTTAAGCTATTCAATAACAAATGATACTTGTTAACACAGTTAAAAAAACACTTGATACGTCATCTATAGATCCGAATAGATTCTTTAAATGACGTCATACCTTTTCATGACATCACGCCTCATATGACATTATAGGAGCTGGTAAATAAAACACAAACCTCTTCTTCCTCTTTCTGTTGTTTAACGTAACTGGAATCGACTGAGAAGTTTTATTATGATACGTGGACACATCTAAAAACATTGAGTATGAATTAATTAATATAGAGACTAAGAAGTATTTGATTTGTTTTTGTTTAGATTAGAATATTTGTTATGGGCATGATTCTGTTTGCTTTATTTGATCATATGAGTTTTAATTAAATATGCCATTTTCTTAGTTTTTCACTTACACCATTTTCCCTGTGCCATTTTTATCAAGATTCTTGATAAGGTAATAATTCCCATTCTCCTTTTTTCTCTTTTCTCACTCTCTCTCATATATATATTATCGTAATTAACGCTCCCTTATTCGGGGTTGAGTACTCTATAAGTGAGGTAACACGTTCATTACAAGCTTATGCAATGCTCTTCCAACTTAGGAAGAGAGCACTCTGATGGATGGGGAATTCTGCATAAATAAATATATGGCTTAAATTCAACCTTACTGACCGTCCATTTTTGCGTAGGGCAGAGATAAGATGCCAATCTCTGGGTCTGGAGCGAAGGTTTCGATCCTACCTCGTGATACTAGACGGAATAATGGATAGTCTATAGCCACACTGAAGAGTTGTAATACAACGAAACAACGGTCTGTGGATAACACAATTATTTAATTATATATATATATATATATATATATATATATATATATATATATATATATATATATACTATTTTCATTTTTTTTTCTCCGGTAACTGACAATCTGTCGGCAAATATACACACGCGCAAAATAAGAACTTAATTTTCAAAATGGCTGACTAATCAAAACACAAGTTAGTTAATTCTAATTCTCGAATCATTGATATACAATGACACCTTGCTATGAGGTTGAAGGTAAATAGTAGTATAAAATGAAAAGAAATGTTAATAATGATATATAATACTTCACTTATTAAGTAAATTTGTTTACAGCACAGTGAATTGGAAAAAAAATAATGTCTAAAATACCGTTCGACTTACCGAATCGCGAGAGTAAACGCTCAACAAGTTTTCAACAGCGATAAGTTTTCAACCGGGTTTATATAGTCCGCACAGATAAATGAACAGCAAAAATATTATTACAATGAATTTTTGATTTCCTAAACGTTTTACTTTTTTTCCCATACAGTACAGCGCCCCCCCCCCCCCCCCAAAAAAAAAGATTAATTAAATCATTCAAGACTGAACCACGAATTATCGAAGCCATGAATGATAGGGGTAACTATCATATCAAAAATTTGTTTCGGTGGGAGTGTACACTGTTTCAAATGATGAATTGGAGGCATTTTTATCTGCAAAATTACTTTTGAATCAAAGAGTCCATTGTTACAGACAGAAAAACGTAACAGTTACATTGTTCATTTCAAGTAAATCCTATATTCATACACATAGGCATGCAGAGATCCACGAATTCACTCTATGATACGCGTGAAAACACACACACACTATCAATTAATGATTATATATAATCTTTTTCTATCTATTGCTATCTCTTGATATATATATATATATATATATATATATAATCTTTTCCTATCTCTTGATATATATCTATATATAATCTTTCCCTATCTCTTGATACATATATATATATATATATATATATATAATCTTTCCCAATCTCTTGATATATATATATATATATTTATATATATATATATATATATATATATATATATATATATATATATATATATATATATATGAGTGTGTTTGTGTGTGTGTATATGATCTTTCCCTATCTCTTGATATATATATATATATATATGTGTGTGTGTGTGTGTGTGTGTATATATATGATCTTTCCCTCTCTCTTGATATATATATATATATATATAATTTTTCCTATCTCTTGATATGAATATATATAATCTTTTCCTATCTCTTGATACATATATGTGTATGTGTGTGTATGATCTTTCCCTATCTCTTGATATATATATATATATATATATATATATTTATATAGATATATATTCATATATATATATATATATATATGAGTGTGTTTGTGTGTGTATATGATCTTTCCCTATCTCTTGATATATATATATATATATATATATATATATATGTGTGTGTGTGTGTGTGTGTGTATATATATATATATGATCTTTCCCTCTCTCTTGATATATATATATATATATATATATATATATATATATATATATATATATATATATATATATATAATTTTTCCTATCTCTTGATATGAATATATATAATCTTTTCCTATCTCTTGATACATATGTGTGTGTGTGTGTATGATCTTTCCCTATCTCTTGATATATATATACATAATTTTTTCCTATCTCTTGATATAAATATATATAATCTTTTTCTATCTCTTATATATATATATATATATATATATATATATATATATATATATATATATATATATATATATGAGAAAGAGAGATAGATAGAAAGGGGGATGAACAAGATAGATAGATAATGAACTGACAGAATTAGACATATCAATCCATTCATATCTATGTATTGAACAAATAGAGATAGATAAGCATTATCACAAAACACTCCAGACATGTTGTACCCAAGTACACCCCCTTCAGACAATCAAGGTCCCTTTCGCACTCGAATAACCTCGACAACAGGATGACCCAGCAATGGACAGCCATGTTCCTCTTGCATCATCTTCCCCAACTACACACACCCCGGATGATTGTTGCTGTTGTTGCCTCTCATACTCGTCGTCGGCTGAATGTGGAGCTAACGAGATGTTCTGAGGCCCGGCCAGGGTTCAGTCGGTACAGACCGCCACCTTGTCGCGAGACAGTGGCGGCATTCTTCAAACACGCTATCACTCGCTGGATTTTTTGAGATGAGCCATCATTCACTGAATTTTTTCTTTCTTTTTTTCAACTTCTTTCTTTACGTATTTCTAGTTCTTATTTTCTTCTTTTTCTTTTCTTTCTTTTAAGTGTACGTCCATTTATATCTCTATAGCCGTTCTTATACCTTTTTTTTTTAATCAATCGCCAATCCTTTTTTTTCTTTTTCTTCGGAGTTCGTGAAAACGACGAAATTTAAAAATGAAAAAAAAACAACGGTTTAATCTTAAGGAAGAGAGTGGCTATTTTTTTCTTCCATCAGAGCCCAACGTCGTAACCCGTTATTTGGTTACAAGCAGACGACAATGTGTAAGTGTTGAGCAATAGGGTTATTTTCATTAGATTTTTCCGAAAATGATTATATATCATAATTTGCGAGGCGGCCGTCTGTCTGTCTTACTAAGGGCGGCTACTTTGCAAAATTGTTTTCAGAGTGATTTCCCTTAGATTTTTTCTTTCAATACAAAAGATTTGGAAATTTCTAGCAGGTAAAAATGTGTGTGTTGAGAAATAAGGTTATTTTTATCAGCTTCGATTCAAAAAATAATAATCTATATTATAATTTGCAAGGTTGTAGTCTGTCTGTCTTACAACCATTCTGCAATTGCTTTCAGAGTGATCTTCCTTCGATTTTTTTTATTAATATATAAGATTCAAAAATTATTTAGCAGGTAAGATGTTGAGTAATTTCATGAATGAATCACAAAAATATATTTATTCCATAGTAAATGTCTTTGTTGTCCCTGACATTCACATAATCTTTTTTGGATATCAGTGGTTTAGTTTCCACTCCAAGGAACATAATTGGTAAAGCAACAAGGATTTTACTCAAAACTTACTGATTTTCCAGTGACAATTACATTGGTAGAGTCATGCACTCTCTGAGTACTTCCTAGTTTATATGATAGAACCTTTAGCTTTGTTCCAAAAAAAGATGTTAAAAAATTTATAAAAAATTAATGGACCCATCAAAAAACACAAGATATTTAGATTTTGTAAATTAAGTAAAGATAAATACTGAGTGAAATGTCTTTATTTTGAATTCTTTAAATGAATACAAAAATAAATCATACAAAATTCTTCAACATAAATTAGCAACAGAAATATACAAAAAACGAATTCAAATAATTTACTCAATACAAAATATACATAAAAATGAGAATTTATGTTATATGCCTGGAAAAAAATCAAAATTCATGTTAAAAAATCATACTATATTATGACGATAGAATTTAAAGAAAGAAAAATCACAGTATTCAGTGAATATCTCAAGTTACTGTATTTATGAATAAACAGATTTTATCTCATTCATTTAGTGGGAAATTCTTTTAAATAGTTTAATTAAATCCAATAGATTTTACTCTGAGCATTTCAATTGTCATGAAACAAATACACTTCAAATATGAATGTGATGGAACAATTGTTTATTAATGTTTTATGAATAAATTGAATCATGTAAGCCTTCAGAGACATCAAAGGGTTCTACACCTTTTTTTATATACGTGTGTTTGTTTATTTATATGCTTGTTTGCGTATTCTAGTGCTCCTGGCTATGCTGTTTTGTCTAGAGACTTGAAAACTGGCATCAGTACTCTAAACCCTTTCTAAAAATTTTCCTTTTGATTTAAAAAAAAAACAAACTCTTGACCATTTGGGGCCTTACTTTGACGGGTTTCCGTATAACATCCAGATTCTCCAGAATCTAGATATTTCTAGATGTTGTTTTACTCTGTTTCAAATGATCTCCCATTGAAAACTCCGGTGATGTTTGAAATAGAATTTATTCTGACAGTATTTACTCTTTAACGTGACTTCAAATTTTGATGCAATGGTTGTTTAATTATTGACTGTGATGGTGAGTCTATTTAATTTAGAATGGAATTCTGTTAAATCATTCAACTAAATCCTGTAGATTTTACTGTTGATATTTCAATCTTTTTAATCTTGAGTATTCTGTTAATTACATTATTCACCAAAGCTGTCCGGCCACTAAGAGTATTTGAATTTTGAGATAGTGCTGTCATCAAAATTTCATCCAAATTTCAGCCATGCCTAAACACACACACACACACAAATCACAGGCTTTCAAAGTTACTAAGTGCACAAAATCTTGGCACCCTTGAAAAAAAAAAAAATGTTGATTGCTAAAGATTAAAACAAAAACACTTCAATAGTGAATGTGATGGAACAATTGGGCTAGTTGATGGTTTATGGTTAAATCTATTTATTTCTTTTATATACTGTGAAATTCAGTTGCATCTTTCAACTGAGTCAAGCAAATAATAGCATGAAAAATATTCAAGCTTTAGTTGAGAAGGTAAGTAATTGGATCTGACTAAAGAAGGATAATGAAGACTGGATTTAAAGGTAACAAATTAACAAACCATCAATATGTAACAATTACCATTCAGTTGCACCCAGAAGTAGAGCCTAGTGAGTAAGCAGTACATTTATTGAGAGAAAGCCCTAAATTGGAACACATTCTCTCCTGATGACTCCTGAAGTCTGCCGATGTCGGTAAACAGAGCTTGAAACTGAAGCACTTGCACAAGTGAGTTGTTTTTAATATTTTCAATAGATTCTACTGTTGACATCTCAAAACATTTTCAACTCTTAGTTTTATATAAGAGAGTTTAGCTATTAATAACAATGGGAGTAACTGCTGATCAAAGTTACCTCTGTTTTGACTTTAGATAAAGTTTGTTTTTTTTCTTATATAAGTGTAACAATCGTGGTTTCCACAATAGAAGAGCTCAGGAGTTGCTATGAACAGTTTCCAGTGGTGTATGACATTTAGAGTTAAAACAAAACCACCTCAAGCGTGAATGTGATAAAACAGTTGTGTCTCGTGTCATCAACATATTGTCTGATGTTTTTTGCTGCCTGTTTTCTCAATTCTCTGTAATTTCTGAAGTTGGACATCAATCTCCCCTTGTAAACGTTCATTTGCACTTATCCGTTGTTGGAGATGAAGCATGCTGTAAATGAAGCAAATAGAGTAGAACCAAATTAGTCACAAAAGTCAACAAAAGTGAAAAGACAATCCAAAAACTATTAAAACGAAGTCAGCAAATCTTTGGTTCAATTTCTGAGATAAAAAAACTATCATTGTTATACACTGATTTACTTGGATTAGTATCATCATAGGCCCTTCATGTTCCTATCTTCATAGTTGGTAAGATGAGATCAAGGATAATGAACTGATGACTGCATGTAGAGGCACCCATTCTATAATGTCCACATTTCTACAACCAAGACACACCTGGGCACCGCTATCTCTCGATGAGATTGCCGTTGCAGTAGTAGGAAAAGTCTGTCACGGCACAAACTTGCTCGAGAACTTTGGGATCTGGCAAGAAACTGAGGGTGCTAAGGATTCTCGCAAGGGAAAAGATGTAGCATCTTCAAATGAAAGACAACTGAATGCTGCCGTAGGATGTTGCATACTGTACGGCTGTAGAATACAGTCAATCATCATCTGTATTGGTCTCTTGGTTGTTATAGTAATAATGATTCGGCTTTTGTACCCTCCGGCCTTCTTCAGTCAATAATCTTCTGGGTATTTCAAACCAACCTCTTCATTCAATTCATGGGAGTAGAAGATTACTGACCATGACTGACTCCTGAAGAAATTCAGAAGATACAACAGCCAAAATGTTTTTACTATAACAGCTAAAATGAGAACACTGATCAGAGTAAATTAGTGTATAATAAATGCAGCATAATACTGACCTAGGCTACATTTTCATTTGCAAGTCTAAGAAATCTTTTGAGGGCAGTTATTAAAAGTGTGATTTATATCAGGATTTTCCCTTGGATGAAATTACTAGAGACAATTGATAATTTTGGATATAATTGGATCAATGAAAAAAAGTCTTTCCCCGTGAAAGGCGATGTACTTCAACTTGGTTGTATCTAAATGGGAAGAGCCAAATAAATATAAAGAATGACTTACTATGTTTTTCTGTCATCTGGAAAGTCACTCGGAGATTTCATTAATGTTGATTGTTGATCATACAATTCAAATTGGGGAACAAGATCTAAAGTGAAAGTAAAAGTAGAACAGGTCTGGTTAGGTACTCAATAGAAACTGTCACATGACCAACATCTCTTGGTAGCATGCTGTGTTGAGGGTGATCAATTAGAATATTAGAAAAAAAGGGTCATCAATGAATAAGTTACTTCTCTCATCTTTTGTTAGATGGTGATCACAAAAAAAGTCTAAATTTTCCAAAAACAAGCTTGAATGCTGCCAGACAAAAACTAGGGGACCAATTTAGCATAAACTTACATTGCAAATTGCATCCCCCACTAAAACCCTATTTAGGCAGGAAATTTTCAAAAAACAAAATTTTTTTTCTCTAGACATATCAAGGAGTGATTGCTTGGATTTTCAGCACCCTAGCTCTATTGCCTGTGCGATACATAAATAGCAAGCAAGACCAATTTAAAAACTGAAGAAAGCCATGTTGACAGTTTTGGTCGACAGTTTCTAATGTATTTGTTGAAAGATTCAAATACCAACCTTCAAAGTACACACCAAAGTATACAACAGTGACATTGTATCGAAATTTTAATTTTTGGACAAACCTGTCATTCAAGAGTCACTTACATTTATATATGTATTGTAGGTTTAGATATATTCTTCTGGTTAGGCAGCTTATTTCTCTAATATATTTTTATAACATGAGTTTAATAAAATATATGAAATTTTTAAGAAATACTAATAAAACTGGGATAATGAAATTTTTACTTAAAATTTAATGTCTTCTTCAAAGTCCATCACATGTCAACTAAAAACACCATGTGTCACTGCTGGCATGCATGTCATAGGTCTGCAATCACTGGTATATAAGAATAGAATAAAATTTTCATTAATTCAATCCTTACCTGAGTTAAGAGGCTTATCTAAAAAAGTATCGGTTTTATTACTTGAAAGTGGAACGGAGATTTTGCCACGCTCATTGGATATTTTCTCCTCTGGAACAACATCAAGATTCTTGTGATCAGAGGATGGTTCCAAAGAGGGTACTGGGTTTATGTCTGGGGTTGTTGATGAGGAAGATGACAGTATACTGAAAAGAACAAAATGAATGGATTTATAGGGTTTTCGGAATATAATTAGATATTTTAAGTTCAAAAAATAATTACATAATTTCTGATCACAATTGCCGTTTTTAAACCTTTTGAACCACAACTGGCATTTATGAGCCTTCACTGCTAGAAAGTGAGTAAAGCTGTTATCAGCAGTAGCCATTCCTTGCTACACGTGCTGCTTTCTTGGTCAGTTGCCAACTTGTTAACCTAATTTTACTCAATATTCATGCTGCATGAAGGTGGCCTGATGGATACATTACTTGCCTGCCAACATTTATTAGATATTCAAATCATGGCAGGGTTTTGTTATTTTTACATGTTTGCTTTAGCATGACAGAAACCAACAAACAAAAAAGTGATAACAGTTTTTATATAATAAAACAATATTATGATGCCCAGAAATAAAAAGGAAGTAATGATCAGAGGAAACTGATGGTAGTGTTGCCAACTCAAAAAAAATTTTGCACTGAATTGACATCAAAAAGATATCAAAAAATGCCAAAATACACTAAAAGATACTGCTAGCCATTTTATGGCCACTTGAAATAGCTAAAATGGCTGGAAAATAGCTTTAAATAGGCTCCAATTGCTGAAAGATAGTGCTAACTATAGGCTGAAAATAGCGTTAGAATTTTTACTCTGCCAAACCAAGAAATGCACTAAATTTAGCACAAAAAGCACTAAATTAACAACACTGACCGAGGGTTGCATTTGATTAATATTGATCCCAAATCGCACTCACCCCATACTTTCTTCATGTAGAGGCAAACTGGCTGTAAGTCCAACCAACATTTTCCTGATTTTCTCAAAGGGTGGTGTGGCGTTCGTCGTATCGAGCTTCAAGTTGTGAAGAGCTTTCTCCAAAGAAAATTCATTTTCTCCCCCTTTCTTTTGCGAATTCAAATGGGAAAGAAAAGATTCATAGTCCGACTGGAGATCATTCGGTGCATTCTCTTTACAGATCATTTCAAGTAGATTGGAAGTGGGGTAACTGGAAACAGATTGAAATACCATGAAAAAAAAATATATATATATATATATATATATATATATATATATACAGCAACACCTCACATAGTGTGATTAATGCATTCAGCAAAAGAGCTGCACTATTGGAATCTGAACTGATCAGGGAATGGTTCCAATAGGAAAAATGATGGTCAAAGTTACAATGGAATTTATTTTTGTGATAGAAATAAAACCTATCACGTATTATGTACTAATTAAATACTTATAAAGCATTAGGAGTTTTCACAATAGTTTTAATCTTTATAACATCAAAAAGAGTAATCTTTTCGTGGTGATACAAAAAAATATTTTTTAAAAATACAATATTGATTCGGAATTTTATCTTGTTTATCAGCCATCAAATTTTGATATAAAATAGAGAAAATAAAAAACTATTAAACGATTTTTATTTTTTGATTAAAAATAAAAACAAGATGAAATACTTTGTATGAAAACCAGATGCTAAGCATAGAATGCATCAACCAAAGCAATGATTGTTTTAATGTTCAGATCATAAATAAGATAAGACACAAATTCATTTTCAAAGTTAATAAATTGCATTGAATAATTTTTCTAAAAGGAATATCACACTATAGTGAGTCATTCCACACTATTTGAATCTTTAGACACGAATTATAAATAACAGTGAATCACACACTGATTGAAGCCACACTGTCCGAGGTATTGCTGTATACACAGTTGTACCATAGATGGTAAATAAAACAATAAAATCTCTGTGTACATCTTAATTTATCTATTTATCTAGATGAATTTCTCTCTTATTTAGATATATATATATATATATATATATATGTGTGTATATATATATGTGTGTGTATATATATATATTTATATATGTGTGTATATATATATGTATATATATGTGTGTGTATATATATATATATATATACACATTTGTGTGTGTATATATATATATATATATACATTTGTGTGTGTACATATATATATATATGTGTGTATATATATATGTGTGTATATATATATATGTGTGTGTGTGCATATATATATATATATATATGTGTGTGTGTGTGCATATATATATATATATATATATATATATGTGTGTGTGTGTGCATATATATATATATATATATATATATATATGTGCATTACACGCAATGAACTCTTGATTAATATAGTTAATTGAGCTGCCACATATGCTGTACTAATTACTGTTTTTCCCAAGGTTGAGGTCACTCCAACCTCAACGATGCACACAAATTTTGACTTGCAAAATTCAGAGGAAAAAAAGAATAATAAAAACAGGATAGGCCTCTGGGAGAAATAACCTTTGGCCAGTCAGACGCATTGTTTCAAAAGAAAAAAAAATATATAGCGTGAGTAACAATTTCCAGTGAATTTGCTATTTATACATTTTAATTATTATCTTGTAATCAACTACATAAAACTGTATTGAATGAAAATTTAAATGTGCTTTAATTAAAGCTTACAAAATGCAAATCATACTAAATTTAGAACAATTGAAAAACTGTAGTCATCAAAGGTGGAAAAGACTTCTATCCTTTTTTTATAAGTGTGTGTGTGTATGCCACAGCACTCCTGGCCGTACTGTTTTGTCTACAGACTTGAAATAAGCATTACTACTCCATTAGACGCCTTCTAAATATGTTTTTATTTCTTTAAAAAAATTTTCTGACCTATTTACATACAAACATATATAAAAGAAAATAGAACCCTGTGGCACCTTTGATGGCTACAGTTGTTCAATGGTTAAAATAGCTTCATCCAATGAAAAAAATTTTTTGCTCAATTCTGGCTGCTATTTTGACAAATCAATATCCATAAAATAAAATCTATACCACTATTAAATAGTGATTTTAGTCAGTTTTTATGTGTACATCACATAGTAGCATTCAAAAGTAATGAAAAATGATAAATAAACAGAAAGAGAGACCCCACACTTCCCAACTGTATCTAAGCTCAGAGAATTGGGGTATGAAGTCTTGCATATCTTCCATATTCACTTGATATTTTTTCTATAAATCAATATCATGGTTGATAATGCTTCATCTTATAAAAATAAATAAGGATAAAATTGTTACCTTTGTTCTGTTTTTGATGAATCATCCGTACAAGGTTTGTCCATGTTTGTCATAGCATCAACAGGTGAGAAGGAAACGCTTTTGGGTTGAGTGACTGCATTCTGTTCCAACTGTAAAATTTTCATATTCAGAAATTTCTTTTCATTGGTGTTCAAATCTGACTGCAATTTTGACAAAGCGACGTCCTGAAAATAAAATGAAAAAAACATTACACTATTAAGTATTCAAATTAGTATGTACAAGGTCTATCTCCAAAGTATTCGGCCATTTTGAATACCTTGAGAACCGGTTGTGTAGCTTTGATGTAAATTGGTAACCAGTCAGGAGGGACTTTACTACGCATGTATGAACAGACACTCTCTCATGGGATAACTCAGTCTGCAGTGAGATGCCAGTGAATGACCTTGTGTATAGTAAGGCTGTCACATTCACAATGACTGAATCTTCCCATTCTCCACGTCTCATGCAGTGTTTTCTGGCAGAGGACGTCTGGGAGCCTCTTCACAATTCAGATTTGGTTCCCAATAAGTTTTGGCTTTTTCATTGTTGAAAGGGAAAAGATTTCAGACTGCTGACCAGATTTTAAAAAATGCAACAATGCAGCTAATGGCGATCCTGAAAGAGTACTTTGTTTTGAAAAATGTAAAGGATTCTGGGATGCATGTGTTAGGTACCAAGGGTTAGAGTAGGTCTTATTGCAAGAATGGCAGACAACCGATGGACAACATGACTCACAACATGGATCCTCAGAGATTACACGCAAAACAGAGGCCGACAGAATACAAGATGAACTAAACAAATTTACAAAATATTGGCTCCGCGACGCCCATGATTGAGAAATGTGGCAGATCCTGGGGAAGGTCAATGACCAATGATGGACGTTAAAAGACAAATGATAATGATGATGATGAACCTAGTCCTGAGAGAGTTTAGCAAATCGATACCGTGTAATTCAAAAAGAAAAAATGTAACAATACCTTTAAAACCAAAACTTCATTAAGAGAAGAAACATTTTCTTTCTGGATTTTCAATTCCTCTTGCAACAAATGCAAAGTAGCTTTGATGGAATTCATTTCTTGTTCGTGTTTTGTGTCGTTCTTCAGTTTCTGCCGATTTGTCTGGTTGAGCAACTCAGAAAGTTCATCTCGACTGGCTTGCAGCAAACCCTGCGTTTCTTTTAAACGTTCCAGCTATCATGAAATAGAAATATATTGTTTAATCCATAGAATTGGAAATCTTCAGATGTTTGTTCATCAAAAACAAAATGTTTTGGGCTTCTTAAACTTTGTCTTAGATTCCAGATTTCAATAAGAAATAAGACTGTTAAGACCAAGGGAAGTAATTCATATTGGATCAATAGGGATTTTATAATCTTCGTAAATACCTTGAAACTAAAAAATTGTTCAACTTGATTTGCACTCATAATAAATGTTAGAACATTAAACCTTGATATATATTAACAGACGTCCATGAGTAGAAGACATATGATTGGCCACACATGATAAGTGCCCAATGTGCCACCCCTTGCAAAAATGCTTTCTTGTCAGATAACACTATTTCAATCCTTCCCCCATTATTAGTGATCAAAATCGAGTCAATTATCACACATCAGAATCCTAATGTGGTGTTCAAGCTTTCAAATTTGAAAAAACTGAGCATTGTAGCTTTGGAAAAATAAAAATGTATGCATAAATGAATCACCATAGCCCGCACATGGACTAATCATCAAAAAAAATTATCTAAAAAAAAAATTGATCTATTATCTAAAAATTTATCCAAAAAATACTGGCACAAGATCTAGGTATTGGGTACCACAGAGACCCCAAAAAGCTTCTTTTTAAAAAATAAATAAATATAGATAGTGCCTAGTGGTGTACTCACACAAATTTTCAAGATTATAGCCCCCAAAATGTGACCAGGAGTACCAGGAGACACGCAGCAAAGCAAGAAGAATAGCCCACTTGGCTGGTTGGTTGGGTGGGCCATTTGTGGGGCTACGGTGATTTGAAATCAACTTTTCCAAAATGGTACATTTGGAAGTTATCATGCACGGCCACTCATATATATATATATATATATATATATATATATATATATACACACACACTTTAAGACTAGTATATATATTGTCCGAGAGAATAAACAGAGAGAGAGGTTTGGCAATTAAAAATCAAGACTGGATATATATGTTGACCCACAAAGTATATGCCCAAAGCATTTGATAAACATTGACCAGTCAAGCATAAACATCATTGCTTGAAGTAAACAGGCACTTCAAAAATTAAAGTAAAGCATCAATTTGAAAGTGAACAATGTCTGCTAATTGAATTTTATAGGGAATAATGCACATTACGTGCATGTGTTTTCTAGTGGCACAACATACTGGATTGATATTGATCAAATATCTTATACCACATTTTTTAATCACTGCTACCCAAAACAGACCGGTTCAATCACTGTATGTATCTATGTATCTATCCAGACTTCGCCTAGTTCTAAATCTTCATAGTAGAAACTTGAAATTTTGCACGCAATGTAAGTTTAAGCTAAAGGCAAGAGAAGCAAGTTATTCATTGATCATCCTTAACAAAGTATATATAGATGGCAGTGATTCATAATTCCCCATGGAATGCTAGTTGATATTGATTTTCAATAAATTTCTTTGGTTTTTAAGTTGATTTGGCTGTATGTATTGCATATAAAGACTGTACAAATGGAGCTAGATGGCTGAAAATTTAAAAATTTACTCCTTATTATGTCTACAATGAAAAGTTTTTTTTTGTTTTCTTGAAATTTCTCAATAAGTCAAGTTCAATTTACAATGGGGATTCAATTTACAATACAAGTTTATGCTAAATTGGTCCCTTTGTGTTTTTTTTAAATTCAAACTTTTTAGTCATCCAACAAAAGGCAAGAAAAGTAACTTATTCATTGATCACCCCTTTTTCCAATTTTTTAATTGATCATCTCAAACACAGCCTGCTGCCAAAAGACATTAGTCATGTGACACTTACTATTGAGTGACTAACCAGACCTCTTTGTTATAAATTCTTTTGTTATTAGTTTACTGTCACATGTTGGCTGATGAGTAATTACTAATTGAAGCAGGTAACATATATTTCCATTTTGTATCAAATTAATACATAGTTCTGTCTATAAGTTCGGGAAGAGTCATCAACAATCTAATTCATAAAGAAAGTATCAAATAGAAAATTTAATGTTTAAATTTTTTGTTTGACACCATCTTTCTACTTTGCACCACTGGAGAGAAAAATCAATAAGGAAGACTCAACGGATATGGCATTTTACACCTGAAGAAGGCAGCAGAATGAATCAGCCAAAATTATGTCTCAGCCACAGAGACTAGACAGTTAATCTCAAGAATCAAATAGAAAATCATTCTAAGGCTGGAAAGTCATAACGCACCTCCATTGAGTGAGCCTGTTGCTCCATCTTGACTTCTTGCTGAAGTTGTTTTACTTCTGAAGACATTTTGGTTTCACTTTGAACTTTTTCCACACGTAAACCATTGATTTCCTCCACCAATTGGGCAATATTCATTTCCTTGGTCTGAAATGGAAAGATGGAGATGATGAAATATTGAACAAAGGAATCTGACATATTATTTATCCTTGTGATTGATGCCCTCCCTCCCAATGGAGCCCTGCCAGACCTAAGTAAAGACCCGCCCAGAAGGTTGTCTCTCAGCATAAAGAACAAGGTTACTCTATAACAAGATCCAAAGTAGGAAGAATAAGAGACAAGCTCCAGAAGGGGATATGTCACCAGTGCTGAGTGACCCTGTGAGGGGGGGGGGGCTCAGACCATGGACCACATCCTCCATGGCTATTCACAGTGACCCACAGGCTGTGATGAAGATTTGAAGCTAGCAAATGAAACAGCTCACCTAAGGAGAAACTTTTAAAAAGTAGTATAATAATTGAAGCATGCAATTTTTTGTCAATAATATAAAATTTCAATGGAAGTGCCTAGAGGTGCAGTGGTTATTGGCACAGAAAACGTAAAGCAAGTTCGAGTTTCGGCTGAGGCTACATATGTTAACGTCACACTAATGACCTTAGGGAAGATATAAATTCACTTTTTGTAGCTGTGGATAAATAGTAGGGCAATCCATCAGGTGTGGGGCTAGCAAATCCACTATACAAAGACCTACTTGTGCAAAGTGACCCTATGCTCCACAAGCAGTCCAGAGGAAAAAACTTTTTTAATGAAATAAAATATAATTGTTACAAGAGCGATGAAGAACATGATACTGCAAAAACATCAAAATGCTTTAAATCATGGATTCCAAAAAATAATACGATGAACTTACGCTTGTTGCTGCAGCCATGTTGTCAAGTTGTTGTACCAATTTATCGTGTTCATGCCTTAATTGTTCAAGCTGATGACGGGCTAAGATAAAATCATTTGTCTGGCTTTGAAGACGTTCTCGGGTCAGTCGTAATTCCTGAGTGATTTCTGCTTTGTTTCTTTGAGATTCTTTTTCTCTTTCTTTCAGATTCTGGATCGTCTAGAAATTGACAGAAAAAAATCAGAAAAATTTCTATAAATGTTGTGAATGAAGAGTCAGAAAAGAGATATTAAGCTTAAAACTTCAAGTTTCAAACATTGGTAGTAGTCTTCTGGGACACCTGGCTTGGAGAATTAAAGCATTGGTTAAATACATCTAGTGTCTTCATGTATGTAATGTCAGCTGCTGGATTCCAATGTGTGCCACCAGGTGGCGATGCTAATAACATCCATGTTGGAACATTATAAAATAGAGGCAGCCATATTGAAGGGAATCTAGTCAGTTTAATTAGAGTAGTCATTGGAAGTGTTCTGGATTAACAAAGTGCCTATAAAATTACTGGCAATATTGAAAATATTAAACTTTATGTACATTTAGTTTACTCTGTTGTTGCTATATGTAATTAGAAGAAAATATTATAACAATTGACTTTTTATCTTGAAAATTCAAAATTCATTTTAAGACTATTGTAATTCATATGATTTCTCTGTATTCAGATTTCATTTCTTTTAATAAAAGAAATACAAGATATCCTTCAGCATGGACAGCGGAATGAAAACAATCTATTCTTGTGGATTGAATAAACGGTTCAGTTAAAAATTTCCAGATTACTTATGGAGACAGACACCTGATGAAGCCCAGAAGGGACAACAGCTGAAATGTTGAGAGTACAACAACCGATATGAAGATACTAATCCAAACAAATCAGTGTATAATTATAAAAATGTCTAATCTTAGAAATTAGGACAAAACAATTGAATTGAAAATCATTTTTAAGATGAAAAGATCTGAAAAGAAATGTATATACGTATCATACCTTAGTTAAATTCTGCAAAGAAGACTTTTTTTCTGTCAATTCCAACTGCAGTTTATGGCAAGTCTGGTCTGCGTGTTCCAGAAGAGTAGATTTGTCTTGTAACTCAACAAACGTTGTTTCATATTGTTCTTTGTAGTTCCGTATCTGACACAAAACACAAAAACAGATTTTATAGGAAAGACTGATGAGAAACACTTAGGAACAAGAGTTCTCAACCTGGGGTACACATTCCTCTAAAGCATTGATCAAACATTTATGTTATACAAGTCAGCAGTGACACACTGCAGGTTTTCAGGTAACATATGATGGACTTTCATTTTATTATCCTAGTTTTAAAAAGTATATTTTGAAATTTCAAATTATATTATAGTGAACTCCATGTTTTACAAATATATCAGAGAAATAGGCTGCTTATCTATAAGCATTTACCTAAAACTAAGAATCACAACTAGGATGGAAAGCCTTTGGCAGAGCAAACTCAACCTTCAAAAATAAGAAGTTCCCATTAATCCTAAAGAGAAGGGTGTATAACCAATGCATCCTCCCAATAGTCACTTATGGAGCTGAAACATTGTACTTAACCAAGAGACAGACCTTTAAATTGAGAACTATGCAACATGCACATGAAAAAATTATGCTGGGCCTCACATGGAGAGACCACAAAACAGCACAGTACATCCGAAAAAAGACAAGAGTCAGGGACATCATAGAATCCATTAAAAAGCTCGAATGGCTCCGCAACGCCCATGATAGAGAAGTGTGGTGAATCCTTGTGAAGGTCTATGTCCAATGACAGACATTGAAAGACTGATGATGATGATGAATGATGATGAAAATATACGTAAGTGACACTCAGATAACAGAATTATTCAAAAAATTAAAATTTTGAGACACAGTGTTTAAAATGGTGGGCCATCACTGCCCAGGGGTAAACAATGGAAATTATGAGAGTAAAGGAGATTTGTAAAAACATTAAAATTTTGAAGCCATAAAAACAACTAAACCAAACTTTGTACAAGATTGTCAATTTAATATGATATACGGGTGTGTCTCTCTGAAACTGAGCCTAAAATCGAGTTACTTATCAGAACACTTTTACACTTTGGATTGATGTTTACTACATTGAATATGTGCTATTGATAGCTTAACTCTTAAATTCATTTGAACAGATTAGAATGTTAATCAATTTCAAGGGAAATAACTTCTGGGTTAAATTATCTCCATTAGACCATTTGATGATTTTATTCATTTTTTTCATTCAATCACAGAAGAGTTCTACCATTTCAAAGCTATTCATTGGAGTTCCACTGTCAATACAGACAGTTAATGAATAAATGAGTTAATTTAGGGTAGACAAATGGACAAAAAAAAAAGAAGGAAAAATGATAATCTATTTAATGAACAGTGTGAACTTTTCTGTTTGTTTTTCAGTCTGTAACGATGGACTTTTCTTCTTAGGTAACAATTTTATGAATAAAAATATCTCCGATGGACTTTTCCGCTTTAAGATATTCAGTCACTTTTTAATAAAACCTCAGATGCAATTGATAAGATGAAAATATTTATTTGCTTTGAAGTATAGGATTATTAAGTCTTAATGTAAGAGAATGTTAAGGAACTGCTTAAACTTACTTGCTCCGTTCTTTCTTTCATATCATTTTCAGCACTCTTCAAACGATTTTCCAGATTTGTAACACGGTCTTCCATTTCTTTTTGGTATTCAGACATTGTATTCACTAATTCTGAAACCTTTAAAAAATCAGAGAAAAACAACACAATTATATCTGCAAATATACATTCATATATATATCACATATATATATATATATATATACATATTATACCAAATTGTCGAAATTGCCTAATTTCAATTTGATTACATAAACTTTTGACTGTAAAAAAAGAATAGTTGTTTCATATCCTTGTTTGGATCAAACTGAAATTATGTATTTATCTATTTTTTCTAAGAAAGGTAATACTTTGCCAAATAGGCAATTTAGCCGATTCAGTGTTACATACATATGATATAGTATCAAGTTAAGGAAAGTTCTCTTTCCCATATAGATGACCTTAAGTCAAGGGTTGTTAGAATGAATATAATTTGAACAAGTCTGGTTAGTCACTCAATGGAAACAATCATGTAACCGACATCTTTTGGCAGCATGTCGTGTTGGGTGTGATCAATTAGAATTTTGGAAAAAAATGGTGACCAACTTCCCTCATCTTATGTTGGACACAAAAAAATCTGAATTGTGTGAAAACAGCTGGATACAAACAAGCGACCGATTCAGTATGAACTTACATTGCAAATTGAACCCCCACCCACAAAAATTATATTTTAAGAGGAATTCTGAAAAAACAAGAAAACATTTTTTCCAAACATAGTAAGAATTATATGCTGAAATTTTTAGCCCTCCTGCTCCATTGGTGTGGCTAGTACATGCATACATAGATAGCAAGCCAGACCAGCTTAAAAACTGAATAAACTTATGTCGACTATTTTGTTCGACGGTTTCAAAGGAAATTCTTTCATTTTAATTCTTGACCATTTATTTTATCTTTCATGGTCAAAAATTCTGACAGTGCAACAAGCCAAGGGAGAGAACTCTGAATTTACACGCAAAGTGAATAGAATTGTCACAAAGGATGAGTTGTGAAAGTTCAATCTGAGTTTCATCCGATAACAGGGCAAGGTTGGCCAAAGCCTTTATGGGCCCAAAGCAAAATTTGATTTGGGGGTCCCCACCACCTCTTGACAGCCCTCTGGTGGCCACGGAGCCTTTCGCAGGCAATTAGTTTACTTATGCATCAGGCCAGCTCTGTAACAAGGATGCAGTATAGAAGTCTTCGTTCAACAAAGAAAGAAGTTAAAAACTCAGCAATCTACATTAAAAGCATTGCTGATGGGGAAATTTTTGAAATTCTATTTGCTATCATTACTTGACACCACAAGAGTCCATCTCTTTACAAATTGATAGTACTCTTGATGAAGGCTGTAGAATGAATCAACAAAAATAACAAGAAAAATAAGTTCAATTGTCTGGAAAACTAACCATTTTCTATTGTCGTAAAGAATCAGCAGTGAAAGTTCATTGTGAACTTCATATAATGAGTATATAAGATTATTTCTAACTATTTTGATGATATCCCCAGTGGCACAGTAATAACAAATATACATATTTTTCTTTTCAGCGAACATATCATTTTATTTAATTTTTTTTTTATTGGTGATATTTCAGCCTTGTTGGTCAACGCCATTTTCAAATGAAATTAGGAACATTACAAAATTTCTTGTTAAGAGTTGTTTTATTTCTCTTGCGATGCTATTGTTTAGTTATTCTTTCCATAAGCAGGAACCAAGATTGCATTGTTACTAATTACCCATCAACTCAATTCACAAGTGTTTTACTTTTTATTTTTGTTTATTGTATTTCAAGTCCTTCGCTAATCTTTCTTTGTGTAATTTTCTTTTTGTGTTATCAATGAACTACAATAATAAATATATATATATATATATATATATATATATATATATAGTACATGTGGTACAGATCAGACTAGCAGTATAACACAATATAATAATATATTACTAATATAAAGCCACTTCTGATATGTAATGGATTTATTTCATAGGGTGCTCGATACATACAACTTTTTACTCTTGAAGTTAAGTTGTTTTAGAGTAGAGCTGGAAATAAATAGTAGAAGGTGGATTCGCGACACAAACTAGCTCATGTTTCTGCCCTCACTGGGCCTCATCAGGCGAATGATTGGATTATAGACAATCATTTGTCTGATGAGGCCTGAAGAGGACAGAAACATGAGCTAGTTTGTGTAGCGAATCCACATTGTACTATATATATATATATATATATGTATATATATATATATATATATATATATATATATATATATATATATATATATATATATATATATATATAATGTGTGTGTGTTTTATGTTTAGAGTCTTAGGGTGCAACTGCAAATTGACAGTAACAATCCTTACTGCAGCTATTAAGCTTGACTAATCTTATTTTTACAAAAATGTCTTTCATTCCAAGTATTGGATTTTTGTTCACAAAAACATTTCCACTTACCTTTGTAGCTCTGTTGTCAAGCTCAACCTGTTGCTCTTCTAATTTATTTTGTAAATCATCAATGTCATCGTTTTTCATTGTAATTTCATTTTGTAATTTTCTAAAATTGTAAAATAGATTTTTTTAAAAATCATATTATAATGCCTGAACAGTCAATTAAAAAAATAAATAGTTAAAAATTTTAATTTTTCAAATTCAGTGATCCCTAAATTGGGTGCAACTCCCATCCTTGGGGGCGCTTGAAGATTCAGGGATGTACATGCTGGAAGGCAAGGGGGCAGCAGGGGCTTTGGAAGTTCAGACAATGTTAGTGGGGCCTAGAATACAAATCAATATCCCCTCTGCCTGAAGTCATAAAACTGAAAAATTGATTTTAATTATTTTCATATTGATTAATCAAGTACATATTTTTGTACAATCATATTTTTGGTAATAAAATGATGCTTGAATTTTAAAAAATGCATTAAATTTCAATTTCTAATGTATCATTTTTTTTTACCAAATTCTATGAGGGGGCTGATGAAATGTACACTCTAAAAGGGGGTAATAGTCCCCAAAAGTTTAAGAACCACTGAAATCTCTCAAAACAATGAAATTCTATTTTCAGAATTGACACAAAACCAGCAACTGTAAAAAAGTGTCATGTATGACACTCCATCTCTTTGAACCATTCTATCCAACATGGAGAACATACCTCACACCATTTGACACCATGATATGGATTTAGTGTTTTTGGAGTAGCAGAAGAGCCAGTCTGATACAGATCATACCATGAGCAGAAGAAAACTGAAGTAAGTTATTTTTAATTTGATCAAAGTTTTTGCTTGCATTTCTTACAACTTTCCAAAAAATAAAAAGAACTTTTTGTCACAGACAACAACAAATTCTTTTCAACGTTTGGATATTTTTGGTTAAGATTCGGACAAGCAGAAACATCAAAAAACATATTTAAAAGAATTATCTGAAGAAATATTTTGTGCTTCCATTCAGTAAGACTTCTACTACCCTTCAAAAAGTGTCAGTTTAGAAAAATATTTGGATTTTACTATGTAATCTCAATCCTAACCTGGGCACTTACTTTCTGCCAATTTTCATAGCTTCAGTACCAAAATAATCAAATAACTTGAAATCCATCATCAGGCTAAGTTTGCAGGAAAAATAGATTAAAATAGATATATTTTTATCTATTGTTCATGTACATCTGTATTGTAGCATCAGTTGTGTGTAGGAGGTTGTTATCTTTTGTAAATTTTCCTTCAGTACCAAATCTTTATCTTTGGAATTTAAAAGCTTTTCTCCAGTATCAAATTTTGGTCATGAAAAATACAAAAAAATGGAAACCCTGCATCTAATTCCTTATTAAATTGAACTTTAATAATCTGTTGTCTATTAATTGTTGTTTTTAAAATTCAATCCTTTGTCTCATTTTGAACAAGGGGAAACAACTCACTATGACACCTTGGACCAAATTTTGTACATCTAACGTAAAAACCCTTATTTCGAACACGTTATTCTTATGTAGTATATAATTTTCTGAATGGCAACTCCTCATGAATTCAGCTACATGTTATAAGATTAATGCTAATCTGAATCTAATATAATTATGCAGTTTTTATTAGTTTGAAATGTTCATAGGATTTTAATAATCAAGTTTTTGATCAAAGAGAAATTCATATTAACAAATTTGTCTGCTGCAAAATGTTAATGTTGGAATCCAAGTGTTGATTTCAATGTCATATCTTCGCTCTGACAGATTAGAACTGTACATTCTTCCTCATAAAATCATTTACCAACAACCATACACCAAGGGATAAAGCTAAGATCAAACCTTGCAGAAGGTAAATACTGACAAATATGTCAGTGATCCTAGCTATTACAACACCAAACTAGAAATCATTCAAAGAGCACATACTTCTGTCAACGCAATACATGGACTAGAAACAGAATGAAAATCATTTCATGAATAGCTATAAGTCAGAGGAGGTAACTGTAAAAATTTCTGGAACTTGTCCAATAATTGAAACAGAAGTCAGACCATTTCCAGAAAATAGTCAAACAAAAAGAAGTGCACATCTAGTCAATTTTTCCTCACCATTCAATAAAATTCCATTGGAATTCATTAAAAACTTTTGGGGATATTAGTATATAAATAGATAAACAAGAGTAAATACATAAATACATTTAAAAAATGAAAAACATCACTCAATTAAAAAAAATCCATTGAAAAATTTGAGATATGTCGTGGACATATAGCTACGATGCAGGGACAGTAATTGTAAAAAAAATTCACAGGTCTACCCAAAAATTTAATCACTTCTTCAATTTTTGTCTACTCTTCCACAAAATTTCATTGAAATTCATTGAGGCAGAGTTAAAAATGCTTTTGTGCTTGGTAGGAAAATCAACTTACTTGATGGCTTCTCCTAAATCTTTACAGATTTCTTCTTTGGCTTTTAAACTTTCATCCAAATCTGAAATGTGATGTTCTAATTTCTCTTTCAATACTTTCTGTTCATCAACTTTTACCTGGGAATAAAAAGAAAAATAATGAAAATTGACTAAATTCCATGAAAAACAAAGCGGAAATTTGTTTGTAAGTTTGATTGATGAAAAGAAAAAATGTTTGATCACTTTTCATTATTTTATAGTTATTGATTATAAGATCATTCTGTGACCAATTTGGTCAGCCATTCAGAGGAAAGTAGTTCAATCTTATGTAAAGAATGAATATTAGATTTAAAGGCCTGATTGCACCCAGATTTATTTACACATTTGCGAATAAATAAATGAATAATACAGACTACCTTGATTAGCATTCAATAGTTATCTCCCTTGAAAAATAGTTTGTGGGGATGCAGAAGTAGAACATACTCTGTTACCATATATTACAAATTCTTCATTTTAGGGGTGCCTAAGTGTATAAGTGAACAAAAGAACTACTGATAGATGTTGGGGGTTTATTTGATAAAATGCACGACTCACCTTGAGGGAAGCAACGGATTTATTCAATTCTCTGTTTTCCATGTTTAATGTTTTGATTTCATCATTCTGGACTTTCACGTGATGTTCTAATTCGGACACTAAATGGGAATTGAAAAAAAAAAAATAGGTACTATAAAAAAATTAATATTGATATTTAGACAACATATTTGCATTTTTGGAAAGTATCTTTATCAATCAAGGTAATATTACAACTACTTATGCAAGTAGTGTATATAAAAACAATAACAAGATAATATTACTCCTTTCCCTTTTTGATGTTTCACTGCTTACAAAGTGGATAAAGAAGGCGAGGAGTCAATTATATTCCACTGGAACTAAAGCATAGAATCCAACAGAAATGAAATTCTTATATCTCTCATCATTTCTCTACCCACCCATCCTTGCAAATGTAATGAGGTAGGAATGGAATAGGGTGCTTATGCTTGAATGGAAGCAAAAGGGACTTAACCTTCACTATAAATGTCATTCATTATTTCTCCCTCACAAGTCTGAAGTCTAAAAATTACTATAGTAGTAGTTGACCACAGGAATATAGACAGATAGCAGAAGAAATCAATAATAATTATAACAGATAGATTGATTGACGTTCCAAAGGTGATTATTTAAATGAAATAGTATACTTTACTATAAGAAGTATATATATATATGTGTATATATATATATACATATATATATATATATATATGTATATATATATATACATATATATATATATATATATATATATATATATATATATATATATATATATATATATATATATATATGAGAATAATGATGATATCTTAGTTGTCAGCAACCAGGGAATTATCATAAGTCTAGCTAAATAAGATATTCATGGATATACTTATGACTTAATCTGTAAAAACTATGAAATTTCTACCTGTGTTTTTGTGCCGCTGTAATTCTCCGCTACTATGTTGGTATTGTTCCTTCATAAATCCGAGGCTGGCTGCTTTACGGACACCCTCCTCATGTTCTTGTTGGAGTTTGCTCTTCATTTCAGCCATATGTTCACCAAGACTCACTTTCGAAGCTTGTAAATCACTGTGTTTGGAAAAAATCCAGATTTAAAAATATCAAGAATCATGCAACATGCATATGAGAGAATCCTACTCAACATCACATGGCGAGCACAGTATATAAGGGGAAAAGCAGGAGTTTGAGACATCAAAGAAACCATTAGGAAACTCAAATGGCAATGGGCTGGTCATGTTGCAAGAATGGAAAAGGACATCACGATTCACAACATGGATCCCCAAAGATCAAATGCAAAACCAAGGCTGGCGGAATACAAGATGGAGAGACAAATTAGACAAGTTCAGAATGTATTGGCTTCACAACGCCCATGATAGAGAGATCTGGCAAATCCTGGGGAAGGTTTATGTCCAACAATGGACAATAAAAGACTGATAATGATGACGATGATCCATATTACATGTCTTGGACTTCAAAGATGAATTGCAAATCAGATAAGTTAAAATTTAGGAGATTTTGATGAATAATGGTCAAATAAAAAAACAAAGAGATTTTACTCACTGAATCGTTTGATTAAGTGTTTTGATGTGCATTTCTTTTTGTTCGACTATTTTCTGGAAATGGTCTGACTTCTGTTTCAATGATTGGACGAGTTCCATTTGTTGGCTGCGCTCGACTAAAAGATGTTGTTCTAGTTTTGACATCTGACAAAAGACAAACAAATTGTAGATTGAATACAATAAAGATCTTATAAACAAAATGGAGCTGATTGGACAGTTGAGAAATAGGACTGTACACCAGAGGGGCATCATAGTTAATGGCTGCAAATTATAAATGTACTTAAAATCTGTAAATAAATTCCTATTAGTCTTCTGCGACTGAAGTTTCTAGAAACAGTTCGCACAACAACACCAAGGCCAGCCATTTTGGAAAATCTTGGAAATCTTGAAGCAGATTGTTTCCTTGGAACTCATTGTTCCCTGGGTGGACTATACTGAGGAAGCCAACGAGGAAGAAAACAAAGTATGTTGAACTGAGGGAGGAATGCCAAAACAATATGTGGTAAGTGACTTGTGAATCCATTCAGGTGGGATGCAAGGGGATTTGTGGGCCAGTTCTTCGGCAGGCCTACAACGTGCTGAGCATCACAGGAGCCAGAAGGCGATGACCAAGTCCTGAAGGTCACCTGGCCAAGTGAATAAAAGTGTTAGTTAAGAGTATTTAGGGAGCCAGCCTGGTGACTGTGAGTTCAGCCCCTGGAGTCAGGTAGGGCAGAAAATTTATATACTCTACATTCAGTGGATGAGGCAGACAAGGAATAGTTAACTTATGAGATATCCCCTATCATGGACAGTAGAATGAGAATAATCTACCCCCATGGACTGACTAAAGGGTTTGGTTCAAAATTTCCAGACGGTCACTGACTTCAATAGACAACTGAAGAAGGCTGGAGAGTATAGTGGCTGAAATGCTGTAACTATGACAACCAAGATAAGGACACTAGCCCGAGTAAATCAGTGTATACTGCCAAGGTATCATAGCAGTGAGAAGATTGGCACTGAAACTTAGAAATATTCAGAAAGGAAGTGCTCTCTAGAAAAAGGAGGTGCTACTACTATAAATGTGGTGCAGTTGTTTTGGAGTAGAGACTTGTAATTCAAACTTGCTTCTTGTCACACATACTTAAACTCTTAGACAACAAGACTTCTACCTTTAGACAGTTAGATTTAGTCATTACAAAACTCAGTCAAATATTCTGACACATTGTAAAAAAATTTATATGAAATTTATTTTATACCCAAGTTGAGATTATAGTATTTGGGGAAAATACAGAGGAGATATGATTGAAGAGTTAATGAGAAAAAAAAGATAAAAAAAGATATCATTTATCACTTACTTCTTTCTGGGTGTTGGCCTGACTGTCTTCTAAATGAGAAATGTGTTTATTGCTTTGGTCAAGCATTAGTTCATTCTGTTGCAGAGTTTGTTGAAGACCAATACATTCTTGTTCTTTGTCTTTGAAGGCTTGCTTCAAAACTTTCACCTGTCCCAGGAGGGCTTTCTCCTAATTGACAGAACAAGAGAAATTAAAATTTAGCTTTTGCACTAGAAGTGAAAAAAAAAATAAAAAAACAATCTTTTTATCAAGCGGAAAAAACAACATGGAAGTTATTACAAAACATCTAGCCCCATCTCCAGACCTCCAGGGTAAGGATCAACCTTGTTCTCATTTTCAGTTGATACAGGGCACAAAATTGATGCAGATGTGCCAGATCCCTGGATATTCCAACAAGTTAAATTAAATATTGATTAGAATAGAAATACTCTTATAAAGTCACTGGACAGTTTCAAATAATCATGTCAACAGATTCACTCCCCAAGATCAGCCTTGTTCTTGTTTTCAGGCCAGCCAGGGTACAAAATTAAAGCAGATGTGCCTGGGTTCCTCGAGAACTCTGATGCAGCACCTCCACACTAAAGGGGAGGGCAATATGTAGCCTTGTTGCCAATTTTATATGGGTGACTCTGAATTCGAACCAGGAAAGTCCAACCCCTTGTCCAGCGTTATGAGAGGCTGGCAAAGGACAGAAACGGAACGTGTTCACAAAATGTATGGTTAACTGATGAAGCTTTGATAGGCCTTGCAAATGGGAGTGAATCTAATGAATATAATGAGCTTCTATGCAAATTTTTCTGTTCGTTTGTTTGTTTATTTGTTTGTTTGTTTGTGCTCAAATGGGATGATCTCATTGGTTGATTTACATTCCTATAATGACATTACAATGAAAATAATTTTAATGTCTCAAAGGAACAGTGTGAGTGACTTGAAGAAAAAAGAGGAAGTCATTGCTTTAGTGAGTGACTTACAGAAAGAATCATATATTGAGCGAGTCGAACTCTTTTCCTCCTCACTGTAACCAATTTTATCATAGAAATAAGGGGACAATTGCTAGACAGTTGGAGACGTTTCTGGCAAAAAAAAACTTGCAAAAATTGCCAAAAATGGTCAAATGCAAAAGTAATGAAAATGATTATTTATAATCAAAATGGCTCAGCATATAAATACGGCCAAACCAAAAATTGCATGGCCAAATGCGCTTTAAAAAGGCCAGATTTGTCAAATTTGGCCATACTTTCTTTAAAAAAAAAAATGATAAAGTGATATTTTTTTATGAAATAAGTTTCTACCTAACAGGTCGAGTCGAGTTAACACTTTAAATAAAAATTAGAAATAGAATATGTATTTGATATATTAAACATGGAATACAAAATTACCTTTAAACTGTCTTTTGCCGATCCATACATAAATAGACCCATCATTTTTGACAGGCATATACTAGTTATATAATAAAATGCACGGACGAAATAAACCACACAACATCCTTGATGATACGAGTGGATCAATGATAAAAAAAATTAAATTTTAATTCAATTTCAAACCCTATTTCAAGAATTTATCCTATCTTAAAAATATAAAACTGATAAAAGGAATATAATTTTTTAGAACAAAACTACCTTTTCTCCAAATTGAGCAATTTGGTCTGAATATAACTTCTTGCTCTCTTTCATATCTTGCGTGTTGCGACTAATCTCAGCCTTCAAATAATTTATGGATGTTTCCATTTGATTCATATGACCTTTGCTTTCTGACGTCTGGAAATTCAACTGGAGTTTCACATCATCCAATTCTTCTGTTTTTTGGGACAATTTCTAGAAATTAAAGATTCAAATCAAAGGAAAATACACAAAACAACCACACACAATTTCTGGAACATGACTAAATTATGACAGATACCAATAGCAGCAGCTGTTAATATCAACTGAATTTCTCAGTGAAGAGCAACTTTAAACTTTCAATATGGCATTTACACTAGGTGCAAACAAAAGTACAGAATAAACATTTCCATGAAACATTAACAAATACTATGAAAACAAGCTAAGATTCCCGTAACTCAGGATATTCTTTGCTATAACTACTTTGGAATCAACTCTGCAAAGATGTTTTTTTTGGGTCTTCTTGCCAGTCCCAAGCCTGGGTAAAGTAGGAGGATTAGACATGGTGCTAACATCTCCATCCTGTAAAACCTTCTTGTTACTAAAACTGCAACAGCATCACCTCTGCATAGCACCAATGATCACCCCAGTGAAAGCCATGTCAGGAAGATTCCTCGTGACTTATATTGGTGATAGCTGAATAACCTTCCAATGACAAAATCGAAAACCAGGACCCTGTTTGAGAGCAAGGAATCAGCTCAAGTGGCTGACTGGAATCTACTGGGGAAGAAAAGGCTTTGAATGTCAAACAGATGTGGGAAAGATCAGTTGGGAGTGAGGCGAAGGCGGACAGAGTAACAAGGGCCCAGTTGAGGGGCATTACCAAAAACCAAGTACATTAGTATGGCGTGGCTGCAGCCCTTTGATCCAAAAGGAGTTTAAAGGAATAAAAAAACTACTTAAGAATCAGAAATTTCTGTTTTAAATATGTACAAATCAATAAGGAGAAAGAATTCAGTGTTGATCCAAACCTGTAAAGTTTGATTCAATTCCAATTCCAAGTCTTTGAACTCGTCTGTTTTTGTGTTGAGTTCTTGTGATAGAGCATCGATTTCTTGGGATAAGTTTCTGTTCAATTCTTCTTGGCTCAAAGAATTTTCCTGCAGCTAAAAAGCATTAAAGAGATTCCATTTTATTCATAGGAGAAAAAAAAATGAAAACTGGTCTTATTATTCACTCAACAGAAAACATCACTTAACCAATGATCAATTTAGAAATTAGAAAACGGGACAAATAATGAATAAGTCACTTCTTTTAGCTATTATTGGGCAGTGATCATTAAGAAAAGTTGAATTTTCAAAAGACTAGGATCTATTTAGCATAAAATTACATAGCAAATTGGACCCCCTTAAAAATGTAATAAAGAGGGAATTTTCCAAAAACAAAAAAAGTTCTTTCTAGACATAAGGAGTAAATGTTGAAATTTTCATTCCTCTAGCTTCATTGGTACAACCTGTATGTGTGATAAAAAATTAGTCAGCCAAACCAACTCAGAAACTGAAGAGACCTATGGTGACAGTTTTGTTTCATAGTTTACGATGAAATATTATTAACAGAAGAAGAACCAAAAGGACAATTGACAGAATAAAATTTTGGAATCATCAGACAGTGTCTCTAATGGCAGAGCTGATATGAATGATGGATCACTCGAACATCATTCTCCCTAGTTTGGTTTTGAGGGGAAGATGTTAAAGTGATCCCTTTCATCAATCCATGGCTGACAACATGTTCCAAGCTGTCATTCTTCCTCTGCTTCTGAGTCACCAGTTATTTAAAAAAAAATTTTTTTTACTTTTTGGGGCCTTATTTTGATGGGTTTAATAATGATATCTAGATTCTCCAGAATTTAGATGTTTCTAGATATTTTTTAACACTATTTAAGATGTTTTCCATTCCCAAACACCAGTGATGACATAAATAGAATTTATTCTGGCCATATTTATTTTTCAATGGGATTTTTTTTAGATGAGTTCAAATTTTGATGCTACGGTTGTTCAATAATTGACTGTAATGGCATGTCTTCTCAAATTTTATTAATAAAATAAATTTAGTCCGGTGTCTTTCCTAGTTGCTTAACTTTCTCTAAACTATGATGGTTTACAATTCAATCTCCTCCCCCTCAGACTGCTTTGATAAAACTTAGCGGGTAGGATATGCAAACGGCCAACCTATAGTTAGGACGTTGAAGTGATCCTAAATGATGATACTATCTTTATATAATGTAGATGAGACCTGGGCTCCGGTCAATGTGGCTGTGATAAACTTGATATTATGTGCAAAAAATTAATACCAATAGTAACAAATTTCTAACTGTAATCAGCAACAGGTCTGGTTAGTCACTCAGTAGAAACCGTCATTTGACCAACATCTTTTGGCAGCATACCATATTAAAGGGTGATAAATGAAAAAATAAGGGGTGATAAATGAATAAGTTACATTTCTCACCATCTATTAAATCACTAAAAAGTCTGAATTTATAAAAAACAAATAATAATGTAGTAGCCAGTCAAAAAAGAGACTGATCTTACATTACCCTATTTTGGGGGAGAATCTTGAAAATGAAAAAAATTTTTTTCTAGACATGAGGACTAAATGTTAAAATTTTTAGCCCTTTGACTCCATTAGCACAACCTCTATGTGTGATACATATAGAGCCAGTCAGTTAGCCAGACTAACTGGAGAACTGAAGAAACCTCTGTTGATAGTTTTGGTTGAAGGTTTCTGATTTTGCTAGCAACTATCGGCCTTCTTCAGTTGTCTGTTGTAGTTGGTCACCCTCTGGGAATTTCAATGAAACCCTTTATTTAATGTACAGGGGTAGATTGTTCTCATTCTGCTGTCTACGCCAGAGGGTAACTTATAACAGTCAATTTGTCCTTGCAATGTCACTTGTCTGCCTATTCCACTATTGAACCAGAGCATGACTTTTTTTTTCACTATCCAACCCAAAGATTGAACTCACGACTGCCAGGCAGGTTACTAGGTATGCTTGACCAACACTTTCATTTACAAGGCCATGTATCCTGTAAGGATGAATTAGTCAAGAACTAACTGATACAAGATATCCTCTGCCATGGACAGTGGAATGAGAGCAATCTATCCCCACAGATTGGATGACAGTTTAATTCGAAATTCCCAGGTTACCAATTAGGATAGACACCTGAAGAAGGTCACACAACAGCCGAAACATTCTGACTATAACAACCAAGATTAGGACACTAGCCCGAATAAATCAGTATACAATTATGATAATTCCTCATTTAAGAAATTAAAACAAAGAATACAAACTCACGCTTTCAATTTGTTTCTTTTGGTCATGAAGTTTTTCTGAATGAATATGAATGAGTTTTTCTTTATCTTTTCCCATTTTCTCTAAAGCTGCTTTCAGTCTGTTGCATTCAATTCTCAACTGATCAAGTTGGCCTTCATAAGCCTTCATTTGATCCTCAATTCCTTTGTACTTGGTTAAATGACTGCTAAAGTCGGACACTTTCTCTTCAAGTTGGTCTTCAAGACTCGACACCTCACAGGATTTATTACGGAGCTGCAAAAATATCACAGGATCAGAATTAACCATTTCTGTTCAATCATTACTTCAGCCTTTAATAAAACAAAAAAAACTAGAAAAACTAATTTTCAATTAAAAGATGAAGACAGGTCTCAGGGTTAGTTACTGAATAGAAACCGCCACACAACTAATGTATTTGGCAGTGTTCATGGTGATCAAATCAAAAAATTAGGAAACAGGCTGGTCAATGAATCAGTTACTTCTCTTGCCTTTTGTTGAAAGATGATCACAATAGGGACTGATCTAGCATAAACTTACATGGTAAATTACAGTTTCATGGGGGGGGGTCCCCATGAAGAAAATAACAGAAGCTGGAATTCTTGACTTTTGAAGAATTTCAAAGTTCCTTCTGGATGAAGATTACAAGACCTAAATTGAGAACACAACAGGGAAAATATGGACATAGCCAGCTCTATTCTAATTTTTTTTTTATATATATATCTGTTATGCTAAATCTGTGAAATCGTCTAATTGGCAAAATTTACTTATTTTTTTGTAAAAAAAAGTTTGATTTCACTCTGATCACATAAACTTCCGACCGTAAAAAAATATTTGTTTTTCTCCATGTTGTGATCACAAACTTTTCATCAAATCAAAAACATGTATTTATTTTTTGTAAAAAAAAAGTTTGATTACATAAACTTCATATTGTAAAAAAATTGTTTTATAACTGTTCCGATTAAATAAACCTTTGATACAATTAAAACAATGTATTTATTCATTTTTTGCAAAAAAAAAAGGTGAAACATTACTATTTTCGCCACGGCATATATATATATATATATATATATATATATATATATATATATATATATACAGTATATGTGATACAAATCAGGCTCGCAGTATAACATAATATGATAATATATCAATAATATAAAGCCACATAAATTTTGCCTAAGTTTGTCCTCACTTGCAAGTTAAATGGAGGAATATTCCAGATGATTTTTCAATTCCTGTTTTTCTTTATAAATTAAACATCAAGATTGATACTATCCACTAGAGCTACAAAAGGCACCAACAGGAGCAATAAAACCCAATGCTAAGATACCTAGGTCAAAAAAGAAATTACTCTCAGACCACCACTAAGCATCCTTGCAGAGATGACCCCTATATGGAGTTCACACCCTTTGACAAAATGAATATCCCCACACCACCCACTACCACACTCACAACATTCTCACCAAATTCCCAATAAATAGACCCAAAAAAACATAGACAACCATTCGCCTGATGAAGCCCAAAGAGGGCAGAAACATGAGCTAGTTTGTGTAGCGAATCCATAACCTACTATATATATATATATATATATATATATATATATATATATATATATATATATATATATGTATATATACCCTACATGATCTCAGACAAAATTATAATACAACATTCAAGAAAATTTTATGTAAGTGGAATTTGCCAAAGGAGAGATTTCCGGTTTCTTACTTTTCGTTCAAGATGACAGACTTCTGAGCATTTTTTGTTCATTTCCTCCTGTAGTTCTATCAACTGCGTATTGCGTTGTCCAATACAGAAATCCAATTTCTCCGTCTTGGCTTCACTTTCAGCCAATTGAAATTTGAGGCTTTCAACATTTGATTGTAAGTGGCTCTCTTGTTGTTTTAGATACTCATTGTTGCCTGTCAGTTCTTGAATTTTTTGATCATCTGCAAATGAAAAGCCCAAAACGCACAATGAGAATGAGATAGGAAAAAAAATTAACAACCTCAAGTTTGAATGTAAACTAGAAAAACCTATAACCTGTTGGGTTACAGTTCGGAAGAAAAATAGTGAACAGATGTGACCAGAATGATCATTGAATTAGAAGGATCAATTGCACCCAGACTTTTTAAGCATTTATCAATAAGGGAGAGTACTCTATAATTAACCTTTAATAGTTATCTTTCTTGAGAAATCAGTTTATTATAATAGACGTGGGCATAAAGGTACCTTTAGAGCACTGTAAGAAAACTTTAATAACTTGCCATCACAGTCAACATTTGAACAACCGTAGCGTCAGAATTTCAATTTTCCCATCAAAATATAAATAAGGTCAGGATAATATCTATTTCTGATATCACTGGCATTTTCCTCAGGAAAAATCTAAAATAAAGTTTAGAAGCATCTAGATCAGGGAGAATCTAGATTTTACTATTAAACACGTCAGAATAAGGCCCCAAGAAGGTCAAAAATGATTTTTCTTCAAAAATTGAAAAAACATTTTTAGAAGGGGTTTAATAAAGTACTGATGTCTATATTCAAGTCTGTAGACAAAACAATTTGGCCAGAAATGCTGGAACACACAAACAAACGGATGCATGCATTTAAAAAAGGATAGAACCCTTTGCCATCTTTGATGGTGGTTCAATAGTCATTACAATGGCTCAAAACCTAATAAAAGTAGAAATAAAACTTGTAGCTCACTGCTGAGACATCTGTTTTTCATATGCTGCAGTTCAACCTGTAGACTTTCAATTCCTTGTTGCTGTTGCAAAGTTTCTTCCAAAGATTCAATGGTGGCTTTCAGTTGTTGAATCAAAGAATCTTTAGAAAGAAATCTGGACCTGGAAAGAAAACACATGAAGAATAAAAGCAGAAGAAAACTCAGATTTAATGGTGAAAATATTCTAAACAAACATCCCAAGGGAAATCATGAATCACTACCATCCACATATACTGTGTTAAGGATGACAAATTAAAAAAATGGAAAATGGAGGGGTGAATAATAGATAAGCTATTTCTCTTGCAGTTTGTTGGGCAGTGATCACTAAAAAAGGTCTCAATTTAAAAAAAAAAAAAACAGTCACAAAACAGTGACCAATTTGTCATAAACTCTTCATATTGACCCCCCCCTGCTAAAAACCTATTTGGAGAGGAATTTTCAAGAAACAAAAAAATGTTTTCCCTACCCATTGAGTGAAGTGTGTGTGCAAAATTTCAAGTTTCTACTATGAATGAAAAGGGCTGAGAAAAATCCAGATAGATATATAGATATAAATGTCAGAACACATGAATAATCCAAAAATTGAAACAGGTCTGGTTAGTCACTCAATAGATTCCATCACAGAACCAATGTCTTTTGGTAGCTACCAGGTTGGGGGTGATCAATTAAAAAATTGGAAAAAAGTGGTGATGAATGAATCAGTTAATTTTCCCATGTTTTGTTAGACAGTGATCACTGAAGGAATCCGAATTTTCAAAAAATGTGAATGTTGCTGAATACAAACTAAGGGACCGATTTAGCATAAACTGACAGTGCAAATTTAACAGCCAATGAAAAAATATTGAAGGGGTAATAAAAGTTTTTTCTAGGAATAAGTTAAGGTATAACGTTAAAATTTTCAACTTTCTAGCTCCATTGATGTGTCCTGTACATATGATACACATATAGCCAACCAGCCAGATTAACTTAAAAACTGGAGAAACCTATACTGACATTATGCCTATATTGACAATTTTGGTCGATGATGTATAATATAGCAAAAGTGGCTAGATTATGGCTGAAAATTTTTGTTGACAGTTTTGGTTGACTGTCTCTAATAACATTGGATTTATGTTACTAGGGATTTGCAGCAAACTGATTATTCTAGAAGCATAAAATGTATTCTTACCGAAAGTCTGCAAGAAGTGAATAACATGCATTTGGAATGGAAATTTTCATGAGCGCTTCCAAGTCTGAGACCAAAACCAATTTAGATGTTTGTCCTTTGCTTTCATTCTTCCAACTAAGGTTGCCGCTATCCAGAGAGACCTGCAAAAGAGAAATAACAATAGAGTAAACAGGTAAGGTTAGTCACTTAATAGAAACAGTCACAAGACCAACATCTTTTGGCAGCACGCCATGTAGGGAGTGATCAATCGAAAAATTTGAATATGGGGTGATCAATAAACAAGTTACTCTAGCCTTTTGCTGGATCACCGAAAAGTTTTTTTTTCCACTCTCTCTCTCTCATATATATATATATATATATATATATATATATATATATATATATATATATATATATATATATATATATGTGTATATATATCTCCTTTTGCTTTCTTTTACTTTATATTCTTTTTACCTTGAGAATAGATTTAAAAAAGAGGAATCATATGACATAAAAGGAAAAAAAAATATTCCTCTTTCTTTACACACTTCCTATATTGTATCTCTCTATCTTTACCAACATTACGGTCTGATTACAAAAAGAGGAATGCTGTCTATCACTTTTTAACCACTCTTTCTTCAGGTCACTTAATCCCTTATAAACACTGTTGACTGATTTGAAAATTGGTCTTAACACAAAATTTTCCTCATTTTAAGAACTGTCGACTTTCATTACAGTTAAAAATAGGCAACCATCTTAAAGTTTGAGATTGACATCAAAAAATTAATCACAGAATATATTATGGAGTTGGAAGAGTAACTTATCTCCCAAGCATTTCACCAACAATTCAATCTTATCAAAATCAATATAATTTTCTCAATTTTTTTTTCTTTAATTTTTCGGGAAACATGGTTGTCTATCAGAGGAACAAAAAGGTTGGGAAACCCTACTTTAGATAGAAGGTTATATGGGTGCCTTTCAGAATGCCCAAGGTACAGAGGAACAAAAGGGGTTGGGAAACACTGCTTTAGATAGTAGGGTATACGGGTGCCTTTCAGAATGCCTGAAGTACAGAGGAACAAAAAGGTTGGGAAACCCTGCTTTAGATATTAGCAATATTTGGATAAAAAACAATTGCTTACATTTTTACTTGCATGATGTCGTCCTTCATCTTGGTGTCCAACATCTTCCAAAAGATGTAAGTATTGCAAGAAGGCAGTTTTGATGTCTTCTCTCTCAGTCTCTAATTGTTTTAGATGTTGAGTTTGTTTTTCCAATTGTCGATGAACTTGCTGGTTTTCTTGTTCAAGGTTTTCCAGCTCAGAGGATACAACTTCATTGAAAACAGCTAAATAAGAAAACAACATATATACTAAAAACATACTTCAATATCCAATTAAGTAATAACGCAGAATCATCAAAAATTTTTTTTTTCTAGATTTTATCAAAACAAGGTACGGCTATTAATTAACCAACAATAGTTCAGTATTTTCTGACTTTTGACAGCATGCTCTGTTGGAGGTGATGAATAGAACAATTGGAAAAAGAAGTGATCAATGAATACGTTACTTCTCTCACCTTTCGTTAAGCTATGTAAATGATTAAAGAAGTATGAATTTTCCAGAACAAGCATAAGAACAAATTAACCCTTTTACTGATTGATTTTTTTCCCAGTCACAGTACCACTCGGTGAATTTTTTTACGAATCAAGGAAAGAATTACAATATGTGACAACAATTGAAATCAAATTACATGTTTTGTATTAACTGTTAATTAACCATATCTGGGGTTACAATGAAAGCTTATGCAGGTTTATGAATTGCAAGTTTGTCTTATTTGTCATATTTTTCATACAATCCAACTCCAAATTTGTTTTATCTGTGATAGTTTTTGAAGCATTCATTGCGACACAACCTAACTCGCATTCCGAAGAATTTCATAATTCTCATAATCACTTGACTAATCGATATTCTTAAAAATACCAAGCCCAGCATCGCTGTGTCTGTGATCAGTACTGTCAACATCAATGTGTTCACTATCGTTCGATTCAGACACTGACTCTTCATCATTGTAGTGTAACTAATTCACGTCTAGATCACTGCCCAAGCCTTTGCTATTGAAAGAATTACTTGATTCATCTGAGAAGCTCAAAACCTGCTATACATACGCACTCATTTTCAAGCAAACAGTCTTGGCATTTGACTGGGGGATGCCATTTTGAAAGATTAATTGGCAAAATTTGTGAATATCCATCTAATAATACTGTATCCTCTTCTTTTTGAAACAACGATAACGTTGCTCTAACAGTAAGCCAATAGTGACAAAAATATGAAAAGAGTTAAGGGATCAATTTAGCAAAAACTTACATTGCCAATTGAAACCCTGCACTAAAAACATATTGGGAGGGTGGATTTTCAAGAAACAAAAAAAAAAATTTCAGCCCTCTAGCTCCATAGGTGCAGTCTGTACATGTGATACATACAGCCAGCAGCCAGCCAAACTTGAAAACTGAACAAAACCTATGTTGACAGTTTTGGTCATAATTTTAGTTGGCTGTTTTTGATAGATATGGACGGGTAAAAGAGGTTCAGTGGGGAAAAAATTTGAAGTATTTAATGGAGAATAATCCAAAAATATAGTGATTAATGCAAGTAGGTCTGGCTGTTACAATAAATTGTTTTGATTGAAACATTTTTCATCTCTCATTGTTTGTGATCTAAGTATAATTCTATGTTTCTAAAGAGTTAAACAAAGATAACCAAGCTTTTACTGTAGTCAAAATGAGTTAAATGCCAGGAAAATCAGTCTCATCTTTGAATCATTCTACAGTGATATCAGGTGTGGAATTTTCCACCTGCGATATCATGTTGGCTTTTCAAAAGCTCCGGATTTTGAATCATTTCAGTTTTCTGAGTTTCAGATAAGAAGTGCTCAACTTATATTAGACATTAAGAGAATGTTAATTCAGTTATGCAAAAATAGAGTGATTGAAATAAAAGAATTACCTGACTTTTTGATAGATGCAAGATCTGCTTTCAATAAACTGTTTTCTTCTTCAAGGCTTTTTCGCTCTTCTAAGATTTGAGAGTTTTCAACTTGCAACCAGCTGAAATTATTTTTCAAAATTCACCAGATTATTTGCTAAAATCTCAAGTTTTATATTCTTGGGCAGATTTCGACAATTGTTGAAGCATATTTTCACAATTTTTTGCTTTATCATTTTTCTATTACAAAAAAACACACTTAGAAAGATTTTTCAAATCCCTATCAAAATATATTTCTATAAAATTAACAGGACATTCACATAGTTGTTAGTTTCTAATAACTTATAGTTGCCAATTCATATATTTTTTTTATTCTCGTTTTTTAAACTTGCAAGCCCAGCATTATCAATTTAGACGCTTTTTTGTTTTTATTTAATTTGGGAATGATTTCCACAAGTGAAAAATTTTTTAAAATTTGAATTGGAAACCCTTATGGAAATTAACAAATTAGAATGCACTAAACAACCCTGTAACCCATTAGGTCACCCTATGAGAGAAAAGTAGTGCAATCTGACGAGACCAGAAGGAGAATTGAATTCAAAGGTCCAACTATATTTGGATCTTTTTACACATTTGCAAATAAATAAATAGGGGAGACCACTCTATAATTAGCATGTAATAGCCATCTCTCATGACAAATTGTTTTTGATTGGGGTGGGCGAGGAAGCAGACCTAACACTATTATTATTATTGAGGTGCAAATCACCAGGATTTTTTTGGCATCTTTTGAATGTGCATTTTAGGGGTGCCTTCATTCAATACATCTGGCTACAATGTGCCATTTTGGGTATTCATAGATAAGCAGAAGAAAACTTCAAATATCATATAGATTAATGAAAGAACGATGAAAAACATCTAAAGAGAGGAGATAGACAATAAAAAAAGTTTTAATGATCTTAGAAGCTATTCTAACCAAGTCAATGTTAAATACCACTGTAAATTTTCAGAACTGATTACAAGAAAAAAAAAAAGTCCACTTCTTACTTAGCCTCATTCGACACTTTATTCAGTTTCGCCTGCAATGAATCAATGTTCTGCAATAATTCATGTCTTTCAGCATTTGCAGCGTGAATCTTAGTTTCAATCTAAAAATGATAAAAATAGAATCTTCATGTTTCAAAAAAATAATGCTTATACAGTCATATTAATACAAATTGTACAGTAATGAAAAAAATACAATGAATACAATTTATACCTTTAACCCAGTGATTCTCCAACTTTATTGTATGATAGTACTCTAAGAAATATATTTGACTTGCGTGACATAACTCTTCCTTCCATATAAATATGAATAAACAGAAGTATATATTAGGCCATAATTAGGGAATGGAACTTCATATATATTATATCAGAAAGACAGAACGTTTATGTCTGATAGAATGGACAATGCAGGAATCCAAGAATGCACTTATATTGTTCACTTGTCTTCATTCTGCGATCATAAGCACAGATATTCATATATGTGTGTTCCCTTACGTTGAGAGTGGTACTGTTAGCTCAGATGGAAAAAGCAGGGTCACTTATAGACTGCTTTCTTTGAAGACAGGGGTTCGAGTTCTGTAGGGAACCCATTTTTCTCTATTCATTTACGCGATCTAGGACTGTTTGATATGCTACTTGGTTAACTCCAGTGCCAAACAAGATACAGTTCCTTCTCTAATGTCTTCACAATTATCACATATATATATATATATATATATATGCATATATGCCAGTACTGGACATGCTGAACAGGTTGTAATCTCACAAAATTTAGTGATAAAACCAGTAGATTGGCAATTCAGTGGTGGAAGCAGGACAGACATAAGCCCATACTGGACATGTTCAAGGATTGAAAAACATGTTTGGAGAAATTTCCACAACACAATTGGGAGATAGTTGCAGCACACTATTGTGCCATGGCACACCTTTTGAGAACCACTGTTTTAATCATTCATCACATTGGGCTTCTATCAATTTTCTTTAAAAAAGGGTAAATTTTCATAGATAATCACAGCAGATAATTTCACAAAAGAAATACTGCTAATAATTTTACAAAAGCGAAATAAAAGATTTTATCAAAGAAAAGCTTAGCAAAACATTGCCAATTTTAATATAAAAATGTATCATAAATAATTTTACAATAGAAATGTATAAATAATTTTACTGTTGAAATGTATCTTGAATTATTTTACTATAGAAATGTTTGTGAACTATTTTACTACAGAAATGTATAATAATTTTACTACAGAAATGTATAATAATTTTATTACAGAAATGTATGAAAAATAATTTTACTATACAATTGTATCAAATCATTTCACTATAGAAAAATGTTGTAAGAGTAAAAGCACATGTAATAATTTTTATCATGAAAATCATGCTGAGTATTTAATCTTCATGGCATTTTTCAGGGCAAAATGAGTAATTTGGCAGTGCCCATCTCCTCTACAGGTAATATGTGACAGGTTGTATTGTGTTACATGTTACTAGCAGCAAGGAGTAATCACTCACCTATCCTAATTGATCAGTTGAAATAAAAGTTATTTTTCTTACCAGGTGATTTTTCTCTTTACTGCTGCTCTGATATTCATTAAACTGTTTGAGAATATCTTCTTTCTCTCTAGAAAAAGACAAACATGAAACAATTGTATAAATAGATCAATAAATATATGTAGAATTCTGTGTGTAGGTTCAACAATTTCTTTCAAATGCCGGAATAGTTTGAAAAATATTCAACATCAAAGATTAAATAGTAGCCAAGTTATTATTGACTAAATTGTACATATTCAGTGAATGAAATTATGTCCCATCCATAGGGCGGATTTTTTAGCTAGTTCTCATGGAAGCCTAAGCAGGACCTGTGCCCCAAAATAGGAGATAATAGATTTGAATTATGCATTTATTGATTCATACCTCACTTGAAAATCATCACCATCATGAATGCTTGGATTACATTTAATTGGAATAGTTGGGTGGGCATTTCACAAAAGATAGATGAATTATAAATTTATAGATAGAAACATGATCATAATTATTAGTGTGAGAGAAAATGCAGACCCGTCGATATTTCTTCAAATAATTTTCAAAAACTTACATGCAATAATATGCTCTCTGGTCCAGTTATTAACTTTTGAAAATTTGCTGACCATGGCTCTAGCCATCCCTCAGTTATACAATGATAGACCAAAGGACAGACATTTGGTGAATGATAGTTTTGGGCTGCTAATCATATTAGCCCCCCCCCCATATAAATAACCAGAATTGATCTAAGGAGATAAATCCTGGTAAGTAGCGTGTTCACTGCTTAAGCACAAAAACAAGGTTAGTACACAGTTAGTGGGATTGTTAACAAAACGCGGAAATAAGAACAAACAAATAGGTTAACAATAGTGATGAGTTTTAATTCAGGAGTGAATTAAAATAAATCAGGACTGGAGTTTCTGCCGACACGAATAAGTCAGAGGGATCTACCAGGATGAGGATGTAGAGATAGGAAGAATGAAGGGAAAGGAATATCACTAATTAAATGCGAGATAGAGTCTATAGAATGTCCGTGAATTTGGTTATCCTAGTTGTAGCGACTATAAAGATATCTTTAGAAGTCCGACCTAACTACGATGAGAGTGCTTAACTTAGGATATGTTCTTTAAGATGAAAGAAGAATGGATTACTTTTTATATGTGATGATGCATGTATAAAAAGTAAGTGTGTGTAAAAACTATATTAAGTATTGTAACTAAATAGAGAGAAGAAAACGAGCTTACCTCAAGGCTGTCAGAACACAGAGAGTTTATCGCCATAGTTTAAATACCATAAAGATAACAATCAGTTATCTTATTGGTAGTTCTGTGTGACATCAAAGAGGAAGCGACAAGGAATTTATCATTTCTACAGATATGTAGGGGATAGCAAGTAGATCCCTGCCAAGGGTAGATAACTCCTTATATGTACGATTTTCTTTTGCTGGAAAAGGTAGGCACCACAGTAGCAAGATAAACAGACAGACACACACATACGTACATAAAGATAAATTTTTAAATACATGTGAGCATGTGTGTGAGTATGTGTGTATACAAGTATTAACAAACCTTTTGCGTAAGCGCTTCATTTCTGTTAGTTCAGCTGTAAGGTCTGCAACAAGTTCTCGGAGAGTTTCTTTTTCTTGGAAAGCATCAGCTGTCTCTTGCTGAGATCGTTCAAATCTCTCTTCAGCTTCCCTAGATTGAAAAAAAAACAAAAAACAATAAATACCCCTTGCTTTGCTAACGGTATACCTAAAGTTGTGTTCTGTGTTAGTATATTTACATAGTAATCTGAAAGGTATTTTCAAGTAGAATTCTTGAAATTGATACACCGGCAATAGTACCAGCAGTAGTAGTAGTTATAGTTATATCATCAGTAACCAGCAAATAAACATATGTATGCACAAATTACAGAATTGTATTTTGTGTTTGTGTTTTCACAATACCCCTTTCCTCTCTTTCTGTTTGTTGGTACAGACTGACAGCTTACTAATTATATTAAGGATTGATTAATGCAGTAACGAACAGTAATATAAAATGTACACCTGTTTATCTCCTGCTGACAGTCATTTGGGTTGAAGGAAAAGAACATGAAAAACTTTGTGATCCAGGTATATGAATCTTGGTTTTTTGTAAGCAGGACCAGAAGTAGGTTAAGCTGAAAGGTATATAGTGGTTGAGTGAAAAGGCTTGCAAGTTCTTTCTCAAGTGAAGTCCAGACCAGAAGGATCTGTGGTGTGTACATGCGGGAGTTCCATATTTACTTCAGCAGCGCTATTGCATTTGGGGAAAAGTATGAATCTCCCCTCAACTATGGGTAAATAGCATTATCCGTGCACAAAGCTTGACCACTATCCTATTTAAAATAAATGATGAAATAAGGGATGACGGAAAAATTGATAACTATTTCAAGAAGCCCAGGAAGACAGTATTATCAGCACCAATAGCTGGACAAGCAGGTAATAGGCCCAAGTCAGATAGGGAATGTAGGTCCCTTTTCAAACAACCCATTAGGTACTTTTATAATCAGTATCAAATGCATATGATTTACACATAGGTATATTCATGTATATGTAGTGTATATAAAGTCCTTACAAGTAACAGAACATGTCTGGTTAATCACTCAATAGAAACCATCATGAGACTAACATCTTTTGACAGCATGCCAAGTTGGGGGTGATCAATTAATACATTGGGAGATGGGGTGAGCAATGATTAAGTTACTGCTCCTACCTTTAATTGGCGAGTGATCACTAAAAAAGTCTGAATTTTCAATAAACAAACATGACACAAACTAAAAAATCAATTTAGCATAAACTCACAGTGCAAATTGGATACCGCACACTAAAAACCTATTTAGAAGGAAAATTCAAATAAACAAAAAAAAAACATTTTCCCAGACATACTACAGAGTAAATGTTCAAATTTTCAGCCCTTTAGATCCATTGGTTATGCCTGTATACATGATAGATACATAGCAGCCAGACCTTCTTAAAGACTGAGAAATCTTTGTTGACAGTTTTGGTTGATGGTTTCTAATAAAAGAACTAGAATGAAATGATTTATAAAAAAAGGTAATAGCAAGCAGTAGGCCTTTTCAAAATCGTAGGCACTACCAACAAACTCACTTGCCCCCCATCCCCAATCTACCCGGGGCCTGTCAGCACCCACTTTGAAGAAATTTACAAACTTCAAGTTCAAAAAACCTACCTCAGAATCTGGTCATGATTCTTGAGTTCTGACTGCAGATCCAAAATCTGTTCTTTCAAGATCTTTTCCTTCATTTTCCAATCCATTTTGTTTTCCTAGTCAATAAAAATACAATAAATAATGAAAAATACCAGCATAAGATTCGGGTATTGTTGGTCCAAAATGATTATAGAGACCCAAAAATGAAAAAAAAAAAAAGTTTTCAGATAGTACATAGTAGTGTTCATGCAAATTTTCATGGTCATAGTCCCAAAAATATGACCAGGACAACCTGGAGACATACAGACAGACAAAGAAAGAAGAATCTATAGCCTACTTGGCTAGCTAGATGGGCAGACCATTTGGGGGGCTACAGTGATTCAATAGAGATATACAAATATTTGCTTAAACATGAACCGGTGCTCAATTTTCAAAAGTACTATATACTTTGGCAGATAAAATAACACTTGAAGCATCGAAAAAAAAAAAAATTCAGTGGTTCTATAAGCCAGATACCAAAATGGTCAATAAACAGTGACCTGAAACCATAAAATTCAGACTAAAAAATGGGATCTTGTCTTATCTGGAGGTCTCCTTAAATGCCAAAATATACAGTATTTCAAAATGAAATAGAAAGAAATCAAAGTATATAATTACACTATTCCTTGGAGTGCTTGATATTAGTTTGTCTGGTTCAAAGTTCAACTCCGACCCTGAAGGAGTTGTCTGTTCATATTTGATATTGGAGTCCACATCATCAAAGAAAGACTTTACTTGCTTGGTTGAAGGATCTGCCGCAGCGACATCTCTCTCAAATCGACCCACTTTATTGATGTCAGTTCTAGAAAGAATCATAAACAATTCCCTTTCAATTCCATTCAAATACATATTTTTTCTATAAATATAGATAATATGAAGTATTGATATTCTTCTTGTCTGTTCTTAACTACTGTAATTAATGGCATACAAGACTCCCCCCCTCATCAGCGGAGAATAATGAGAAACAAATGCATATCCTTGAATTCTTCTCATTTATCACCCAATCTTAACTCAAGTTCAAGCCGATGTGGGTCTTGACAACGGAGTTGGTAAGTATTACAGATCCAATTACTTACCACTGAATCTGTAGCGTTAAAAATGACAACAGTCTTTTTTTTCTTTTAATTCTGCTTGTCCAAGCTATTGGCTGCTTTGATGAATAGTCCCCTTTCCCCAGTGTATACAATCTGAGTGACATACTCAATACATAAAATTCCAACACTATGTCAGTAGTATACCCTAGGTCTGTAGGTAAGTCATCAGGCAGCTAAGGTCTGCATCAATGATCAAAGTGCAGCAGTTCAATTGATTTCATAGATCAGTTTAATTCAGCATGACAGAAAACAAACAAATGAATAAAGAGATCTGGTGAGTCACTCAATAGAAACCATCATACAATCAACATCTTTTGGCAGCACGCGGTGTTGAGGGTAATCAATCAGAAAAATTAGAAAATGGGATGATTAATGAATAAGTTACTTCTCTCACCTTTTCTCAGGCCATGGTCGCTAAAATGGCCGGATTTTTCGAAGAACACAAACTAGGGGACCAACATCAATGCCATACACAAACTTAAAAACTCAATGAAAATCAGTTCATATATAGCTATGATCATTTGTCCAGAGGGGGGTAAAAACATATATTTCTGGGTTGGGAGCAAAAGTATATATTCATTTGGAATTTATATCATAGTGGCAACCCTGATACCAGTAAAGAATAATACCATCTCCTTATATGGGTACATCAAGTTGGGTGTGCATAAAACAATTGTACAGCACCATTATCTTTTATTGACTACAAGGTTCAAACTTTCAAATCCCCTCATCCAAAGTGAGAAAGCCTGATCTTGGGTTGGGGGCAATGCCCCCGTTTGACCATAGCAGACGCCTATAGCTATGAAGCATTTAAGGTAACAATAATTTTTGGTTTTCCATATTTCAAACTATCTAATGAATTCTTTATTAGCCCAAAGCCCACTCTTCTACAAAATTTCATTGAAATTCATTGAGAACTTTTGGAGATATTTTGTGATCATATAACTACGATGGGGGATGGGTAAATGTTAAAATATTCGAGGATCCGCCCCGAAATGTGATCAATTCTTCGTCAGACATGATCCACCCTTCTGCTAAATTTAATGGAGAACTGTTGGAGATATTGTGTGGATAGACAAACATGAGTGAATACATAACTCTTCCAACTTAGTTAGCACTCAGACAAATATAACTAATACAACCTTACCTAACGACAAACTCCTGAAGAAGGCCGTAGAGTGCACCAGCCAGAATGTCGTGACCAACTGTTATTACGTAAATTAGATAGAAAATCGAACAGACAATAAACAAAGATATCTTTAAAAGTTAACAATTTTTCTTTATATAAAATGCATAACAATGACTGACTCACTTGGTAGAAAAACCATAATTTGATGACCCACAAAATGTTGATTTATAATATCTGTCTCCTTCCTCTTGGATTTGTTTTTCTTGTTGATAAATATCTGCTAAAGACTTTTCAGTTTCTCTAAGACGTCTTTTGACTTCTTCCAGGCGAGATTCCATCTTTTTTTCAAACAATAATCGACCAAAAAGTCTTCAAAATCAACATTTTCTTCCATCAACATTGATTTTCTACGTTTGTTTACAATTGACCAAACATGTAGGAACTTGTCTCAAGAAATCACGACCAATATCTTAAAACAATTATTTTTCACTTATTATTTCGTATCAACACTAATCTAACTTATATAATTATCATACAAAGATATATTCATCGTATTCTAAAATCATTATGATTTAAACCGACTTAATATTATCTCTACAACGTTATTAATATTAAATAAACTTTTCCCTAAGCAACGGCATTTTGTTTTTGTGTAGTGTTCAGTATCACCCGCGCCGAATTCTGATTGGTTAAAATTATCAATATAATTAAAAATATACAAATCTAATTAACATATCAATAAATAAATTCATTGTAATATTTGGTCGGAGAAAAGTGTTTTTTATTTAAAGACTTGAATAAAGGTTTTAGGAACTTTGGATTTGATTATTCACTTCCGGTCCGGTGAATTTTGGGAAGTAAAGCACATGTCACTTCCTTTTCAGACTTTTTGTCATCCCCTAGCCGATGCTATCGACCAGTCTCTGACTATTAAACGTGAAAATTACTCACAATGGTAAGCAAATTTCAAATAATTTATGTGAATTATTAATATTTAGACTGTGTTTAGTCATTATCGGTAAAATTTCTGTGTCGATGGCTGATATTTGAGCTATATTTTACATAGATATAACTTTGATGCAACGTACTCTATACGCACATGTTATGTTCCATGTCGAGCCGATGAAAAAAATGTGTCCACTATTTTTTTTAATTCTCGAATGAACGTTTCAGAAGCTCTATTTCTAATTCTCTTCCTAGACAGAAATTCCTTACTTGAAACTAATTTTGAATTAGTAACCCTGTTATAGTAATTTGAAGTAAATCATGGTAGTTATTACATACTTGGTCAATACAAATGGTCAAGGTTTTGAACTGGATTCGTATGTGTCTGTATATGTACATTTTTGTAAACTCCTTTTTTCACACTAATATTGAATTGAGATTATTCTGGTCGTAAAAGTATTTGGATCTTGAAAAGGGAAAAATCAATGACTTGTTAATCTATTGGTCACAACACTACGGATCTCCTCTTTGCAGTAAAAGTGATGGCACGTGTGTTAATTCGATTGTATTTCAATCCTCTGTTCAAAAGATGTACTCAATTTACTTGCATTGGGATCCTCTTATTAATTTTCTACTACAATAATTGCTAAAAAAAACAACTTCCCAGTCGTGTACTAGGAGTGATAAAAAGAACTTAGTCCCTGTTGTCATTTTAAAATCAAAGTTCATCTTCCTGTTGGAAATACGTTGAACTTACGTTGGAGCTTGTGATGTATGTTAGTCTTCAACTCAAAAAAATTAACCTACCGACTCGTGTCCACATTTAAATTGATTAATTAGATTTAACCGAACCAAAGTTGATAATAATGGTATTTTAAATGAAAGGAAGCTATGTGCATAGTTTTATCGGTTAAATTAAAAGTCGTCAACCAAAAAATAGGGTTGTAAAGTGATATGGAAAATAATGTATCAATTGTATTGAACTTGATAAATTGTCCTGATTTCACGAGAACGAAAGTACATTTAAAAACTGATAACCAGCAATATACGATTCGTTAAGTTATTTTCCAGTTCAATTTAAATGTAATGGATCTATTAAATTGAATGAAGATATGAAAATTTAATAAACAACTTCTTCGTTTAGAGCAGCTCCTAATATATTTTTCCTTCCACGTTGCCACGAATAATTTTCTTAGTCTTTGCTTTTTTAACTGGTTTCGATATTGAAGAATAATTGTGAAATTTATTTTTATTTCATTTCCATTTTTTAAAATTTTCTTAGTCATCAATACCGGAGGTTTTAGGTACTTTCTTGGTTTCATTTATTTGTAGTAAATCGCCACATACCCACGTACGTTCTAAGAAGTAAAATTGATTGATCTGGCCTGCATGAAATATATAACCGAATACTTCAATGATTGAAATGAAATGAGCCAGATTTCGAATTTGTAATATTTGATAGTATTTGAAACTTCATGTTATCTTTTTCAGGGGTTCGTTAAAGTTGTTAAAAATAAGGCTTACTTCAAGCGATTCCAAGTGAAGTTCAGAAGGAGGAGAGGTAAATATGAATTCTTTGTATTTTTGTTTCAACAAGATAAACCCTTGAACTGAAAGATCGTACTGATTTTATTGACAAGTTAATCGGTGCTTATCTCCAATAAGTTTCATTTTTTTTTTCTTTTCTTTTCTTTTTTTTTTTTTTTTTTTTTTTTTTTTTTCCCCTCCTCCCCATTGTCAATTTCTGCAGGCCTCGGAGGCTTCCATAGCTAAGTAGTTATAGCTGCTGGCGATTTTTCCCTTTATGGCAAAAGGGACAATAGTTCGGGTCTCAGCAGGAACTGATTAATTTCCAATTCACGCTGTTCACTGCTGTAGATTGATGGCTTTTGTCTAAGTTGATGACGAATTGATAATCTGTATGAGAAAAATCGATATCTTGGAAAGATGCCTTTTAATTGTCAGTGCATCTAATATCAAAAATCACAATTGTGGCTTGAGTGACATGAAAGTTGACTGTCTTGATGTAATTTCATTTTATGTATAACTTCGAATGTGAATCAGAATAAGCCATTGATTTTCTTTTTTCTCGGCAACAGAATAGTGGACTTTGAAAGATATCCATTCTGTGTATAAAATGATTCATTTGCATGTACCAGAACTAGTATCCAAAAATCAGCATTGGTCAAAAATGACCTTAGTGACCAAAAAACACTTATTTGGGTGGTGCCTAATGGTGTACTTATGCAAATTTTCTTTGGGGTGGGGTTGTAGCCCCATAAGAGTGTCTGAAGACATATGGACAGGCATGAAAGAGAATGTTGATGGTCTGGCCACTCGTTGAGCTATGGTGGTTTGATACCTTCTGTAATTTTGAGATGTAGAGTTTACTGAGTTAATAGTTCGTTACCATACTGGTGCAGCCAATCCATTCTCCAGCCTGAAAGATTTTTCTTTGGTTTTTGTTCCACTGGGGCGATTAAAAAATACTTCTACCTCCCACTTTTTTTTTTCTGTTGATTGTATATCTGTATAAAGTAAGGTCGAAACTAATCCATGGGAATAAAATTTTTTCTTTTTCTTCTCTCTAGAGGGAAAAACTGATTACTTTGCACGGAAACGTCTTGTGGTCCAGGAGAAAAACAAATACAACACCCCCAAATATCGCATGATTGTCCGGTTCACCAACAAGGACATCATTTGCCAGGTAAACTCCTTTTTCTTGTAGACAGTTTTTTCTGATGAACGGGTGATACCTCCACATAATTATGAAATAAAAAATATTTCTTGATTTTGAATATTTAGATAACTTGGACTTCTCAACTGCATCAATACCAAGTTAGTCATAACACAGTTGGGATATTACTGTGCGAATTTATGTAACTAAGAATAAACTAAAGGGAAACCACTTAACCAAAACTTTGAACAATTGAGAAAATTTTATCTAATTAACTTGCACTGATCAAAACATACTGTATTGGATTATACATGCCCATCAGCGTTTTCATATCCTGCTTCAGTTGAACTAGCTTTCACGTTGGGATTCTTGATCTAACACACTTGAGTTTATAAAACCCGAATTTGATTTAGATAGCTGCATTTCTGATAGTAAATCTTGCAATTATATATAATTTGTTTGCATAGCTCTTCAAGTTCTACCCTAAAAAAAACTCTTTGCCTTTGTGTATGATCAACATAGCTTTGAAAGTCTGACATTTTTCTCTTTGATTATTCCAGATAGCGTATGCCCGTATTGAGGGAGATGTGATTGTGGCTGCGGCCTATTCTCATGAACTCCCTAGGTACGGCATCAAGGTCGGGCTGACCAATTATGCTGCTGCTTATTGCACTGGGCTTCTTCTGGCCAGGAGAGTAAGTATTATTTGACCACTATTTATCCAATGTTTCTGAACAAATGAAAAAGAGTGATTGTTGAGATGTGTAAGAACTAGTCTTCGAACTGATGACAAATGTTCCTAAAATATGTATTGCACAGCAGTGCTTTCTATCCCTGCCATACGGTTAATGAAATATTTTGTTGCAAGAACTATCCTTGCCACTTGATACCACTAGTTCTCAAATTTGAAGAAGAAAAAAATCCATGCTGTATGTTAATGAAATATTTTGATGTTACATAGGTGAAAAATTTCCTTACAATATTTTTATTGTAACAGGGATGGTTTTTGTCAATGTTTCATCCTGTAAAAGGAATGAAAAGTATCTTCTGTATTACAGAATGTTCCAAGATTTGGTGTGAAACCACTTGGATGTCAAATTGAAATAAAATGGGGGTTTTTTGTAGACAAGAGAATTTCTTGGTCTTGAGTCAAACTTTCTCTGCAATCTCAGGTTGACCATTGAAAACTTTATTCCTGTAGATGACATCTTGTGGAGTATAGTGCCACATGACATTCTGTAGCGAGTGGGTTTTATAGGGTGGCTTTGCCAGTCCAGCAACCAAAATGCCTTTCAGAGATAAAGGGCTCCAACTGCCTTATTTACCCCATAGCTATGTTGAGAAATGGCTCCTGCCTTTCCATTGGGTGTCAGTGCCAAGTGAATGTAAGCAGCATCAAACATAACTGGAAGTCAGTTTGTTCTTTGTTTTTCTTTCTTTCCTTCCCCTTCCCTTCATACCAGTTAGTTGACTCCTTGAACTGCTCATGGCCATGAAATCTGCAAAGATTGTTTGCTGTATCAACCCTACCAATTTTCATTGAAATTTGTCATTTTCAAAAAGTAAAAGTTAAGGGTTAATTTTATGATACATTTCCTCATTGAAATCCTGACTCCTCAGGGTTGACTAACATGACAGTCTCTTACTATGGAGAATAGAAATTTGAAATAGTTGAATGGTAAATTTCTTTTCCACTGAAAGATACATCCATTAGGGCTATATTAAGGATGCTGAAGATTTTCAATTTTTATTAATTATGAACACTGGTGACTCAAGTCTGGGTGACCTTGAATGTATCTTGTGTTATAAGGTTGACTGCAAAGTTGCTATCTATATAAACCCTGCCATTCTTGAAAGAATTTTTCTGAACTCTCCAACTCATTCTGGTTCACAAATTTCAAGAACATGTTCGGTTCAAAAAAAAAATCCTCAAAAATAAAAAACCCATCTTGCTTTTCTGTTGTTGGAACATTTAGCTCCCATTTTAAGGGACCCGCTGGAAGATTTCAATTAGTGGAAAAACCTTCATAGATCAACTTTATGAAATATTCAAATTGATTAGGGTTTTTTAATTGACATCACTCCAAGTAAAAGTAATGGAATTTTCTATATTCAATTTTCTTGTCCTAGATTTCTTCCCTGCATTTAATTAGGTTTCTAGATTTTCATATTTGTTTTAAGATGGTTTTTCTCTTTTCTTTGGATAGCTTACAATCTTGATTGGTTTGTAACTCTTACAGCTTTCTTTTGCCAAGGGGATACAAATCAATGTGCCGTTTATCTGTAGAGGGTGTCGTGGCATTATCTTATTGAGCTTGCTGGGCTCGTCAAGAACCACATTCACATCACCTGGTTTAAATTCAGTTCTTTTGGACTAATTCGCTTTTTAAAAAAATGACAACCAGTCTATCCTGTTTATTTAGACATAGCTTGGTTGTTTCACTAGACTTAAAGCTAATTGTAGACTAGTTGCCTCGCATATCTCTGCATACTAGCTTGTGATGAGAATGTATCCTCTTAGTGTCAATGTATTTGTGAGCACCCTCCCCTGAGAGTTGGGCATAAAAGGGTCTATTTTGTACTGTAACTCTTGTGTACTCACAATGGTCACAATAAGAAGTCTGACTGTTGCAGGGTCAAACTTATTTTAATGCAACTTTTGTATTCTGTATATGAGTAGTAAAAAAAAGCACAAAAATATAATTAGTATAAATGTATTTATTTGAATAAAATGAGCCCTTGGATAAATCTTTCATAGATGTATAAAATTTGTCAATTTGGTTCATTCGCCTGGTCATAAAATCAAATTACATTATGGAATTGAATCAAAATGATATGTAATTGACAGGACAGATAGTAGAGTTCACTCCCCTAAATTAGGCAGGATCAGTCTGGTGGCTGTTATGGGATAGGGGTCAACTCCAGCACCCAACTTGGACTGGCTTTTGACAAGGGCTAACCAGTTGAATCTATAGTGAAAGATTTTCTTTTTCCTTGCTTCTTGCCCTTTTAAAGCAGATGCCTACTTGCCTCATTTTGAAACCCAGAACTAACCAAGATCTTCAGTTCTAGAACTTGGATTTAGAACATATTTGATTAACATTTACAACTAGCCCAGTGAATTATTCTTGTTTGTGTCACAATGTGTGACATGATTCAAAATTTGCAAAACTACCATCAAGTTATTCTTAATGATTGCATGATCAACAACTTTTGTCTAATACTTTCATTTATATGAATGAGCCAGATGAGTGTTCTTTTTGTACTTGGACAAAAGAAAGTTCACTTATAAAATAAGCCTTCCGTGTCTGTTTTTGTTGATAAAACCTGTATTTGTAAAACGCTATTCTGCCATAGATGTTGTAGTGCCTTTATCGTCAGCTTCATGATGGGGATAAAAAACGTGAACATTGAAATCACTGAGTTATCAACTTGTTTATCTAGTATAAACCGGAAACCCTATACTAACAGACAGTGCAAAATCGTAGTTTTAATGATCAAAGAAACGCAAGATTCCCTTTGTGCTTATCTAGCATGAATTGGAACCGGAAGTTTGGCCACAAATTTGCCATTCTTAATCCTTAATGCAAGTCTTGTTGAACAGAATCCCTTTTTGTCAGTAAAATTGAGGACTGTTGATGCTGTTCAGCAGAAAATTTACATGAAGGAAAAATTGCTCACTAGATGTTCAATATCTGAATCGTTTCAGTGGATTTAATTACAGACTATGCTGGATGATATGTAACACGCATTATATTGTGCACGAAAACCTGTTGAAAACTAGTCCCGATTCCTACTTTATAGATATTTGTGTGAATTACTCACTGTCATAATGATCTGACCCCACCTTTTTTCTTTTTTCCCAGTTTGACTAAACTCGCGTTTTATCTTTCAGATCTTGAAAAAATTCAAATTGGACTCAATCTATGAAGGTTGTACAGATGTTACTGGTGAAGAGTACAATGTTGAGAATATCAAGGGCAAACCCCGTGCCTTCCGTGCATTTCTTGACGTTGGTCTCAGCCGAACCACCACTGGAGCTCGTGTCTTCGGTGCTATGAAGGGAGCTGTTGATGGAGGAATGGAAGTACCACACAAGTAAGTCCCTTTCTTTGAGGTTGGGATTTGGGGAGGTTCTTTCAACCAGCCATTTGTACTAAGTTCATTGTAATTGGTCCAACTGCATAACCATATAGCTAGGTATCTTATCTGCATATACTTGTTTCTTGCTTTTTCTTTTGAGCCGAGTTTAATCCCAAATCCGGCAATGTATGGTATCACTGACGTAAGGCTATGCCATTGCAAGATCTGCCAAGATAATTGTCATAAATTCATGTACTGCTTCTAATGGCTCGTAAAAACCTGGAAAATTTTTAATGAACAAAATTTCTTTCTTTCAAGTGCCAAATCGAAAGTTATTGTCCTTGACTTGAGATTAAAATTCTTCAAATTGAAATCCTGGATTTCATTTAACCAACTTAGACATAAGCTATTCGATTTTCAATGTGTGTGTGTTATATTTATGATTCTTTGAATACTATTTAATTTTTTCTTTTTCAGCATCAAACGTTTCCCTGGATTCGATGCTGAAAATGGAGAATTTGATGCCAATGTTCACAGAGATCACATCTTTGGCAAACATGTTTCTCAGTATATGACTTCCCTCAAGAGTGAAAATGAAGAAGCCTACAGGAGACAGTTTTCTAGATACCTCAAGTTGGGAATTAATCCAGATTCTGTAAGTACTGCAACATGAAATTCTCTCATAATAGTCTCTAAAAAGTTCTTGCTTCAATATTAGCTTTTTTCAAATCATTGTGACTTTAAAAAAGTTTGACCTTTCTAAAAGGAATGAAACCTCAGTTATATGCTGTATCTTTTTCGTCTGAGGGTTCTGGTAAAATACAGGAAAGCAAAGCAAAAAAATAAAATTGCTCCTGTCAATGGATAACCTTACATTCTTCGATTACTCCCCCCCCCCCCCAGAAAAGTGTATTTTAATTCCTTCCCTTTGCTCCACATAAGATGGGGAGCAAGTAAGAACAAAATGAACATCCTTGATTAACATTTGCTCTAACCTTGGAATCTTTAATCGCCACAACATCTGTATGAAAAATTTTGACATTATTGGGGGGGGTGCAGCTAGGGGTTTTCCTTTTTTTTTTTTTTTTTTTTTTTTTTTTTTTTTTTTTTTTTTTTTTTTCTTTCTTCTTACGTAGATCATACCTCCTTATTTCTGTTTGATATTTGTCCGATAGACTGATCAAGAATCTGAATGAAAATGCTGTTTTTCTTGGCATTTCGTTGCCCCTTCATTTTACCATTTAATAGCCAGAGATCTAGTCAAGAATTACTTGCTTATTGAGCTTTTGGATAAGGTTGTGGGTAGTCTTAGATACCATCAACTATGGTAATCTTTGAGATTTTATTTTTCCTAATACATAAAGACTGATGTTCCTAGAAGTATGAGATAGACTTGACCCTTTCGTGTTGTCAATAACTAAACTCCTCTCCTTTCAGATTGAGAAAATGTACAAAAAGGCTCACTCATCAATCCGTGCTGATCCTGAACACAAGGCCGCACCCAAGAAGACCGTTACCAAGAAGAGGTAAGATAACGATTCCATGATTTCTATTTACCTTTTGGGGTTGGGTATTTTTAGTGCTGAAATAATTGCAATTTTCCCAATTAGTCCTGAAAATGAATTCTTAAAGCTCCTAAGAAATGGTGGTTTTCAAAATGGATGCAATTGAAATTTGATTATTCATTTGGAGACAGTCTAGGGTAGGGATAGCATTTTGAGAGCTCAAGGAAAACCAATTTTATGGATGTGGTTTTCTAAGAAAACCAGGTGTGGGGAATAGGAAAAATAAAATGTAAAACAGCTGAGGTTTCACACTGTGCAACAGCCCTCCCCTCCTGGAGAGAAATAGTAGCCGTGCCAAGTTTAAAAATATTGAGGGGGGGGTAGAATTGGGGTGTTGATTATAACCTCAGAGCAAAGATTAAACTGACTGCTCCTCAGAATCCATAACAGATCCATCAGCTCCAATTATCTTGGTCTCCTTGCCTTTGGAACTGTTCAGTTGAGTTGAGAAGTATGCTTCTTTGGGTGCCACAAGTGCTTGCGTGAATGTTTTAATTCTGTGTAATGTAGACCCTTGTCTTCACTATCCCTTGAGGTTGAAGAAATGTTGTTGGGGTCTATGTGCACCAGTTGTCTAATTTTGGAACATAAACTTTGAAAACAGAAGGAACCCTGATAAGTTAGATATTTGTACCAAACTTCAAGACTGCCTTTTACAGGGTTGTCGAGATTTAATACACTGGGTAAATATGGAAGCCCATAACTTTTATATCTGTTCATGTATACTTCAAATGGACATGGCTACAATATTTGAAATTCACTGTTTGATGAACAGAGCGTCGGGGTGAACTTTTGCTTGGCAAACACTAAAGGTCAATAAGAATAACCTGTCACCTGTTTGATAACATGTAAGGCCAAGTCTGCGTTGGATTGGTTTTTTGTTTTCCTACTTGTAAAACAAATAAAATCCAGTGGTCACAAAATTGGAGAAAAGGATTCATACTTGAGTTGTATATAAAACATGGCTGCCAATTTGAATGAAGAGAGGGTGTTAAGATTTCTACCTGCTGACTGAGTCTTGATAGCTCAATTCGTAGAGCTGGCAGGCATAAACCCTGTTCCTTCCATATGGGATGTTGGTTTTTTTTTTGTTTTTTTTCCAATCGCCATTTGCTCAATGCCAAAGGGTAATCAATCAGTAAGGGTTGCAAGATAAGGCGACTATTAAATCAGAATGGACGTAAGAGGTAGTTGTAAAACTAATGATTTATAAATAGTTCATCTGAGGAAATATGACTGTTGATAAAATCCTGTTCAATAATCTGTTCTTCCTGATTTTGTTGGTTAAGACTTGAATGGAAATTATAAGGTGAAGTCAGTAATCCTGATTTATTTCATCCAATTCACCCGAATGTTACCCAGATAATATAAAATAAAATTGCTTGAAGTTGGAAGAATTTTGATTTAAAGTTAGTGTTTTGGATAACACTGGTATATTTAACAAGGGGTTCAATTGTTCTGACTTATGGAATTGGAAAGTAATCTATTAAATTTTTTTCTCTCTTTCTACTGAGACTGGTTTTTCATTTTGAACTTTTTTACTTTCTCTTCAGGCACAATCCCAAGAAACTGACTAACAAACAGCGTAAGGTACGCATTGCTAAAGAAAAAGCAGAATTCATGAAGAACCTTAAAGAAGATAAAGAATAAAGGATCTTTGCTAAGCATTTACAGTTAAATAAATGTGGAACAGTTAAACACTGTGTTTGTCTTTTCTTTTCTTCGACTCTGTCCTGTGCTTCAGCATATCTACTAACTTGCCTGTTGGTTGTAGGCCTTATCTTTGGGTCAGGCACTACAAAGGTGAGTGAACTGATGACCTACTAAAGTGAGATCAATCTACCCCCATTGATTTGAATGAAAGGTTCAGTTTGAAATTACTGGAAGATAACAAACTACACTGGGCATCTGAAGGCCAGTGGGTAAGTGACCGAAGTTTAGTGCCTATAACAGACTATAGTTCTAGGAAAATTATGTGTGACATAGCTGGTGAGAGGTTAGGTTTTTAAGGTGGAAGTTGAAAAATGAAGCCAACTATTTGGCTTCAATATGGCTGAACTTCATGTACAAGACTTCAATTCTAGCTTTTAGCAATCTGGAAGCCTAGAAAAAAGCATCCTGCGCTTTTTCAATATTACAGCAAAAATCTGGGTAGAATGACTGCAATATCTGAATTTTGCCAATATATCTACCTTTTACTGACCGTGATGCACTGATTTCTTGCAATATCTTGGTATATCAACCACTGGGTGGAAGTTCATGGCCTCAATTCAGTGATGGTGCTCTAATGATTGAGCTTTTCATTGCTTAATACTCAATTATACAAATAAAATATTGCTTTGCTAAGTTGCCTAGTAATGGGAATCTGAGGCTCTTACCTGGGGAAACTTCCTTTCCTTTTTATCCTAGGTTTCTAGTCATTATTACAGCAGGTGTAGTTAAAATGCAGAAAATATATATATATATATATATATATATAATCTGAATTTGTTGAGTGCCCCCACCGTCAATATGGCCATTTATAATGGTTAATTAGCTCGAGTTAATTTTAAAACTGCTTTTAAGTCCTTTCTAATAGGATTATATTCATTTAATCTGTTTGCGAAAGAGGCTGTTCATATTGTCACTGAAATTATTCAGAAAATATGTACTCAAATCCTCTTGTACTATGGTTTGAAAACTCGTGGACCTTTTCTGTAAAGGAAAAATGCTGATGGACTTACTGTTAGTGGGGGGGGTCCCCCCCCCCCCAACTGCTTGTCATTTTTGTTCAGTGTTTGACCCTTTTAAAAAAAAAAGTGTTTCTGCTTAAGGGGCCCAGGTTTTTAAATCTAATTATAATTTTTGTAATCTATCATCTCAGAATTGGTATTATGGGTGGTGTGTTGTGTTTTGTTTTTTTTTAAATGGTCATACAAAAATCCTAATCTGGTTAAACTTACTCATTTGGTACAAATTGATAAACCTAGAAACTGCTGAAAGTTCGTAATGGCTACACATCGTTTTCCCCCCTTCCCCTGGGGGATGTTTCTTATCACCCATTTTTCAAAAAAGTGTTTTCATTTATTGGTGAGCATTTTCATAGCTGCAACTGAATCATCAAGCATCACTGATAGCTAAAGGTACAATACCACTTGAGGTCTTGAAGTTCTTGGTTCTTTATTAGTGAATTTGGAAACACTAATTGATTCCTTATGTGTGTGTAAAATGAAGATATCTCCCAGCCTTTAGGTGAAAGTTCTTTGTTCAGAAACTAGATATCAACCAATTGAATTTTTAAAATGTCATAAAAATAGGAAGTTGCTTCCTGTGTTTCAGGAGAAATAGTCAGGCTTAATGCTGAGTGGTTGAGGCCAGGGTATGGTGAACTTGAACGGGCTCACCAGATATTTTATTTTATTTTATTTTATTTTTTGGTCTGTCTCCTGGATTACAGAGAAATTTGAATCATTCAAGGTTTTGGAATCATTTAGATATGTCCGCATCCCTATCGGATGCTTTTTCGGTTGGTTCCTCTTTGATTAAACAACAGGGAGAGGGATCACATCATTATGAGGAAATCGACTCTGATCAGTTTTTCTTTTTTCTTTCCTTCTCCACTAGCTGCTCATATCATGAAATCTGATGTCCGCATTTTTGTTTAAAAAGACTACAAAAAAAAAATGTCATTTATCATTATAGAAAATGAAACTGGTAAAATATTGCAGTATGAAATATTCTGCAAGTATGAGAATCAATTGCCCCAAAGGGGCTATTTGCTCTTCCTGCTGCTACTTCTACAGGTAGTGGATACAACATTGAATTAATTAATTAATGGTTCTTTTCATTATAGGAGTATTAGTCCTGGTTTTGTAATAGGATTCCTTGGGGAATTTTAGAGTTGACTAATGAAATCATTTGGTCTTGCTAGAGGTACCTTCAGTAAGTTGCAATAATTTGGATTGACGGTAGACAATTCAGTTGCCTAAATATTTTGGGGCCATTTTTCATGGCCTGCCATTGACATACTATAATATTATTGGGAAAGATATTGTCAAATTGAGGTTCAGTTTTTATGTGTATTAATACAGGGAATGTCTTCAGTTCAAAGATTTTAGCAATGAAAAAAAAAATGATTCATTTGAGGCCATTGCTAAAATGAGACTTTCTATTTTAATGTTTAGTTTTATCTCTGACTAAGCAACAATTTGTGTGCAACATCATATATTCAGTGAAGTTGGCTGCCTAAATTAGATGAAGTCATGGTCTGGATTTGATCCAGTTTCTTGGGAATCTTGGATAGGCAGAGAACATTATTGAAATTTTCCTAGATTAACTTGTCTTATTGGTTTTATTGTGACTTGCAGAGGAGATCAAATAATCAAATAGTTGCATTTCTTAATTCAACAATGGCCACTTCATAAACATAACTACAATGCAATGTCTTTTATTTGAACCACTCTGATGGGTTGAGACGATACACATTCAATATGAGGTCAAGTGAAAAAAAAAAAAAAAAAAAAAACATGTCCAATCAAATAATTTTCGACATTTTATGATAGAGAATTAAAAAAAAAATTCTGAGTGGTGTGATTTGGAGTAGCCATAGAGTAAGGGTCCAGTTCCACATTGTAATCGTATAGTAAATTGAACTCCCTTTCTACAACATGACACTACCCAGTTTCATTCTATTCTCAAAGTTAGATCATGGTAAAGCTACAGGGCTGAACAGATTCTTTCTACCATGCCCTGAAAATTGATTTTTAAACATACTGGGGGTGGACCAACCTACCTACAGACTCTCTCATAGAGATACGTGTGGATGCATCTAAAAACAGAGGAAGGAGGGGATGAACACAGAAAGGAAATATTAAAAGAAAAAGGGAAGAGTAAGGAGGAGAGCGGAATTCATTGAAGATTCAAATCCAAAGGAACATAATGTTAATGACTTATTTTTTATATTTCTCTCTTGATTGTTAAAACTTGACTAACAGTAAAAAGACCCAAAGAAAAAAAAAAAAGTGAAGCTATAAATTTGTCTAAAGTTTTGGTAAGATCCACATCTTCGTTCTTTTAAATACCATTTGCAAGGAAGATAACTTTTTTTTGCAAATCTTTTCAGAAAGTACCAAAAAGAATTTGGAATTGATTTTTTTATCTATGCTAATAACATCATCTCTGAATCTTATTTTTTCAATTAAGCTTTTTTAAAATAGAACCTGATGAAAATCTGAATTCAAATAGGTGTGGGGGTGGCCATAGGGTTAACTGTATGGAATTGGTGAACAGAGCTCAAACCGTTACTAAGACATTAACAGGTCTATAAGAATTTATGCAAAAGTTATCTCCACTAATGCCCTTGGGAAAGACATGAATCTATCTCTTCAACAAACTATGGGTATATAGTAGGGCAGCTGGGCCTTTCTAGCTATGTCTCGCAGTCTAGGAGACGGACAATAGATTCCCAAGCAGCCTGAAGAGGAACAGGCTCCTTCAGGTTATCTGACCTTTGACACACTAATGATGAAATTATCAGTGGTGTATGGCTGTTTTTTGTTTTTTTTTCATTTTTTTTATTTTTATTATACACACCCCATTTGGGTTTCTGGGATTATATTTTGAATATAGTTTATAATCTGGGGGTGTGCGGGTCATATGTCAAATAAAATTTTTTAAAATAACTAATATATCTATCTATATATCCAAGAAACACTAATTCTTTAAAAGAACAGACCAATCTATTATAAGGAATCCAAGCCAGGAAAAGAATTTATCAAAGACTTGGAAGAAGCTGCAAGCAAAAGATACTTGGAAAGAATTAAAAAAACAGAAAAATAATGAATTGTTTACTCTTGAAAGAGAAATTGAAGATGTTGGAGGTGGGTAATTGTGATCGAAACATAGAAGTAATGGGAATGAGTCATATTTTTTTTTTACTTGATATTTTTAGGATTTAAGGGTTTTTTCTTATAAGTATTTTTTTTGTGGGCCTGATCTGGGTCCTTAAACTTTCATTGGCAGCTCTGCTATTGTGCCTCATCAACCCAGCACTGGGTTTTAGGAATGATAAAAGTAAGATTTCAACTTCAAGTAAAGAAAACATCTTGATAACTTTAAAAATTATTGAATATTCATATCAAATTTCTTGTCTGAATTTAATATGATCAGACCATTTTCCTCTTCTATATGTAAATTTATTCACAACGTTTTAGCTGAGTATCCTCTGGCCTTCATTGGGGGTTCTTGGTTCTAGAGTGTGGAATCACTACTCAGTACACATACTCAATTGAACTGGACATGTCACACCTATTTTTTCGTAAATCCAGGTTGTGTTATTGGGTTACTTCCAATTTGCTTCCCTTGCATTTAATTAAACAATACAATTCCAGTTGGATTTAAAAATATGTAAACAGGATGAGGGTATGGCAATGGGATCAACTCTTCTTCCAGTAATTTCAAATCTTTATATGGAGTATTTGAGGAGATAGCACAACAGACAGCAGCACTAGAACCATCCATTTGGCTTGGATATGTGGAAGATATCTTTATACTCTGGCCTCACCAGGAGAATGTGTTATTAGACCATATAAACTTGCTGAGACCATCTATTCAGTTCACTATAGAAGAAGAGGCTAATGGAAAATTAGCCCACCTGGACTTACTGATCACCCATACAGAACGGAGATTCAAGGTATCAGTATACCATACAGCTCAAACCCACTTCCATGGGGTGGAAAGTTAACTATCCATCTAAACACAATATCAGGTAAAATAAGATGCCTACAACACCAGACGAAACAAATATGCAAGGCAGATACATACTGACATGAGAAGTTCGATATAAAAAGCATTCTCCAAGAAACAATTAGATGGCTGATCTGATAACAAAAACAGCCAACAAACACGAACAACCAGACAGAACAACAAAAACCAAAAACGAAGTCATTCTCTCATACATCAAAAAATTGTTTGAGAAAATTAAAAAATTATGCCAACATTCAGATGGCATTTTGAAATGGGACTACCCTACAGCCACACCTCTCCATGTAGCTGTGGTAGACATTATAAAGGCGAAACATGCTGGCCAGTGAAAATAAGAATTGAAGAGCACAGGAGTACCGCAACACATACAAATCTGGCACAGCAGACCACATTTAGAGGGGGCAGGGTGGGCAAAGTGATGAAGTACAAATTATCGACAGAGAGAACAATTGGCAAATACGATAACTGAAAATAGCAGCACATATACTTCTTCAGTTGAACCAATTAGCTGACCAAGCATAGATATCAATGGCATCTGGAAGCCTCTCATTATAAGAGACTTCTCAAAAGAAAGCAAAACAGATAACCCAATGCAAGGGAGGCAACCCAGAAGTTCCCTGATAACACAACCGGGATTTATAAAAAAAATGGATGTGACTTGTCCAGTCCATTTGAGCAAATGCTCTGAGTAGTGATTTCACATTCTAGAACCAAGAATACCTTACAAAGGACAGCTGGAACATACCCGAGACATTGCGATTAAATGAACACATAGATGAGAAAAACAGTTGGACAATATCAAACAAGGATTCATAATACAGTTTTTTTTTTTGCATTTTGAAAACAAAGACAAAAAAAGAACCATAAAATCAACAATGTGTCTACCATCTGTGGCTGTAGTAGTAGGAAGAGCAAGTAGTTTTTCTCAAAATCAATTCATTCTCATACTTGTAAAATACTGTAATATGGAAATATACTGCAGGTATCTTTAAAATTTTTTTTTTTAAAATCATAAATGGCCAATTCTTTTTTAAAATATAAAAAACTGTGGACCTTGGACATTACCGGCCAAGAAAAGAAAAAAAAAAAAATGATCAGATTAGATGCTCTTTTAATGACATCACACCTCTTCCTACCTATTTCTGTTGTTCAACATAACTGGGACAAACCAATAGAAAGCATAATAATAATAAGCAGTATTGTAAAACTAAAAAAGCTCGAAATGCCAGCTCTATCTATCAGCAGTAAAACCAATAGTCTCAGCCTAAAACCACTAATTCACACCTCCACTAGTGTAAGAAAAAATTTGTTCTCGGCTAGAGTAGCAAACAAGCCTAAGTGAAAAGCTGGTCAAATCCAAAAACGTCAATATTTGTTCAGATCATCTTCATTCTGATATCCGTCATACTAAATTTAACTACTAATTTTCACAGCTGAATCCCACCCCAACTAAACTGAAGCAGCTTAATGACTCAACTAACTGCTATCAAAAATGCTAGCAAGTACTTAAAACTGAGGTATTAATACGAAACTTCATATTTTCTTGAAACATTCTCAAAATAACACCATTCTGTATTGTATACTATTTTGAAAACAATCAAGCAGTTTTTCGGACAATTAAACCCATTCTTATTTTTATTGTTCACACAAAGAATTGGCCTATCTATTCTACAGCCTTCCTCAAGTGTACTTTTCGTATGTAAAGAGGGGGACACTTTTTCCAACAGAGGTAAAAAACAGAAGCAAACGATTTGTTTTCAAATTTTAGTAAAAACACTTATAACATTGGTGATATTTTCAGTTCTCTCGCATCATACCACAGATATATGGTGCTTTGTATCTTGGGTGTGCTTTGTGCTACAGATGCACGAAATGTTAAAAATATTTTAGTGCCTGTAAAAAGCAATAGACAGTTGAATCCTTTTTGGGACAATGTAGGGAAGGTGGTCCCGATTGAAGAAATTAGAAAATCAACGGAAAAAAGAATTTGGATTAGACATTTAGCAGCAGATGCCCAATCCAAATTTTGTTTCTCTTTCATCAATTCTCTTATTTCTTTTTATCTATTCGCCATTTGTAACATCAAATGAATGAGGCTACAAAACTTTTCAATTTACAATCCCTACATTGGACCGAAAAGGCTTTTACTGTCCATTGCTTTTTATGGACACTAAAAAATTTTTGCATTTCTGTGCATCCGTGGCACACAGCACACCCACGATACAAAGCACCATACATCAATTTGTTGGCTAAATGTATAATTCATACCACAGCGGAGTTCGACCTGGTATGGCTTTCACTGCTCACCAGGGACAGTACGGAAATCTTTGTTTAACAATAGAGGAATTGAAATCATGAATTACAACCTTTGTTACAAACATGGCTGCTGAACAGGGAAAAAGGAAAAATTTTGCTTGACAGGTTTTTTTCTTTTCTATATGGATAGTACACTAGAAGGAGGCCATAGAATAGATAGGGCACAATGTTGTAGGAACTATAAAAATGACAGGGAGTTTGATTATCCCAAAAACTCTTTGAAAGCCATAATGTCCTTCTGTAACAATCAACTACTCTAGAGTTGATTCTGACAGACAAATGCAGTACTTGATAGAAATCCCAAGTCATGAGAAATGATCGAGTTTATGATTGTTAACCAATCAACTGCCAAAGATGGAAATTTCCATCAGTCACATGTGATACAAAATAAGCTAGGCAGTTTGTGTTCTGTAAACAAATGGACCCTTCCATTTAAAAGTTATTGATAGAGAAACATAAGAACAAGCAGAAAGTTATCTGAATAATCAAAGTTATTGCTGCATTTAGAATAAGCTGCTCCTGTCGCAGTTGATTAGGTATTTCTAAGTCACTAAATTTTTTTCTGGCAAAAACCAGAGGATAGCAATCAGAGGAGGTAAATTTGTGGATTTCAAGCCTCCTGGGACATATCTGTCCCGTAGATTTCTCTTAGAGGTCTACTGGGACATTTCATCCAAATATGTTAGTCTTGGAAGGGTTTAAAAAAAAAAAAAAAAAAAAAGTGCTTTTAAGAAAAAAAAAGAAAAAAAAAAACATAGGGTTTAACAATTTTTTTTAATAATACTGATAAAATGTCTTTTTGTATTGTTTACTTGAACATTCGTTATATAAAAAAAAAAAAAAAAAAAGACAAGTTAACCTTTAGCATTCTGTAGACGACTTCGTTCACCAAGCAAAAAGTTTATCCTGCCACAGATCGCCAAATGATACCATGTTTGAATTTTGCAGTTGTGTTGTCATATGAAATCCAATTACACATGAACAGACAATTAAGTTACAGACTTTCAAAGTTTTTAAGTGCACAAACTCTTGGCGCCCTTGAAAAAGAATGCAGAGTGCTAAAGGTTAAAAACTCCTCCTTTCCTGCAATAGAGTTTTCTCCTGGGGAATAGGATATCAATAACATTAGAATCTTCAAAATTGTTATAATTATAAATTTAATTAAAAAAAATTATAATTTACACAGCTTTACACAGAACTATGTTTTATCTACGTTTTGCATATAACATTATTGGTCATAAATTGTGACCGTTTAGTTTTTGTTTTGAAGTTATATTACAATTTGGTGCTATTTACAATAGAAGCTTTGAATTTTCATTCCAGTACATGGTCGCCAGAGTGGGCTACAAGGGGAAATGATCCAAACTTAATCTCAGGGTGGAGGAAATGATTCTTGTGAAAATAATTCCACAGCAATAAATAATTGGTAGTAAGTCCATTCAAGTAGGTTTCTCAAATGAAATACATCATATTGCTTTAGAAAACTACTTTATCAAAGTCAAATCTCTCTATTTATAAAAATTGTGAAAAGAAATAAAGAATTGTAAAAAAATAGTTTCATGTATATGTAACAAAAATTAAGCAAAAATTTACTGACACCGCTTAGTGCTTTCTTTGAATTTTAAATCTATATAGTAATACAATTTATATATATATATATATATATATATATATATATATATATATATATATATATATGAGGGACTCTTTTGCTGGGGTGTGTGTCAAATTTCGGTAGATTCTATTTTCCTATAGAAAATTTGATTGATTTGTGGAATTATTTCTGCTGCAGAATAATTTCCTGGGCCCTTTATCTCCAAGATTTATCCTACACAGGCATTAGAATAGGGTTGAATTTTAAAATCAAGCTAGTGTGGAGGCAGAAGTTCTATATTGGCCTTCAATAATGATACAAGGCTTGAGGCTGGTATTGAACTTCTGCCTCCAGACTTGATAGATTTCCAAATTCAACACAATTCCAATGCTGGTGTTTGGTAAGTCTCAGAGATAAAATTCAGATAATTTTCCATCGTAGCCCAATCTGGCAACCCTGCTCCAGTATGAGACAGATTATGTGTAATCTTTTCACGGCTCGACCACATTTTCTCTGTTACAAGAAACAATATACAGCTGTACCTCTTTAATCCAGATACCTTGGGATCTGGCCATTGCTGGGCCACTAAGAGTGCCAAAAAACTGACATTTTTCTTATAGTGTGGGACATAGAATGATACATTTTTAATATAGTTAATATAATTATCAGTATTTGGATAATGATATTAAGAGTTGACAATGTAGAAAGAAGCATAAATTGTTTGGTAAATGAACAATTAATGTTTTGCTTCTACAGAATAAGACAAAAATGAACAGTTTCGACAGTCACAGGTTCTTGATATCATTATTAAAGATCAAATGATAGTTTTTAAAAACGAAATAATGATGTAAAAAACCAGTAACTTTCAAAATAATTCATTTTTGGCTTAATGAAATGGAGCTGTAACCAGCAAAACATTGAAAATTGTTGATTTTACAAACAATTTGTGTTTCTTTCTACAATGTAAAGTATTAGTATTAATTTATATAAGAGAATTTATCATATTTGATAAACATTTGAACTTTTTAAAAAACTATTCAAATATTACACTGTATCCATTGCACTGGTATTATATTAAGAGGTTGTCCACTCAAGCTCAAAATGTACCGCTATGGGGCTGACATGAGTTACAGTGAGTGGTAATCCCCCGCAAATAAGATGTATTATAATAAATGAAAATTATTTGTTTTCTTACGCTTTCCAATTGGTTGTATTAAAAATAATTTATAAGATTCAGAAAAATATTAAAAAAATACGTCTAATTTTATGCTAAAATAAAAATCGAAAATTGTCGAATTCCGCGTTCTTAAATTCAGTTTCAAATCATGGTTGGGTTTTTACGAATTCAATTTAATGAGTCGGTTCAACGGGAAAGGTAAAACACCCGTCTCTTTAAAAAGACAACTCCCATTGGAGTATAAACTGCCAGAGACAAAATACTGGTTTCCATTGCATGCATCAGCTCAGTGATCGTTGCAAGTTTCAACTCAGGTTGAGACCAGGACTTTATTCTTATAATTTTTTATGACCACCCTCTTGGCAGGTTAGAAAGCTTAAAGTGTACTCAATTAGCTGCAGAGTGCAGAGGGAAATTTGCCCTAATGAAGAGTTTTACACACTCTTCACTCATACCCGGAATTGAACCTGGGACCTTCTGTGTGTGAAGCAGATGTGCTAACCACTACAATATCTGAGCAAATCGAGGCGTTGGTTGATAAGCTGCTAAATTGCAGTTTGAAACTGAATGAAAGGACACCTGTGGTAGATCCATAAACTAATGGTGGCCGGTTCGAAATGTGCCGAATCATGGGAATTTTTAAACCACAGAGCGCTGGATTAGAAAGGTACAACGTGTACTTAGTTAAGCTTCAGTGGGAAGAGGTTTCATCTTGGAGTTACTTCCCTTAGAAGGCGTTCTTCACAATGTAACAACAAGAAAATGTAAAAAATGATCGATTTTCATCACTCAGAGCGATTTACATTTAGTCCCTATTGAGGGTAGCCAGATTAGCCTACAAGGGGAGATAATCCTAGCTTTATCCCCGAGACTTGCATAACACAAGAGGCTTGGATTGAATCTCTGACTCCTGACTCACACGATTTTTTAATTTGATGCGATTTCAATGCCTGTGTTGGGTAAGTCTCAGAGATAAAACTGGGATTATTTCTGCTTGTAGTCCAATCTAGCAACCATGTCCCCACCCCCTTTGCATAAAAAGGCATTACAATGCATAAAAAAGAGGAAAAAAAAAAAAAAAAAAAAAATAAAATAGGCTCAGTTTTCCCCACCCCCAGTACGAAGAAGAAATTTTGGAATCAGAGAATTCAATTTTAACATCCAATGTTAGAGAATTCCATCCATGGGATCTGTTGGATATTTCCGTTGATTTTTGCTTGAGGACCACAAAAAAAAAAATCTTTTCCAGAAAGATTTCAATCTTATTGCCCTTTCTTTCTTCCTTAGAAAATAAAACATAAAAAAAAAAAAATCTTTCATACTTGATTAAATTTGACTAGTTTTCACCTTCATCTTAATTTTTAGTCATCTTCATACAACTTTTAATTTGGCCCATAGTTTCCACGACGATGAATAATGGTGCAATCAGGAACAAAGAGTAAGCCATCGGAAAGAATCAAACTTACTACCCTCATTATCAGAGGGAGCAGAGTTTACTCCAGGCTCCCTTCACCAATTGGCCACAAAAAATTATGACAACTAAACATTAAGATGAGGGTAAAAATTAGTTAAATTTAATAAAAATAATTTGTTACAGTACTTCCTCCAATAGTGATAATAAAGATTGTTTCATATTCGAACAGATATTTCCTTTTTCCTCATTTTGTTCATTTTTTTTTTCTTTCGGTAAAGAATTGTATGGGAAGAAAAAAATTCCGTAGTTGTGCGAAGACAATTTTTTTTATTCATGTTTTTAAGTTTTAGTAAGACCGTCTCACGTAGTATCCCTTTTTTTCCGATGACTAGAAGGTGAAGGAAGGTACACGTGTCGTGGTATAGGAGGTATGTAGTGAAGAATGGAAGTATCAAGATCTCGGTCTTCTTCTACCAACGTGTTAACAGTTTGTTTCCAATAATCAAAACAGATTCGGGAACTCTGAAACGTGAAAAAAAAAAAACAAAAAAAAGATGCTTATTGTTTAATATCATATGCAAGCAATCAACGTTTGAATATTAGGTTACATAACTAGAAGAACATGTGTATAAATATGCGTGTGTATTAAGAAATGGATATATATGATCCGACTGAATGATTATGAATTACGTTATATTAGATAGATTTGAAATGATCTCCCGTTGTTACATGGTTAATGTATCACTCACCCTAGACAATGTGAAAAACTAAAATAAACAAAGAAAATGGGGCTACAGCAGGAATTGAACCTCTGACCAATAGGGTAACTACTTCACGTAGTGATGCTCTCATCATTGAGCTGAACAGCATTGCATTACCAACGGGTACTGAGCTCAATGGTAAGAGCATCACTACGCTGAAGTGGCAACCCTATTGGTCACAGGTTCAATTCCTGCAGCACCCCCCATTTTCTTTAATTGTGTTTTTTTTTTTTTTTAACATTGTCTAGGGTGAGTGATACATTGACCATGTAATGACAGGAGATCATTTCAAATAAGTAACGCGATTTATAATCATATACATGAGGCTAAATGAAAACAAAAAAGTACCTTTACTGGTGTTCTCATAAAAGGTTCCACCTTTTACATCGTGTGCAGTGCATTGTGGGAATTCTATTTAAAATGCCAATTCAAACACAGTGCTATGAAATTGGAAAAAATTCAGTGAAGGAAATTTTTACTAAAATCCAATAAATAGTTGGTATTCTGAAATTTAATGTTTGTACATTGAAGTTTCTGCCAATTTCTTAACGTGAAATTACAAATAGCAGATGGTTTGTTTTTGTTTCCATTAAATTTTAGTCAAGGCAGTTTTTTTATCTTTGTTTTTACTAATACTAATGAGAAAGATTCTGACAGTAGAATTAAATTTTAATTTATTTTGAAGCTGTTTTCTTTCATGAGGCGTTGTCATTCTTCCCCTTAATTGGTTTGTGCAAAATGCATGGGATTACAGTCCCTTGAAAAAAAAAACTTCAAAATCACAAAAAACTTAATTTCATCCTCAGATCTTTATCTCTTTAGTAAGAACATGCTACTGGTGTTCAAATTCATACATCAGCTGTTTAACTACATTTCCCACAATGCAATGCTCACAAAGTAAGAAGAGGAATCCTCTGTTCATACATTGAATAGTCTATTCCAAACAAAATAAGTTTAAATATGTCTCTAGGATAAATGGATGGCTACAGACAAGTTATCTTAATACACTTGTCTTTGTCTTGTTAGGGTGCATTAATAAAAAAGATACATTTTGTACCAGGGAATTGAACAGTTTTGATGTTAGGGAAAACATCAAAGTTTTAAAAAGTCAAAAAATCTTCCCAAATCATTGAAATTTTGCAAAAGGGTTAGGGGGACACTGCCCCAAATAGAACAGTAATTTTTAAATGGATCAAACATTTTGAGAAAGGTCTTAAGATCACAAAAATGAACCAAGAGAAGGGTGACTGTCAACTTTGGTGAATGAGGAAATTGTGGCTCAAGTCCACAAATTGGTAGAAGAAGACTATCCAATAGCTATTGGAGTTGGGATTTCACAAGGGCATTTTCAATTTCAAGTGAATATTTTTGCCTAAGCAAGCTTCTGACCCCATGGGTGCTAAAAGTGCGGCACGCAAATCAGCTAGCTCAAAGAGCTGATCTTTCCATCGTTCTTTCAAATTAGATCGGAACAGATGAAGATGATTTCATGGATTGAATAATAACTGGGACAAGTTTTGGATCTACAATTATGATCCAGAGAGCAAGGTCTGATTTGTGGCTTCTGACGGGATCTGCTGGGCTAATTAAATTCAAGGCACAGAGATCAGCTCATGTGATAGTTTTTTTGGATTCCAAAGGCTTAATCCAGACAGATTTTTTCAAAGGATACGGAATGATTACAGGGGTTTATTATGAAAAAGTTTATGACTGAAAATTGTATTGGCAGGAAGATATCCATGCAAGTTGTGCTGAAGAGTTTGTTTTTTTCCATCACAAATGCACTTGCTCATTCATTCAGAGCCAGATCTTGTTCCTTCAGACTTTTTTATTCCCTAAACTTGAACAACTAGAAGGAACCCAATTTGAGTCCTTTGATACCAAGCTGTTGTTTTGATATAACATATATTGAAGAGAACAGAATTCTTCACAGAAGGGTTAGAGAGATGGAAACTGTTTTCTGAAGTGTATAGACAAAGTTGGATGATATGTTGAGAAACAATGGCTTCATGTATTGATGATTTTGTTTCAATAAGGTTCCTATGATTTTTTTTGCAATACTTTTTGACTTATCGTATCTACTACAATAATTCGCCACATGTATTTGTATATTTATTCTCTCCAACATCCCAAATAAAAGGATAAAGTGGTAATAAGTACATACATCAGTATACTGATATAAGATTTGTTCATTGACCACAGAAATATTCTGGTCTAATTCATTTCACTTTTACAATTGGTAAAGTAAGGAATTTAAAAAAATATCTATTTCATTACACTATGGCATAAAAAGCCATTTTCAAATGTGCTGGGTAATGTTCAACTTTCCAAGGTCAATTTTCAATCCTTTAATTTAAGGGGCTGAACATTATACAAGGTATGCTTTTGAAACTAACCATTCGCAGCCTAAAGTCAGGCATGCAGTGGTGTAGGCCTAAGATAGGCAGCAGAAGACAATAAGTAGTCCAGTTTCATATAAAATGAAGATAGTTATAACAAATGCTTTATTCACTGTATCCCATTATATCATAGGTTATTTTATTATGGGTGTTTATGATCAATATGATGGTCAAAGTTGAAATGTAAACCAACACTGGCCATGGAGGCAGCCATATGTATTGCGTACCTTATACCATATTATGCTATAGAAAAACAAGTTTGAATTACAAAATTCAAATGGCATGTCCTGAATCTACAACTGGTAACTTTGAAATCCAGACCGGGACATTACGCAGAGTATATGATATACTTTAGGGTTAAGGTCGAGAGAGGAGAAAGAAAAAAAAAGGGGGGGGAGACAAACAAATGATAAAGAATCACAAATACTTATGTTAAAAACTTACTTTTTCTAGTGCACTACAATCTTTATCCTTGTGTAAGTAATGGTCCTGCCAAAAAAGCAGCAATTCCCTGAAAAATGAAATTAGACACCATCAACCATTGATTCTCATTGGAATATTGTTTTGTTTTTTTTCCATTCACAACTTATATTTCTAATACACTTTAATCAAAATCATTATTTAATCAAAATCATTAGTAGCTTAGTATGTCCTTGGACAGAATTGATAATATAAGAACTTGAATTCAAAATGTCTGCATAGCATCCTTTCTGAATGGAAGCCTTAATAAAACAATACATACTTATCCCACACATTAATTAGTCATCATTTCAAAGTTTTCAGAGAAAATAAATCCATCAAAATTGCATCTAAAACAAAGATTGAATGCATAAAATACCTGAAATTTCCCATAATGGATCCGGATATGTTTGAATCTAGGAGATCGTCTTTTTCATCCTGAAGAGCTCGTAAATATTTTGGTAAACTATCTTTTTGATTGGCAAACATTAAGAACACCAGAGTTGTGTTTAAACAGCTTACATTTTCCTGCAGAAATAAAGAGAGAGATTTTAACTTGTATTGCCCAAGAGTGAAGACATTGTTTATGTCTACTAGAAATTATGAGATGATTATTTGGTGAACCCAAAGTTAGACCATTATTATTAAATTAAATCATGTATCCCCACAAATGGCTGGCCCAACCAGCCAATCAAGTAGGCCACAGCTTCTCCCTTTGCTCATCTTTATGTCTCCACATGCTCCTGGGTCTACAACTTCGGAAATTTGAGTTTTTACGCATAGAACAAAGACCTGCAGAGACAACAGATTCTTCTCATTTTGCTTGTTTGAGTGTCCTGGTCATATTTCAGAGGCTACAACCTTGAAAAATTTGCACAAGTACACCATTAGGCACTATCTAAAAACACCTTTTTTTGTTTTGTTTCTTTTTTTGGTCTCATATGGTTATTTTGAACCCGTAATGTCCAAATCCCGTGCTTTTAGAAAATTTTATAAAGAAGATCTATCATTTTAGGTAATTTTTTTAGACAATTCATCCAGGTACACACACAGGCTAGAGAGATTCATTTACGTGAGGTATGGATATACAGATTTCTTTTCAATTTCTTTCATTTCAAATCATATCTCAAGGTGCTGACCTACTAGGGAAGCTTGGTAAACACCCAGCTGCTTTTAACCACCTGATTCACAAGAACTCTACATTTTGGTAGAAGATAGAATCTAACCATTAAATCTACCCTCATTCAGGATCTACTCAGCACCATGTTTTGTGGTGGAAAATAGAATTTAATAATGGTTTATAATATATATATATATATATATATATATATATATATATATATATATATATATATATATATTAATGAAAATAAAAGTTCAAATTTACACATAGAATAAAATCTGTTGGCAGAATCATTTAATCCCATATGAAATACACCACCTTACTCGTGAAAAAATACCAGGATTCTTAGAATGACAATCCTTTGGATGAAAATACTGCAACAATTGTATATATATATATGTGTGTGTGTGTGTGTGTTCGTTCCAGAGCTCCTGGCCATACCATCTTGTCTACAGACTTGAAAATTAGCATCAGTACTCTACTAAACCCCTTTAAAAAAATCTTTTTCCAATTTCTAGGAAAAAAAGCTCTGACATTTTCAGGGCTTGGTTTTGACAGGTTTATCAATAACATTCTCCAGAAAGAATAAAACAAGCATGAATGCTGCTTGACACAGACTAAGGGATCAATTTAGCATAAAGTTACATTTCAAATCAAACCTCTCACTAGAAACTGGGGTGGGGGTGGGGCAATTTTGTTTCACTATTTCTAATAAATTCACAATACCCTCAATAATACAAGTGGATGAATGATTGAAAAATAAATTTTAAAAAAAACAAAAAAAAAAACAAACAGACAAACAAAACAATAACACGCAAATGAAAAATGCTGGAGGCATAAAAAGAGAAAATATTTACCTGCGTAAGATTTTGAACACTTATTATATTGATCAACTTGCGCAAGTATTCAAGCTGTTGCTTAAAGTCTGCTATATACACCAACAAACGATTGTGCTTTCGGAATTCTGGGAAGAAAGAAAAAGAATTTTTTTTATTTAAGCAGGAAATAAATCTGATTGTGAGGAAAAAAAGTGTCAAATTCTCTTTTAGAATGAAATACACCACTATATAAGACAGGCATTGTACAGCTGAAGAAGACGGTAGAATAGACTGGCTAAAAAGGTTGTAATATTAACAAAAGCAACAAATTTAATGAACAAAAATTCAACATTTAGCATGGTTTTTAGTCTGTTTTTAGCGTTAATTTTTAGCAATTTTAGAATAGCCATAAAATTACTATAAGTGTTTTTTTAGTAAGTCGGAGTTTTTTTTTTGGTTGCTTTTTCAAGGTCAATTAAGCACAACATTTTTTTTAATTGGCAAGACCAGATCGAGTGCCTCGACTACACCAGATCGAGTGCCTTGACTCCCTCATGTGTCACACAACATGAGAACAACCGAGTCCGATTGAAGTAAGCAAATACTTCTTGACAGAAATACTAAAATCAACTTTAGTTGTAGGAATCAAGAGAGTTAATCTCATAATTTGTATAGCTAAACATTTGGAAGACACAAAGGGAAGAAGAAAAGAGAAATCTTGAGAAATCAAGGAAGAAGGAAAAGAAAATGTGACACTCACCATCATATTGTTCATCTTCTGAAAAATGTTCAAGTGAGAGAATGAGGCTCCGAATGAACATATTGGAATCCACTAAATTTCGGTTCACAGTTAAGATGAATTTATCAAACTGAAAAGAAAAACATTTACAAACTTAAAGATAATTTTTTGATTTCATCAAGTAAACAATAGGAAAATTTTTTTTAAAATTTTGTAATTGAATTTTCTGTTAATACAACATTTGCTGAGGAGGGTAAAAATTAGGCTTAATATCTTATAAGCAAATTATACTGTATATGAAAATATATAGGTGGGTACCACCTATATACTTTTATATACGGTATAATTTTAGAAATATGTTATTAAAAAAAAAATTGAAATAAAAAAATAAATGAATACATGAAAATAGAAAAATAAAATGATAATCCCCACTTTTAAGTTTTTTTGTGTTTACAAATAAATTATGATATTTTTTAGGATATAAAATCATGAGATTGTTGTTTTTACAATTTGATGACTTACTTATTACAAAATTTATTTATAAGGTATTCTTGGAGGATTCTTTTGAAACTATTTCTTCTTTAAGCTAATTGAAGAAATCTATTTTTGAAAAAACTTTTATGAAATTATTCCGAGCTTGTACAGCTTAATGTTCAATTGAATTTCTTCCATATTTCTCAGTAAGAATATGTGACATAAATTGCATTCAAGTAGATAGAAAAAAACCCCCAAAAAAACAACAACATTGAAAGAATCTGATGACTGATCTATCAAATGAATATAGATAACTATTTATGGTAAATAGTGATGACTTGAATATCTGATGCTGTCAACTTGCTACTATTTTACAGGAAAATTTCAAATATTGTACCAACTAGTTCCACTACCAGTTAGAAAATACAGTGAACCCTTGATTTATTCAGTTGAGTCTTGGAATAATCAAATCTGCATTATTCCACTTTTTTCTTTTGGGGGGGGGGGGACAATTGAATCTCTTCTTCTCATCCTCGATGATGTCAACACATTTCAGTCAATCCCTCATCAGGTGTATGATCCAACAAAGAAGTTTAACCGTTTTTTTACCTCTCAGAAGAGGTGATTCGATTATCCAAACTCAAGTTGGAACGTTAATGACTCTTCTAAAAATTATAGACAATATCCATACCTCCCATAAATGAATTATAGTAGCCTGCTTGTGTACTAGAACTAAGCATCTAAAATTATCTAAAGAAATACATCTTTTGAATAAAATTATCTGAAGGAGTAAAAAAAAATATACCAGTATATATTCAGGCATTGTTGGTTCAAAATAACCATACAGACCAAAAAGAGGAGTTTTTAGATGGTGCCTAGTGGTGTAGATGTGTAAACTTTCATGGTTGTAGCTCCCAAAATGTGACCAGGAGTGCCTGGAGACATAGACATACTGATGAGCAAAGTAAGAAGAATCTGTAGCCATTTGCAGCTATGGAAAATTTTAGTGCATCTTTAGTTTCTGCAGTTGAAATTTCAGTTCAAAAACTTGATATCAATGCGATAAGTTATTCTAAATTTTCATAGTATTCCAAAAAATTATGCACGCAGTATGCAAAATCATACATGTGAAATTGAATTGAATATACATTAAATTGAAGTTAAAAATCTAATAAAATTAAATTATGTCAAGTCAAACTTCTAACTTCAAATTTTTGACCATTACATTTTATTCTAAGATTATAGAAGTCATTAAAAAGTAAATCTCTTAGGATTATCTAAATTTATATTAGAATAATGCAGATTGCTATTGCTCTTTATTTCATTACAATTATAAATAAATGAGAAATTTGATAAATGGATACATAATGAGAAATTGTATTTACTTACCTTACACTCTGTGTTAAGAATGAGGTCAAAAGATTTGAAAGCCTCAATATTGAATTTGATAAGTTCACCCAGGAGATCGAAACTGCTTTGGAGTATCTCTTTGTTTGCAATATCATGTTTGACAATGTTACCTGCAACATGCTGAAATATAAAAACAAGAGAAATATGAAGAGCAAATAGAAATAATATTCGTAGCTATGCGTGTACCCGAACAATTTAATAGAAAAATCAGGTCTTTTACCGGAAATTATCTTGAAAAGAAGAAATACCAGCACAAGTTTTGGACAACGTTAGTACAAAATGAACAGAGACTGAGAAAAGCATTTAAAAAAAAAAAAACACTTTTGAACAGTGCCTAGTGGTGTACTAATGCAGATTTTCAAGGAGATGAAGACACATACATACACACAGAGATGAGCTAAGAGAGAAAAATCAGTACCCAACTTGGCTGATAATTAGGGCAGGTGATTGTGGGACTATGGTGATCTAATATGACTGTCATAATGTAAAATTAAATTTCTAACACTTTTTATAGCCACTTTATTCAATCTATGGCAGAGAGTAAACAGTGTGAAAAGGATATAAAGGGTAAGCTCTAGGTGAAACTCAAACAAACATCCATTGCTTCGGAGAAAGTTTGATTAACAGTGCTACTTACTTTTACTGAGATACAAGAACTCTACTTAATCTTAGGCTTATCCATGGATGTTAGCAGAAAAAATTGCGAAGACTGAAAACTCAGTGTTGCCCACTGGAAAAATATTTTTGCACTAGTTTGATTGTCAAAGCATGCTAAATTTAAAAAAAAAACAAAAAAAAAACCCCTTAAAATGGCCAAAGAATGATTGCATCAATCTTGGTAACTCATATCTTATTTTTCAAAGAAAGAATTCCATCTGAAGAGATTCAACACCAATGCTTATCCTTTATTTCAAATCTTCACGGTTTACTCACTGTCATAGATTGATGGTCTGAGTGAAGTGGAGATAAAAAGCAACTAAAAAATTAAGATCAAAGAAAATACTAATCAAAAATCAATAATGACAATGCTTTATCCAATGGAAAATAAAGAAATATTACTTACCTGGAGTAAATCTCTTCGCATAAGAAAAATTTGATCACAGTAAGAAGTGTTCCCTCTTAGGTAGCTTTCAACTGCTCGTGCTAGCCAGAATCTAGAGGAGAAGAGAAAAAGAGTTTTATTTTCTCAAACAAACTAGTGATTATTTAGAAGTATTATTGGTAATTACTTGGAAAAGGTAAAATTCAACATAATGCCAATATTTGGCAAGGGAGATAACCCGCAGAGACGCTATAGCTGCAACTACTTTTAAACTGTTATGGAAGGGAGGGGAGAACATTTTTTAATTGGCCATTTTAGAATGGCTAAAAGTGGCTAGATATTTACTAATAGGGTTAGTAACCCAATATACCAACTAAACCATATCCATTCTAGTTAAATTCAATAAGACAGTTTCAATTTTTTTTTTTTTTTTCGCATACTTTTCTTCGGTAAAATTTCTTGGAAATCAAAAAATTTGGTCATTACGTTGAAGCAGCAACAAATATCAACATTTAGTAAAATCTATTCGATTCCAAATAATTACCGTATTATTTTCTGTTTAGAATTGATTGAATCTCTTCAGAGAATAAAATTAATAGCCTTCCATCTCTCTGCACCATAATAGTTGTCGTATTAAGTAATATAATTTCATATGGAAATGTAACAATGATTATGGGAGAGAAGAGATTATAAGGTTTTATACTTACCGAAAAGTTGAAGTAGTAGGTTCCTTTTTCATAACTTCAACAATTTTTGTAAGCAAACCTTTGCTACCTCTGCACATTAATTGTCTGAAAGAGAGGGAAATGCCGCATAAAAATTTTGAAATGCAGTCACGAAGAGAAAACAAGAGGCAAAAATAATTGCATTATCAACGTTCAGCATTCTATATTCTTTTTCAAAGGTGCCATGATTTTGTGCACTCAAGTTAGAAATCCTGTAACTCGAGTGTCTGTTTATGTGAGACTGAAATTGACAAGAAAACAACTACAAAATATAAACACTATCATTTAATGACAGTCCTCTGCAGTGGTAAGACAAACTTTTTGGTTGGCAAAGAGTTTCCTATAGAGTGCTGAAGGTTAAACTGTAAAAATAAAATGATCCAAAATGTGACTTACTTATTCAAATAATCGAGATTCTGTAATGCAAGGGGCCCAGCATGAGCTGAAAAAGAAAAATAGAAGAAAACTATCATGAAAATATTCAACTTTCAGACTTTTTCCAACAATGATTCTAATATGGAAATTTAATATTTGACAGCATATGAGACCAACTTCCCGCCAAAATATGGCTCAAGAAGTAAATAACCTTTGACTGCAACTTGAGGAGTTTAAAAAATTGGGTGATGAATAAGAGAAATTTAGATGTTTTTCCCTGCTGGAGTAGGAAGGTCATATATGCCATCAAATATGGTAATAGAAAAAACATGACAATTATTCTTAACTTTATGAATGGAAACAAGTAAAGATTAGAAAACTATTGTTTAATTTTTGTCTGAATTTTGTTAGACTGGGTGTATCATTCACGAAATACGACTATTTTCCTTGTCTGTATTCATTGTTTTTCAACAATGTTTTGCCACTACAAATTGGCAAATACAACAACTGAAGGAAGCAGCGCATACACTTTCTCCAGTCAAACCAATTAGCCAACCAAGCATTGATATCAATAGCACCTGGAAGTCTCAACATAAGAGACTTCTCAAAAAAAAAAAAAAAGAAAAAACGAATTACCCAATGAAAGAGAGGAAACTCAGGAGTATCCCAATAATACAACCAGTATATACGAAAGAAAAAAAAAAGATATGAAAGCATGCGCTCTTAGAAGCGATTCTACATTCTTGAACCAAGAACACCTGACAAAGCCTGGACAGTACATGGCCAGAACTATGAGAAAAGGCAAGGAAAATAGTCTGACCATATCATTCATATCAACTATTGTTTAGTCAGCATATTTGTCTGTTTATCTGTAAGACTAGTTAGTGGATAAACTGTTTTATTTATTGGTCAGCCAATTAGTATGATAATCTAGTTAACATCCATGTAATTCATAGTTCTGAAAATAATTCTGTGGTAAAATATCAATAAATGACATAAATGTTAGATAATAATCTATTTGAAATCACAAAAATTCACTCACCATTTATTTTCTTGATTTCATTGAGTTCATTTCTGGACAATAGTAGGTGCTTGTAACTGGAAAAGAAATGACACAAAAATATATTTGTTGGGGACTGAATACTAAATAAAAAAAGTGGGGGAACTTTTAAGAGTGCCCTCTCAAAAGCCTGCAGAATTGTCCAATCAGAATTCAGAGAGCATACTAGAAAAAGCAATAGAATATTCTATAAAAATTCAGATTTCTAAAGTGATCATTTCCCTTCAACTGACAAGAAGCAATATCTCTACTTATCTTAAGAATCATAGTAAAAAAAAAAGAAATCAATCGATATTTGTATTGAACAGATGACATTTTATCAAAACAGCAAAGAAGAATAGTAGTTTCCCAGCCAACATTTTCCAAGTCATTTTAAATATTTTACCTCTACAAAATTATTGTTGAATATATATCTTAAAAAAAAAAAAAAAAAGTTTATTGTACTGAAGAGAGAGGAAGAGGGTAGAAGAAGAAAATAATGAAGGTTTTAGGTACTTACTCTGAATGATCACAAAAGCTATGAACGAGCCGAAGAAACTGGATCTTCAAAGCTACCTCCTATGGAAAACAAATTTCATTATTCAGATCAAGGAATAAATGTTCAAAGAGTTTTTCAGACAAACTTATTCTTGTTATTTTTGTCGTTCCATAATGTTCAATCCATTCTTCAGCCATTTCTCAGGTGTACTATCAGTAACAAATAAAAGTTCGGGTTTTGTTTTTTTTTGCTAAGGATTAGCATGGATTTCAACTCAGTGTGGCTTTCTCTGCTAAACAGGGACACGGAATAGATTTCTTTGAAAAGAGTTGAACAACTGCAACCTACATTACAGGTATTGTTCCACAAGAAGTCTACAGGAATAAACAGAACATTGGTTCTTTTAAGTCTAAACTTTTTCGCCATCCTTTTGACCCTATCAAATTTTGTAGAGAGAACCCCCCAACTGTTACTTTTGGTACCCGCCCAGGGTATTCTGCTTAAAATTGACTTTTCCAAGTTTTTTGGGTTTTTTTTTTTTTTTTACAGAAAATCACTTTTAGTTTCTATCATGGCAAATAATTACAACATTATTGCATCATATTCTACACTATATTTTTGAAAATTCTTCTACAAATTATATTAAAGAATTATCTATACTAGTCCATGGCTTGTTGCTTTACTGATGGTTATAAGGGTACGAAGGTCTTGTCCATTGCCTGCTCCTGTAACAGTAAGTGTGACGGACACAGTTCTTATAACATGATGATAATTTTTGTTTTGTTTTTTTTTTTAAAAAGGTACAATATACTTACAGGACTACATTCACAACTTGAATTATGACCTATCAATCTGTGACGGACTCCATGCCTAGTCCTTAAAAATAAAAAACAGTGCATTATTATTATTATTATCATCATCATCAATTTCACAATACATATAAGAATGCAAGAAACATCAGTAGCCAAGATTTCCAACTATAATACATCTATATACTTTCAGGTCAGGAAAGGGTTAAGAAACAATTGATAACAGAAGTCTGAAGATGTTGACATACAATACTAAAGTATGGGAATATCAATCAATCACGGCTACCAGCAACAGACTGGTTTAATCACTGTTCTTGATTTTAGGTTATTGACATTTATATGGATCTGGACTTAACCTAGCTCTTACGGTTCATTGCAGAAACTTCAAATTTTACACACACCCTTCTCAATGAGTAAGGAAAATATCTTTTTCTTGGTAAATTCCCCCCCAAAATAGGTTTTCAGAAGGGGGTTCAATATGCAATGTAAGTTTATACTCAATTGGTCACCAGTTTGAACCCACTTGTTTTTCTGAAAATTCAGACCTTTCTGGCAATCACAGCCCAACAGAAGGCGAGACGAGTAACTTATTCATTGATCACCTCCAATTCTAACTTTTCAATCACTCACCCCCAACACAGCATATATAGGTGGTGGTGGTGGTGATTCATGATTAAATATAAAATACATAGAACTAATGGAAAATAAAAAAGGTTCTAGAAAAGCCTCAAGGGACTAGATGTAAGATTAAAATTGATAATCATGTTGGATTTATTGTTTATTTTTTAAGCAATTACTATCTATCAATTGGTAAATTGTTTATATTTTGGATGAATGAGAATTTAACTTGATGTTCAAGACTTTCAATGTTTATCCTGAAAGGCTTTATTTCAATTTATAATTGTTATTTTCTTTAATAAACATCATAACAAAAAGGACAAGGGTTAAAAATATCGACTTACGCTTGGCATTTCCAAATAAACTGATCAAAGAGTTCACTTAGTCCTGGAGCTAGTTTTAATTCTGCTAGTTTCCTCTGAACCTGGGGGAAAGAAAGAAATAATTGCAGAATTAATTCATGGGGGAATCACATTGAGAAGGAAAATTACAAAGAAAAGAGAAGCAGTTTTTCTAACATTTGGAAGTTTTAATGTCCATCAGAATCTAACAATACAATGTTTATGATTTTTATATTGAAAACTTAAGATATCATTACCATTCCCTCAAACAGATTTCAGGTGAATGAAGTGAAATTGCATGCTAACATCTCATACTTATAAATTTAAATAATTAATTGTTTATGATTATTATAAAATAGATTAATAAACAGAGGGTTCTCCTTTCTACTTTGCATGCACTGCATTGTGGAACTTGTTGTTAGACTGCTGATTAGAAGACATAGTGTTATTAGAAAATGAAAAAATAACATGGAAATAAAAATTGTCCTTTATTAGATAAGTAGTAAAAATTTTACTAAAAATAAAGAGTTGATATTTTGTGATTAAAAAAAAAATCTACGTGTGTTTGCACGCTGAAGTTTTCTCAAATTTCCTAATGCAAAATTACTAACAACAGTAGACGGTTTGTTAATTTACATTTTCAAGAAATCTTTCATTATGAACACTTCTTCTACTATGTTACAGTATGCGTAACCCATTTGGGGTTTCACTTAACCATTATCTTCCATGTTGGCCTGACATCTTGAGAGATGGGTGAAGGCATACCTGCTTTTCATCCTGGAAAGCGATGTGACTAAGATGGTTGATACATTCATTCCTAATTAAACACACCTTGGAGTTTACTCAATTAGCTTCCGAGTACACAGGGAAATTTGTCCAATGAAGAGTTTTCCAGTTTTTGCTAATACTGGTAATCAAACCCATGACCTTGTGTGTGTGAGGCAGACGAGCTAACTAATACACTATCCGTGCAGACAGGTATTTTAATAAAATGTTAAAATAACACATGAGAGATTCCATGAAGTCAGGAATGGCTGATTGATAGGAAGGGTCAGATAGAGTTGAATCTTTACAATAACAGAGTGGGGTTTTTTTTTTTAAACTTCAGGCAATTAACTATTAATTATTCTTATGACTATATTGAAGTAACCTGCTAATCTTAAAAACAACCCCTTATTTCTAATTTGAAAAATTAGAAATATTACCAGCAAGTAAATAGAAAGGGGTCAGGTCAGAGATCACTCTCCGCTATTGGTATTATGAAACCCAGTACATTTTATCACATGTAACTAGGAGAGAAGATGGGAATCACTCAGTAACACTCATATCCCAAACCCCCTTCCAACACTTCAGGGGTCAGCATGGTAGAGCCCATCAATCTTCATGTCTTACACTTATAATAAATAAAGTTTAGTTAGTGGCAACTGCAAAATTTAATTCTTGAAACATTGTATTATTGACCTGAGAAATAAAATAGGCAACTGAAGGAGAGGAATGGAGGTTTCTTACAAGTGTGACTTACTTTCTTTCTGTGTTTACCAAGTAGAAACAATCCGAGTACATAAACAACTTCGACCCGTTGTGCAAGGTCTTCCGTAATTCGCAAACCCTGTTGTGTCTTCAATGGTGAACCTCGTGCTCTGGCAACAGAAATTCCTAGAAATGCAATAAATAGATTTATATCTTCTTTGTCTGTAACAGAAATATATGACCATTTATAGCCGTGCATCATATCATGTCAGAAACTGAAGTTTAGGAAAACACTGATAAATTGCAGGAAAAGTGAAAAATTATTTCAAATAACTTGGAATTATTTTTCTATATTCATTGCGGTATGCTTTACAGCTGAACATTTCTCAAGCAATTATTGTACTATAGCCATCAAAAATGGCGAAAGGTTCTTTCGTTTTTTATATTTGTATGCATTTATGTGAGTTTGCTTCTATGTCAACATGTTCCAGGCTATACCACTTTGTCTGCAGACTTGAAAATTGGCATCAGTACTCTCTAGACCCCGATAAGATATTTAGGAACCCCCCCCCCAAAACCCAACTTTTTTCACCCTTTTAGGGCCTTATACCGACAGGTTTATTATCAACGTCCAGATTCTGGAGAATAAGTTTGTTCACTCTATTTAGATGTTTTCCAGTGGAAAACACCAGTGATGTCAAATTTATTCAGACCATAGTTGTTCATCAATGGAATTTTTTTTTCACATAACTTCAAATTTTGGTTGTTTAATTATTGACTGTGATGTCAAATCTTATTTTTATTGGACAAAGAATTGTAAATCATTAACAATTTTGATAACTATTTTCCTTCATCTTGGTGTTTTTTTTATCAAATTGCAGAAATAACAACAGACATGTAAATTTAATCATAAGTTATTATTTATGAAGAGTAGCTCAGTTTTGACACAAGGCCAGAAGTACAGGGCACCCAATGAGAATTAAACTCACTACTCAGTAATAATGGTCAAGCTGTTTGCTTAGTATAACCCAACAAGATGCCAGCACTTATGATGGAAAGAAAAAAAATCCATTGAAAAGAAAGAGAAAAAAAAAAAAAATCAATTAAAAAAAAAAAAAGCAAAGCTGGAGGAGTAAAATGTGGGGAGAGACTACTGACCCCCTACAAAATCTTCAAATTCATCTGTGTTTGCATCTTCGGATGTATCATCATCATCCATTTGGTTTTCTATCCATTCCATCCAGCAGTCTAACTCACTAGCAAACCCTTGGAATCGTGGAGTATCTGGTTTAAAAAGAAAAAGATTTGGGAAAGCTGATTAAAGAACTTTGAAAAAGCACTCTTTATAAACAATACACAGATTATTACAAAGAATCTTGCAAACTCAAAACTGGATTATTTGTTCAGGTATAAAAAGATTCTATAGTTGGTATGAGATGAAAAGTTAATGGAAAGTTGATAAGATGATTGTTTAGATTAGTCATTTTGAACAGGGATACAAACTAGCAGAAATTTATCATTTCAGTCTATGGCTCCCTTCAAATAAATCAAGGCCCCCATTGAAAACCACTGATGACAGTACACTCTTTCTCAAGAGAAGATAGGGTAAAAAGTGTTAGATATTTGGTGACAAATTATAGTTTGTTTTTTTTTTATATTATAACACTAGAGTATAGGACATTTTAAAATAAACATTACTAAAAGGTATACCGGAAAATTACATAGTACCAATGTGATGAAATTATTGAATTAACACTTTGTTTTATGTAAGTATCATTTCCACAGATACTAATACATGAAATAAGGATGGGAGAAAAGACTTACATTCTTTTGCTTTTGAAACTGTTATGCTGACCAATCTCGGGAGTAGTTCAGAGATTCCCAATAAAAGTTCTGTTAACACAAAAGAGAAAAAAAAAAAAACATGAAAGATATTATGAACCTTTGGTGTTTCTTTTGGTGTCATAAAATGAAATGTACATGCCAGACTCTAAGACAAATGGTTTACAAAAGGAATTAGGTGAACAATGTACCACTCACTGCAACTCATCTAAGCCCCATAATTGTCCACATCAAACTTTGGTGGACAGTTCCTTCGTCATAATATGAGCGCATTGTTTTATAATTGCATATTTTTTTAATTTATTTTTTTATTTTTTTTTAAATAAAATGTCCACTTCATATACTGAGATATATGCTAAGGAATACCATTACCTTACCTCAGAATTTCCTGATTTATTTGAAAATACAGATATTGTTTCCTCCAGAAAGAAGGGACTGCTCCAATTCATTGTGTTGTTATATTTATTTAGGGGAAAATCTTGTAGATAGTTTACCATAGCTATAGGAGTGAGTGGATAATTCTTACTACAACAAGGTCTATCCAGGGAGTATCCAGCCATTTAGAATATCCCTAATACTTGATTTGGAGATGAAAGATAGGTACAAAATTGAAGCCTGATGTGTATAACACAGGTATAAGATTTGGTATTACAGTTCAGTAGTACAACAGGTTTTTCTGCTTCAATGTTCCAAATTTGTGTACTGCACAAAAGTTCAAATTAATAAAAATGTTTTGCTAATTGATTACTGAAATTTGTTTGTCTAATTCATTTCATGTATACAGTTGGTTTGCTGCATAAGTCAAATATAATTCTGCATCACCTGTGTCATCAAATGAGCTTACAGTGTACAGAAAAGTAGTGCTTAGCCTGAAATATCAAGCTAACGGATTGAAAAGGTTAAAACTGTTGATTGTACTTAAAAAAAAATTTCTGTGTACACTTGAGTATAGCAAGACCCCTATACTATTTTCATTCAGATTTTGGTTAAAAAATGTTTTGTCATACACAAAATAAAAACGGTAATTCATAACTGCTCAGAGAAAAATGATTTTGGAGTGATCAAAATCTAAGGGCAGACAACTCTTACCTTGATTAACATCTCTGACATTGACGAATCCATTGCTTCGTTTTTGTTTGTTTTGTGCAAATACTAAAAGAAAGCAGGACAAAATATGAATACAAAAAGGAATAAGGACTGATTTTGGGACAATTTATCAGATTAGAAATTCCAAAACTTTATCAATTATGAGCATTTTCATTTTACACATTAACAAACGTAAGAATCATGTAGAAACAAAAGTCTTTCTCCCATGACAAATACTCAAGGCTACATTCATAACTAATTAGATTCATTTTACCAAGGAAAGCTTCAAAATTGAAGTGGAGGTCTGAATAACATGTCTATAGTTATTTTCAAAAAACAATATAAATCACCAACAACGGTTAGGGGCAATGAAGTTTTATCAATTACCACTTTTGGGATGTGAACTACCCAAATTAGTCCAACATGAACCGAAACAAAATTTCCATGAGAGCTGAGATGTGAAAGGTCAGGACTAACTGTGTTTAGTCTCTCTAAGACTGGGAAGGGTTAAAACAATGTCAAAACTTGATTTTAGATTTTATCAAAAATTTCTGGGTACACCTGAGTATAGAGTATATAGACCCTACCAGATTTCAACTCCAATTTTGGTAGGAATAAAGAAAAAAAAAAAAAGTAATACACAAAGAAAAATGGTGATTCAAAACATTATTGGGATATGAATTGTAGCATCTTTCATATTCATCTGACATTTTTCCGACAGATTATCATCTTTTCAAGCATTTTGAACTTCATATCCATGATAAAAAGTTCAATAATAACAAAGCCATTATTTGTGCTTTTACTGATTTTGTAACCACTAAACCTGAAGAATTTATAGAGAAGGCATACTATCATTAGGAGATTGTTGCCTCAAATGAGTCCTATTTTGATTAAATATTTACGGTATTTTGTTGTCTATTATTTCATATGTAACAAAGTAATAAAAAATGAACACATGGCACATTGATATCAATCATTCTTTTGGGATTGACGAATTCAAACAAAAAACAAGGTCAATTTCTATAACTACAGATTTGACAGAAGGCTCTATTCTGGCCGACCATTCAGAGAATAGGATTTCTGAAAGACTTACCAAAACAAAAATGCTAGAGAAAAACTTACATGATGATTTGTTTTCATAAATATCCAGATCTGATATTGTAATGGCAAGAATTCGGCAAAAATTGGCCAGTTCCCCGTCACTCAAACAGGATATAAGCCCGCGAAGATTATCTGAAAACAGATCAGATTAATTTGAAGAAAAACAAGAGATTTTCTGGAAATTAACACACATACATTCTCATCAGAGCATAACAGAGATCTACTCACATAACCCATTTGGCAAAGGGATCTGTAACATACAGTTTCTTCCAAAGAAGTTCCTTTATAGATTGTTGGATTGAGCAGAAATATGAAACTGGAAACTTTTGGACTAAGGCGCAACATATATATATAGCTATAAATAGCACCCTTACGCTGGCTATGGCTTCAGTTGTCTCTGCTCAGAAAACTGACCACCCACCATTTAAAGAGCAGACACTTGAAAACAGTCTGAACTGGCATTAAGTACACTAAAATATTTTAATGTACAGAGATAATTGAAAAATATTCTCTTGAAATTATCATAGGTGCGAGAAATTAAATTCATGCAAATCAGCTGACACCGCCCCTTCATTATAACTGTCACTATATAATAAGGGGTTTCCAGACATAAACAGATGGGGAGCCATGGCCGAATAGGGTTTTAAATCATGATGCTGCTCTGTGTAGTCTAGTCATAAGGGCTCGGGATTCATCCTCAGTGCTAAAGACCAGCATTTTTATGTCCTTGCAACAGAAGTTGCGAGGACTAAAGAGGATTTTTGCTGATAACCTACTCACACACTCACATGTGTGGTATCCCGACATTAAACTGACTTTGGGTCACACTGTTCTCAAGGAGGATCAGACAAATAAGCTAATTGTGCTGAGAATAAAACCCTAAGTTTATTGAGGGTTATGACTCACTGATTATACAAGCTGCAATACTACCACAACAAGGTGGAGCTGAAGTAGGGGTGTCTGGTGAAAAGTATGTTTCTTTTCAATTTATGAGCAGGTTGTAGTGGGGTTTTTTTCAGGTAGATTCTTTTTGGAGCATAGGGCCAAAACCACTTAGCTGCAGTTTCAGTAGCAAATAAGTTTTCAGGGTGGAGTTGCTAGCCCCATGTCCAACCTGCCAGTTGCACCCAGTCTTGGGACCAGCTATGTAAGTTTTTTTTCAGTCAGAATAATTTTAGACGGACTGTTTTACAGGGCTAAAGGGGTTCAACTGCCCTGCTATTCACTCATAGCTATAGGGAGAACTGGATTCATGTCTTCCCCAAAAACATTACAGTGAATAGAATGCAAACAGCCTAAAGAAAAAAACTTGAAGATGGTTTACCGATTCCGAATACTCGTGAAACATACTTACAAGAATTACAATCGATAAAGATGAATTTTCGCTCCACATACACATGTCCATACAAGCATAATAAGAAACGTTATATATATATGTAATTGGTATACCACTCAAATAAATTTAAAGTTGATTACCTCGAAACTTACATATTTTATGAAGATCCAAAACTTCTCGACGGATTTGTAACATATCCTCTAGCAACTGACATGCTGCTATGAAGGTTTTCTTGTGAGCTAGCAGTGTAAAAATATAATTGAGGACATCATCTTTTGATAGCACCTTCAATGTCACTCTTTCACCTTTTGGCTGAAAAACAAAATTGAAAATGAAAGTAGAAAAATCAAATAAAATAAAATTGAAAGAAAAAAAAAATCCCAGAGTATAATTGGAGTTTTCTCTCTCAATCCTTGATAACTCCATATTAAAGTATAAAGTTTATATGAAGAGGATTTCTTCTGCTTGATTAGTTAAATGTTTTGGTGCTCAAACTGAATGGAATTAGCTTCAGATCTGTACACTTGCATTCACATCAGCTTTACTTGGAACTTCCCTAATAGGGTCCATTCCTGCATCATATTGGATCCAATCTGATGAAGAATAGTGTGTTCAAAATATTATGATAAAGAAACAAAGAAACCAATTCGAATGAATCAATAATCGTAACAACTCTTCTCAAAAATTCAGATGAAAATTGACAACAAATATCAATCTTAAATCATAAAATATACTGAAACTAGTAGCAAAATCAACAGGGGTATATATTTGCACCCAACAACAAATTTTCAAGGATTCAACAGGATTAAAGTTTTGTTTGTAAGTTTGAGAAGAGTCATTAACTTTTGTTTGAACAATCAAATCTCTTCCAACCTTGAAGTCAACAAGATTAGGCTGATCCATTCTTCAACCCTCATCAGGTGCTTAATTCAAGAAAAGAGGCAAACCAATTCAGCTATTTTGGAGCAAGATCTAGCTCCTTTTACTCTCTGCCTAGCCTGTCCCCATCCTAAATTGTCCACCCAATCCCACTGACTCGCAGCACTGTGCACGTACACCAAACCTACCCTTCTCTCCTATACAATTCCATCTACTATCTACCTCACAAGAAAACTGGTTTTTGTTATATTTACATATTTTTAGTCTTTGTTTGTTTTTTTCAAATTCATTGTAATTTTGGAACATGAGAAAATATCAAGATATATATTGAACATGGGTATTCAGCCTGACAATCCCAGGATATGAATTTTAGTCCATAATCACCTAACCCTAGTCATGATTAAACTTGTTCACTTCACTGTGGATAAGGAACGTTGGTAGTAACTCAGTAGGAATAAAATTAAGACATATCAAAGGATGGGCAAACTCCAAGAGTCAATGGCCAACCAACTAAAGATGGCGTCTCAATTTAAAAGCCCCCAAAAAATCACTGCACAAAAAGAAAGCAATGGGGAAACTACTCCACCATCCCTTCTAAGAACGATCGTTGCAAAACACAGTTCACTGATATTGGCAGTGATGGACATGGTTTTAGAGAACAAGGTATACGATAAGGCAGAGTGGTCCTTCAGGGATGCAGTAAGTGAACCCGTGCAGCAGGAGTCCAAAGGTACGATAAGCACCCATGGGAAATTTTTTCAAATACGGCCAATTTTGGGGCTGTTCAGAGATCACATAACCTACACGGAAATTGAGAAGTAGGTATATGCCGTACCCCCATTTTATTTCACAGAATTCAAATTGAAAAAGATGAAAGATGAAATGTATAGAGGTGGAAAACAAACAAACATTAATACATACAAATGCAAGCATACATAAAATCACAACATAATTATGTTTATAATACTGAATAAGTTCATACAAAAAAAAAAAAAAAAAATTTAGATAGCTTACCGTGGAAGTTATTTTTATTAAGATTTCTAGACACAGACTCTTCGCTCTCAACACGTGTTCTGAATCTGAAAATATATATTGGTTATGTTAGTTTAAGATCATCAAATTAACAAAATTATACAGCCCTACAAAGACTGGGGTTGTGGTTAAATAGAAGAAACAGGAAGCAAAGCGAAAATATCACTTTTTACCAGTATAAATTGGTCTAATCAATGAATGACGCAAACCTTATTCCTAACTCTAGACCTGAATTCTTTGATTAATCACCACAAACCTGTATAAAAGTTTTAAATTATATTTCCAGAGTTTTATAGCAAGAAGCAGAAAAAAAAATAACTATAAGCAAAACAAATACATCATTTTTTTACCCACAACAATTGCTCTAATCAATGAATAACCTGAACTCTAAATTCTCAATCATCACAAACTTCAGTGCAAAAGCTTTTATAAATTACATTTATGAGTTGAAATAAATGATACAGAAAAAAAAAAAAGTGTTATTAATTGCTCACCATGACAAGAAGAAGATTCATTAGGAAATAAAGAGCTGAAAGTCAGCAACCGTAAAATCACCTGAAAACGAAAAATACAAACATTAATTAGGGACCATGAACTCATCCAAAATTCAAATAATCTTAGGATAGTAACAAATACCAAACAACACTTACAATTCTACTTTTCCCGCTCTCTTTCAGTCAACTTGTATTCAAGCTTAAGGAACTATGAAAGTTAAAACTAAAAATGCAAATTCATTGATTAGTTGGGGTTGAAATATCCATCGTCATTATCATTCAATCACTAGACTGAACTGTCTTTGGGTGAGGGCTGAGGGTAGAAGAAGCTTAAGCCCACTCTGGTCTGTCTGTGTCCTGCACCAAGAGTTTAAGCATGTTCATATCCATCCACTCTTCCATGTTGTCAGACCAGCTCATTCACTTCTGCCCTCCATGGTGGTCTTGCATAGGCAGTTGTGCTGTATGAAGTTACTGAAGTATGTCAGCTTCCATTGCTTCATGGATACAAAGAGAGGTTCCTCAACCTTGCTACTCAAGTACTCAATGTTGTGCTCCAAATAAAAGATGCAACACAGCTTCCTCAGACATTTTGTTTTAACCACCTGGAGTCGCCTTACTGCCACTACCAGATGGTGTCCAGGACTCACACCCATACAGTTGGAAAGGAGATCAACATAGATTTGAAGATCCTGTACTGGTTGGGGAAGCCAATATTGCTCTTCCACACCCTTTATACATGGCCATTGCTGCAGTAATCTGGAAGCAGATTCCTGCTGTCCAAGTGCCATACTTTGACAGGGTTTCTTCCAAAGTATTTGAAGCAGGACTCTCACCAAACCATTCATGGTGATGTTGGCACTAGTGTTTTTTATGCTGTTCACCAAGACCTGGGACTACTCTGTGCTGACCCCCATGCTATACACACTTATTAATTAGCAAATTCATCATCTATTTCCAAAACATTATCAATTCAGAAGTCCATATGGAGTAATCCTAAGTATTCAACAGCATAGAGAAAAAATATGTTACTCTCTTATTACAATGTCACTTAGTTCTGAAAAATCTGTTTTTGTAAGATTCATGGTGAATATAAAAAAATTGGAATTACACTCATTTCTATAATTTAATTCAGAATCGATTACTTCCTGTAAATGAATCAACATAGCCTGTGCATGTATCAGAACCAATTATCAAGAATTATCTTAGAAAATAGATCTTTTATCTAAAAAAATACCAGCACAAGATTGGGACATTGTTTATCCAATATCAACATACAGACCCCGAAAACACTTTCAAGGAAGAACAGTTTTTAGCTAGTGTCTAGTGATGTACTCATGCAGAATTTCAAGGTTATAGTCCCAAAAATCTAACCGGAGTGCCAGGAGACACACACAGACAAGCAAGGAGAGGAGAATCTGTAGCCCACTTGGCTGGTCGATCGGGTGATTTGTGGAGATACGGTGAATTGAACAGAGTGTAATATAAATTGCATATACCAGTTGCTTATCACCAATTTTCAGTACAGAAAGTGTGAAAAGTCGTTCTTAGTATAAAATTATAAATATCTCACCTCAATGCCATCATATTCGTAAAAAATCTGAGCAAATTTATCCACACTGTCATCATATAAATCATCGGCTGCTCTTCGGGGATGAAAGGATACAAGGCGACCAATTACTTTCTATAAGATGGGGGGAAGAAAAAAAAAAAGAAAAAAAAGATAAAACTTCTCTTTGATTATTTAGACTCATTTCTTTATGAATGCAAATGAACATATTTACATAATAATCTGTTCTTCCTGGTTTGACAACTTAAAAAAAATGAATGTCTCTTTCAAAGCTCCAAGAAACCAGGCTTTCAACAGATGTAATCAAAATGTGATTATCATTAGAAACCATCAACCAAAACTGTCAAAATAGGTTTCTTCAGTTTTTAAGCTAGTCTTGCTGGCTAGATGTATCATGCATAGAAGCTGTACAAATGGAGCTAGAGGGTTGAAAATTTCCATAATTACTCCTTATGTCTGAAAAAAAAAAAAAAAAAAAAAATGTTGTTTTTTTTAAAACCCCTCCCCCAATGTTTTTCATGCGTTCAATTTACAATGCAAATTTATACTAAATTGTTTACTAGTTTGAACCCACTTGTTTTTTTGAAAATTCAAACTTTTTAGTGATCCAACAAAAGACGAGACAAGTAAATTATTTGACCAAATTTTTTGATTGATCACCCTAGACACAGCATGCTGCTAAAAGACACTGGTCACATGATGGTTACCATTGAGTGACTAACCAGACTTGTTTATTTATGGCATTTTATGAAAGAGAAGGCTACTCTGATTAAAATGCTTAGCAGTCATCTTGGTTGTTTTAGCTCGCAAGGCTACTAAGGAGGGACACCAAACCTTAATAGTGGACTCAGTATAAGAAAGCTGATCTCCACTTTAAACAACCAGTGCAGGCAAGAAGAATGGGGAAAAAAAAAAGATAGCCAGACAATTCTTCCCTACTCTTTGCAAGCAAGGAACAAGCCTACCCCAATAACAATCGGCTCTTTGAAAGAATAAGGACTCTGCGAGAACTATACTTGTATTGAGTCATTGTACGATGAAGAAAATAGCAGTAAAAATGATAAAGATGCAGGAGTCTCAACAACAGACCATATCTCACAAGCTAGACTGGAGAGAAACATTTGGTCTTCAAATGGACTTTTTATATTTGTCATATATAAATAACTTTGCTAAAGTCTCAATTCAATTCTTAATTTGTCATAATTCAATCTATGCATTTTGTTGGTTTATTCCTGTATACTGCTCATGGGGCGTAGGGCTGCAACCCCTCTGCAGCAGTTTCAGTAGCAAGTACGCTTCATAGGGAGGAGGTGTTAGCCCAACCCTTCAGAATCCCAGCTTTGGACCAGCTATGGCAATAGTTTTTTTTCTGTCATAGAAAGTTTCTCTTGGATGAACTGCCTTACCAGGCTTAAGGGCTCCAACTGTCCTCACCAGAAAACTGATATTTCTATAATCATAAAAGAAACAGTCATTTCTTTTCAAGTCAAATATTTCACATCTTCAGCTAATCTCAAAGAAGCCACCAGACAGGACAATATTTGGTTACATCAACCAATAGAGTCCCTCTGTGTTGACAGCTTTTTATTATAACTGTTGAGTTGTCTGCTATTTTTTTAGTTCAAAAATTTATTATCAAACATTTGTTGTTTAAGATCTTTTCAAAGATTTGACTTAATGTTTTTATTTTAAAATGAGACTCTGGGATCTGATGGCATATTCTAGATAGGAACAGATCTGCTTGAGAAGATGACTTTTCTGACCCCAGGGACTTTTAATATTTTAGCCTTTGGTTGCACTGGCTGTAGCATGATCTTACCCTGACAAATGCTGCACTTGCAGTCTTGGTTGAGGGTATGTAGACCTGAAGTTATATGTATATTTCCAGTAAATCATAATTATAAAAGCTTAAAATGAGTATAATTCTTATAAAAGGCATGAATCCATCTCTTCTCCTCATCAGCTATGGGTAAACAGTAGTGTAAACTTGGCTGACTACCCATGTTTGGCAACCAGTCTAGGAGATGGACAACCAATTCCAAACTGGCTTGAATAAGGATGAAACACTTATGATATTATCTGTGGTGACTCAACAACCCAGTACTGGCTTAGGGGATAGTTGACTCTCAAATCTGTCTATTTTACAAGAATGCATACATACCTTAAGGACTTCAAAGCACTTGTCTGTGTGCTTGTCAAGTAATGTACTGTATTCATCAAGTTCAACAATATAGATCAAGGCCTTTTCACAGCTTAATTTGTTTCCTGCTAACTGTACAATCTGAGGAGGGAGCTGAAATTGAAAACAAATTTTTTTTAAATCAACTGATCAGCGATTCTGAGGGTGAGGCACACGCCCCACAAAGGTAGGCAATTTAAATATATTGGAGGGATTTGGAATCAGCTGTGAAGAGTGAAAAGCATTCCGTGGCTCAAAATTGAGTCATGTTAAGGCTTGACTGATTATTTCCTAATTATACAATACTATTAATTACTAATTTTACTATAGAAGCTAACTCATTCACTTCGTGAGCGGGTTGTTTGTCAGCCAAGAATTTGATTTCCTCAACATTTTTAAAGGATTGGGAAGTTTTCCATTCCAAGGTCCACATTTTTGAATTTGTATTTTTAAAAAAGCCAAAAATGGCACCCATTCCCGCAAAAAAGGTAAAAAAGGTAAAAAAAATAAATAAATAAATAAATAAATGAATGAATGATAAAAAAAAAGCCAAAAAAAAAAAAAAAAAAAAGAAAAACAATAAAAATGGTAAAAAATGCTGAAAGTGGCCAAAAAGACGTTGAAATTATAAAAAAAAATCCTCAACTTAATTGGGGAATTGGAATTAGGTTTCTATTGGGAATTAGCTGTTAAATATCTATTGAAAATGCTGGCTAATACCCTGGTGAGGTGTATAAGTGATGAGGTAATTGCGTTGTTGGTACTAAATTACACACAATAAAGAAATTAAAGAAATTTTAGTAAGTGCTCCATAGTTCATCTATCAGTATGGTTTTTTTTTTTTTTCATCACAAAGAATTTGTTTGTTTACAAATGTTTTCCTTAGTTTGAAATTTTGATGAACTTCTGAATTCAACATCATTATACCTTTTCTACACTATACTTATTTTATTATAGTAAGGGGGGGGTATCATATTTTTTTTAGTAGTTCAGGCTCAGCTCATAGAGCAAAATGGTCAAGGGTCACTGAGAATTCTTCCAAGTACAGAGCACTCAAGTGTGGCTGAAGGTGTGTTATGCAGTGAGAGAAATAATAAACTTGTAAAATCATTGTAAGAAAGAGAAGAAAATAAGGGAAAATGTTATAAAAGGCACATTTCAAATTCATTCATGGTGATTTTGTTTCAAATGATGGACTCAATACTATTTTAAAATTAGATGAAATGAAGTTTGATGAGAGAGAAAAATATCTTAGTTATAAGTTGATATTTTTATATTCCAGAAAATAAAATATCAAAAATAGTTATTTAAACCAAGATTTTTTTCATCTTATGCATAGGAAATATTGAACAAGTTGTGAGAAAGTTTAACAATACAGTCAAATATAATTATGATATAATTAACTTCCTCAGTTCATTTCTTGGATCAAATGTAGAATCTAGACTCTAAAATTGATAATTGCTAATTTTCAGATGACACTGTACACGACATCATGTCATATTAAGATTTTAATATTGTTTTTACAGAGCTTTTGTTTTTATTTTCACGCAAAGAGATAAATATATAATTTTAATTTAATCAAAACAAGGATCTCCTATATCCAATAACAAAACTTTTTTTTACAATTCCGATAGCTTTCAATTTGTGTAGACTTAGAATCTGTCGATGAAACAAAGCAAATGATTTACAAATTTTCACACTCACACGCATGCACACTCAATGTTAAAAATGGTGCATAAATAAAAAGAAATATGAGAATTCATGAAAAAAAAAAAAATCCCGATGGAAATTCTGGTAAAAACACTGAACATCACTGAAAAATGAAGCGATGAAAAACTGAAAATAATATTAACACCTAGACTTGATACGTGACACACACAGTAATATACAGTGTGGTCTGAAATTCTGCGACCGAGTTGTACCAATTTTGAGGTCCAGATTTTGCACTTGATCCCATTTCTCCATATAGTCAATGATAAACTAGGCAGTAAATGCATTCAATGGTCAACACTGAAATAAAACGAGAAAGTGAAAGTTTGCCAAAATAACAAACATGTAATCAGTCATCAAACATTATTCCACGGACCTCAAAACAACAATCAGGTATAGCCTTGCCCATACAATCAGCCGTACGTCTTTGTCATCTGTAGACCACTCATTACGCCTTGTTCCACAAATTTGTTGATCACCATATCCGTTCCTGCTTTTTGTGTGTTCACTGTTGTTTTGGTTTGAATGAAATCATATCCTATATTATATTGATGGCTCACTGTGAACTGTATAAAACTTCCTCCGTGGAGTAACCCCCACTGATAATCTGAATAGATAGCGGATCAACAAGTACTTTGGCATTTTCATTTTCTCTGCAATTCAATTGTAAGGAATAGCAGCCTGAGGAGTTGACACACAAAAAGTAGAATGGATGCGGGGATTTGCGAAAATGGAGGAATTAGATACAACATGTGAAATACAGATACCAAAGTATCACATAATCAACATTACTTATGCTCTCTTATACACTGATAACACAAAGGAAGGCATATTAATTTTGCACCGCACTAATATCGAGTTCAATCCTCATAGGGTACTACATAAAAAATGCCTCTTGCTAAACTGGGCTAAATCTAAGAAAATCAATATCCTCTCTTCCCCATTATTTTTTTTTTGACTACCATAGAAAAAAAAAAAAAAAAAAAAAATGAAATCACTAAAAAGGTACTTCTCTGTTATCTATGGTGATATACTAGAATATCAATCCATTTGGATATCTGGTGCCAGATTTACCCCCCCCCCTTTGTAAATCTGATGCCAGAGATCCAACCAGATTGTGGTATATCACTACTTATATCTATGCCATTTATTGCACCTTTTGGCGCCATTCCACTGCCCCCCCCCCCCGCATCTGTTCTGCTTTTCAAGTGTTAACTGTTTCTGGGACGGCAGATCATATAGATTGTTAACTGTTAAGTGATGGAAACTTGCAGCATTCAACTCCCCAGAGGAGTAAACCTGCCAATAATCCATGTAATACAGTGGATCTTTCAGCAACATACTCCTTAGTATCATTAAAAAGTGTTCCTGCATTTCAACAGCAAGGAATAGCAGCCTGAGGAGTAAACACACAAAAAAAATGGAATGGATATGGGGATCCGGAAAATACAAAATACATACATACAAAAGACATGTTTTCTTTATATTTAAAATGCCTAAAACATATTTAAAATGATTTTTAAATTTATATTTTCACACCCATTACTGAATTTTATCGAAATCATGTTATCAAAATACTTTGAAAAAAATCATACTGAAAATACTTTAAAGCGTGTTCAGCTAAACACTGGATCGTTTTGAGACCTGTTGGGATATTAATTGTTGCAACATTAAATTTGATCCCATATTCTCACACATATTCAACTGAAAACAAGTATTTTATTTCAGTATACACACAAACACGATTATCAGAACATCAATTATCTGAATTTTAGATTATCCAAACAAGATTTCAAGGTCCCGTAATTGTATTCAGCATGGCTTCCTTTTTTTATGATTGGATCAGTAATCCAAGCAATCAATTATCCAAATAAAATACTCCCCGCCCATCTTGAACGGATAATTGAGGTTTCTGTGCGTGAATATATATATATAAATCCATATAAGAAAGTTCCACTTGTGGTACTGCCAGATCAGATTCGGTAAGAAAAATCCCCTTGAACATCTTCCGAGAAGCAGTTAATAATTGATTTGCATAACATAGATGATAGAAACTAATAAGAAAAAAAACTAAATTTTGTATGCAAGATCTTTAGTTAAAATCTACATAGTATATTCTTAAATGCTCCAAGACTGGAAAAACTTTCTATGTTAAAAAAAGGAATTTTTTTCAGCGACATCTTCAATGCAATGAGTTGTGATGTTATTTCTGTTTATTCTCAAACTAGATGGTTACCTTTGATTGTATTCAGATTGTAAAAAGCACAAACACATTACACTTGATGAAAGGGAATACAGAGTTATACTGAAAAAGACCTTGGAATTTACACTTTCCTGTACTCCATGACACAGATCGCTTTTGGGTTGACAAAAATCTGGTTTGATTTTTGTCATCACAATCAATTGGTTTGTACAAATTAAATGTTTGGGAAGCTAACAAAAAATAGACTTTGAACATGTCAACATTTGTACGAGTCATATCACAAAGAACTTTTTTTAGCAAGAAAATTTGGAACATACATTACTTTTGCCACTTTTCATGAACATGCAGAAGAAGTAGCACTCGAGGCAGGGCAAACAGTGTAGCTGCACAGTGCCCCCCAAGATTCTAGCTCCCCCCATATTTCAATGATGTTTTTTTTTTTTTTTAATTTTTTGTGGATAAAGTAGTAAAATGTCTAGACAAAACTTGAGGATTTATTATGTTACATCAAAATAGATAATTGATACATAACGGCTTTATGTTAAATTAAACATAATTTCATGAGTATTTCATTTTTGTTTTGATTTGTTTGAAAATAATAGCTGAATAGAGAACCCCCCCCGCCCCGACCAAAATGTTTAGCATTGGATCCCATCAATGTGAAATTCGGCCCTCACTGGAAGATTGCATTCCTCTACCAACACTAATAGAATGTCTTAATACCATTCTCTATGTATGATAATCTCATTTATAAAAAAATGTGTTGGAGGCAGAAACAAATGTCAAAGTGAATGACTTTTTTTTTGCACTACCTGACCCAGGGATTAAATGCACAACTGCCAGGCAGGTTACTTGATATGCTTAACAAATGGTTTTATCCTTTATATACCCATAGATAAATCAGTATATAATAATGATAATTCAAAATTTCAAAATCAGACAGATAAAAAACAAAACAAAACAAAACAACAAAAAAAACAAACAAGTATCATAAGTTCAATGATGCATACACCATCCATGATAGTAGTAGCAGGAGGAAGAAGAGCAAGTCGTCTTTCTCCGAGTTGCTATAATTCTCATACTTGTAAAATATGGAAATATTCTGTGAGCATCATTTTCAATAAAAATTGTAAATGGCTATTCTTCGCGTTTTTTGCATTTTGTTCAGTTTTTTCTTTTAATCACAAAAATACGGACCTCAGACTTTCTATTATAACATAATAAGCAGCTGGTAAAAAAAAAAAAAAAATTGATTAGAATAGATTTCTTTTAATGATGTCACACCTTTTCCTTCCTATGTTAACATTACTGGTACAGACTGACCAAATTCCATCAATTTATTTTGATTTTTAGTCTCTGCTTGTATTACAATAGATGCAACAATAATCTACCACTTAAAATGTACTGTGAGAAGTTGACCAACCATGTATTTTGTGTGGCTATTGAAATACTAATGAAATAGTGTAGTGATTCAAGTCTGAAACCAAAAGGTCATCAAGTACATACATGAATAATGGTAGAAGAAAAAAAAGTTATATATGTACACCTGTGTTCAAGACTGATAATGGAATCAAACCAGAAACAACTTGATACTTTTTCACCTGTGATGAATGTTGCAAGGTCTATGAGAGCAAAATTCTTTTTTTTTTCAGACCAAAATTGGAAAAGGTTGAAAGCATTCATAAAGAGAAAGGGGAGGCAAGAGAAAGATATTTCCAATATTTATATTTCTGACCTATTTTTCATGACATCATAATATAGAATGTTGACAAGTCATAAGAGAATACTTTTGGAAATTGTTTTTTTTATATGGCCTCATATTCTGGTGACACTTTTTATTGAAAGTTGATCACAAAAGTGAGGTGAAATATATTTTTCTTTCCCCTTCTATGGATCAAAAGTGAGAGGGAATATAACAAGATAAATGTGATGCTAATGATTTTACTATAGAAATGCACTGAATATCAGGAAGAAAAGGATTTTGAGAAGTCAGGAATAAAGGCATGTTATCCACAAAATAAGGCTTTCATATATTGAATTTATTACAAATAATTTTTACTATAGAAATGCGTTTCTATTTTGGATAAAATATTGAAATTTCAACGAAATCCTGTAACTTGCCAATAATGTTAGAAACCAAAGTCAAAAATTGTAGAAACAACATCTCGGGTTTCTTTTAAAATCTATAATAATGGTCAGGTAAGTCACTCAAAAGAAATTGTCATGAGACCAGCATCTTTTAGCAGTATACCGTGTTGGGGTTGATCAACTAAAAAATTGGAAAAAGGGGTAATCAATGGATAAGCTGCCTCCCCGATCTCTTGCTGGCTCATTAAAGAGTTCAAATTTTGAAAAAACAAGTGCAAATGCAATCAGATACAAACTAAGGGACTTAGTATAAACTTAGATTGTAAATCCTGCACCCTTCCCAAACAAAAAATCTTGTTGGGGGGGGGTATGGGAATAGGGGGAAAAAAAAGTCTTTATTAGACATAATATAGCTCCATTGGTTCAGTCTAGGTACAACCAGCCATACTTGAAAACTAGAAACTAAAGTTTTTGCTCGGAGTTTGAAATAGTAATTCTTTTCAATATGAAACTATGGTTCTCTACACAGATCATAGTTTTTCTCAGACAGATGGAGAAAAAGAAAAAAAAAACAAACTATATTTACTTTCTTAGAGATACAGGCCTCCCCATTACAGCACGGTTCAAATTATGACGAACGTGAATGATGAAACCCAAAATATTAATCAAGCTTCAAAATAGCTAGATATAGCCCCAAAATAGCTGTATTGATAGTGGCTCAGTTATAACGTGTATCATTCTTAGACTCCATGGAGTAATGTATTAAAGTCCCAAAATAAGATACAAGATCTTAATTTCTAAAAAAAAGTATTAATATTACTAAAATCAATTCATCTAGAAAGCATCAAGAGAGTGCACGCCATTGTCAGCCCTATTGCTGTTAAAAACAGTTCTGTGAAAATCAGTTCTCAATAGTCAGGATGCAGGGTAGGTGACTGAAAATTCCTGGATCCACCCCAAAATTTAATCAATTTTTCCTCAGCCTATGGCTCAGTCTGCAACAAAATATCATTGGAATTCATGGAGAACTTGTGGAGATATTGTGTGCTGTGATGTTAAGATATATTTACAATGCAAGGGAGGTAACTGCACATGGATTTGCCCCTAAGTTTAATCACTTCTTCCGTAGTCCGATGCCCACCCATCAACAAAATTCGATTGAAATTCGAGATACCATGTGGACAGACATGAATAGATGCATGAACTTTTGATCACATTAAAATTACATATTGACCAATTTTTTGTGGAAAAAAAAAAAAAAAAAATGAAATTTCGTTTATTTCATCGAATCATCGTAACACTAAGTAACATCGTCAGCAGAGCGAAGTGTCATTTTAAGACCTATGAGTGGCAATATCAAATAAATATACGGAAACTGAAAATAGATAAGCATTTTGAAAAATCGGCTGATTTTTTCATTTTTTTTTTTACACTCCTTGATCGGAAGATTTCAAATTTCGGTTGGCTACAAACCGGCTATTTCCGGTTAGCTCTGGCTAATTTTTTCCGAAGCAGCAATGACTGATTTTGGAGATAAAGACGGGGGAACAACTTACATATTTCATTCTAAGGTCGATAGTATTAAATTAAGTAGCAAAAACATTTTAAAATCCCAATTATTTTAATTTGTTGGGGTTAAAATAGTCTAACGTTAGAACTGGAAATAGCCATTTTTATAGCCAAAGTTGACCGGAAGTAGCCATTTAATAGTTAGCCTACATTTGGACTCATCAATTTCAAACGAAGGCTTACCCTATTTTTTTAACAAGATCTAATACGTGGTGATAAAAGTGTGTAATTTTTGTTAAAATATACCCAACTAATTTGTTTGAGGAAACAAAACCAGATTTTTTTCTTCTTTTTCTGCCGGAAGAGGAGAGAAGGGAGAAATAAGCGATAAATTCTTATTTCGGACGGAGTGAAAAGTTATAGTAAAAAATATATGTAATTTCGGTAGAATTTTTAATTTTTATAATTCCAAATCAAAAACTAATGAAAAGTAAAAGATTTCTGGCCTTAAAAAGTTTTTTTTTTTTTTAAACTGAATTGAAATCAAAACAAAATTGTTACGGCTTCTGTCATTCTGGATATATTGAAACTCGACTAGTTACGCCTGGCATCTATTATTGTTTCTGATACAATTTTTAACCAAATTTTATTTAACTTCAAAAAGGAACAAATAAATTTTGTTAAAAAAAATCAAATCAATAAAACTATTTAAAATCATAAAGTAATTTTTTACACCTTCAATCTCGTTTTATTTTTCTACCGATTCACGAGTTAAACTCAATTTATTTTTAAATTGTTCATAGTAGTATTAAATTTGCTGCTAAAATGTACTTAAAAGAGAAAAAACTAAAAGAAATGAAATAAGCTTAAAAAAAAAACTCATAAAAAGTGTTAATGACTTTTCTCAAATAGATTTTTAAAAATGGAGCATTAAAATGAATCTGTAAATCGGAGGAATTTTAAATGAATTTCAAGTGAATAAATTGAAATACACACTAAAAAAACTGTATAATCATAGAAGTTAATATTTTGGGTGAAATAATGAAGTCAAAAAGGATACAAATTATTTAAGACAAGAAATAAATAAATGAAGTTATGACTAAAAAAAAAAGATACTATTTTTGTATACTAAACCATTTAAAATTAAGATAAATAAAATTATGATTAGACCTAGTTAATTACAAATTTTTCTTGTAATAAACCATTTAGATAAAAAATGAAGTCATGGCTATTTAAAACAATAAATGAAAATAGTAATTAAGTCATGACTAATTAAAAAGAAAAGTTTAAAAAAACAAACATATAAAAAACAAATATGATAAATGATTAAGGCCCCCATGTCAGGCAACTCTAAATTACTCCACTGGAAATGAATAAACCAAAAGAAAGATCAAGGCTATATTTAACTTGAAAAATATTTACAGAGATAGATGATGAAACGTAAAATTTAGGTCGGGATTCATAAATGTTTAAACTTATAGGGTAAAAAAAATGAAACTAATGCCAACCACCCTGAGTTTTACTTTTAAATTAAATGTACACTCTTTTGTTTTATGCAAAAACCTAACAGGATAACTTTTAATCATAACTGTTTCATTTTTTAGACATTTTATCAATATGTATTTAATCTTTCCCATGTATTTGATGTACAAGCGGACACAAAATAAGGGTCCAGTTTAGCAGTACACTGGCATTGTGAATTGAACATCGACTATCAGAAGGGGCACAGAATGAGGGTCGAGTTTTGTATTACACGTACATTGTAAATTGAACCCTCACTTTATAGCCAAGCCAATCATTCACTTACTTCCACTTTAAAACTTAATTTTCTTCATGAATTCAACATTTCCAGAAAAAACAAATGTCAGATCTAAGAAAAACAGTTTATATTGTACAAGAAAAATATTTTTTCATTATTTCTTCCGTACATTTGCTCAAGCGAATCTTAACTCTTATTTATTTATTGACAAAATTCATATAATACTATTGCTATAACAGATTTTTTCCAAGTAATTTTGTGTTTTTAATCAATTAAGACCTTCGTTTCTCCCAGAAATTCGACAGTTTTAAGAGAAATTAAATTTTCAAGGTTTTAGGAGGAGGGGAATTTATGAAACTGGGCCCTTACTTTAAATCTGTCGTACGAAACTGTGAATGTGAAGTATTCGATTATTTTCTTTACTACCATTATTACTTCTGATTGTAAAGGTGAAGGACGTTATTTAAGCTCTTTTTATGGAATTAAAATGTTTTACCAAGATGATGAAAAAAACCCCAATTCTTGCTTAAATACAGCATTCAGTAATTTTTTTACTGAAATATTTTGCTTGAAAACCCACCCCCCACGATTCAAATCCAGATTCATGGCTAACAATATCTAAAACAGAAATTTTCAGAAGTTAAAATATCTATTTCCATAAATTTGATTCATTCTTTTGGGATCTTATCATACAAAATATGTTTGTGTCTGGCTTTAAAAATGGTTAAATTTCACTCCCATTTTCAGATAAACTGAAACATAAAATGATGGCTTTTATTTTCATAATTGCATCAATATATGAATTAAAATTGAGTAAGTATACTTTTGGAGCCTTTGTACAAGTTCTTAGAGCACACACACACACATTATATATATATATATATATATATATACACACACACACACACACTTCTCTCTCTAGCTTTACCTGAAAATGTCTAGCCATTTTCAGCAATTTAAAATTGCCAGTATAGAAATGGCAACATTATATGTTATAGCAAAGATAGCCAAATGCCATTTCATCGTTTTCTTCCTTATATCTTATATTATAACCTTAAGATTTGAATATGCTCATAAAAAATAAAATCGACAAGTCATTTACTTGTAAATAATTTTACATTTTTACTAATGTTTTTTCATTGTTTACCTTCTAAATTTTTAAATGTTTTTTTTTCATCACAACATAGTCTGATGGCTTCAAGTGTGATTTTTTTTTCAAATAAGATGAAATTGAATAGAAGTCAAAAATTGATTTGGTTTACACTGCTTAATCTGAAAAAAATTGATAGAATAATTGAGTCTTTTGCTTCTCCCACATAAAGTGAACTTAAGGAGACAGAAAAATATCTCCAGTTTTGTTAACTTTTATGAACATTTGAAATGAAATAACAAGATTTATTTGTTTCTTTTCTTCACTTACTCTTGAGAGTTGTATCTCCCTTACAGAAAACTAACTATTAAAAAGAACCTATATTACCACACAAGTATTTTCTCAAATACCCACAGCTCAATACCAACTCATATTACATCAGATGTATCTTCAGTTGGTCATTTGTGAATTTATTTACACACACACACACACATATATATATATATATATATATATATATATTCAAATCCAATAATTTCAAAATTGAGTCCTAACTTAATTTTTCTCATTGGTTTCATTTTTACTAATTCAGATACCTACCTGTCTATTTCTCTCCCGAGACAAATTGTTTAATAGTGGGCTTCAATTTTACTTTCAAAAACTTGGTTTTGAGCCAAATTCGAGACACATAACTATATATTTATCAATTTTGTATATATTTTTTCCAACAAGCATGTTCCTAATGTAAAAATGAAAAAAAGACAAACTTCCCCACCTTCTTTGAGTTTTGAGAGCCCAAAGGAAGTTTCGTACACTAAATGGAAACAATTTAAGGACAACTATTAATTAAATTTAAAGTAAACTTTCGATTTCATGTATTTCTTGACTATTTTAAAACGATTCTTGAAAGGTTTTAGAGGGCATTTTTTCGTTTGTGTACTTAAATTTTTAATCGTTGTCGAAACAGACTACGGATGCACAAAGGGGACAGAGTTGATTACTAATCGAACATTAACCATACCAAGAATTTATTCAATTCAAAACGTAGAGTTACGAAATATTTAATTATAATAGTGTTTTCTCTATCTTTATACAATCAAACATTTATTTATATTTATCTACGGTTATATACGGTTAGAGCCGATAAGTGTCTAAATCCAAAAAAATAAAATCATAAAACAAACATAACCCTTTCTTTCATGATAAATAGATAATTGAAGTAAGATAGCATTTTGACTTTTAGTCAAAATTTCAGTTTTTTTTAAATAGAATTTCTTTCTCGTTTGTACGGTTTGAGTTTTCTACTTTTTGTTCTTGCCTGTTTGTGCTTCCGTAGTCGATTTCGGCAATGGTTAAATGTCATTGTTATGAGTACACAAAAAGAAAGAATGCCATATTTTTAAAGAATACAAACATTTTATTTCACTCACCTGTGCCAATCGTGTATATCCATTTCCAGAATATTGACATTGAACTAATGAATAGAAAATAGATTTCTTATTAGTCCTTCTTAGATAGAGTGGTATGTGCATGATTCAAAAAGGCCGAAACCTTTTTTTTCTTCTTCCTTTTTCAATATCAATCAGCGACAATGTCAACTGGAGACAATAGAAATAATCCTGGCAAACATTAATTAAAAAAACAGCGATTTGTTTCTATTTTTCAGCTTTTTTTAGCTTTCTTTACGCAAAAATTTTGCGGTCGGTTTTAGGTTCGTATATAAATGTTTCATTACGCATTTGTTCGCCGAGGTCGCTTATGTACATAATCAGTCTTCTACATAAACAATACAATAAAAACGATTAAGTGTCAAAATTTATCGAAAATTACTTATAAACTGGAAAACATCTTTAAAAATTGTCGTCTATGATCAAAAATGATCTTGAATTTGAAACTTTTTCAAATTCAATCAGAAAAAATGATTATTTTTGACATTTTTGCAATAATTTTTGACACTGTCAAAGTGCATTTTTCCTGTTATCAAGCGGCCATACCAGGACGCCACCATGCGTTTATATTTACAATAATATTGATGCAATTTACCGTTTAAAATTACCTCAAGTTTCAAATAAAATCACATTTCATATTTGCATTTTATTGGTTACCAAATTAATTTTCTTTGTTTTTCACTATAATAACATTTCTACTATTAAAAAAAAATAGATGATAGGTGCATAAGCGACCTCTGATGCCCGTGCCCGTCAATAGAAAATATTATTGTTTATTGTATATTTACGAGAAAATAACGTTTTAAAAGACTTAGCAGCTCTTCATTCGAATTATTTTTATAGATTTTTTATTCACTTCTTATTCTTCTGGTGGAATTAAAATATGAAAAAAAATAAGGATCAGATTAATTGTTAAGTATCTAAGCGACTATTACTTGTTGCCATGGTAACAGAATCCATGCCTTTTTTTGTTGTCCCTTTTTTCCATGTGATTTTCTTGTTTTTGTCTGCGACTGAAAAGGTAGACGTTTTCGTTTATACAACAAAAAATATATAAGAATGGGAATCATATACAGAAAATAATTGGCTTTCATTTTCAATTTCCATCAACTGATTCTGAACTGGTTCGTTTCGTTTTATTTAATTTCTTGCTGAAAGTTGACATTGACTTGATTGAATTGACAATACAGTATTGACAATACTGAGTGTCCATGAAGTCCTTATCTATTTTTTGTATATAAACAGACATTGTGTTAAAAAAAAAGTGTAGATTTTATGTACATTCTACAACAATGCTTTAGTTTACAATACTTAGTGTCCATAAGATCCGTGTATATTTTTGTATTCAAACAGTATAATAAAATAGAGACTTTATAAAAAAAATTTCACAATACTGAGTGTCCATAAAGTCCTTATCTATTTTTAAACAGTACGCATTTATGAACACCTGATTCTTTTTTTAGTTTCATTTACAATACTGAGTGTCCATAAAATCGTTATCTATTTTTGTATTCAAACAATGTAAATAAATAAATCGAGATTTTATGGACACTCCAGTACTCTATTTTATTTTATCTTATTTTTTTTACAATACTATACTGGGTGTCCATGAAGTTCTCATCTATTTTCCTTCAAACAATAGAGACTTTATGGACGTCTTGTCTACTTGATAAACGGTTTTTGTTTTAAAATTAATTTTTTTTAATCATACCATATCTCAAAAAAAAATGTAAAAGGTACATGGAATATACGAATTTAGAAACAATTGTTAATTCTGTCTTTTTTTCTGTGTATTTACACCCCGAATAATACATCTTTAAAACCTTTCACGTTTTTTGGATTATAACATAAAAACAGTGTTAAAAGAAACACTCCTTATTTTCACAATGATAGAATAATTATATTTTTAATTACTAAAGAAAATACTGGAATTCATTTACCCAGCAAAAATAAAAACTCAGAAATGAAGAAGTCTTTGGTAAGTTAATGTCAATTGAATGAAAAGTTGACAATTGGATATTCTTAAAAAGACGTTTTACATTTTAAAATTCTTGAGGAAATTTCACCTTACTTGAAAAGAAATTGAAAATGTACATGAAATATATGACAATTGATAAATTATTGTTCTATTTTTGTCTTAATTTTAATTTAACTTACTGACACATGTTTAAATTCTGGATAAGGTAGACGGGACATAGATTTGATCCTAGTCCTCGATTTTACAAAAAAAAAAAAAAAAAAAATTTAAATCGACCAAATTAGCTATGGAGGCCCCAAATAGAATTCAGCAAACGTCCCAGATATACAATTCTTTTTTTTTTAAACAGAATTTTATTTCACTCAGAAGACGAATATTTAAGAAGCAAGGCAAAATAATGTAACAAACAATTTTATTTATTTATGATTATTTAATTTATGTATTTATTTACAGTTGTGTAACACAGTTATGGGTAAACTACAGTCTCAGTAAATTCCAATTGGGACCATCATCGGTAAGTTGTACCAAAAGGTCAAAGTAGATGGTAACCTTGATATCTGGTTAAAAAGAATTAAACCTTTATCAAAAACTTCATTTTAGTTTTCAATAATAAAAAAATAAAAACTATGGATTCTTTCCCACATTTTTTTTTTTTTTTTCAATAAAAATGTCAGAATACTCATGTTTGATGTACATCTTTTAATTTTTAAATTCAAGTTCACATCCAGGAATCTAACTTGCGACTGATGGAATAGCCACTTCAACGTAGTATTGCTCTTACCATTTAGCTAAGCAGCAGCAGTTCGCATTTTTTAAAATTGTTTGTTCTATTTGTTTCTGTGTAATAATGGGAGATCATTTCAAATAAAAGTTTCTATGTAATATAATATAATTTACAATTTTGTCAGATCATACATATCCATTTCTTGATAACATATATATATATAAAACCAAAATGACTTACTGAAAATACAACTTATAGATGTAACATGGTTTAGGATTTTGAGGTGCAAGTATTTTAGAAATTTTATACTTATTCAGTATAAGTTACTTTCTTTTTATAGGGTGTTTTTAAACATGTCAATTGAAACAGTTTACTGTTTTATTCAATAGGGAGTTCCAGTATGAAAGGGATCTTGATGTTATAAATCAGAGACAACAAAAAATTGAACCCTGTAAGTATGAAAAAAAATTTTTTAGCATTGGCAACTGGGATGTTGCTGCAGATTTGGGCCTAGGGGCTTGGCTCTTTGAGCCTGCCTCCAACAATTAGTGCAATGGTTCCCAACTGTGAGGCCGCAGACATTGTGTAATGTTAGTAAAAAGTGCAGTTGATGAATTACTATTCATGAAGCTTTTGGGCCCGCCCTAAATCGCACCCGTCCCTCCGCTCAGCTATGCCACAGATTGTCAAAAAAGTATATATTACGTAGTAGGGAGTCTTTTTGCTTTGAGTTAGTAATCCTTGTTGAAAAGCGTTATGTATCTCTAAATTGTCATCATTGTGATTGTCAAAAATGGAATTTATAAGATAGAGAGATAGAGGCGATATGTTATTTAAAAATGTTGTCCATTTTGCCTCTATGGAAGCACATACATTCAAGTTATTTACTTTGAGTGCATAGAGTACATAAAAATCAAAAGGAACTTTTATTGTGTCTCTTGTAAAGCAATTATCATTTTGAAAATCTTTTTTGAGAAAAACAAAAAATATATCAATCTTGTTTTAATTCACACACCATGAAATCATTTTTACCCGTGCCTTATCTTGCTTATTGCTTTGAAGATATTTTCCAATTTCTGCTGGATTTTATTTTTCTTGTATCAAACTAAAAAAAGTCCCATATCATTTTTAAAAAATTATTTATCTATATAAAAAAAGACTTTTTTGAAAAATGACAGTATTTTTCAGCTGCCCTCCTGTCATAGGTTACTGACATATTCATGGGTTATAAATGTTTAAACACTAAGTTTCAACCAAAAAAAAATCAATATGAATTATGGAAATTCTTCTGTATTTTCTATTTTTATGAAATTCGTCTGTATGAACTTCTGCTTTCTCAAGCAAAAGGACTTTTCTAAACTGACTAATGTGTTACAGAAGGCACAATAAGTTACTTTTAATTTTCCTTTACTCTCTACACTCAAAGTAAATATCCTATCTGTGCTTCCATAATTCGAAATTAATAACATTTGGACATGAAACTCAAAGACTGCCCATATCAAGAATTAATATTTGCTTCATTGCCTTTGGCTACCATGGAAATGACTTAATTACTGTAGCCTCACCCTCAATCCACCCTGTGTGATCCAAGGGAGACAACCGAATTAAGGCACCTGACAGTGTTGTCAAATATGGTTTGTTGTTTATGGCTAACACTACCTTCAAAATAGCTAAAATAAGCTAGATTTTTCAATTTCCTGCTAAAAATCTCATATGAACTCATTTGATGTCCACTTGTAAAAAAATTTTCATTTGGACTCCATAACAGATTATTTATAAAAATTGTGCATTTACTTTTGTTAAACTTACAAATTATTTGTTTGAATGGCCAGATTTTTGACTATCATATATTTTTATCAGCTAAAATGGTGAAAATCATCCAGACCTAGCCAAAAAATGGCCAATTTGGAAACCTGACATCGAACAAGAAATTACCCTGGCTATTTTGATGTATACACACCAGGTGGAATCAGCTTCAGATCTCTGCATCTGGCTATTGCTAGTGAAGTTTATCCTCACTGAGTGTTCCAATATGGTGGCTTTGTATGACAATAGGCAAAGATATGTAAATGTTGTAGAAAATAGAAATGTAAATATCTCCCTTCTTTATATACACACATGAACCATCAACTAGAACTCACTAAAACTAGTGTCAGCATAAGTTTCTCTCAGTTTTTAAGTTGGTCCAGGCTGGCTGGCTATATATATGTCACGCATACAGGCCGCACCAATGAAGCTAGAGGGCTGAAAATTTCAACATTTATAACTTTATGTCAACAAAAAAAATTTTGTCCCCCCCCCCTCATTTTAAATGGGGGTTCAGTTAGCAATTTAAGGTTAAGCTAAATTGGTCCCTAGTTTGTGCCTGCTTGTTTCTTGGAAAGTCAGACTCTTTAGTGATTATTGCCCAACAAAAGGTGAGAGAAGTAACTCATTCATTGATCACCCCTTGTTCCTATGTTCTAATTGATCACCCCAAAGCACGCTGCCAAGAGATATTGGTCCCATGACGGTTTCCATGGAGTGATCAACCAAATATAGATACATCTATATTTTCCTTTTCTTGAATTTTTAATAAAATTTCCAAGTCCTCATTCAAGGGTGGCATATTTTCTTTCTGTCTTAGCCGTTATTAATGAATATAACCATCTAGGGGAGTGTTAAGATTTCTTTCGTCATTTTTTTGTACCCAACAATATAGAAAAATTTTTCTTTAATTTTTATTTTATTTGTTTTTTCGTAATTCTCGCCATGACTTCGAATTCTTGGGTTGTTATTCAAAAGAGATTTTTTTTCACGTTATAACCTCCCTTAGATTGTTTTTGCATGGCAGACGACAGTTTTTGAAGCACCGGCTTGAAAAAAAAAATTATCAGAACAATCACCCCCAGCTCTATTCTCAGCCAAATTTAATAATAAATCAATAAAGATTTGGTATATATATTTCAAAAAGTATTAAATGGTCTTTTTTGGGGATAATAAAAACCAAGAATTGACTTTTGAGAAATACGAATACGAAACCAAGTATGACAATCGTTGTACAGAGTTACCTCCCTTGTCAAGTTGATTATTTTGACTTTTCTGGCACATTTTTGGTTGATGAAGTTGTGTGTGATTTCTATAATAATAAATGAATATAATAATAAATAGCAGCAATACCATCATCCGATAAGATTGAATTCTTTTATAAGAATAATTTTTGATTTTAAGAATAAAAAGAAGCATATCAAATCATCTTTAATTTTAATTTTCATTAGTTTATGATGAGGAAGACGAGGGGAAACATTAAAATTTCTTCCAAAATTGATTTTAATTGACAGAAAAAAACTGATGACAATTCTAGGATCAAATGTCGAATCCAGATTGAATTGAATGGAGGATTCAGTTCAAAATTCTCTGAAGGTTACTAACTATGATGGACACTTGGAGAAGGCCAGGGGGTACAACAGCTTAAGTGTTTTGACTATAACCAAGATGAGGACATTGGTCTGAGTAAATCAGTGTTAATGATGAAAACAAAAATCAATGAGCATTTAAATGTGATCCATTTACTACAGAAGAAACAGGATTTTCTCCGTAGAATTTGCAATCCAACTACTAGAAAATTACTGCAGAAAATATTTTTATATTCATTTGTGCCAAGTCCATGATTTATTCATTCTGGATTGTTTTAAAATATTCATATTATATTTTTTGAGATAATTTTTTGGATAATTATTTCTGGTACATGTGCAGGCTATGGTGGTTCATTTATGCAAGGTACGGATATGCTATTTTCTTATTTTTTCAAGATTTAGATAAAAGATCTATTTTTTAGAAATAATTTTTTTAGATAATTAGTTCCAATTCACACACAGGTTATGGTGTTTCATTTATGGGAGGTACGGATGTCCCATTTTATTCAAAATAAAATCATGAAAAAATATAGAATTGGTGATTATTTTGACTTCAGTAAAAATTCTCTCCTATTTTTTATCCTTTTAGGTCTGGGAATGCGAGTACATTTCAAGTTTTGCAATTAAGTACAACAAACAATCATTGGACAAAATAAGAAAATAAAGGAGGAGTTTCAAAGTTTATGGATGGAAAGAGGAGACATAATTGATTTATAAACCATGTCCCTAAAGTCCTTCACACAGATGTGATGTCCAATGAAAAGTATAGAACTGCTTCCTTTGAAAATGATGAAATTGAAGATCCCGTTTCTAGAGTTAAAGCTATTGGCATTCTTCTTGATTTAAGTACAGAACACTTTCTGCTTGACAAATCAGATAAGGAGAATATTGTTAAAAAATGCAGAAAGGAAATCTCCTGTGGCTGGGAGAACATCTCAGCCACATGCATGTATAGTCAAAAAATTCCCAATAAAACGAAAAATAAGAAAAACGTTGGGAGCTTTACTCATGTGTGTAGTACCATTAGTCAGAATGACCTAAAGAACATGAAATTCTTGTTTTCCAATTCTCTGAAATACATGCTCTCACCAAACACTCATGACTATAAACCTTCTAATGCTGTTTATCGAACTATGAAATTTGCTGATTCCAGTGTAGATGTGACTTGCCACAAGCAGCTGGCTCTGAAAAAGCCAACCATTTTACTTCCATTGAATAAATCCAATACCATACCAAAAGACATTCTTATATTAGCGGAGAATAAACAAAAATCTGTTTATTCATCTGTTACACAGAACATCCACACGAATCAAGATTCTTGTTTATCCATACCTGATATCACTGGACTACATATCACGGGTGACTGTCAGCTAATTCAAGCCAAGAACTCTCTCAAGAGTGACTGGAATACGAAATGCAGAAGTGCCGAAGTGAGAAAACAAAAGCTTCAGAGTATTGCTGAAAAAACAATCCTTTCTGATTCTAAGAAACAGCAACTCATAGAACAAAATAAATCTATGATTTCCAAACCAAAACCAAAATGGGATCAAACCCTCTCGGTTGTCAAGCTGAAAGTCCTTGCTGATCAGAAAAAAATCACTACCTCACAACATTGTATCAACTTGAGAAGGTCTCCCAGTTCTCTTACCCTGAAGGATAAATCATTTAACTGCAGAAAAGAACAGAAAATGAAAAAGTCGAACGGTGATATGTATAAGGATCGCCCAGCACAAAGCGATGCATTTAAGAATCAAACACAAAATGATTTTGATTCAGGGGTGAAATCAGACGTAGTTGTGATGGGCACAAAACCGTATGTATCCCTTGGGAAAAATTTATCTCCTCTCGTCACAGGGAAAAGAATGCCTGTATGTCCTAGCATTCAGTTCTGATTATTAAATGAGGAACTAAAATTTTTTGAGATGAAGAAAATTTCCAAAATGCTTGATTGTTTTTAGCTTTGAAATGAGTTGTGAATATTTGTGCTTTTCAAAATTCAAGCATATCTCCAGCCTTACTGTGCACTACAAAAATTTAAACTCGGGCGAATATTTCCAAAATTTATCGTTCTAATCTTTTAAATGAATCATACGTGCATTTATCCTGATCGTAAGTTATACACATTGTTACCTCAACAAAACTGTTTTGAAAAAAGATTAAAATTAATCCGTGTTCGTAGATAATTTTCAGAGCTGAACTCCTCTCGCGTCTGATGAAGTCTTACTAATTCCAGTCCGTGTTGTTAGTGGATTACATTCGGATCTTTTTCACTGCCTGAATCCTGACTTCCTATTTTGTAGTCTAATGGTCTCCTTGTGAACTTGAACTTGAACCCCTCTTTCTACCTTCAGACAAGCCACAGACTGATCGGGGTTTTGACACTGTGCTCTGATAACTGCCTTCTCATCACGATCGGACATCATCTTGCGTCTACCAATATCCGTTCATGGCTCCATAGCTTTCTGGGTCACGCAAAAAAAAAAATTCACAACTATCTGACTTGAATTAAGTTTCTCGGGATGTTGAAGTTCTCAACAATCCTACCCTGTTCAAAATCGGACAGCTTTGGTCTGTTTCCCCATACTGTGTACACTTGACACCACTTTTAATAGCAACGGAAACCAATAAACTGAACTTTGAACCCTCTATTTCATGTTCATTGTCTATAAGTTTCAAGTTTAGTGACAATGAAAATTTTCAATGATTAAAACTCATCTCATGATCATTGCTCAACTCTTTACCATTCGACAATGTTTAAAAAACTTGGGCAACGCCCGTTCCATAGGTGCTTATTTGGAAGGGGTCAGGCTTTACAGTGTAGAGCAGCCTGCCATAATTGTCATGTGCAATAATTCTACATCCATCGTACAAAACAATGGCTTCGAAATATTTCAGTTATTTCTCTTGGGTGTTGATATTCTATATCTAAATTTAGATAATTCTAAAGAGTAAAAATCAAGGGAGATAATTTATAGAAACTAAGAAGAAAGATCTCTAATATTTAATATTCTATTTATGTTGGTTAGATTTCTCAAGAACCGCTGATTCAAAAAACTTCAAACTTGACACTGCACAGCATAGTATGCTAACTAATGTACTTGGGAAAACTTTGTGCAATGGCCAGTTATCAAGTAATCACAGTGAATACATAGAGAGATTTCTTAAATTTTAATTAGATGACCTAACTAAAAATCTCAAAGGGTTATGAGTTTATTCCAGTTAGTTCCGTTAGCCCCCATGAAGAGCGTAGGCCATTGACTAAGCTCTGCCTTTGCACTTGACTTTGAGCTGTCCTCTCCAGATCCCTACAGGAGTGGCTGTTTCTCCGCATTCCTGTCCAAGTGTCCATTCACCATGTGTTCCTGGATTTAGCGCTCTTTCACTTTCTCTCTGGGTTCCAGGTCAATGCCTGCCTAATGATGTCACTTACAGGTTTCCTGAGGGTGTGGCTGATCAATACTGATAGTAATTGATTCAAAACAAGAAGTGGAATATGCCAACTTTTGTTCAGGCGATATTGATAACATTGTTACTATATTTCATTCACTATTAAGGATAAATTTGAAAAAATTGAAAATATTGTATTAAATAAGACTACTGTGTCACAAATGTAAATATCAACATGTGACAAAATTCGGTTGTAGGAAGTTAGGTTTATGATGTAAAATCAGTTTCAGTTTAACTATCAAGTCCCTGTGGCTGGATGGTTAAAGCAGCCAGGCATTTACTGGACCCCTTCTAGCAAAAAGGTGTGAGTTCAGTTCTCACTCTCTTACTCATTATTCCCTATTACACTGTTTAATCCTTTCAGTAGAAATACGGTTTGATTCAAAGTTGTAATAAAAAGCAACTGAAAGTGAGGATGAAGTCAAAAATTAGTAATGATATAATCTCTTCCTCTCATTTTTGATCTTGACGTAACATATCTGCTGATTCATTCGACAGCCTTCTTTAGCTTTTATATTTAATATCTGTATAGAAAGAGTCTCTTTTTTCCGGTTTCTTTCTCCATTGGTGCAAAACAAAACAGTATCGGTGAAGATTCAAACGCTCAGTACAACACTTGTAAATACCTGGTTCTATTTTAGAAATGCACGCAGTACAGCTTTTTCCATTCCATTGCTAAAATAGAATAACTCTTTTACAAATGTTGTAGTTAGTGTTTAGACTTTCAGTTTGATACCATTTATTTAATTTTCTTTTGCTTTGCACCACCAGAAAAAGTGACCAAAAAAAAAGAGACTCTCTTTCCTTACGGATATTATTACATATTAAAATTAAAGAAAGCTGTGGAATGGATCGGCAGAAAAGTTATTTCAACATCGAAGATGGCAAGAACTCCAGAGATTGTCTGAATAAAAATTGGTGTGTTAATGTCTCTTTTCAAAATTACTGACAAAAAAAATGAAATGATTCTAAATTTTCACTTGAGTTTAAAGTTTTGTGGTGTACTGTACATCCAGTTATTTATCTAAATTTGTTTTCCCTCACTCAACATCTTATCCGACAGCACTTGAGAATGTCAGTAGAGCCCATGGTTTATTACAGTGCTATTTATGTAATAACGCAGGTGGACGGTAGAACTTAAAATATCAATCTAGCTCCAAAATAGCTCGATTTAGCTCCAAATAGAAAGATTTAGCTAAAAAATAGTCAGCTTGGTTATAATCTGGTTGGCCTTCTTGGATCCAAACATCCGCATTATAATGGGGGAGGCTTATATTTAAATGTAAAACAAAGGCTTACATGTTCTCAGCAGTTCCCGCTTGCAATGATAGATTATTTTTATACTAGTTAATCGTAATAATTCCCGGATATACAGGTTTTCCTTGTTATCCAGAAGTGGAGCTTTCCTATTTTCCTTTTGTGTGAGCTAAAATTGCACATAGTGAAGAAGCAGTTACCATTAATTTACATGGAAAAAAACTTTGAGCATTCCCAGACCCCAAAATGGTTAGCATGATATGTTAAATTGAGTTATCATAGGTCGTCATGGTGGGAGGTACAGGAGACTGAGGTGTAGAAGAAAGAGAAAGAGGATGTACGATACCCATAATGGCTAATTACAAAACAAAAACTAAATAATGTTTTTGTTTTTCTCCTTTTTTCAAAGAAGCGAAAAGTGGCAGAATGGGAAATTTTGAAAAAGCGGGTAAAGCCTTTATTTGAGTTAGATTAGATGATTTTTTTTTAAATCCTAAAAAACTTGTTTCATTGGAAAAGTCTATTGTTTAAGATGGTGGGTGGGAGATATCTTTATCAGCAGACTTGTGTTCATGGGTACAGATAGAGAACCAAGAAGATCACACTGCTTATTATTCAAGTAATGAAATGTAAATCAGATGAGGACTCTCTTGGATTTCACTAGACAATTATTCTATTTACAGTAGTTGCTGGCCTGTCTTCTGATATTGAGGCTGTTGTCACTTTGCTTGTTGGTTGGTTGATTGGTTCATTTTCTGTCATGCAAAAGGGAATAGAAAGAGAAGAGAGGGATATTGCACACACAGATATATAATTGGTTGCTGCTGGTGAGTCAGGATCTGCTGTGGGTGTGTGTTCACTGATTTCGGCAGGCAACTGCTGCTGATAATATCCCTACTACTACTGTTGCTGATGATGATGTCTAATCTTGTTTCTTACCCAATTCTGTTGCCTTATTGTTTTAAATGATTAAAAAACTTGAAATATGAAGAGTTGTAAAAAAAATTCAGAAAAAATTTGTTCCAGGTATGCATTTTTTTTGTTTGCAATGTATATATTTATAATAAAATAAAAATTTGTATAATTTACCCATGAGTAAATACTCTTATTTTTGACTGGTACTGAACTTGTAAGCTGCATATTCTACAAGGTCAGTTTTTTTAACTACTGCTTATTGCAACTCAGTCTGACCTCTTAGCTCTATAGCAGGTCCGCCTATCCATAATACCAATGTATTAAATGCAGTGTAATATTTGGGTACTTTTCCTTTCCAGAAAAGCACATTTTATAACCTGTCAAACAGTAATCTTCTTTTTGACAGTCAACTCTCAAAGTCAAGGGGTTCGATAGTTGGAAATAGTATCAGTGTCCTCCACTTGTCAGCCATACAGCTACCATTTCGTGTTCTGGATTGGTGAAACTAATTACCACACACAAATATTATAAAAAAAGAATTTTTAAAATTTGGGACTTTCAGTGTAAGAGTAAATTTGCGTTTGTAAAATCTGTGATGTAGAGATTCAATGTCAACTTATATTCAATTCATATGGAATAAAAAAACTCAAATTTTGAATCAAGGGGAATAACTTCTGATCAAAGTTACTTCTTTTGCACTTTTAAGTAAGCTCTTAATATTTATTTCATTCAATTCACAGAAGAGTTCCATTTTTTTAATTATTTTCATAGAAGAGTTCTACTGGGTTCTAGAGCAGTTTCAAGTCTTACCATGAATTTAAGAGTTATTAAGTGGACATTGAAATCAGTTATCATTCTAGATTAATGACAATTGGCATTTTACTTATAAAATCTGCACAGTCTAAAGCAGGGACTCTCAGTCTTTTTGGTGTCACCACACGTTTCCACATGGAAAATTCTTCAACCACCTACCTATGTAAAAATATGCAATAAGATACAAAAAAAATTTGTAACAAACATTAAAAAAACAATACAAATTAACAACTTAAAAGTGAAGTACAGATGTATGTATCTGAAAGAAACTGATTGTTCTTTCACATTCGCAAGGTTTATCTCTTTTTAGAAAACAAATGCATTGTCTTCATACTCTGTTGCAACTGGTGGGGGTGAATTTTGGTAGGTACTAGCAATACAATTTTCCACATAACAGCCTCTTTAAGTTTAAAAGTTTTGTATTTTCTAAGTGCTAAATATCTCTTACTTCCTAGGTTAAACAGAAAATCTTTATAAAACCCAATAATTCATTGTAATTCAACAATAAACAGGAACCAAAAGCAGTCTTTGTATCAATGTATCAATGAGATAAGAAGAAAACTTGTCTATATAAGATTATGAATTTCAATATCCTACACTGATAACCAACAGCACAATGCTACACCAATAGTTATTCAAAAATTTTGTTTTCTTAAAAAGCTGCTTTCAGTCAATCTTTTTGACAATCTGAAAGTTACTCCTCAACCCATTGTACTTGGGTACTTCATTGTCCACTCAAATCTCCTCAAGGGGGCCTGCTATATCTCCCAATTTGAATCTAATGATAGATGCTCAGGCATAGGCATACCAGCCAGGACACCCCTGTGCTCAAGTGTATACAAGAATACTTGTTTTAAAATTAAGGATGAATCTGTCCATATATCTTTCGAGGTACATATTGAGAAGGAAAAAAAAAGAAAGAGAAAAACATCAACTGTTACTAAAAATATGATTTCTTGTCTTGTAACATTTAAATTCCTAGGAAGGAATTTTACTAGGTGCATACAATAAGAAAAAAAAAAATTTTCCAATCAGATTTTATACAAAAAGTAAATTTTGTATATCAATTGAGACACACTGGGTTTGAAATTAGTCATCTTTAACTGCAAGTCACCTCACTCACTTATATCTAGCCTACTTCTACTACATTTAGATAGCCAAGTACTGACATGGCTAAAACCAGTTTCTAGTTGGACATTGGAAATATTTCTATTATTATTCGGACTATCCTCATCTTGGTTGTTTTTCATACAGCGTTTCGGCTATTGTACTCTACGGCCTTCATCAGGTAGGTGTTGGGAAGTAACGAACCGAACCCTTTATTTAACCGACAGGGGTATATAGACCGCACTCCCCTCTTAGCAGTAGTAGTATTTTTTGAATTATTATTGTCACATAGTGTAGTGGTTACAGAATCAGACAGAATTACTGTAAGTAATCTAATGGTTCTAGGTTCAATCCCAGTATGGGACAATAATAATTCAAAAAATACTACTACTACTGCTAAGAGGGGAGTGCGGTCAATATACCTCCGTCGGTTAAATAAAGGGTTCAGTTCGTTACTTCCCAACTCCTACCAGATGATACCTGATGAAGACCCTAGAGTACAACAGCTGAAATGTTGTATGAAAAACAACCAAGATGAGGATAGTCTGAATAATAATAGAAATAATAATAATACCTCATCTCAAAAATTCAGAGATATACTAACCAAGATGAGGATAGTCCGAATAATAATAGAAATAATAATAATACCTCATCTCAAAAATTCAGAGAAACATGGACATTGGAAGGCAAGCAAAATCTACTTTAATTGCTTCCATAGATTGGGGTGAGAGTTCATTATACTTTGATGATACCTTAAGCTAAACGTAGATTAAGACTATTTTTAAGATTCTGATCTTTGGTGGTGGCATCTGTAAGTCTAGTGAAACTATGGATTTGGCCCCAGAAAGTCTTGCTTTCAGTCTCTCCAGTGCACAGGCTTGGGCAAGGTTGTATGGAAGACAGATAGTTCCCCATACTGGAAGTCTTCCTTCTGCAAGTGCTGATGTTTTCCAAGGGTGGATACATCTTGATACCAATGTCATTGAAGGGGTTGCCACAATGAAGCTGAAGACACGTTTTGTATGTGTGTGTGTGTGTGTGTGTGTGAATGCATTTGACTTGGAAAAAAAAAAAAAAATAAAGAAAGAGATACAAAAATTAAAAATAAAAACAACTCTAAAAGAAATGTTGAAATATTCAAAAAAAAAAAAAAAAAAATCACACATAAATCTTCAACATATTTTATTCAAATCTTATGAAAGCATTAATCAAATCGAAAAGATGTTGCAAGTTCCCAAAGTGAGGGAAGTTGTGAGATAGACTTAACAATAAACAATGCCAAAGAAGTTAATTCTTTATGTCACAATTCTGTGTCTTTTAACAATTTGAAACTGGAAGAATCCATTCTCCCCCTTCATCACACAATTTCTATTCACTCAACCTGCCAAGGAGATTTTTTTTATCACATTTGTTCATCAGAAAAAAAAAAACATAAGAGATGTGGCCATTTGCTAAGTAATCATTCATACAAGTAAATATGAAGTGGACCACAATACCAGACCATTTATACGGCTTCAGAAAACTGGTAATTTTTTAATATCTGAAATCTATGAACCAATCAGAGCAGACATCTAATTTTAAACTTTGAAGCAGCAGCAGTTTTAACAGATGAAAATGAAATTTTAATTTGATCTTTGGAATCAGAGTACTAAACAAAATGGATGCCTTGTATGAAACTCTAAAGAAGCAGCAGTTTTAAGAGAAAAAGAACAAAACAAAAAAAGCAGCAATTTTGTCTTGTCAACCCAGCAGTAGTTCTGGCCAACGAGCGAGAAGATTTTTCTGTAACCGTCTCAGCTATACTGAGCCATCGATTAAGAGGATTTCTTTTCAAGGGACACTACCGTACACTGTATCATCTTTGGTGCAACCTCACATTCAAATTCATGGAGATTGCATATGTCTGCTGTCTGAATGTTAAATGTGTCATACTTGTTTTGTCTGAGGCACATACTGTATGTACGTATGTATGTATGTAAGTAAGTATATCTAAACATATGATAAGCATATATGCAAATTTATTTTCTGTTTGTTAGTGTATTGATCTAATTGGTTAATTCACCGTCCTATGATGGCATAACAATGGAGATCTTAAGAACTATTTATGTCCAATCACACTTTAAAACTACTCAAGTTGAGACTTAAAAAAGTTTGTATATAAGGTTATGAAGAATATCTTCTAACCATTCACTTGAAAAAAGATTTTCAAATGTAACAGAATGTAGAATCTATAAATAGCATTGAAAAAAATCTTTACTCATTTTATAACCACTCTACTAATGGTATTGAGCAATTTTTTTTCAACTAAGATCTACTTAATACATACACATATGTTTGTTGTATATTTTATTATTGCTCTCATTATATATATATATATATATATATATATATATATATTATATCATATATGGCGAGTTTTGAATCTGATGGGCTTCATAGCAGATTGCCGTTCAGGCACTCTTTGTTTTAATTTTCATCAAGCGGTCAAATTGTCCTCAATTTAATATTGATCAAACAAACTGTTTTTGAGATGGATTAATTTAAATTCATAGTTTTGTTTTGTTTTGGTTTTTTCATCATACATTTTATAATTCATATTTGAAGAATTTTAAGCAGATTAATAATTATCAAACAGACCCTCCTTCTGTATACGTTAAATACAATTCCACTATTTACTTTCTTTTTCAAAAATATTTCATGCATGTATTAAGGTCACTTCCAGTTTCATGCCTGCCAGATAAAAGGTCTGGTACAGTATTAAGCATTCAGACTGAGCTCCCATCATAAAACGAAGTTGAATTCACAAGGAGTCATTTGTTACCTGAAGGTCATTCATATTACAGGAGTCAAACATTAAGAAATTCATTTTCATTTTTGATGGGTACACTCTGAATAAATGAAGGTGAATTTTTTTCTAGGCTTGATTTTCTAAATATATAATATCAATTTTTGACAATTTATCTTCAAATTAATTTTCCCAAGTTGCTTATCATAACTTAATTCGTCAATCAAGTGAGTAAAAGGCATGAATCAATGAGAATAAATTCCTGGTGAGACTCAAACTCGCATTCCTCTTGCCCGAAGGAAGTCTGATTAAACACACCAGTTTGGTTGAGATTTAAGCCAAGGGATCCTTGATGGTTTAAAGCTAGAGGAACTTCGATGGTTTGCAGAAATTCAAATCCAACCCTCCAACCAACTATCTCTCTGGGGGCCATGTTTGTTTTTTACTTCTATACTACTAGTATCAGTAAAGCACTAATTTTATTACTTATTTTATAATAATGGGTTACAATACTTCAACTAATGAAAATAGGTAATCTATAATTCTCCCCCCTTTGACTTTTTGAGAAAAATTAGATTTTAAATAAATGCAGACATTAGTCAAGGCCACAAAAAATGTTGCCATGGGTCTATAGTTGCCAATATGAGTCCTTAACAGTGTATTGTAGCCAGAGGTACACCTAGAATGTACTAACTTGAAAAATACATTAGACTCTTGATAACTATTAGTGGAAAGTCATTTTATTTCTGACATGAGAGATAACTCTTCATGGGAAATCCAATAGCATTTTATCATGACAAATATGCATTCATTAACAAGAATTCTGAGACATTTACAACTACCTTCCAGCATGAACAATGCCAGGCATTCTGACAGTGTTTGTGCGTATGTATGAAATTGTTTCTTTAAACCTAGAAAAGACTATGCTTTTGAAAATTACTGCATATTTTTTAATGTTAGAGTTCTTTCACCTGAAAAGTAGCCTCAAATTAACACCTTTGAGTCAAACCAGTCATGAAAAAGGACAAAACAAAATGGAGGATGAATATCTGAGTGAGCAATAATAATGGTCCAACATAGCTTTAAGAAATATGGAATCAGCAACGCCATGGATGGAACAGAAGATGATATCTTTCGGCAAAAACAGAGGACTCACAAGATGATCCTCACTTATTTATATTTAGTCAGTGTTCTATATATATATATATATAAGAAAAATTGAAAAAAAAAACAAAAATCAACATGGAGTCAACTTGTGAGTTAGGTTTTTGTTTGGTTCATTCTCACTGAGGCGAAATCATCAAATGCCTAATGGTTCTGGGTTCAACTCGTATTCCAGTTGTTCAATTCGCTTGGTTTTCCTACTCTAATTTGATCTAGTCTCATACTCACGGGCAACTTATACAAAAAAAAAAAAAAAAAAGTACAGTACTTAAAAACAAGAAAAAAAAAATTATATCCATATATTCAGGAGAAAAAGCCTGTCCAAAAATTCATAAAATAAGCTTCTGATAATTTATAGAAAATTATTCCATTATTTCCATTTACAATTGAGCATCATAAACTAGGACTTCAGAAACCTGGCTATATTTATAAGAATTAAATAATCATCACATTTTGCAAAAGTTTTTATCTATCGATAAGTAAAAATATCTTTCTTTCTGAATAACAATGTTTCAGAAGCATGAATCTAGTATGAACATTAATTTAATGACATTTTTTTCAAAACAGCCGTCAAAAAATTTCCAGCAGCTATTTTTGTAAAACCAAAGTGTAGGTAATTGTTCAGAAGCAGTACAAAGATATTTTATAGAGATTTCATAAAATATAGTATTTTGTTAATATAAGGGTACTCTTACATTCTGGGCCATTTGCTCAACTTTGTGGTGCTAAGGGCCCGACCCATTTGTACCTGGAAGTAGGCCTAGCCTATACTACACAAAAAACTCGGGAATATCAGAAAATCGAGACAAACCTGGTTCTAAGGTTGCCAAGATTGTGAAGCTCAACTGAACAGGCTTTCCCCGCTTTATGAAAGTTTGCTTTACGCGACTTTTTTGCTTTTACGAAAAAAAGCGAAAAGCGAAAATAGCGTTCAGCGCGTGTTTTCAGGTGAGCCGTTATAGAGGCAGCGCGCACCTTCTTCCTCTCTCTCTCCTATACTCCAACCTCCAAAGTCTCAGCCTAAAATACCATCATCGCCATTTTGGGGGGTCTGGAAACGCTCAGAAATTTTCCTATGTAAATCATTATAATTTGCAACGTGTTAGTCTGCCTATGATATAAACTGAAAGAGAGGAAGGGGGTAATGCGAATGCAAACACTAATTGACTGTTCTGCTGTGTGTGTGTGTGTGTATATGTTAATTAATTTGCTAGCTGCTGATAATATAACAACAATGATTACTACTGCTGCTACTGTTGCCGATTTGTCAATTTCGTCTTTTACCCCAAATGAATATAAGAATTTTGTTCAACAACGTTAACCTTTGAAATTACTGTGTAAACATACTGACACAGTACACAGCTTTAGGTATGGGCATTTATTAGTTAATGGTAGTTCCAGTTCGGCCAATGAAAGCTTTGATAGGAAGGCTCTACTTTCGAATAGCGGGGAAGCCTGTATTCATCAAGTGTATACATATAGTTTTCATTGCAGTTCTATATTGGGTTGTCTTTTCATGAAATATACAAGTGTATTAATTCATTATATGAATATATATAATTTTGTTTATATAACAAAATTATATACATCATATGATGATATATATAAATTATATACATGAATATATCAAGGGATTCAGAAGGTAATTACATATTTTCCTGTCCGGAAAGTTATTACGTATTTTCAAAAAGGAGAGAAAACCAAAATCCTGTGAAATTTAATTAAATACTATTTGTCAATAATGTAATCACCATCATTATCAATTACAGCAGTCCAATGGGAAAGCAAATTTCTAATTCTTATATCCATGGAGTTAAATGGCACACTGCTGGATAGAAGAGATGATGAGCTAAATCCAGACGTTATTTCGTACGATTTAAGTCTAGTCTTGCTTCAGTTGGTTGGTTTAGAATCTTTAGCAATGAAATATGTAATTACTTTCCATCTACCCTAATATATAATGAATGCCTCAAAGGCACACACATACTTCTACATCAAATTTCCAGCCTTATATATATATATATATATATATATATATATATATATATATATATATAGACATACCTTTATATATATATTTTATTATGAAATGGATATATGATCCAACAATGGTAATAAATTGCATTACATTATATTGAAACTAATTTGAAATGATCTCCCATTATTATATGGTGAATATATCATCTGGCCTAGTCAACATAAATAGAATAAACAATTAAAGAAAATCAATTGCAGGTTTCGATTGTTTATTCTAATTACGTTGTCTTGGGCCAAATGTTGCATTCACCATATATTGACGGGAGATCGTTTGAAAAAGAGTTACAGCATAATATAACGCAATTTATAATTGATAATATATATGTATAGATATATATATATATATACATATATATACGCACTTTTAGAAATGCAAGCATGCACACATTAGTAACATGATCGTATGCAAAAACAAAACAAACAAAAAAAAAAACATAAACCCTGAAGGAATTCCAAATACTCAAGTGCATCGATGCAAAAGGCAGATGAAGGATGTGTATTTATCATTGTACACAGTAAAGAATTAACCATCAGGTTGAGTAGGCTTAAGCTAAGGGGCCAGGAAGGAAGGGGGGGTCCCAAGAGCAAAAAAAAAAAAAAAAAGTACAAAAAAAAGGGTTAAACCCATTAACTGCAGCAAGTGGCAAAAACTAATAGTTATCCATTGCAAGATAAAAGCTCTGATACAGGTAGAACCAAGTTACCATCTGTGACAGGTGGTGACAAGAAATAATCATCTATTGCAAGATAAAAGCCCCGATTCACAGATAGAGCCGAGTTGCCATCTGTGGCAGATGGTGAAGTGTAATAGCTATCCATTGCAAGACAAAAGCCCTGATTCACAGATACAAGTGATTTGCCATCTGTGACAGGTGGTGAATAGAAATAGTTATCCATTGCAAGATAAAAGCCCTGACTCACAGATAGCAACTCAGTAGCTATCAATCAAAATAAACCAGAATTTTTATTGAGTTAGCCATAGAACAGCAATGGCGGAATTTTCCATCATTCATAGTTAATGATTGAATTGAGTGTACACTTAAGTATTTTGGATGATATCTTGATACTTTTGCATATATATTATATATGTAGTACAGAGACAATTCAGAAGGTCACATGGTGTACAAATGAGGTTTCTTCAGTTCACAACTAATCAGAGAAGTTGTGATCTAATGAAATGTCAAATTGAATAGGGAAATCTCATTTGTACACCATGTGGCTTCCAAATTGTCTTTTCCCTCTAATACTGTCAGATGAATTATAATCCACATCAATACACTGGTCACATGTAGTACATTATACAAAGTGGTAAAAAGAAAAAGACAATCAGAAAATCAAAAGTGAATGCAAATATATTGTTCATTCATTCATATTATGGTGAAATTTTGCCATGAACTGGCTTCATCAGACCAAGTTCAGAGCAAAATTTTCACCACAAACACAAATAAATAATAATATATTCAATTTAAACTTGGTTTCCAGATTGTCTTTTTTTCACCATAAATTTGGGTACATCATATCCCATCACACACCATTATACATAGTACAACGATATAAGTTATTCAACATGACAATGTCACATTATTCTATTCAAAGAAGTGTGGGGCAAGGGAGGGGCGTGGTCAGGCAGAGCCTTACTTGAGCTCAGCCTGGGGGCTTGGGTAGCAGATAATTCATCACTGATCAATGCACAGAAGAAGAGAACTGACTTAGGCATCTATCGAAACACCCACCCACCCAGATATGACGCGTGTAGAATTTCACTCATTCATTGATTGTTCATAGAAATATAGACGCATCTACATATAAATATTTGTAAGCAGATTATGACCACATGTGCACACGCACGCACACACAAGGGCATCCATGCGAGGGGGGGAGGTGTTGTCAATCAGGGTATCCCCCCCCCGGCCCAGATAAGGGAGGGGGGGGTGACAGGTGGAACTTTATGATGCTGGGGATCAAGAGATCACTTTGAACAGAGACAGATCAGGAAAAGTCAAAACTTCGACACTCCTCAATCCCTCATCTGACAACCAATGACAGGATATAGCTTTTTGAACCCCCAACACTAGATATAGCTTTTTGAACCCCCTCCCCAAATATGTCCTTTTTGCCACTCCCTGGAATGGTGGCAGTCGACGCCCATGTGCGCACACTCACACACACACACACTCACATGGAAATAGACAACTGTACATGGCAAGTGGATATGCTGGACATGCGTGTGTGTTTTTCTGTATATAATGTGGCTGTATGTATATATTTGTACACATCTTCCAATGAATTCAGTTCTGAGAGCTGCTCCGTAGAGCTCGACGTGTGCACCGGGGACAGTTCGGCATTTTCATGAAGCATTTTCTAGAGGAAAAAAAAAAAAAAAAAAAAGAGAAAAAAGAAAGAATGAAAATAAATAAATAAATAAATAAGCAGATTTAATTATTCAACATTCATTCAATTTATTCAATTTCTGTCTGAATTTTTGAGATGAGAAATTATCATTACTTTACACCAGTGGTCTTCAAACTTCAACTACACAGAGAACCCCTTTCAATTATTAAATTTTCTAGGGAGCCCCTTCAAAAAATAACTCTTCTACATATTTACATGTATTATAAATTGCATTACAGGAGCCCTATTTTCTTAAAAATTGTTTGTTCTTCTTATGTTGTCTAGGGTGAGTGATAACCATGTAATGACAGGAGATCATTTCAAATAAGTTTCTATATAATACAACGCGATTCATAATCATTATGTCAGATCACATATATCCATTTCTTAATACATATAACAAAGAAATAGATATTTAATACAACAGAATAATCATAAAGATGTTACTTTTAGTAGGAACACTTTTTGAAATGATACCCAAGTTTTTATATGGTTAAGATATGCCTATTGGCCAAGACAGTGTAAATAGATAAACAATAAAAAATTTTTCTACATGGGCTGCTGCAGGGATCAAACCAGTGTCCAACCAAGGAGGCTATCTAAATGTAATGCTACTCTACTAACTGAGCTAAACAGCCCACTGGTAATTGGAAATTCAAATAACTGCTACATACATAAGTAAATACCGACTAGGTAACTCTTGGATTTTGGCCACGTTTATGAAATCATTTGAATGAGCATAAACTAAGATGGAAAAGTAAGAATGAAGATTTTTATGGAAAAATAAGCACATTAACGACTATTGATTGAATAACATCCATATCACATGAATAACAAAGATGTTTTTGATCCTAACATAACTGTAGAAATGCGTATCTGGAATTTAGTCAAAAGTCACAATGCATTCACATCATACTTAATAACTGAACAACTGTAGCATCAAAATTTCCATGTAAAAATACTCCATTGAAGAATGAATATGGTCAGAATAAATTCTATTTATGACATCACTGGTATTTACCATTGGAAAACATCTAGAATAGAGTAGAAAAACTTCATTTCCAAATATTTAAAAAAAAAAAAAAAAAAATTCCTAGAAGGGGTCTAATGGAGTACTGATGCCAATTTTCAAGTCTGTAGACAAAATGGTATGGCTAGGAGCACTGGAAAACATACATATACATATAAAAAGGGATAAAACCCTTTGCTGTTTTTGATGCCTATGGTTGTTCAATTATTGCACAAAATAAATGAAGAATTATTAAATATATTGCGAAAATCTCACTTTGTTCCATGGAACCCCTGGAAGGTCAGGTAGAGCTCCGGGGTTCCATGGTACACAGAATGCATCAGTGTATGGCAGCGGTATTCAAAGTGATGTTTTCATTATTTTAATTGTCTGAAAAACTTCGGAAAACGTCATGACTTACCTGTGAAAAACTTGGGCACATGATGTACAGGAACTCGTGAAAACATCAAAGGGAAACAGAATCTCCGAGCTGTGACAAATTTCACACGTATAACCCTTGGCTTGGCATAACTAGAAAGAAAAATAAGACACTTCTTTATTTTCAAATTAATTTGGTTTTCAATATTTTGCATTCTAATGAATGGTATTTTTTCATTACGTCAGTATCTGTCTCTAGCTTCCTAAAGTATCTGGGTCATTTGTCATAAAATATTACTATTACATTACTGTACTTCAAATTTGATGGCACATAATCCCCTATCCTTATTTAAGCAATGAATGATTAGAGAAAACGTATTTCTTTGATATGAAACAATGAAGGTGATGGAAAATTAACAGAAAATAAGAAGTAAAAAAAAAAATCTTTAATTAAAATCAAAAATTGAATTTTACAATTCTAAATGAAAATTTTTAAGAAAAAAAAAAGAAAATAAATAAAATAAAGCAAAAAATAAATGAAAATAAAAATTTAAAAAAAATTTTATAAGTGAAAAATAAATAAAATGAGTAAAATTTTTTTTAAAAAGTAATAAAAAAAATAAAATAAGTGAAAAATTTAGAAAAAAAAAATTAAGAGCATTGAATGTACACAAGAAATGCATCAATATTTCTCAGTGAACTCTTCTATGAGGCTTAGAGTGAGTTACACTTTCTACAATTGTAAACAAACAACTTGATATGCTCACCAAGAGTGTATACATGTATTTCTAAGTGATATAGATGTAATTTTCATTATATATACAATTGAGCAATATCCTTCATACAGATATAACCACAATGATGTCAATTTAGCGATTTTGTCAGCCTCCCTGACCCCTTCTAGATAGTCAATGCAATCCCGCCTTCACTGTGCATGCACGCAAAACCCAATTTTCTCTCCTTTACTTTTCCTTTAAACTCTCTACCTCAATAGAAAACTATTTTTTATTCTATTTACATTTTTATTTTCTTATGATATTGAGTATTTTGTATTCTTGTTATAGTCCAGAAAACAGCATTCTCAGAGTTATGCCTATCATTATTCATTTTATTTATTGTAATTTTGATTTAAGTTTTTTGAAATGAGAGTTTTTGTGAAATCTCATGTGGCTATGACTGGCAATTAAACATAAGAAAATATCAGCATATATATATTGCATATCAGTATTCAGCCTGACAATACCAGGATATTAATTTTTGTCCGTATCACCCACCCTAGTGTGTATGTATGCACACACATGAGTAAGTATTGAAATAAGTAACTTTTAGATCCAGAAGGTGTATATCTCTGGGGATGATCAGTTATATAGTTTTTGGTAACAACAAATTTGTAAAAAAATCAGATGTGCTCATTGACTGTAAGTGGTGGATGTAAAATTAGGTGCATCATGAAAAAGAAGCTTCTGGAACAAAGAATTTACAAAAAAACTTATTATGGTGGGTTGCAGATTTGGTTGGGGCGGGGGTGTCTAACATCACTGTAGTCTAAAAGTCTTTGCACTTGGTTTAATTCAATTTTAACTTTAATTTGATTCAATTAAGATATTCAAACATTAGTATCACTCAAGTTTTTTCTTTTAATTTAAAAATATCATCATTATACCGATGTTTTGGTTCAAGTTTCAAAGCTATATTAGTATCATCTTAGTTGAAGTTTCTCGAGGTTGAGTGTGAAATTGAATTAAATTGGTTGTTAGACACCAAGATGAAGGTAAGATCAGTGGATGGTGATTATATACAAGTTAGAGGTTAGAGTTATTGCTTTTGTATAGGTAGTTAGATTTTATCCAGACCAGTTACAATTTGGGATTAATATTCATGTATTGTAAGTCTCTTCAAATGTATTGTGTATCAAGTAGTAAGTAATATTTGTAACTAATATATTTATATTGAATGAATTAAATGTTTGTGTGACTTTAAATGAGTTGTAATAGGTGTTATTGATGGACAATCATAACCATCAAATAAGGTGAAAGGTTCTATCCTTTTTGTTTGTGTGTGTGTGTGTGAGTGTTCCAATGCTCCTGGCCATTTTGTCAACAGACTTGAAAATTGTCATCAGTACCCCCTAAGACCCTTTTTAAAAGAGTTTTTGATTGGGGGGGGGGGAGAAGCTTTTTTGACCTTTTTGGGGCCTTATTTTGGCAGTTTAATAGTAACATCTAGTTTCTCCAGAATTTAGACATTTCTAGACGTTTGTTTATTTTTTATTCAATTTTAGATGTTTCCCAGTGGAAAATGCCAGTGATGTCATAAATACAATTCATTCTGACCATATCTATTCTTAGGTTGAATTTTTTTTTCCTTAAATGACTTCAAAATTTGACAGCACAGTTGTTGAATTATTGATTGTGATGACATGTTTATTAGTTTTGATGTTGTGCTAATATGCAATCAGGTTTATGGAATTACCTTACAATCCATTTTGATATGTCTCAAAAAGTTTTGGACAATTTCTCTCAATTCTGGCAGCAGGATTTGTGAGTTGGCATCCATGAGGTCTCGTAATGAATACATATGAGAATTTTCCACAAAATGTTGACGCTTTTCCAACTGGAAAAAAATAAGGAGAATAAATGATTGAACTCAATATTTAATAATGTAAAATGGATCCTTAATCACTGCAACATACAGCAGACCCTTTTGAACACTTTTGCTGGGTTTAGGTAATTCTTGAATTCTGACCTTTTTATGAATCTATCCGGACTTTGCCCAGCCCTTAATGTACACACACACACACACACACACACACACACATACAATGAGGAAAATTTGATTTTTCGTTTTTTGAAAATTCCTCTCCAAGGTAGGTTTATAGTTGGGGGTTCAATATGCAATATAAAGTTTATGCTAGTTTGTACCCACTTGTTTTTTTTTCTAGAAAATACAGACCCTTTTTAGAAGATCACAGCTCAACAAAAGGCAATGAAGTAACTTATTCATTGATCAACGCCTTTTTTAACTTTTTCATTGATCACCCTCAAAATGGCATGTATGGGTGGTGGTGATTCATGATTACCCTTAGAATGCTAATTTGAAATAGGAATATACGAATTTAAGTGGAAATTCTACTGATCTTCTATTCTTTATGTACACAATGAAATACGAGTTAAGCCAAATAACAATAATTCTCTCCAAGTTGTGATTTAGAAAGTTCAAGTCACAGTTCACATGAAATGATACAGATTCACTTCAGTATTGATTAACCAACAAAGGCTAAAATGGCTTGGTCACCTAATAAGTCGGTATGAACAATATGAACAAAATTTTCACCAGAAAATTGACACCTCAGAAATTTTTGAAACTGGCAAAAACCAGCATATAATCCAATTTCAAGAAAATTTTCAATACTTATTCATTGAAGGACGAATTTTCAAAAGAATAATTTTTCATTCCTAACATCAGAAAATAGTTTTTCTTTCTTCATGATTCCTACCCAACCTTTTATTTTGATGATTTATTTTATGAATAGGTAGATGTGTAAAAATTGATGAAAACATTAAACAGATTAAGTTCCCAGATTGAGATTGCATCCATATTGTTCATACCTGATAATAAAGGAGGAGCCAGGTTATCCTGTAAAGGACATTTTTGACCTGTGTTGCGACTCAAAAATCAACTTTTTACTTTGTTCAAATTATACTAAAACAAATATAATATATTTTCCATCTAGAGTAGAAATAAAATGTAGAAAAAATTTTACCACTTTGTTGTTGGTAAAAATATGACTTACCGATAACAGCAGTTTATTGTCTCTTGCTTTTTTACACTGGATAAAGTATTTTTTCATCAGGAGAATGTCATTTCGAAGTTTCTATAGAAGCAAATTAAAAAAAAGAATAAATATGTATATAATTTTAAATCTTACTAAAACAAAATTAAACATGTCAACTGATTATTTGAATTTGTTTACACTTGTTTTATGAATTTTCATAAAGGTAAAATAGAATTATTTTCTTATTGCTTGGAAGCAATAATTATAATAGAATCAGCTTTCCTAGACCAACAGAGGATTAAAGGTATCTTTTTGAAATAATTAATACAAAGTACAGTGAACTCGTGTAATTGTATTCATTTTAGATTTTTAACCAATACATACTATATTCAGTCTACTATAAAAAAAATTGCCACGGATAATATACTTCTGGAAGAAAAAGGATGAAATTACAAATGCACTTATCTATGATAAGAAACACACTTCAATTTGTTTTTTTACAAATTAGTTTGCATTACCATACTAATATACTTTCTTTTACCCTATATTTCTAATTATACTGAAATCTGTTGAAAAATCTGACTTCAGGCATGACTGAGTGAATACACAAGGCGTGACTGGGTATTACTGCTAGTGAGATATAAATTCAACCAAAATGTCAATCATTTAAACTGATAAAATTATCTCCCCTCGCTGAATGATACAATAAGTAGAAATTGATGAAATACCAAGCAAGATTGCTTTCTGCATGTCAGGACACATGAAGCAATGATTTTGTTTCGGTGAAGGTTTGTAATCAGTTCGTAAATTCAATGACAAAGGGAGGTAATTGATTTTTGTCGTCTGGTTCTCGAAAACAAGTCTTCCTCAACCCCAAGGTATTATTACACAATGCTTAATTAAAGATATGTGGATACATGGTCAATGGAAATTATAATGACAATTTGGCATTATGGGAGACCTTTTTACTGGCTAGGCAGATGAATTCATTTGGAAGAACAGTGTCAAACAGAAAAAAAATTATTTAATGAATTCTTATAGCTAGTTGCCAGTGTATACTCTTTCTAGTACTATAATTGTAAGAAAATGTTCATGGTTACTTGCAACCCTAACCTTGAATTATATCCTTTATAATTAAATTTATTTAAATACAGTTTTAAATACTAAAGTTGTCCGTCTTCATTCATTTTGTATGTAAGTAGTAGATGCATAAACTAATGTAAAAACTTACAAATCAATAGTAAACCAAAGAGCTAGCCTGATGCCCAAGATGAACTGCCTCACTTTGCTAAAAAGCTCCAACTGTCCAACTATATATCCATAGCTACAGGGAGAAATGGATTCATACCTCTCCCAAGGGCATTAATACAAAGTGAACATAAACTGCTCTTGAACTTGGTTCACCAAGTCCATTCTCTGTGCTGTTAACCATTAGGCTACCTGCACCTTGAAATCAATGCAATAAGCTCTATCTTATTAGAATACAAAGCATTTCTATTGACCCATCAACTGCATATGATTGGAATTTCTGCTCCTGCAGTTCTAGGATTTCAATGAAATTTCTATTTCATTGCAATTGATGGCAACTGAGTTCTACCTCTGAGTCAGAGCTTTTATCTTGCAGTACACAACTATTACTCTACACCACCTTCCATTGTTAATGGGTTAATCTAAGGGAAAAAGTTAAGAAAGCAATAATAAAATAGCATACCTGAATTTCTGTCATGTCAGACATTTTAAATATTAATGGACAATATTTTCCGAGATCCAGAACAGGTTTTTTCATCAGCAGTTTGAGAAACTGTCGACTGGCACGACATACCTTATAATTAATAGAAATGAAAAATAAGTTAAAAATTCCATTAAATAATAAATAAGTGCAGAATAAATTTTATTCATGACATCACTGATGCTTCCAATTTTGAAAACATTGAGATTGTCCAAAATGTAGTTATTTTTACTCCAAATATGTCCCAGGTGAGTGCCAAGTGGACATATTTTGAGAATGTTCTTTAATGATGAAATGTTACATTAAAAAAATTTTTAAGAATTACTCTTTTTTTGAATCAATTCTCAAAGCAGTGATTTCATGAAGCATCTGTATTTTAAGAGGCTTTTTTGAAATTCTCTTAACAGTAATGAATTATTCATTTTTTTTTCTTCAATCAATTGGAAAATTACGATATACTTTTATTTTCACAGCCAAAATAACTACAATAGTTCAGTTACGATCATAAACAGCATTAATCCATTTTTTTAAAATTTCTATTATTCGAACTATCCTCATCTTGGTTGTGAGACAATAATAATACTACTAATACTAAGAGGGGAGTGCGGTCAATATACCCCAGTCGGTTAAATAAAGGGTTCGGTTTGTTACTTCCCAACACCTACCAGATGATACCTGATGAAGGCCGTAGAGTACAACGGCCGAAACATTGTATGAAAAACAACCAAGATGAGGATAGTCCGAATAATAATAGAAATAATAATAATACCTCATCTCAAAAATTCAGATACACTAGCATTAATCCATTTCAATAAACATGAGCTGAAAATAAAGATATCTGTTTTAGGAACTCTCACTTTTTCAAGGCTCCCTTACCCCCCCCCCCTTTCCCCTCTTTTGTATTCCCTGCAAAAATCGAAATCCCAATTATAAATATACTAGGATATACCATTCTAAAATGACAGGGTTATTTATGTATGTATGAGCACAAAGGAGCCTAAAGCTATTTTATTAGATAATTTATTTTCAATAATTCAAGTACTTAATTTCAAGTTTTTTTTAAAATCTCTACTCACCTCAAGCTGTTTTCATGTGTGATGATCAGACATGAAGTTTTAAGAGTTTCTATGACTTGATTTTCATTGTTATGTCATAACAGGAAAGTAAATCAACCAATCAAATCATCCCATATGAGCGCAAACAAACAAGTAAATAGATAGATAAACAGAAAAAAATTAGCATATAAGCTCATTATATGGTTAGATGTTATCACTGAAAACATAACATTCAAATGCAGGTAGGAACATTTCAATTATATTATAGGTGGGAAATGAGATTCTTACCTTCCTGGGTTCAAAATCCCAATTATAAAGGACCCGGGCAGGAATAATCATATCATCTTCCCAATGGCACATTTCGCAATAAAAATTACCAGTATAATCACATTGCCGTGGTTCCTGCCACCCTTGGTCTGAAATCCCAGAAAACACGAAGAATCAGGATTCTGCATGATAAGACTTTTTAAATCACTGCTACCCACAATACTAGTTGAGATATTGAGTTTAGGTTATTCACATTAATGATATTATACTATAATATTCTGTTGGATTATACATGTGTATCTATGTATCCAACTTTGCCCAGCCTCATAATTGAAACTTGAAATTTGGCACACTAACTCCCACTTAATAAACACGGAAAATATCCATTTTTTTTCAATAAAATTCCCCTCTAAAATTAGATTTTAGAGATGGGTTTAATTCTAAATGTAAGTTCATGCTAAATTGGTCCCATTGTTTTTTGAAAATTTGGATATCATGCATGTAACTGTTATTGTTGTTGCTGATAATCACCTCTATCTACAACAAAGCAGTTTAAACACTTCTGCCAAGTTCAAGTTATTCATGTGTTCTGACAATTATATATGTGTATTTATCTATGTATCTGGACTACACCAAGCTCTAAATATTCAGAGTAGAGACTGAATTACACACACACATTCCTAAACGAGTAGAGAAAGTGTTATTTTTTAACATCCCCACCCCAAGTTTTCAGTGGAGGGTTTAATTTACAATATAAGTTTATGCAAGAATTACACGATAAAAATGAACATATATGGGCAGCAGTGATTCATAATTTCCCAGAGAATTCTACTTTGTCTTTTTCCAAACTGTACTTGGTGTCGTGGGTAAGAGACAACGTCAATTGCATAATTCCAGCCACCTGTTTTTAATTCTCCTTTATTTTAATCCACATCCAGCTTGCCAGGCCTGTCAATACTTCAACAGAGACCTGTTAACCATATATTTCGGGAATACATTCCCGACTTAATCCATTGCTAGCCTCTCCCAAAACAGATCAAAGGGTTGGAGTTTCTTGGTTTTAAATCCAGAGTTATCAGTCTCCTTATACATGATAAGTAATTTCATATAAAGAATTTATTTTGAAGGCTAGTAATTTTAGCTCGTACTTACTACTCTGATATTCAATAGGCTCCCGACAATCTGCACATCGAAATTTTTGTCGGCTAAGACCTTTTTCAGGGCAAATGTCTGTGATAAATCCGACTCCTTGTGCAATCTGCAATGAAGAAGAAAGAATTGAACAATAACAGGCGAGTTACGATGACTATTTATGAGGTATCAAAGATATTAAATCTGATATTCAAACAGAAATTCTATATAAACAATAGTGAAACAGATCTGATTAGTCACTCAATAGAAACAGTCACATAACTGTCTTTTAGCAGCATGCCGTGTTGGAGGTGATCAGTGAACAAGATACTTCACTCTTCTTTTTGTGCAATGATCACTACAAAGAGAATTGTGAATTGAAAAAAAATTTTTTAAAAAAGCCAAGGGATCCCTTCAGCATAAACTTACATTACAAATTGGAACCCTTACTAAAAAACCCATTCAAGCAGGAAATTTGAACAAAAAACATAATAAAAATAAAAAAGTTTTCTAGACATGAGTAAATGTTTAAATTTTCAACCCTCTAGCTCCATTGGTGTGGCCTGTACATATGATACAAACATAGCTAGCCAGACCAATTTAAAAAATGAAGAAACATATGTCAATAGTTTTAGTTTACTATTCCTAATAAATGCAGTAATTTTAACAATGTAATAAAAAATTAAAATTCTCAGTTTGAACCCACTTGAAGCATGCAAGTTCAGTCTGGGTAACACATAAAACAAAACTCATAGAGTTAATAGGGGTTGAAAGGAGAACAATGAGGCAGTTAGCTGGAATGAAAAATCTGATTTATGAAGAGCCGCTACAGAAACTGAAGTTACCAACTCTTAGCTACAGAAGAGTAAGAGGAGACATGATGGTGTTTATTCGCTGTCCCACTACAGCAAAATGTGACACAAGGTCGAGGCTTAACGTGGGAAGAATAGAAAACATCCATCCAAAAGACATGATAAAAGTATCTAAGATCATGAACGGAAATTATGACAAGATTGTTGGTAGCTTCATCAAAAGGTCTGAAGGAAATACGCAAAGAAAAGGAAACAGGAACAACTAGAGAATGTACCAACAAACCAGGTCAGATATACAAAAATGCAGTTTCAATGTTTGCACAGTATGGATATGGAATAGTCTACTCAATGGAATAATGTTCAAAAAATGTGAATTCTTCCAAAAACAGACTTGATAAAAATCAAGATAAACAAGAGATTCTATACAACTATAAGTCCACAAACATTTGGAAGTCAAGACAATCTAAAATGATTAAAGGAGTCTAGATAAAAGGATTTAACATAAAACCTGTTCCAGAAAATATCACCAAGCTGTGAAAACTAAGAAAAAGGAAAAAAAAAATTTCACTTAAAGACTTGTTTTAAGTTAATGGTTTAACCAGCTTACCACCAGATCTTAACAAATTACTAATCCAGTGCCACAGACAAGATAACTTGTCTTACCATAGTGTGATATTCTTTCGCAAGACGGCAAAACCCCACTCAAAAGTATAAAGTATGTTTAAAAAATTAAAAATGAAAGATTATGGAATGCAAGTTCAAATCTTATCGAAAGTTTAGTTTTTATTCCTGATCCTTGCTTTGGTTGAACAGCATCAATTGATAAAATAAGATGAAAAGAAAAACTAAGAAAAAAAAACAAAACAAAAAAACAAAAATAAAACAATGACAATGTTTCATTGAAGAAATTTGGCCAAGTTCATAATTGTTGGTAAAAGAAAGCCCATTAAACCATAAATTACAGATGATGGGAATTTCTGTTATTGCAGCCAACTCAATAAAACCACAGCCAATAAAATTTCCATTCCAGTGAGATTGATGGCAACTCAATTCTATCTGTGAGTCAGAACTTTTAACTAGCAATTGACAAGGGCTTTTAACTTGCAATGGGTTATCTTACAGTTGGTAACTATTACTCCTTGCCATTTGCTGCGATTGACCAGTTAATAAGACTGAACAGAGTTTTTTTGTGTAGACTGACCTTTGCACTTGGGCACATCCTTGTAACTGTATTAAGGCACTTTTGGTGACAGTGGTATCCACAGTCTACAAGGAACAAAAGAAGACAAGAATCAAAATAGAGATTACATACATATATATATATATATATATATATATATATTATGATATAGAATTTGACTTGATTAAAGCATTTATGACAATTTGGAAATTTCATTTTGCAAATTGCTGCTTATAATTAATGAAAAAAAAGATGAAAGCAAAGCAGAACAGAATTATTTTGACAAAAGCATTTATACAAGACATTGCAGTCGCCACAGTAAAAACCAAAGATGATAGGACATTTAATAAATCACAAATATCTGCCAGGTCTCTAATGACATGATACAGAACATACTGAATGCTATTTTTCCAACTTTGATTTCAACATTTCTGATGAAGCTGTGTAGGCAAAACATGTAAAATAAAATTTATCAAATTGTCATAATATATAAATGTCTAGAATGCCCTACAGCTTTAAACACTAAATATATATTGGAAAAAAATTTCCAAAAAAACAGTCATTTCAGTCAATTATTTCTCAATATCAAATTATGTAATTTTTGCAGATTTTATGTTTAACATAGAATGAGATATTATGGCACAGGGTATGAGTCTTTCTCATAGCTATCAGTGGTTTACCATGTAACTGTTTCAGGGATTTAAAAGAAAAAATGTATATTAACATGCCAGTAGTATTGATCATACATCATCTCCCCTTAACTTATGATTTTAACACATAGCTTTATTTTATTATTCTTAAGGCAGTGTCTCTCTCATTATACACACACATATATATATATATATATATATATATATATATATATAAAATAGTACAGACCAGGTTAGCAATATAGCATGATATAAAGCAACGTTTGATGTATGATGGATTTATTCCATAGAGTGCTCGATACATTCAACTTTACACTTTGAAAATCAAGTTGTTTTAGAGTAGGGCTGGAAATGAGGCCCAGAGAGGGCAGAAACAAACTTGTTAGTGTAGCGAATCCACATCCTTATATATATATATATATATATATATATATATATATATATATATATATAAAGTCTAAACAGGGCAGAAAGATAAATGTGTTTGTGTAGTGAATCCTAATTCACCATATTTTGAGCTCTACCTAAACTCAACTTGATATTTAATGTTAGATGTATTGAGCACTTTATGAAATAAGCCACATCGGATATTGTATTAATTATATTATATTCCTGGTTTGTATAGGGAGATTATATATATATATATATATATATATCTCCATCCATCGATTGATAAGATTAGCACAAATTTAATGATTGCAGTCTTTCCAAAATTTGTATTGATCAAGTTTAAGGCCATCTAACTGGTTTGGCAACTATTCCGAATAGCAATGTTAGTTAGCCTTTTCAGACTCCTTGATCAATACAGAACAAGATTTTATAAAGATAGAACTAAATTTGCTGAATGATCCTTTCAATTTACATAATATTGCAAACTGTACGTCAGGGTAACAAGATACCACTTGCATTTAATTGGTTGTGATTACTTCAAAATGTCAGTGTTTTGTTTTTTTTCATGATATTCATATATTCCTATAGTTTATCTTTTGTACACTGCAGGATACATGTACCCTAATTTGAGACCAACTCCCTCAGCTCCAAATTATTCTAATCAACTTGTTGATAAAGACATTCAGGAACTTAATACGCAACCTTGACATTTGTACCAGGAATGAATTCCAATCATTCCCCAAATAACTCCTTTACATTTCTCGCAGGGATGTTTGGTGGCACCAACTTTTTGTTTGAACTGATGCGACATTATAACTTTTGTCTCGGGATCTGCTCGGACTGGACCTTCCTGCGGAGGGGAAAAAAAAAAATTGAAATTAAAAAATAAATAAATTCAATAACAATTTCATGACAAAACAATCGACATTGGTTTCGCAGACAACTCGCCAGGGATTTTTGGTTTTGATCATCGGGAAGATTAACAGTTGTATTCGTCTTGTGCTGCAATTAATCATCTGCCACCCAAACCCCTGAGCTTTTGTAAGACTCCCCCCTTGCCTTGCCCACCGTCCGGACCCTTTGTTGAATAGGATAAGGTCACATAAAATAACTATTGTTGTACTACGTATAATGTATTACATGTATGATATCATACACTCAATAACATAAGTCCCTTTTCTTTTCTACTTTTTCTTTAAAATTTCATTAAATGAAAAAATATTTGAAAGACTAGTTTTAAGAACTGAAAAAAATACATGATATTGTTGATTTTTCAAATTTTATCCTCGGATGAAGTATTGCTACTTTATTAATTTTGATTAGTTTTTAACTTAGTTTAATCATTGCCATAGAATTACAGTCCAATTCAAAGTTGTGATAGAAAACAACTGAAAATTAGGATGAAAATATAATCTAGTCGAAACTAATAATGAAAAAACATCTTTAGAAATTCTATTAGATTTTATTATTTTCAAAATGTTAATTTGGTAACAACAACTCCGTTTGGTCCAAATAAACGGCACATTGATCATAATAAACAGAGTAAATTAATGAGGATTACACATGTTTGAATCAGTTATCATAAAATTGATCCTATTGTGAGGCTGGTTCGAATAACCGTTAGTCCCATGAAGTGGAATCCACTGCATATACTAAAGCATGGAAATATCATCCAAAATACTCACATGTACACAATTTTTTTTTTTCAACACTCAATTAAACCATCATTTTTGCTCTCAAGGCCCACTCCCTTCCAGATACTTATGATTAAGCCAACTCAGCCTAATAGTTGATTTGCTACAGGTTTTGAGATGTCAATTAGTGGAAATCCATTACTGGATCAAAAGGTTATAATCACGAATTATTAAGTGAACTGTTTTGTCAAGTTCACTCAATTTTTTTTTTTTAGATGAGGCTTTTCATTATCATCATTATCATACCACAAGTTTTATTATATATCGATCGCCTTCTACCTTCCATTCATTTACCCCTAGCCACCTTTTATATTCAAATATACAAAAAAAAAACAACACATCAATAATATGTCATCAACCTGTAATTCTGCAAAATATGCTTGAATAAAAAATAAAACCCCACGAACAAGCTACAATACACTAAATTTAAAAAAAATTATATATATACATACATATATATATATATATATATATATATATATATATATATTGCCCCTTTCCCTTCCCATAATTAGGAAGTAGTTGTACTTGGTCTCCCAATCCCCTTTTGATTTCTAGATTTTCTTCACATTTTTTAAAATCTATTTAAGTGTGGGATTCAGCATTTGAAAAGTATTTGGAGAAATAAAAAGTGCTGATTTTCTGCTGAAAACATACAAAATTCCTTCACATTTTGAACAATGTGGGGAAATCCTTAAACTTCCCTGAATTTGGAGAAACCTATTTTTCCTCATGACAGGTGAGAACCCTGTTCTAATGAATACATACAATTTTTTAAAATATATTCTTTTTATTTATCATATATACAACACATAAGTTTCAATAATTATCTCCAGTCAGAATAGAAGAAGAGTTTGACCCTGCAGCAGTCAGGCTTGCTTCTTTTTTTTTTCAGTCCTGACTAAAACTGAGAGAAGAAAAAGATCTTAAAATGACTATAGATTATGGAGAATATCTCATAACAAATCAACAGATACACATACAAAAAGAATCAAATATTTCTAAGATAAAAACTTGAATTTTACCAGGTTAATGCCTTTCATTTCTTTCTTTAAACTCTTGATTTTATGATGAAACGAATTTTCTATATCGACTATCAACAAAAATAAGCTAACAATGAATAATGATGAATTAACTCCCTTACATTTATCAGCTCTAAAAGATGATGCCTGATTAAGAATAGACGTAGTGAAAATTCAGCTATGTATTGTTTAGGAGGCAGTAAAGCATGACAACAACAGACAAACTGATTATGTAAGCAAGTTATATTTAGCCAGTTATGGCGTAAAAGTCTGCTCCTAGCTAAACTTGTCGAACAGCCTGCAGTGAAACGAAGAAATCAATGACAACCAATAAACAATTGGATTCATCTCTTTATCTCACTCACTTAATATTTCAATATTCACTCAACATATTGTTGCTACTCAAAGTAGTGAGCAATATTAGAATGAAGATATTTCGGATAAATATACAAGACTTATACATATCTTATTTACCTTTATATATATATATTTTTCATAATATTTTTAGTGATTTATAAAATTACTAAAAACAAGGTATACTTATCTATTGTTAATAATATTTAATCAATGCTCAATATTTAACAGTCAATAGTGCTGATACAATCACTTCACTATAAGGAAAGAAGCCAGCAATACTTGTATTTCAAGCCTTCTGCAATTTTCCAAGCTGGAAATTGAAAAGAAGTACTGGTATTGCCAGCTTCTTTCCTATATATATATATATATATATATATATATATTATTGTTGTGTCATCCACAGACAGCTGTTTAGTTGTATTAAAACTCTTCAATGTGGCTATAGACTATCCATTATCCTATCCAGTACCACAAGGCAAGATCAAAACCTTAGCTTCAGACCCAGAGGCTGGTATCCTCCCTCTACTCCATGGAACTGGACTGTCAGTGAGGTTGAATTCAAGTGATATATTCATTTATCGCATATATTCCTCATCCATCAGAGTGCTCCATTCCATGTTGGATATATATATATATATATATATATATATATATATATATATTAGTAGAAAGTAGATTCGCTTCACAAACACATTTATGTTTCTGCCCTCTTTGGGCCTCTTTAGGCGAATGATTATCAGTGTTTTAGATTCCTGTTTGGGGAATTCGGTGAGAGTCTTGTGGGAGGAGTTTTCATTTTGTTTCATAGCATTTTTTTATAGTGTGCATATTTTGCTGGTGGTTATAAGTTACAAGTCAAAGGGTGTGAGCTAGGTGTGAGAGTTATCTATACGAGGATGTTGAATTATGTTCTGAAGGATGTTTTATATATATATATATATATATATATATGTATTACTGATAGAAAATAAATAAGTAATACTCTGAATGTATTTCAATCTACCCAAGATTAAAAATACAAATAAGAGAGCTGGATCACAGTAAATGATTTCATACACAGATCAATACATGCACAGTTTCCAAAATTAAGGGGCGTATCAACAGTACTAAGTTCCCATATTTATACACTGCATACCCTCTTTGGGCACTAACACAGGCCTGTACTCTAAAGCATTGGACTGTATGGTATAAGTGTTACATCACAAGATAGCCGAAGACTTCAAAAATTTAATTGGAATATCTACTATCCCTAGCATGCACATTCAGTTTTCACTTGCCACTTGCGGGTTTTCTATTCATGGTTCAGTCTTGAATAATTCAAACACGATATTTTGGGGACCTTTGTAGCTTACCACGAAAAACTGCCACATAGAAAATAAGCTATTAGGAAATCATAAATACATTGCAATAATCTTTGCGCCATTGATGAAAAAAAACTGTAGAAAATTATCAACTAAAAATAATTAACATAGACAATATAATTGGACTTGGAAACTTGAACTTGTTTGAATTCAGTCACAAACCAGTTACTCAAACTGGTATTTTAGACATTCTTTTTTTTTTTCTGTCAATTCACTGTGCTGTAAACAAATTTATTCATTCCGTTTTTAGTAGACGAAGTTTTATAAATTATCACTAACCATTTTTTTGACTTTTAATTTCAAACATCCATCAATCCTGGGACATATTCTTCATTATTATGTTACCAGACTCATTTTATTACAAGCCTTTGATAGTTTTTTTTTTTAGGTGTGTTTATCTATTTCACATGGACCAATCCATTATAATTTTTAGGTTATAACAGGAAGCGGGCAAAACAGACATAAAACCATACAATTAAATATACTAATTTGCATGAATGGCTTTCATACAGATATACTATTGTATACATAATTTAATGCAAAAAGCATGTTAGAAATACAACAGTCAACCAAAACTGCCCTCAAGTCAACATGATTTTTCTTCAGTTTTTAAGTGATTCTGCCTGGCTGGCTATCTTTCTGATTTTGTGTACAGGCTGCACCAATGGAGCCAGAGGGCTGATAATTTAAACAATTTTGCATTATACCTAGAAAATTTTTTTACCCCCCCCCATAAGTTTTTTTTAGTTTACAATGTAAGTTCATGCTAAATTGTTCCACCAAAAGACCACTGTCCAGCAAAAAGTGAGAGGTAACTTATTCATTGATCATTCTTTTTTTCCAATTTTTTTAATTGATCACCCCAACATCGTGTAAACTGCTTAAAACCCATTTGTGGTAATTTTAAAAAATTTTTCTCCACAGATCTATTACTGACAATGATTGTGTGATAAAGAATTTTTCATAATTACATGCAAGATAATAGGCATGAACTGTAATCAAATTGGGGAAGAGATTAAGAGATTATCTCATAAAAAAAGGTCCTAGAGACCAGGATATTCGTGATTGGAATACTTGGAAGTGTTTTCTACAAAACAGTGGATTGCTTTGAGATCTGTAGAGACATTGATAGCTATCCCTTTGTCACATGTACAGGCTGCATCAAAGGAGTTAGAAGGCTGAAAATTGGAACTTTTAAATAGAATATATTAATTAAACTTGAGCCCATATTCTTTCATGCATTCATTTAAAAATATATGTATTTTGTTCATATGTAACATTTTTTAAATAATTTGAGTCAATTATTTCCAAATATCTGTGAATGCAATTCATGTAAGTTTTCCAAAGGGTTTTATGCTTGACACGGCAACTAGCCATTTTCAAGGTCTTCGACAATTCCACATTTTAACCACGATGGATTTGGCCGAGCCATTAGAGTGTTGATATAATGAAAAAAGTGAATTCTTAAATGGGATAGATTTCAATTGCAAAATACATTCAAAACTCTGACCTTGACTGAAGATTTTAGCCAATATTGGATTCTTTTTAATATCTACTGCTTCCAAAATTGTAAGTCTATTGTACAGTTCATCTTGTATAATATGTGTGTATGTATATGTCATACAAAACCTAGCTTGCATCTTACCATTTGTAATGTCTCATCCAGGAAGAACAGTGTGTGTGTGCACACACATTTTATATATATATATATATATATATATATATATAAATATAATGCAAGTTTGATTCAACACAATGGATAAAGAAGAGTATTTTAATTTTTTTTCAAGTAGTTTTTCTTGTTTTCTCACAAGAGAATGAATTTCAAGGTCAAACTGATGTAAAAATGACCAAACTTTATTTTTACTTGCAGGTTTTATTGCGATTGGTGGGTGATCTTATTCTTTTTTCAGGGGAAGAGGGCTTCTAGTTCTTAAACACTAAAAGCACTCCCTGCTCATAAAGGAAGAATTGCTGCCCAATTAAACTATATATACATATATACACACAATTCTTGAAGTTATTTGTTTAGGTTCTTATTATTTCTTTAAAATCAACAGTTACTTTACAACCCAGTATGGCATAAGAAATCTGTAGGCTATACTTATTTAATAGATTGAAGGAAAAAAGAAAAAAAAAAGGAAAATAGAAAAAAAAGAAAAAAGAAAAAAAAAGAAAAAAGAACAAAGAAAAAAAGAACAAAGAAAAAAAGAAAAAAGAACAAAGAAAAAAAAGAAAAAAGAACAAAGAAAAAAAAGAAAAAAGAACAAAGAAAAAAGAAAAAGAGAACAAAGAAAAAAGAAAAAGAGAACAAAGAAAAAAAAGAAAAAAAAGAAAAAAAAGAAAAAAAGGTATCAAGACAATGAAAAGATGATTAAGTACATAAGACCATGCTTACCTTCAAGTCTTGATAGTACATTCGCAACTGAATGAGTTTGCGGACAAGTTTTTGGTGACGCTCTGCCCCAGTTGTGGCCGAAGGATCACACTGTCGGATGAGTTCTTTACAATTCTCAATGGCCATTAAAAGTTCCTCTTCACTGGTCTGACCAAAATGACCCTGCATTTTGGAATAGAAGAGAAAAGAAATTTATAGAATAACTAGTGTACCCATATAGCCAAAAATGACAGTTTCATTTTTTTCTTTTTCATGTTTCTTTAAATACTGCCTGTCTCAGCCATTAGCCGTTTTGATATATTGTCCCCTTTCCCCCATGATACAACCTGATTGACATACTTATTGTTTAAAATTTCAACACCGTGTTGTCAGTGTATCCTTGGCTTAATGGTAAGTTATCAGACTGCTAAGGTCTGTGTTGGAGTTCAAATTACGGCAGTTCCAATTGAATTGAATCACCTTAGCCCCACATGTGCCCTGCCCAACCAACCAGAAAAGTGAGCCACAGATTCTTCTTGCTTTCCTCATGTGAGAGTGTCTCCCCAGGTGCTCCTGGTCACATTTTGGGGGCTACAACCTTGAAAATTTCCAAGAATACAATAGCAGGCACATCTAAAAACTATTTTTTTTTTTTTTCAGTCTCTATGATTATTTTTGGCCAAACTATGTACAAATCTTATGCGGATATTTTTTTTTTTTCTTTTTAGATAATTTTAGATTAAAAGATTTTTTTTCTTTTTCTAAGATAATTAATTCTGGTACACACACAGGTTATAGTGGTTTATTTATGTGAGGTACGGATATTTATAAATGGTCTTCCTTGGAATGACAAAACAAATTAAGAAAAATAAAAAACATTGGTTATTATTATATGTGTTTTAATAATAACTAAGCTGAGCCTAATTTGGGAAACTTGAATATCATGTAAGTCCTGTGGTTCCCAAAACATGAGAAACAAATATCTCCTAAGTGTACAGCGTAAATTTTTCCAAATATGCAAAGATGTATTCTGAGCCTTGAAGGTCTCTAGCATGAATATTATGTAGGTTTCAATTCCACCACAGAGTTGCAAATCTATCAATTTTATCACTAGATTCTCTGAGATCTCTACTTTATTGCAACAGATGAAAGGAAGTATGTAAATCAAAATGCTGATCTATGTTTCATTTATTGACCACTAAAACGTTCTTGTCTAATTCATTTGAATTTCACAGTGTCAAAAATATTTCTTGGTGTGCCATCATAATAAAGTTTGAGAACCCCTAATGTAGTCACAAGCAAGACTAAAGAAAAACATCTTAATTTCATCAAGAATAGGATTCACAAAAGCTAGTAGATATTCATTCAGCGTAGTATGGTCTGGCACAGGGCCAAATTGCAGAGCACCCAAGAAAGATCAAAATCTCTATATAGTTGAGATGGTCAACCGAACTAACCATTAAACCAATATTTATTAGACATAACATAGTCTGGCACAGGGCCACAATAATAAGGCACTTAATGAGAATCAAACTCACAACATTAAGGAATGTAGTGTGATACTAGCTTTATAAGCATCCCCCGCAAAGTAGGCTGCCACACACAGCCTCTGAAATCTCAGGTTACAGTCACCAGGGAATGCCTAAGATTTGTCTGTAGTTCATCTCTCACAGAGAAGTAATAATAAACTTCTTTCTACCTATCTGTAGACTGACAATGAGCAAGAATGTCTATAATTAAATAACTACTTGTATTTTGTTTGTGGGAGACAAACCAACACTCAGTCTAACATAAGTAAACTATTATCAATATTTCACTTTTATCTTAACCTAATAATTGTGGCAGGAGCAGCTCAGTTGCTCTGTTATAAATGAGGAGGTAATTTTGATTAAACAGGGAAATGCAAAATAATCTGAACACTTTGTTTTCTCAGTAAACAATGGACCCTTCCAAGTTATAGAGAGAATTATAGAAACAAGCAGAAAAAGCGGCCCATAAATTTAAGTATAAGGGTCTACAGTGAGACTGAGGGAAATTTCGATCATACAGTTGAGCCGTAGAACCATAATGGCTGAAATTTTAGTCTTCAGTAGTTGAAAGAGATAATTTTGAACACTTCTCGTCTCAACTATGTTGACTGTCTATGGCAGTGAGCAGGCAGCACTTATAAGAAATAAAGAATAAGCTCTCGGGTGACTAACACGCACCCTTTTTTCTTCGTCAAGTTAGAGTTTCACCTAGAGCTTTTCTTTATGTCCGATCTGCACCATATACTCACGTCTGTAAACTGACAGCCTGAGTAGTTGCAATGAAAAACAACTGAAATTAAGATGAAAGAAATACCAGTCAAAAACTAAAAAGCACTCAGAGAGCACATACCTCTGCCAATTCCATCGTCACTAAAAACTGAATGAAAATCGGTATGTAGCTACGATGCAGGGGAGATAACTGTTCAAAAATCCTGGATTCTGTCCAAAATTTAATTGCTGCTCCTCCCCAGACTTCCACATGGGCCACACTCCCACATGAGTGAATGAAAATACCTCTTGCAACTTGGTTGGCAGGTGTAAATTAATAATAATCCCTGATATTTGTTAGAGAGGTGTGGAGTCTTGTAATCCTGTGTAATAAACTTCTTGGTAATGGTTTCTTAGCTACAAACAGTTTGACATTGAGAAAGGACAGACAGACAAAGTTATGGCAAGCTACAAGGAAACAGTTTATTTGACCTATATACCAATGGGGGAGACATGGACGGAAAATGTACTTTAAGTATTTTAGGCTGAATATCAAGGTTGGTAAAGTGAAAATAGAGTAGGTATTCAATAAGTCTGACTCCTGTGTTGACAACTTAAAAGCGTTTTTTGTGTTAAATCATTCTCGAAAAGAGAGAAAACAATTAAAAAATAAACAAAAAAACACCAAGCTGCACTAAGAAAAACAACCCCACTATTAGCCACTTTGTGGCCACAATGATAGCTGAAATGGCTAGATTTGGCAATTTTCGTATTGCCAAAACACGAAAAATGCTAAATTATCTAGCACTAAGTTAAAAGTAAGTTCAGTGAGAATCAAACTCACCACACTAAAATCAAATAAGGTTGTGTCATTACAGATGATATACTAGTGAATGAAAGATTTGAATTATTTGTTTAATAATGACTACCAATGATGTCATACATTACATAAGTATTTTGTCTATCCATAAAGCTATAAATGCAAATTAGCAAGTTTAATTCTACGGTTGTATGTTTTTTGTCCAATTTCTGTAATAAACTAAAATTGTCAATGGATTAGTCTATATGAAATTGATTAACATAGCGAATAAAACAATAAAAGGTTTGTAAAATAAAATGTGACATAACAATGAAGAATACGTCATAGGAAAGTAGGACGTTTTAAACTAAAAAGATAAGAAAAAAAAGTGTAAGTGACTGAAAGAAATGTTTGATGCCAAGTTGAAACTTGGGATATATCCCCCCCACAAAAAAAACTTAAAATTAGGATACTTGAATTATTGAAATAAAATTACCTAATAAAATAGCTCTATGTTTGTAAGTACCAATCCATGCATAAATAAGCCCATCATTTAATCTAGTCATTTAATAGAGTGCTTTGGCCTCAAATTTTCAAAGAAGGATTCCTAACTAATTGAAATCTTGATTCAAAAGCTTTCCATTATAAATATGAATGCATTTTTTACCTCTGCCAAGAAAGTTGGAAGAGGTACATGTGATCGTCCGTTCACACAATATGTCCAGAAGTTCTCAATGAATTTCAATGACATTTTGTGGAAGGATGGGTCTTGAGCTACAGAAGAATTTATCATATTTTTGGACGGATCCAGGAATTCTTTATCGTTTTGCAGCAAATAAAAAAAAAAAAGAGATAAAAACCAAACCAACTAACGAAATGTCAGGCATTACATTTTAAGGGAGGTAACTCATTATTTACACATTTAAGGTTACCTCCCTTGTTATACATGTTGGCAGAGGTATACATTCTTCAACTGCTATCCAGTTGGCTAATGAATCTGAAATTATTTTAAAAAATCATGCATTTAGCCATTTCTGGTAGACTATATAAATTATTAGCATAAATTTACAAATCAATAAACACTCAGTCATGAAAATAACAGAGTTGAACAATTGTAGCTACCCATGGTGGCAAAGGTTTCTAAGAAATTTCAAGCATTTTTTTTTTAGTAAGTCTGTCTTCTTACTGAAGGTGATGATTTTGAATTTTTCATTTAGGCATACGTGGTATGAGATTTCAATATTCCGATAAGTGCATGTTAATATTTTCCATTTTAATGTGGGTATGAGATCGCCATCTTTGAGTTCCCAATGATGTAGATAAATACATATATATAATTGTCAGAACATATGAATAACTAGAACCCAGCATAAGTGTTTAAACTGGTTTGTTGTAGGTAGCGGTGATTAATAACAGTAACAACAATTGCATGCATAACAGAGGGGATACGTGTAAAATTGTGTTTGTTTCTCAACCTCCCAGTAAGCTATGTCTTGACAGCATGTTGCGTTGGGGGAAATCAATTAAGATATTGGGAAAAAGGAGTGATCAATGGATAAGTTACTTCCCTTGCACTTGTTTGGCACTGAAATTTTCCAAAAAATAAGGGTGGATACAAACTAAGGGACCATTTTAGTATAAACTTACATTGAAAATTGACCTCTACCCCGAAAACCTCATTTAGGGGAAGAAAAAAAAAGCAGCATTTTCAATACTCATTGAGGAGAGAGAGAGAGAGAAAGAGAGACTGTGTGTGTGTGTGTGTGTGTGTGTGTGTGTGTGTGTGTGCAAAATTTCAAGTTTCAACCATGAATGATTAGGGCGGGGCAGTTTTCAGATACATATAAATGTCAGAACACATGAATAGCACAAATCCAATATTCAAACCAGTGCTGTGGATAGTCATGACTAATAATGGAACTTTTCTGTGAACTGAACATAATTTTTCTTTCTTATTCACCAAATAGTCATAGGAAGATGAATTTGATCAGGAGTTATTTCCTTTGATATTGGCATTCAATCTTTTCTTTATGAATTTATGAGTAAATATATACTTATGATGTAATCAATTTTTGAAAACACTAAAACAAAAATGCTTTATTGAACGACCGTAGACACCAAACATGATGAAAGGTTCTGTGTGTTCTTGAGTTCGGGCCATACTGTTTTGTCAACAGACTTGGAAATTTGCATTAGTACCCCACTACGCCCCTTCCTGAAAAACTTTTTTTGTGGGGAGGTGTGTTTTTTTTTTTTTTTTTTTTTTTTTTTAAACTTTTTTGTGGCCTTATTCTGACAGGTTTATTAATATCATCAACATTCTGCAGAATTTTTTTTTTTTTTACTCTATTGTAGATGCTTTCTTGTGGAAAATGCCAGTGATGTCATAAATAGAATTTATTCTGACCTTATCTATTCTTCGATAGAATTTTTCACCAATTCAAATTTTGATGCCTGTTCAATTAGTGACAGTGATGGAGAGTCCCTATTTGTAAATAATTAAGTTGTTGCTATTCAGAGGGAATCTAAAGTAATGCAGTATTTGAAAGGAAAAAAAAAATAGAAAAAAAACCAAAAACAACAGAATAAAAACTATCCTTGTTTTTACAATTTATTATAGCAACCCAGAGCATAATCTTCTTTGGGGTAAAGAACAAAATAGTATCAGTAGCTGCTAAAAATAAGTGATTACACACACAAAGAGTCAGCCATTCTCCCTTAATGAATATCCTTATGTTTCAATTCCATTCCATCTTCTCATATTTCTTCTTTTCTCAATGTACCAGCAGCCTGAATCAAATCAAACCAGCAAACACATACACACACAGACCTTGATTAGCACCACCTATTTCGTGTTTGTGTGTTCACATTACGAGCTTCCTCACTTTCTGTTTGTCATGTCAGTCTGACACATAGTAAATCATAATACAGATTTACACAACCAAATTAGATCTTTATCATTTTGAATTTTCATGACATTTTTTTTTATCTTCATCTTAATTACTTGTTGATTTTTATCACAACTCTGAGTCCGGGCTGATTTCCCTGAGGCAGTGAGTAAATAGCATTGATTGGAAAATAAAGATCATGCCTTAGGTGGAATTCAAACCCACATCCCCGGGAAGCCCTGTTTAGCCCAGCCTGCTCTACTAATTAAGCTACCAAGACTCAACTGGAAGACAGACGTCCAAATAAGACCCTTGAACCTATCCTTCATTCCAATCAGCAACCATGTTTGTTTACACTCTGATGTTTTCAGCATTTAATACATTTTTCTATGTTTTAAAAAACTTTTATGAGATGAAGAATTATAAATCCTTATTTTAATTTTTATAACTACTTTTTACCTTCATCTTAATTGTAAATGAAGATAAAACATAAAAAATTTGAAACACATACTTAACAATGTGCAGAGGTCTTCTCTCATACTGAGGGATGCAATTGACAAAATACAATAGAATTTCATAGATGCAATTGATGCAGGAAAAAATTTCATTCATGTTCAAATTATGCAATAAAATTCTGAATTTAAAGAGTAATAGAAATTTAGAAGTAACAAAAACAAAAAAAATAAAAGCCTGTTTGTGGTCAGCAGAACACTATTTACCAAACTCACTGCATTGCAAATCCTTATCGTCCACGTCTATAAAATGTTGTATATAGAAGGCTATTCTCCAATCTCACTGCAATGCAAGTCTCTATTATCTGGGCTCACTGCAATACATATCTATTATCCACATACATAAAATGCAATGTAAATCTCTATTATCCACAACAATGATATGCAATGAGTATAGGAAGCTACTCTCCAATCTCACTGAAATGCAAATCTCTATTATCCTCATATATAAAATGCAAGGTGTATCCATGTATTCCATATAAACTGTCATTTTTGACACCAGAGGTAAACTAAAAATTGATAATACTTCATCTAATGAAAACTAAATTTTTAAAAAAACAAAAAAACAAACAAACAATAAACAAACAGAAAAATAAATCTAGTCTCCTAATTTTAGAAAGAAATATTCAAACTTACCTCTGGATGAGAAAAATGATCTTCTGCCAATCCAAGTTCAGCAAATGAAATTTCCAAGTTTTCTTTTGTTGGAATTGAGTTATCATGAATGAAAGACCAAGCATGGCTGTCAGAAGAACCTGAAAAATTAGAGATGCCTACATTCGTTTCCGGTCCTACTATGAAGCAGTAGAAATAGTAGTAATATTGATATAGACACGAACACAGAGACATAGCCGTTAGCTTCAGAGTACACAAACACAAAGACACAAGCTTTGCTTTATCCCCTTCCTCTCTTTCCGTTTGTGTTAGCGTGACAGAAATCAACAAATGCGTTCATTCTTAGTGACACATAGGTCCAAGTAGAAAAGGCCACAGGTAGAAATTGACAATGAAAATCCAAATGGGACATAATCATAACTAAAACTAGAATCCATAGTACAATGCTCTTCCCGAGAGCAGTGATTCTCAAGTAGGAGTCACTTGGCTCCCAGGGAAGGAATTTCAACCTGGTGAAGAACATGTAATGAGAAGTATAATGGTGGGAAAAAATTACTTGATTCAAAATCCAGAAGGAATTGAGGAAACCTTGGACCTAGGGCTCCGAGAACCTGCGTTGTAAAGCAGGAGACAGCCAATTTTTTTGGAAGCCAACTGGATTAGAAATATTTCAGGCCTTGCAAGCCAAAGCAAACGGAAAAAATAAATGAAACAATGATTATGAAAGGTAATGGAAACAGCTTGTTTTTTTTCAATTACTACTTTAATGTTTTTCTCTATAGAAGTATATACTTATATAATATACCTATACAAATTTGTATAACCAATCAATGAAAACTATGGAATTCTTTTTTCTAGGGGGGGAACGTTATCAAATTGTAGTTCAAATTTTGCGTTTTATAAATAGAACAGGGATATGCGGCGCAAAAACATTTTTAGCAACAAAACATCGATTTGTCAGAGTCCATTGCCAAAATGAGACTTGTTCTATTTTTTTCGAAAACTGGATTTTATTGTTTAAACCGAACACAGATGAGGAAAACAGAATTGTTGTAAGTAACATTACATATTCAATGAAGTCTGTGGGTCAGATTGCTTCAAAGAATGACTATAGGGGGGGCAGGGAAAAAAAAGTTGACAAACCCTGACTTAATTAAACTGGTAAATGCTGTTGCTTAGCAAACAGTATTCATAAAGCTGTGGCCTGTGTTAGTATGTTTACAAAGTAATGTGGAAGTTTGACATAACCGATTCCTAACTAAAATTCTAATATTCATTTTGGGTAAAAAAAACAACTAAATTGACACATCAGTAAAAGTAGTAATAGTAGTTATATCATCAGCAGCCAGTGAACGAACACACATACAGCAAAACTGTCATTTAGTGTATGGCTGTTTGTGTTACCCCCATCCCCTCTTCCAGTTTGTTATATCACAGACAGACAGCTCATCTAACAAAAATTGAAGAAATTTCTGACTGATGTGTGTTTATGCACCATGATTACTCCCCAACTGGTCACTGTATTTAGTTGACATTCACTAGATATATCAGTAAACATACAATGCAGGGCGGTGTCAAATTTGAAGTTTTTGGGATCAGCAGTTCTAAAGAAATCTAATAAAAATGAATGGAAAAATTACAAATTATAGATCTAAATTCAGATATTTTATATATCTAAATTGGAAATAGATTTAAATTTAGACATTTCATATATCAGTGTTGCCAATAGATGAAGATACTTTGAAGCTGTAGAATTGTATGTCAGATAGAAAATTATCTTACACAAATATTATGGCAGGCTGCTCAACACAACAAAGTCGGCTCCTTCCAAACATGCATCTTTGGAATGGGAATCCCCCCCCCCCCGTGTGAATCATAACAAAAATTTAAGAATGAAATCCTCACTTGTTGATCCAACTTCTGAATAATGATCTTCTTCGAAAACAACTTCCGTATTGAAAGGGTTGAACCGCTGGCCTTCAAACCATTCACGGTCACTTATAGCTGTGGGATTCTTGTTCCGCTCGTGAGGTGATATGCTGTATGTACTGCCTCCACTGTCACGTCGAGATTTAGGCTTGGGGTGTAGGGTTTCTTTGGCGGCTTTATCATTGTCCAAGCGCACGGTCTTGAGTGGAGGCAAGCTCTTTCTTTCCCGGTGGGGATCGGAAGACAGAGGCAGGGGTGGGGATGAAGAGGATTGGACCCAAGAATTGTCATTGTCGCAGATGCTAGACCTTTTGTTGGTGCCATTTAAATTTTGGTTCTTTTCGTCAGAGATCTTCAGTTGATTGGAATTCAAGCCTAGATTTTAAAAAGAAAAAAAAATCTAGAATACAAGAGAATACATTATAACTTGCTCAATAATTCATCCACACATACAATAATTACCAATGTGCAGATGTCTTCTGCCATGCAAAGGGACTGTAACTGACATAGTAAAAAATAATTTCATTCATGTTCTGATGATGCGATAAAAATTCTGTATTTAGATAATAAAATTATAAAGAGTAATAAAAACAATAAAACAAAAATTAAAAAATAAAAATTTGGTCCACACTATTCTGAGCTCACTGCATGGCATATCTCTATTATCCATGTCTATAAAATGCAATGCGTATAAAAAGCTATTCTGCGACTCATTCACATATATAAAATGCAATAAGGGTTTATTTATGTATGTATGGGAGGGAAAGAGAGAAGTGAGAGGGAGGGAAAGAGAGAAGTGAGAGGGAGGGAAAGAGAGAAGTGAGAGGGAGGGAAAGAGAGAAGAGAAAGAGACGGGAGAGAAGAGAAAGAGACGGGAGAGAAGAGAAAGAGACGGGAGAGAAGAGAAAGAGACGGGAGAGAAGAGAAAGAGACGGGAGAGAAGAGAAAGAGACGGGAGAGAAGAGAAAGAGACGGGAGAGAAGAGAAAGAGACGGGAGAGAAGAGAAAGAGACGGGAGAGAAGAGAAAGAGACGGGAGAGAAGAGAAAGAGACGGGAGAGAAGAGAAAGAGACGGGAGAGAAGAGAAAGAGACGGGAGAGAAGAGAAAGAGACGGGAGAGAAGAGAAAGAGACGGGAGAGAAGAGAAAGAGACGGGAGAGAAGAGAAAGAGACGGGAGAGAAGAGAAAGAGACGGGAGAGAAGAGAAAGAGACGGGAGAGAAGAGAAAGAGAAGGGAGAGAAGAGAAATAGAAGGGAGAGAAGAGAAATAGAAGGGAGAGAAGAGAAATAGAAGGGAGAGAAGAGAAATAGAAGGGAGAGAAGGGAGAGAAGAGAAAGAGAAGGGAGAGAAGAGAAAGAGAAGGGAGAGAAGAGAGAGAAGGGAGAGAAGAGAGAGAAGGGAGAGAAGGGAGAGAAGGGAGAGAAGGGAGAGAAGGGAGAGAAGGGAGAGAAGGGAGAGAAGGGAGAGAAGACAGAGAAGGGAGAGAGAGAAGGGAGAGAAGGGAGAAGTCAGAGTGACAAGTGAGATCAATTTCATTTCATTTCATTTTATTCTAGTATACACAGAATATATTTATATACCAAACTAAAAGAAGGGAGACTGGCATTCAAGCTATTCTAGAAATGTTTAAATGATCGAATTCCCCTGAGGAACAAAATAATAAATAACACAAAACAATTATGAAAATTTACAATATAGTAGTTCCCATTTTTGATTGTTAGTAAGATATTCATTATAGCCAGTCAAAAATTCAGTGCTATAACAGGGCCGTAACAAGGGAAAAATGTTTTGGGGAGGGGGGCAAGGGGTAACCAAACCAAATGCAGCTGAGGGTTTCGAACTTCCTAGCATCTTGGGACCCAGATGCCTTGCATTTTAGCAATCCGAGACGATGAAATATATCCTTTTCAGCAGTCTGATATTTGCATTAAAAAAAGAAAAAACATATTCCAAGAAATTCAGTAATTTTGGTGCGATTCAGATGTAAGAATCACAAATAATTGCACAATTCATTTCAAATTGTTTTAATATTAATTACATTTTTTTTTCGGTTAAAATTTTAGAAGTTTGGGGTCTCCCTAGCCTCACATCCGCTTGTAACAGCTTTGTATGAAACAGAGGCTGGTAAACCTTGGTCTGGCCAGCCGACAATACGAAATATGCTATTATACTGAAATAATCTATTACATTATTTTTCTTTCCTTATGATTAATAATATTACTAATATCAATATTAACATTATTATTGATATTAGTATAAAAATTATGTATAAAATGAAAAAAATTTTAATCAAATATATTATGTTCTAGCATAGTACCCATAAAAAATGACGGGATTATTGAAATATGGCTAAATTATACAAATATATTTATCTTAGTATAAATGTATTTATCTCAATAACCCTGTGAGAAAGATATTTTTTGTGAAAAAAGATATCTCATCATAAGAGATTTTTGTATGATTAAATGAATAAATTAGAATATAAATCTCATTTTGCTTGAGAACCCATTGTGCAAAAATCCATAGCTATGTAAATAAATGGAAAGGATTAAAAATGTGATTATTAAAGAAAAAAAAAATTCAAGATGAAAGTGAACGGTAATAAAATAAAATTCATAGTCATAAATGTTCAAATCGTCGCAATACTGCAGTATACACCAAAAATAAGAATTCATTAAAAACACTACAGCAACAAATGTCAACATGTTTAGAAGTTGCAAATGAGGTAAGCTTTATCTGCCTACAGTCATAACACGAGGTAAATATTTACACATGCAAATGACCAAGATGCAGAGATAACAGTACGCAAATGTCCTGTCACTGACACAAAGCAATTAATCAGAGATCAATCATGAGATAACAGCAGATCAGATATGTGATGAACTTGACTTTCCAAGATCAACTGTTACATCAACCACTAAAAATACCTTGACAATGATACATTTGGAAATGTATTTTAAAAAAATAGAACAATTTGGGTTATCAATTATTTTTCATTATTTCAAATGATTGAAGTAAAAGTTATTATAAGAAGATTAAGTTTATTGGAAATAATTCATAATCTATATTAACATCGTCAGTGATTCATTTTTTGATATTACCACTAAAAGAATCGTATTAGAGTTTATTTATTCATAATGGAAAATATTCAGTATGGTCAAAATAAATGATTGAAAAAAAAAAAAATTGTGCTTTCTTAGTCTAACATATATCCATGATTTTACTTCGAGTTTGTCTTGGCCAACAAAAAAATGAAAGAACAAAACATTCCCAATCTGGCCCAAACTCAAAAGTTTACCCTCCTTCCTACTATAAAAGACCACACCTTTGTCAGGGCCGGGGGTGAAGCCTACATCAACTATTAGCATGAACTCCTCAAGTCTGCAAGCAACAACACAAAACTACGAGCTGAAAGTTGAACTGGGGAAGCAACCGACATCCCCAGAAGCTTTTGCGCCACAACAGTGCCAGAGATGGAGTTGATCTTGGAAGCCTCCAAGCAGATCATTCTATCGGAACTCACTGTTCCCTGGATAAACTACATTGATGAGGCCAACAAGAGGAAGAAGGCAAGAATGGTGAGTTGGGTATCAAGTGGAATGCAGGGAGGTTTGTAGGCTGGTTCCTCTACAGTGGTGTCTCAATTCAGACTGAGTAACCCCAAAGGAGAGTCTTTACAGTTGCACAAAAGGTTCTCAAGATATCTAAAGAAAGAAAATCTTTTTTGTCGAAAACACACAAGTCAAATATCTAGCGAACAAATATGTTAGAAATAAGCAAGGGCTTACTTCATTTGAATACATCTATAAAATTAACATTTCCTTAGCATAATTTTAAATCATGAGTGGTAGCAGGCTTCCTTACTAACTGAGCCAAACCAATAAGTCTTAGATATCTATGAAATTTATCTTAAAGATACACAAGGGCTTATTTAATTCTAATGAATAAATACAACTATACTAAAAAACATATTTTTATAATTTTTTGTATATACTTTACAAAAGTTGCAATAATCATCTTCAGTCTGAATAAAAGTAGGAGTGAAGTTTGACACTGCAGCAGCCACGCTTGTTGACTCATATTGATAACTGCAGCAAAAGTTGACAGTTCTTAAAAATGGGGAAAATTTCATGTTAAGACCTATTTTCAAATTGATTAACAGCATTTCAAAGAAATTAAGTTACCCAAAGAGAGAACGGTTGAAGTGATATACAGTTTTTTGGTTTTTTTTTCACCCTACAAATTCAAAGAATTGGTAAAGATAGAATGACTACAGAGATTAGGCAGAGAAAGAGGAATATTTTTTTTCTTTTTTTATGTCACACTATGTCAAATTAATCCTTTTTTCAGATCCATTCTCGAGATGAAAAAATAGAAAGTACAAGAAAGTGAGAGAGAGAAAGAAGACCATAAAGTATTTATAACTAATTTATATACTTCATATATATTTATAACTTTTTCATTTTCCAATGAATTATACTGCATTTTGAACTATATTTTTCACTTTATTTTTGATGCAATTGTTATTTTCATTTTTGGACATTTCAACAGGGGATCAGCTCAAAAACTCAATTTGAAACAAATAGTTTTATCACAGAGACCAATCTTGTCAAAAAATGCATATACAATGTTATAGTTTTTTAACGAAATCTTATCTTTTCCTTGATGTATTATGAATAAATCAATACATGTATAAATACCATAAGGTTACATGAATCTAACAGAATCTAAAATACTTACGTGTACACTCAATTTTTTTTGCTCTTGAGCTCCCTGCCTTCCAGGCTCCATTGAGCCTACCCAGCCCAATGGTAAATCTGCCACGAGACACTAGAGAATTTTTTTTTCTCTTAAAATGACTTGCCTCTATAGCCTGAGATTGATAATACACAAGAGACTTCACCTATATATTTAATACATAAATTGTAATCTAAAAAAGTAGGACAATTAGAAAGCCTAAAAAGTTAGGACAACTAAAAAGGCTTTATGATTACAAAATGCAGGGAAGGGTCAAGTGGTATTCTCATTCTTAGTAGAATTACAACTTTGTTCAATACATCAAAACAAGCAAACCAACCTGGATTCAAATTGCAATTCGTATCTGGATTTGTAAAGCAGTTTTTTAATGTTGCAATATCATCAGGCATATACGGAAGACCACTGCCTTCGAGATCTGACTCCATCTTCATATTGCATTGATCTACAAAGAGAGAAATTTTCATTCAGTTTTCTCGTGCAAAAGATGAACTCAATCAATATTAGAAGGACTTGAAAATAAAAACTATTGTCAACGTCTAAAAATATTGAGAGATGAAGAGAAAGAAACATTCTCCATGCGTTCAAAATATTAATAAAAACCAGGGCGCAATGACAGACTACAATTCAAATGGTCAAACAAATAGATATTCAATTTCTCCTCCTTCAATGGAGAGCAGAAGTGTACCTACTATATCTTTACACATTAACAACTATAGATTGCAGGTATCACAACTGTTCAACCTTCCCAGTAAAATAAGATATGTTCAAGCAGAAACTATCATGTCGAAGATTAAATCCCTGCTGGACAGATTCCTACTAACCATCCAGGATGAGTCAATACTTCCTGGATAAGATACAGAGGCAGCATATAACTTGATCCATCAAAATAAGACAGGGGACAGTCACACCATGATAATCTGCACTAATTGACTCCTCTTGAAGTCAAACTCTTAAATATTGAACCCAGAAAAACACAATCAGTTGAAGCAGTCCCTCAGGAGTACAGAAAACCCCCACTTGATGTAGTCTAGATTTGTGCGCTAACAAGTTCTACTCCCCACAAAATCAAGTTGCTGTATTTAAGGGCTAATTCAAAATAATTCAGTTTGTGATAAAATGAATTTTCTATTGTAGTTTTTTTTACCCCCAAAAACATTTTTTTTACAGTATGGACCTCTGGTACGGGTATGCACACTTTTGGTAACAGTTACAGACGAACAACACCAAGATTTTTAAAATCTGCCAAAATTTGCCTCCATATGGAAGCAGCTGTACACCCATATTGTGGGACGCTTAAAAAGGGGAGGAAGAAAAAAAAAAAATTACTCAACTCTCCTCAGTAAATTTTTTCATTTTTATATGCTTTGTATCAAAATATTGTCAGCAAAATCATTTGAATTTTTTTTTGTTTGAAGTTCAGGATTACTTTTCTTTTTTTTAAGAAATCGTCAACATAGGTTTCAATCAGTTTTCAAGTTGATCTGGCTGGCTAGCTATGTATGCATGTACATATGTATCATGCATACAGGCCACACTATTGGAGCTAGAGGACTGAAAATGTAAACATTTATTCCTTGTTATATCAAAAAAAAATTTTCTTAAATAAAAAAATAAAAATTTTTTTTTAAAGTTAAAAAATTAAAAAAAATTAAAAAAAAATTTTTTTTTAAATAAAAAAAATAAATGAAAATTTCCTCTATAATGGGTTTTTTAATGGAAGGATCAATTCGCAATGTAAGCTCATACTAAATTGATCCCTTAGTTTGTGTCCAGCAGTGTTTACGCCCATCTTTAAAGATTCAGATGTTTTTTTATAGTGATCACCACATAAGAGGCGTCAGAAGTAACTTATTCATTGATCACCCATTTTAACATTTTTATTGATACCCCCAATACAGCATGCTGCCAAAAGACAGTCATGCAATGGTTTCTATTGAGTGACCAACCAAACTTGTTTTTTTAATATTTGATGTTCAGAATCAATTACATTATTTCTCATCCATTTTTATATACGACTAACATAATTTCAATTAGCATGGCATTTTTTGAGGACACATTAACCGCATTAATTAGCCGTCTCCCGTAATCCCTTGATCTATGTATTAAAAAAAAGAAAAAAAAAAAAACTTACTATATTTGACAACATATAAGTCACCTACTTTTCCAAATTAAAACTTGAACATGAGTTGAAGAAAAAAGGAAATGTATTCGTTTTTGTCTATAGTTACTTTTTCCATTTCAAAATGGCCACTGCTCCAGAGGTAGCCAGAGATGGCAAATTTAAAAGTCAAAGAAGCAGACGACAAGATTCCTTAGAGTAGCACTTTATAGTGAGAGGTTTAAAAGCTAGTGTTTCAACTCCCTAACTGTAATTTCAAGGTCAGGTAAAAAAAAAATCTCTTGTTGCTTGCAATAATACAAGAGATATAGATGCTGCAGGCTTACCGCGTCTAAGTACAGCATTTCTTTTTCCTGATAAATAAACATGTCCTTTAGTCACTCAGCCAGTGAAGTGGTAGCCATTTTGGTCACAATTCCCTTGTTTCTTAATATTCCCAGCTGAAATGAGGGTGAGGTCTTATAGGCCACCGAATTCAGTAATGCAATCTAGGACAAAGCAAGTTATGCAACAATAATACTTACATTTTTTTGTTACAGATATTCAAAGAAAATCTGAACTTGAGAGCCAGCAATTGTTTGGAAAATGGGTAATATCATCAATCATTCAGTCATCATCTACCTCAGCATCAAGGGCAGATTACAAAGAGATCTACAATGATATGGTGGCTATATTGAAAGAGGATATTCCTTCCTACAGCCTTTGATAGTGATGTAGCAGATGACTGCTCAATGGGTGATATTTTACATATTCTCAAGATTTGTAAGCTTCAATTTTCTGGAACAGATTAAGAACATTCTCAGTTCAAAACCTGTGACCTTATCTATTAAGGAAACAATTGTTACCAAATGTTGCAAATGCTAATAATTGTTATGAAAAGTGGGAAATATGGGTACTTTCAACATTTTGCAATTTGGTCTGAAAGAAAGTGAATTTGGCTCTTATAGACCTAGCAATTTTCCTCATCCCACATTTTCCTCCTCTTTTGCTTTACAAGCAACAAGTAGCTTCTTTCTTTTCCAACTCTCATAAAAGTACCTAACCCATTTCCGAAAACAGCTTTCAACTTTTTTTCAAAAGAAAGTGATTTTGGCTCTCATAGACCTGGTGACTTTTCTCCTCCCCTACTCTCCTACCTCTACCACATTTGATTTGCAAAAAGCTCCTTTCTTTTCCCCACTCTCTCAATAGAGAACCTGACCCATCTTTGCAAATAGCTTTCAATCTTTTCAATTTGATCTTAATGAAAGTGAATTTGGCTCTCATAGACCTGTCTCTTTCTCTTGCACCCCCCCAACTCTCTCTGTAGATACTTCTAACCTTTTCTGTTCGGTGTGAAAGGCAATTTGTCTCTTATAGAAAAAGTTTAACAGCATGTGAATTTAATTGGAACTGTGTAACTCATGTCCTTGTACCTTACTCATGGGTGCTTAATGGGGGGTCAGAATGAGCATGGGGATTGGAAAATCAGTCACAAATCAATAAGCAGGGGTGCAGTGGGGATAGAATGAGCGGGGGGGTGCAGAGGGGATAGAATGAGCGGGGGGGTGCAGTGGGGATAGAATGAGCGGGGGGGTGCAGTGGGGATAGAATGAGCGGGGGGGTGCAGTGGGGATAGAATGAGCGGGGGGGTGCAGTGGGGATAGAATGAGCGGGGGGGTGCAGTGGGGATAGAATGAGCGGGGGGGTGCAGTGGGGATAGAATGAGCGGGGGGTGCAGTGGGGATAGAATGAGCGGGGGGGTGCAGTGGGGATAGAATGAGCGGGGGGGGTGCAGTGGGGATAGAATGAGCGGGGGGGTGCAGTGGGGATAGAATGAGCGGGGGGGTGCAGTGGGGATAGAATGAGCGGGGGGGTGCAGTGGGGATAGAATGAGCGGGGGGGGGTGCAGTGGGGATAGAATGAGCGGGGGGTGCAGTGGGGATAGAATGAGCGGGGGGGTGCAGTGGGGATAGAATGAGCGGGGGGGTGCAGTGGGGATAGAATGAGCGGGGGGGTGCAGTGGGGATAGAATGAGCGGGGGGGTGCAGTGGGGATAGAATGAGCGGGGGGGTGCAGTGGGGATAGAATGAGCGGGGGGGTGCAGTGGGGATAGAATGAGCGGGGGGGTGCAGTGGGGATAGAATGAGCGGGGGGGTGCAGTGGGGATAGAATGAGCGGGGGGGTGCAGTGGGGATAGAATGAGCGGGGGGGTGCAGTGGGGATAGAATGAGCGGGGGGGTGCAGTGGGGATAGAATGAGCGGGGGGGTGCAGTGGGGATAGAATGAGCGGGGGGGTGCAGTGGGGATAGAATGAGCGGGGGGGTGCAGTGGGGATAGAATGAGCGGGGGGGTGCAGTGGGGATAGAATGAGCGGGGGGGTGCAGTGGGGATAGAATGAGCGGGGGGGGTGCAGTGGGGATAGAATGAGCGGGGGGGTGCAGTGGGGATAGAATGAGCGGGGGGGTGCAGTGGGGATAGAATGAGCGGGGGGGTGCAGTGGGGATAGAATGAGCGGGGGGGTGCAGTGGGGATAGAATGAGCGGGGGGGTGCAGTGGGGATAGAATGAGCGGGGGGGTGCAGTGGGGATAGAATGAGCGGGGGGGTGCAGTGGGGATAGAATGAGCGGGGGGGGTGCAGTGGGGATAGAATGAGCGGGGGGGTGCAGTGGGGATAGAATGAGCGGGGAGTGCAGTGGGGATAGAATGAGCGGGGAGTGCAGTGGGGATAGAATGAGCGGGGAGTGCAGTGGGGATAGAATGAGCGGGGAGTGCAGTGGGGATAGAATGAGCGGGGAGTGCAGTGGGGATAGAATGAGCGGGGAGTGCAGTGGGGATAGAATGAGCGGGGAGTGCAGTGGGGATAGAATGAGCAGGGGGCGCAGAGGGGTAGAATAAGCAGGGTTGGGTAGGAAACTTGCGCTACCGATACAATTTAGTATTATCGGAACAAAACAAAGCCTTTTGAGAAAGATTTATAGAAAGGATGGGATAGGTACACGAGAAGTAAAATGTACAGTCTCGACAGAAACAAAAAAAATTCATCGGTTTTCATAGAAAAATTGAACTGAAAAATCTTTTGGTGGTACAGAATTTTTAAAATCGTAGGAATTACCAGATACAGAAAAACTTAGTAAACCAAGTTCTCCCCCTTACACATTTGGTGCTGTCCGGCTTCCCAACAATTAGAGAGAAGAGAGCAGAGAGGGATTTACTAATCAGTTAAGGGGAAAGGCAAGTAAGTAACCTAAGAGCAGGCCTACAAACTTATCAATCACCCCTCGTACTTTTACAAAACATAATTAATATTATGTCATTCATAAAAACTGAACTTGATTCATTGACTGAATTTATTAATGATTAACAGATATTACACTTATGTAATATGTAATCATATATGATTAGAGAATAGATATGAAGAAGAGATAATCACTTGCCAAGTACAGGGTGCGGTGGGTACAGCTAAACACGCCACTCAATGAAAGGGGTTGGGTGAAAATCCCTCTCATAAATAGGTTTTCATGGATGGGGGGACAATATGAAATATAAGCTGGTCACTAGTTCTGTGAAATACAGATGTTTTTTTAGTGACCACAGCTCAACAGACGGTGAGAGAAATAACTTATTTCCACTGAATCATTAGAGGTTCATTAGTTCAGGGATTTCGTTATCTGCACCCACCCCTGCTAAGTACTCAAGCAAAATGTAATGCACTGTCATCTCCACATGTAATAAAACACATTGTGTATTTATTTGTTTGGTCTTCTGTCACTTTTTATATCACCACATGATGATGATGTAGTAAAAATAGAATTCTATGTTATATCAAACTTGATAAATAAAATGCCATGATTATTCAATGGTGGAGTGAATGTTTTTTGTAAATTATTTTGAGTAAATCATTTTTTATAAGGAGAAATCAATATACGTGTATCAATATATATACATAAATAAAAATACAAATATATATATATAAAAATGATAATGATTAAATAATTGTGTCATCCACGGACAGCTGTTTCGTTGTATTACAACTCTTCACTGTGGCTATAAACTATGCATTATCCCATCCAGTACCACAAGGTAGGATCGAAACCTTCGCTTCAGACCCAGAATATATACATATATATATATATATATGTATATTCTGGGTCTGAAGCGAAGGTTTTGATTTGATAATGGGTTGTCTATAGCCACAGTGAAGAGTTGTAATACAACGAAACAGCTGTCCGTGGATGACACAATCATATATATACACACACACACATATACATACATGCACACACAAAATGTGTATGTAACATTTTTCCATATTCATACAAAAAAATTTCAAAAATAAAAACTATGACAATCCACAATTTTCTCATCTCTCTGTATTGAGCTCTTCCAAATTTATCACTCTTCACTACATACTACCTTTAATATCCAGGAAATATTGAACATAAACAAGACATGCATTCCAAGAGAAATTATGAATCAACCCCCCTTCCTGCCCCCTATGTGCTGGTCAAGGAAATCAACTGAAAAATTGCAAAAAGGGGTGATCAATGAATAAGTTACTTCTCACACCATTTTTGGGTTGTGATCACGAAATAAAGGTCTGAATTTTGATAAAAAAAACTAGTAACCAATTTACATGGCATATTGAAGTACCCCGCCCCAAATTGGAGGGGGGTTCGAAAAAAAAAAAAAAAAACGAAAAAAAACAAAACAAAAAACACAAACAAAAAACATACATTTTCCCTATTCATTGAGAAATTGTGAAATTTCAAGTTTTTACTGTGAAATGTAAGGGCTGTGCAAAGTCCAGATGGATAGATAAATATAGATATGTTTGTTGTGTGGATATGAGGTGATCTGATAGAAGGGTGGTAATTTAACAATTGGAAGGTGAAGAGAAATCTAAGAGAAAAAAAAAAAAAAAAGCGTTACACCTCGGAATTTCTAATAACCACATGTGCACACTTCTATGCATTTTGTTGGTGGTTACCAACATTTTCAAAAAGACATGCAAAGAAACTGTGCGCTGTTTACATGTTCAAGATGGAAGAATGAAATGAGGAGATAAAGCTCTTCGGTTGTGTTGTCAGGTTGTTAAGAAGGAGTGGAAGGGGTACAGGTTTGTATCTGTGTCAGTGAGAAGCAAGTTGGTCAGAAAAAAAAAGATAGATACATATAAATGCCAGAGTACATGGATAACCTAAAACCGATCAACTGGGATTAAACTGGTCTTTTGTGGGTATCGGTGATCAAAATGCTGTGCAATATAATGTGTTTTAGATTTTACAAGTACAATGCAATTGCCAAATTACTTGATCATTGCCAGCAAGGACGAGCAAGTTGTCAATAATAATGATTACAGTTGTGGTAATGATATTATTAGAAATTATGACTTTTCAAAGATTAACACTAAAACAAGTCTGGTTAGTCACTCAGTAAAAAAAAAAAGTCACATGACCATTATCTTTTGGCAGCATGCCATGTTGGGGGTGATCAATTGAAAAATGAGAAGAAACGGTGATCAATGAATAAGTTACTTCTCTCGCCTTTTATTTGGATGTGATCACTAAAAAAATCTGAATTTTAAAAAACAATCCTGAATGCTGCTGGACACAAACTAAGGAATCAATTTAGTGTAAACGTACATTGCAAATTGGAACCCCTACTAAAAACCTGGGGGGGTGCAAAAAAATTTTTTTAAAGTTTTTTCTAGATATGATGAGTAAATCTTCAAATTAACCAGCCAAACCAACTTAAAAACTGAAGAAATCTATGTTGACAGTTTGGTTAATTGATGGTTTCTGACACATGACATATAGAAAAACACAACTACATCAGCCGCTAGTAGGTGAAGCGGGGGGCGGGGGACAAAATTTCAAGTTTCTGCTATGGACGGTCAGGGTGGAGGAGTGTAGGGAAGAAAGACAAAAGGAAAAGAATTATAGTAAAGATCAAAGAAAGAAGTAATTAAACAAATCTGGTCAGCAACACCAGATAATTATCTAACGTCCATAGCTTTCTATTCTCTCTTCCTCTCATTGATTGATGATAAGAATAGAATCTGTCTTTTATCCCTTCTCTCTCTATTCATTAATTATAACCTCTTTTTAGTTTCAACTGGAAGTCTGAAATTGGCATCATTGTTGTTAGGATAGAAAAATAAAGTCAACTCCAACTGCAGCAGGAGTTGGACAAAAATGACAAATTATGATGAGTATAAATACACTAGGCTTTCTTTGCAAAGATGCATAATGTAGCCATTTTTATATGGGCCATTTTTTAATACAGGCAACTTTAAATGGTTAAGAATGGCAAGATTTGTACTGATGTTTCACTTGAATGAGTTTTTGAAAAAACAAGAGCATTATAAATGTGACCCTTGGATAATTTCATTGGTCACTTTTAAAATTCAAAATCAACTTTTTACAGAAGAAATGAAATCTACAGTTACCTGACATTTAATTTACCCAATAACCATTCTGGGAAAAAAAAAAGAAAAAAAAAAAAGAAAAAAAAAAAGGTCATTTTTGGCCATAGAAATGGCTCATATCAATTGACTACATGATGAGTCTTTGCAAAGATAACCAAAAGAGTAATAAAGGCATTTTTCTAATGAGAAAAACGAGCCCGCTTTTTTCTTTGTCGTCTTATCTAATCTTTGTTCAATTGAAGACAATGTCATAAGCAACTAACAATAGATATCCATTGTATTTTATCTTCATGAACATCACTTCATCATATGTACTTTTATTATAATTAATAATGTGGTAACGAGCCACGTACCAACAGTGTAGGGGTCATTTATAGGCACATGTATCACATTTTGAGTACTATTGTTCTAAATACGATCTCATTATAAAAGCAAACATCAGCTCCATTGATTTACTTAAGGTAGTTTTCCATTCAAACAAAAATATCAGCTTTATGATATTAATAGAAAACAAGGGAAAATGATTGCTTTTATAAGACTTTTTTTTTTAATGAGTTGTTTGAAAATGGAAATTTCCAAGCAGGGTTGAATGTTAATAATAATGGAACCCCGCGTACATAACATTTCCTGGAGGCCCCTCTATTTTTCCTATCATTTTCAAACAAATCAATAAAAGGAAAAAAAAAAAAATGAAATATTCATAAAATCTATTTAAATTTAATGTAAAGTCCATTATGGATCAATAATCCATCTTCTATGAAACACAAGTCCTTAATCTAATTGAAACACTGAAAAACATTGAAAACAATATTTTTCAACCTAATTGGGGGTTGGGGGTGAAGGCACCTGAAACTTTTGGGCCCTGCCCATAAGAACGACCTTGTTGTCAGATGAGAGCAAAATGAAAATCAAACCCTCTTGGGCTAGATTCATGAAGAGTCTGATTAGTACATATGTACCAATTATATATTAATGTACATTCCAAAATAATGAAGTGATAGCAAATAATTATATTTAATACAAATTCCAAGGACAGAAATAGCCAATAGCTAAATAACAGAAATAGTCATATCACTAATTTGGGAATTCCAGAAGTAATCATGTCATTTTTTTTTTTCCAAATAAATCAGATCAACTGCAGGTTTCATGAAAGCAACAATTAACCCATCAACTGTGTATGATGGAAATTATTGTCATTGCAGCTCTTACACAAAATTTCTGTTTTATTGTGATTAATGGCAATTCAGTTCTACCTGGGAGTCAGAGCTTTTATCATGCAAAGGATAACTAATTACACTTTCCACCTGCCAGAGGGTTAAATATGATTAGAATGAAAACAACCATAAACAAATTTTTCACTCACACATATATTCAAAGCTGTAAAGCTTTCCATATATATATATATATATATATAGATATAGCATCATCCACAGACAGCAGTTTTGTCGTATTACAACTCTTCAGTGTGGCTATAGACTCAATATCAACTCCAGTGCCGCCAGGCAGAATTGAAACCTTCACTTGAGACCAGGAGTCTGGTATTCTATCTCTACTCTATGAAATGGACACATTTTTATATATATATAAAAGTGAGGTAACTTGTTCATTGTAAGCATTATGCAATGCCCTTCCATAGGAATAGAGCAACTCTGATGGATGGGGGATTTAAGCAAAAATAGAATACATCGCTTAAATTCAGCCTTACTGACCATCCAGTTCCATGGCTCAGCGGTCTGAAGTGAAGGTTTCAATCCTGCCTCGTTGTACTGGATGGGATAACGGATTGTCTATAGCCACACTGAAGAGTTGTAATATAACGAAACAGCCCTCTGTGGATGACACAGTATATATATATTTATTCATATATATATATATATATATATATATATATATTCCAAATACTAGCCAATAGTTTTGCACCTAGGAGGCAAAAATTTTATATAAAGGTGTATATTTTTTCACTACAAAGATCATTGGCTATGCAACTTTTTCAGAGAGTGCATGTGAGAGGATCAAAATTGTTTTGTTTTTTCTGTCTCTTCATATCTTACCTAATTTTTGCTTAGAGGTGGGTGTAACGGAGGCTGCTGAGGTTTTTACTGAATTTCCACTGGGGTCTAAGGGAAACTACCCGAGTACTGATTGTACGACCGATTTGCTTTTCTTCCCAGAACCAGAGAGTAGTATCTACCCAATCCAGTCATTTGAAAAAAGAATCAGTTACTTTTGCACTGAAATATTAAATCTTCAAATTTGTTTTTATCTTTCATTCATGAGCTATTTATATACATAAGTCTTCAAACTTCAATCAACAGTTGACAACAAGCTGTCATTCTGCCTCTGCTGGAGGAGGTCCAATTGCCAGCTATTTGATGGTTACAACAAAACAACGTCAAGTATAACCATTACAGTCTTTTTAAATGGATGATACTTTTACTTATGTAATATGACAAAGTTGGCAATAATGCTTTTAAATAAGTCTGCCTGCTGCAGGGTCAAACTCCACTCCTACTTCTATTCTGACGATTACTGTATCTTTTACATTCTATATATAATAAATAGAATATCATAAAAATATTTTTGTAGCATAAATTTATTTAGTTATCAGAATAATATAAGCCCTTTGTGTATCTTCAAGATGAATTCTGTTGATATGTAAGACTTGTTTGTACAGCTCAGTTGGTAAGAAAACAGCTGAATAATAAGCTGGTCATGATTTCAGATCTAAGTAGGGAAATGCTAATTTTATAGATGTATTTATTTATCTATCTATTCATTAGAAGGAAATAAGCCCTTGAATATTTAAATTTAAAAAGGAAATAAGCCCTTACATATTTCTTAGATAAATTTTGGTAGATATCTACCGCACGTCAATTTAGCTCAATCGGTAAGACATATGATGACCAATCAGTTAGTTGTAATTTTTAATCACAGTAGGGGAGTGTTCATTTCTACTCTCCTACATTTGGTGAGGATTGTTCTTGTTATCCTAATTCTAGTTACAGAAGAAAGACAAAGTCAACTGAAGGTTTGGACTAGAGTTAGACAATTTCTGCAAAAATTCAAGTGGATTGACAAATTTGCCAATAATGCATTCAGTTATTTATTTATTCATTCAAAGAATTTTTTCTCCACCTTTGTCAATAGAATATGTCTTTCCTAGTTTCTTTAACTTTCTCTAAATTATGAGTGCTGGTTTATCCCATATCAATTGGAATTACAGCATTTTGAACGCTATTTGGAAGAGTATCATTCTGGTTGTGTGATGTAAATTGCATTGCAAGGGTTGCTCATATCCTCAAAGCATTTTTGCTCAATTTTTTTAAAGTGTCCATAACTGATTTTCCTGAATACTGAACAAATCTGGATATTTGTTTTATATGTTGATAATGGCATAAGAAGCTGAAATATATCCATATTCTTTTAAATATATGCTAAGGAGAATGATTAATATTTTTTCATCAAATTGAATTGGATGTTGCAAATCAAGTTTTTGACTTTATTCTATCTAATTTGAATCTGCTTACAATTTTTATCAGCGTGTATGAGAGAATCATGCTCAATCTTACACGGAGAGATCACAAGACAGCATGGTATATAAGGAAGAAAACAGGTGTTTGTGATATAGAAACTATTAAAAAAACTCAAATGACAATGGGCAGGCCATGTTGCAAGAATGAAAGACAACTGATGGATATTATGTATCACAACATGGATCCCCAGAGATCACATAAGAAACCGAAGCCAACAGAACACAAGATGGAGAGATGAACTAGACAAATTCAGAAAATACTGACTCCACGACACTTAGGATAGAGAATTGTAGTGAATCCTAGGGAAGGTCTGTGTCCAATGACAGACATTAAAACACTAATGATGATGACGACAATTTTTATCTTCCCTCTTCTAAGTCTGCTTTAGGGTGGAGATGTTAGATTGACAAAACTTGGTGACGGGAGGGGGCTGATACCCAAATGGCTTCTCTAGACAGGAGAATATCAAAGTGGACCCTTTTCCTCAATAAATTGAGATAATGATATCAGGGACACTGATTGACATGAATTAACTTGGCTGAGGAATTTATTTGATAAGGGAGTTCACATGATAAGGACATTCTTGTTAGACCTCTTTACATACATGATATCTACAACAATGTCAACCTTATTGACCCAGTTAATCATTGTCATACAAAATTCGGTCGAATCCAAGTCTGGTTAGTCACTTGGAAGAAACTATCACATGACAAACGTCTTCGGGCAGAATACTGTTAGGGGTGATCAATTAAAAAAGTGGAAAAAGAGACGTTCAATGAATAAGTTATTTCAATTGCGTAAGGTAAAGAGGTGTGATTTCTCCTTCAGCTACTCAAACAATGTTAGAAAGAACATGGAGTGATAAATGAAATTAATGAATAAAATCAACTTTGGTAAAATATTAATAAAATTCAGGGAAAAGATAAGTGTAAATTTTTCAAGAAATAAAAAAAAAAAATAATCATCTTGTATAGGTGGTGGTGATCAATTAAATAATTGGAAGAAGGGGTGATCAAAGAATAAATTACTTTTCTCACCTTTTGTTGGGCAGTGATTAATAAGATTTTTCAAAAAGTCTGAATTTAAAGAAAAAAATAAGCATGAATGCTGCTGGACACAAACTATAGATCAATTCAGCTTGAAATGGATTGCAAACTGAACCCCCACTAAAATCTTTTTTTTGGTGGTGGTGGTGAGGGGGGCAATAAATAGACAAATAAACAGAAGCATTTTTTCTAGGGTATAATGAGGAGGAAATGTTTAAATTTTCAGACTAGTCTCTCCATTGGTGTGGCCTGTATGCATGATACATACATAGACAGCCAGCCAGACCAATTTAAAAACTGAAGAAACCTATGTTAGCAGTTCTGGTTGATGGAGTCTAATTCAAAGATACATTAAAGTACAATCCACAATATTACCATCACATGTATATGAATTCATGTGGCGGCTGTGTTTTTGACCATATATTGTTGTACATTACGAATTGAAAAGTATTAAGATAAATTTCTAATTTGTGTGCTACAACTGTCTCCAAAGTGAGCCATTTTGGATCGGCTAAAAGTGGCTAGATTAAGGAGAATTGCTACTTTGGATCAGATAAAAGTGGCTGGATTTAGGGAGAACTGACATTCTGAATCGGCTAGATTTAAGAAGACGGCCATTTTGAAGCGCTAAAAGTTGCGGGATTACATTTCCAGGTACTCATAGCACACAAGGGCTTGAAAAAGTATAATTATTCAACGTATTGATCAGATAATAACACCGTAATGAAAATAAAAGCAAGTAATTGATGTCTTCAATTTCACACAGAGGCACACAAACAGGGAGTCTACTAGTACACTGTACATGATCAACACGATTTGAAAAACAGTACCTTAAGCAAAAGTTTTATTTTCATTATTTGTTTAATAAATTGTATAATTATACTAATGTTGATAAAACAAATATATCTATATAATTATAAACAACAGTATCTTTAGATCAAGAATAACATTATACAAAGTAGGTTTTGATCTTTATACCCAGATTAATGTTATTTGCAAACATTAATATCGTATCAATACGTTATATATTTATACTTTTTGGGACCTTTGAATGTATCTTTAGAGAGTGTAATGTTACCTGGAAATGGAATACCCAAATTCAGCCATATTTTGACAAATCCAACTACTTTTAGCCATTCAAAATAGCCAGTTTAAAATGGCTGCTCAAAAAAAAAAAAAAAAAAAAAAAAAATATCCAAGAAACTGCATTTTGCCAAGGATTACCAATATGTATCTCAAGCCTTGAATCTGTCCAGTACGGGTATGTCTGACCTATTTCCGCCACAGAATGGCAAATAAAATAGTTTTATCACTAGATTTTCTGAGACCTCAATCTTTTTAGCCACAGAGGACCTGGAAAAGAAGAGACAAAAACATACATCAGTATGCTGATATATGTTTTGTTCATTGACTATTGAAATGTTTTTGACTAATTCATTTCATTTTTCCAGTTGGTATGCTGCACAAGTATATTTTACCTCTGCCAATAAAGTTGGAGAGGTATTCATATTCGGTTGGGTCCATCTTTCCTTCTGACTGTCGACACAATATCTCCGAAAGTGCTCAATGAATTTCAATTAAATTTCATAGAAGAGTGTATATTAAGATAAGGAACAGTTAGGTAAATTTTGGGATGGATCCTGGAATCTATTTTTGATTGATAGATATTTCTAAAATTTTTTTTGCAATACATTTCAATATGCTCATGACTATCTACATATCTCCAAAAGTTCACGATGCATTTCAACAAAATTTTATGATAGAAATAAGGAAGAGTTAGGGGAATTTGAAATTCATGTACAATTACCCCACCACCACAGACATCATAGTTACATGTCCATACCATATGATATCACCAAGATTTCATATCCATGTACATATCACCAAAAGTTCAAAGAATTTCAATTAAATTTTGTGGAAGGATAGATGATAGGCTACAGAAGACATGATTGAATTTTGAGGGCATATTCATGCAGAATTACAAAAAATTCCCTTGATTATGGCATTGACAGAGGTAGGCGTTCTATGAGAGCCTTCTAGTTTTTGAGTGCCATCATGAAATAAAGATAAACTTCATGGCCTCATATTCACGCCATCTGAATTGGAACACCTAGGTCTCATCTGTTGCCTTGGACATGGTGAAAATGGTAGATTCATTGTACCGCTCCAGACAATATCTGGCCCAACCTGTTATCCTGTACCTCTCCAAGACTCAGATACAACCCAAAATGGGATACTGAATACATATCAGGGCAGGCTCTAGCCAGCAGGTATTATCTAGCCTTGATAGGGTACAGAATCGAATAGGTTAATTAGTTGGTGATTAACTACTCTCATCTCTCCAACGTGATGTAGCAAGCCAGGCACTTCTCTATCGCTATTTTCACGGATAGTGTTCAGAGGAGCTCCATTACTTGGTTCCACCAATACGAGATTTTCTAGTTGGTACTCGATTTGCTATCCCCAGTGAATCCCATCCACACTTTCTAACCATTCAATGTATCCATTGCAATTTCTACTCAAACAGCTTCTTCCCCTAATAGCTGGTTTGTGGAACAAACTTCCTCAAGAGTGCTTTCCTGCCAGATATAAATTCCATCTTTCCAAATCCAGGGTCAATAAATATCTTGTGAACCTGAAATTACTTTAATCCTATGCCTAGAATGGCCCCCTGGGCTTTGTATAGGATGAATGAGAAAAAAATAAAAAATGTTTGAGGACCACTGATTTAGAGTTCAGTCAAATGGATTGTTAAAAATGAAAGTGTGTGCAAGTCAGACTTGAAGATTGCAGTACCAAACAAGTAATTTAAGAGCCAATTCACTTGGTTCCACTTTCAATCTTGGTACTCGTTCTCAAATATGAAGAATTTCCAGACTAAATGAAGGTTATACTCAGTCAAAGTAGATTAATTTACATTTATTTGGTTTTGTCGAATCTTAACCAAAGTAAATATAGGGCTGGTTAGTCATACAATAGAAACTGTCATGTGATTAACATCTTTTGGCAGTATGCAATGTAGGGTGATTGACTAAAAAATCATTTCTGTCGCCTTTTGTTGGGCTGTGATCACTTGAGGGGGGGGGAGAAGTATTTTTTTTTTAAAATGAATGTGAATGCTGCCAAACTAAGGGACCAATTCAACATCAATTTATATTATAAATTGAAATCCCAACTAAAAACCCATTGGGGGGGGGTTAAATGGGGAAAAAAGTATTTGCTAGACATATGGAGTAAATGCTCAAATTTTCAGCCCTCTAGATCCATTGGTGCAGTTTGTGCGCATGACACATACATAGCCATTATTCAGACTCACTCGAAAACAAAGGAAACCTATGCTTGTATTTTCTAACAATTCAGTCCATGATGTCCAATGATCTGTTTATATTTATGGATGACAATTTTTAACACATCAGGTATAAACAAAATTTTGTTGATCGCCTCTGTACCAGTAAGAGATTCAGAAAAGAGTGGTATGACATTCAGGCCATATCAAATTTATTTTCACTAAACAACACTGACCATTGTTAGAATGGTTTCTTCCTCTCATCCAACCCCAATAATTTATGGACTAAATACAGGCATCACCCATTATGACATGGATGTTGGGTTCCAAGAAAGCCAACTGCTTCATAACTAAGCAGCGATCAATTTAGCTATTTAGGGGTCCACCATTCACCTACGTTATAACAAACCACATAAGAGGGGATACCTGTGAATGATCCATACGCTCAGGATTTGTCAAAATGAGCAGCTTGAATAGGAACATGGATGACGCCTCACTAACATGGGGACTAGTAACACAAAAAGAGAGCAAATTTATTCTTTTTGCATTTTACAGATTAAAAAAAAAAGATTCAAAAGCCAGCTAAAAGTCTTTATTTAAAAACAATTTCAAGCAGTATAAATTGCAAAAAACACTTTGAGAACCAAATTGAACAATTTAAATTATTTATATAGAAAAAGCAGAATAAGAATTCAATTCAAGGTATAATGTACCATAAGGAAAAATGAAAAACTAGTTCAGCCATGCCTTCAAAAATGACTGCATATATGAAATATAAGGATATAAACATTATATTTTATGTACACTGATAATAGATTTGAATTGCAGGGAGACTGGAGAATAGCCTTCTATACACATTGCATTTTATATGCGTGGATAATAAAGATTTGCACTGCAGTGAGATTTGCACTCTGTTGACTACAAACAGATTTCAATTATTTTTTGTTTTCGTTTTTATTACTCTTTAGATTCAGTATTTTTACTACATCATGGGAACATAAAATTCTACCTTTACGTCATTATAGAAGAATTGCATGCCTTAGCATGACAGAGCAAAAACACATATTGCTAATTGTGTGGATGCAGAGGATATTATCCGAGGCATCATTTTCTGTTCTTCCATACCATAGAGGCCACACATACATCTACATGTTATGATGGTTAATTCAAAGAGCTTTTCGGTTGGCTATAAAATGACCACCCTGATTATAAATTGAAAACTTTCACACCCAACACTCTCACTTGAACTTGAAAACTAAAGGTTGTGCACCATTTTTAACGTCGAGTGAGCGAGTGTGTGGAACTTGACATTTTTCAATCAGAGTTGGCATTTTATAGCCAACTGAAAAGAAAAAAAAAGAGAAATAAAAAGCTGTTTAAATAACCACCATAAAATTGAACCTCACGCTCCCCCAGGCGTGACTGACGAAGCCGGGGGGGGGGGTGTTCTACCCCCCACCCAAATATACTATGGAAAGTGGTTTAGTTTACCTACTACATTTTCACTAAGTTTGTAAGATAAAACAAAAATCTCGGTAACTGTTGGAGGAAACCCCTGAAGGGCTCAAGCCCCCCCCCCCGACTCCCAAATCTCAAGTTACGCCCCTGCCCCACCCGAATGATTTATGCTCAAAATTATTATTATTATTGGAAATATCCATTAGAGATTAGAGATCCAAATGCTTTAATAATCAACACGTTCGTACCTTTTCTTGGTCTAGTTGAGATATAACAACAAATTGGAGTTTAATAACAGCATTAAGTGGGAGAGGAATGAAAAGTATGGAAGCCAATGAATGTAAACAAACTTTAGATTTTTTTTTCCCCTAAATTGATCAAGTCTCCACTTGAACAAATCAGTAACATCACCTGATGATCATCCGAGGATTGAACGATCGAAATGATAAGGAAACAAATAATTATGAGAAAGTACAAAAAAAGTTTATGATGAAAAAAATAATCGATCAAACTGAATCATCGTCAATGACTTACATTTTTTCCTTACTCCAGTTAAGTCATATGGAATTATTCATGAAGTTACTCATTCCAATTAAGTTACCTGCCTTAATTAATCCTAAATCATTTAACCATTTCTGAACCGCTTTGTTTACCAACATTGGCATAACAAGCGGGGGCCGACCGCTTAACTTTTTGCAATTAGAAAATGGGATACCAAACTATAGTAAGAATACACTATTTTGAAATGAATTATGCAATTTATTACTTGCCATTCGTAGATCTAAATAATACCAGAATTCCAGACTTCAATGAGATTATTTTAAATCGTCCTTATATTTGATTTTGCCTGAATACCTGATTATATTATTTAAAATGCAAATAGACAGCTGAAAATGATATAGGCTTATTTTATTATCTCAGACTGCTAATAAATAAAATGCGAGGAATTTTGGTCCTGAGATGCAAGGAAATTCGAAACCACCAGCTGTTTTTGGTTTGGTTACCCGTTGCTTACCCCAAACAAGTTTCCCTTGTTACGGCCAATAACTTCAAATACCGTATTTGTATAATATTCGGGCCCCTTTTATTTTCGCCCCATAAATCATATCTAGTGTAATCTTAGACATAATCGTGGGTTGGAAATATGTTTCAAAGAATATTACGCTAGTATGCACAGTGATATGCGTCATGTAGACTCATTTAGGTGACCCATGTCTTGGAAAAATATGTTTTATTCTATAACAATAAAATTAATTACTTTTCCGGTTAGTGAGTAGTTAATAGAGACTACATAATTTCATCTCATTCAATTAAAAAACTAAGAGGACTACGTACTAATTTTATGTCATTCTCTGAGCACCCATAGACTAGACAACAAAAAAAAGGACTGTCTGGTGTCTGGCCTGGTTTATGACACAAACAAACTTTTAGAAAACGTCAACCAAGACTGTCAATATTGGCTCCTTCAGTTTTTAAGTTGGTCTAGCTGGCTATGTATCACACGTTTGGTTTCACCAATGGAGATATAGAGTTGAAAATTTAAACATCACACCAATATCTAGCAAAAGATAAAAGAAAACAAAAAAAAGTTTTTTTTTATCAATCCTCACCCCTCACTATGACTTTACTGGGAGGGGGATGTTCAATTTGCAGTGTAAGTTTATGCTAAATTGACCCTGGTCTTGTGTCCGGTAGTATTCATGCTTGATTTTTGTTTTTTTGTTGAAAATGTTGACTTTTTTTTCAACTAAAATAGGGGGGGGTCTTCATGTAAAAACAAAAGGCAAAAGAAATAACTTATTCATTGATCACCCCTTTTTCTCAATTTTAATTGATCATCCGCAACACAGCATACTGTCAATATACATTAGTAACATAACGGTTTCTATTAAGTGACAACGAGACTTTTTTTTTGGACAAAATTTGCAGGTTTTTCTTTTCTCACCAAGTAAATACATGTTCAAGTTTTTTTTTTAAAAATCACGAACCAGAATAATTGACTGAAAATAGATAAGTGGTAAACGTTAGGTAAGTGGATAAATACATAATACATGTATAAGTAAAACATTAAAACAAATCAGATGATGACGTTTACTCTATTAAGATGTAAATTTAAATATGTCAACAAGACATACTCTACATTAAAAAAAAAACTTGGTCAAGATTAGGTTTTTAATCAACATCGCCATTCTGCTCATAAAAATGTCACTGAAGTAATTCTAAGTGCTTTCAATTCATTAGGTCTCCGTATCTTTTAAAAATTTGTCACTTTTGAAAAAAAAATAGGGGGGTCTATTTACAATGTAAATACAACTAAACTGGACACTTATTTTCCGTCCACCATACGAAACTACGGTCGCGAGTTTCTCTCTAATGCTTATAGAACAACGCCAGCATGGTAGTGTTTTTCTTATGCATTTTGATATTTTTAGGATTCTGAGCTTCATCTTTTTTTTTTCGGGTTATATTTTTTTTATTTTCGAGGATAAGTTTTTTAGTAACATACAATATGCTTGAATATGGTTATTTGAAAAGAGACGGAACAAAAAATGATATACAGATTTGTTTTTATCTTAAGCCAACCCTGCCCTTTTCTAAAACATTAAATATATCAAGTAAGCTTAGGAAACAAATTATCAACATCTATAGAGGTCCATAAGTATGTCCAGCCAACATTACAAGAAGGCTGAATTTAGTTACACACTACACAGCTAGCACTGGCAGTATTCATCCTCAACATCACTTTTGTTATCATAAAAATATCTATTTTTTTCTCCGTTTACAAGTTAGATAGTCATTTCTGAATTTCTACCATAAGGACGGCTCAAACCAGCAGTTCTCAACCCGGGATCCGCGGACGATAATATAAAAGAGTTCACAAAGGTATTACGGAGTGGGGTCTGCGGGAGTATTCGTTCAGATGAAGGGGTTATCGATGATGAAAACATAGGGAACCCCTGTTCCACACTGGAAAAAAAAAGAAGGGCTTGGGCAGATTCGGTCGTGTTGATAGCATGACTCTATACTATCATCAACAATGTTGACAACGACATTACACGTAATGAAAATAAAAAAAATACGTTGATAGCTGTTAATGGCTCCCAGTATATAAGTTTTTAGTTAGGCCCCAAAAGAGGGACAAATTAACTTCCGACTTGAGGTAGTGTCGGACGGAATGTTCAAAAACCGGACTCTCCTGAGTCCGACCACCCTGATAACAAGGAAAGGACATTGTTTGTGTGTGAAGCACTTAACTTTGACAAATATATCAAAAGTAGCTAAAAAAAAAAAGAAAAAAAAAAATCAAAACTCTCCACACAAAATCAAGAAGAAAAAAAAAAAAATAGCGACTTGACAGTTAAAAATTTAATGTGTAAAATATTTTGGAACTTTTGAAAAAGTATTTTAATCTTAAACCAACTCTACCCTCAATCTTGACCTTTTATAATATATCTTAACACCGAAAAAAAGCTTACATAACAAGAACCTTTGGTAGATTCCGTGATGGTCAAGAAAATAAGCGAATACTTCACATCTGCAGTACCGTACGCTGGACGGAAAGAAAGGATCCAGTTTGGCATTACACTGTAAATAAATAGAACCCACCCCTTAAAACCTTCAATTTATGTTTCCAAGTACTGATAAAAATCAAGAAAATAAGGTTTTATTGATCATTGAAATAATGCTTCAACTTGAGAAGAAAAAAATATCTTATATTTTTTAGCCATTTGGTATTATTTTCCGATTCCTCAAGTTCAGGTATGAACAATATGAACAGATTTTTCACCGGGAAATTGACACCTGAGAATTTTAAAAGTCTACCAAAAATCAGCATATAATCTGATTCTAATAAAATTTTCGAAACTTATTTATCAAAGGACGAATTTAAAAAAAATAAAACTAATCCAAATATCGGAAAAGGTTTTTTTCTTTCTCTCCATATGATTTTTACCCCAACTCTTCTAATTTTGATTATTATTTTTATTTATTTATAAAGTTGAAGGAAACTAAAGCAAAAACTTTTTCAAACATTACTCAAGTAAGTGTTACAAAAATGCAATATTCAAAATGATTTTGATACTTTTTAACTTCCTTGTTGATTTTCCTTGAGCTTTAAATGTCATAAGATAACTTTTAAGTGTTTTTTTTATGAGTGAACAAAAATCCATGCAACACGTTTCACTTTCAACACACAATTAACATCTTTAGGAAATATTTTATACAAAATTCATAATTCTTAAAGAGAAAAAGTTTCGACAAATAATAAGAGAGATTAACCAGTGGAAGTATTTTTTCTAACTTGAATTACTATTTTTTCTGAACAATTAATACACGGAAAAAAACAAGAAGCATCATTTTTTTAGAGACTATTATTATTAGTGAATATAACATAACAAACACTCAAGTACCGAGTTTATAGTTTCAAAAAGTACAAACAAGAATGTATAAAGCAATTTCAAATACATTCTTTTTCGTAAATAATGAACTTTACAAAAATGAATGACTTACCTCACGTATGAGAGATCATTGCTGGTCTAAACCAGGTCTATAATGATATATATATATCATCTGTAATTCCTGAAGTTGTTGACATACGACTATGCGTCATTGGCTAACATTTCTACTTTTGCCTCAACCGGTGTAAAGTCTCCTCTAAAACAAATTCCCTTTTTAAAAACAAACAACTTTAGTGAATTCAATTAAGAGAATCATCTTTTTTAATTGCTATATACATATAAATTTAATTGCTATATACACATAAAATATCTAAATACACAAGGAAAGCATCCATAATTTGCCAAATTTCATCCTCAGAGGAAAATGCTCTCAAATAAAAATTAAAAACATAGGCGCACTTTTTGGCAGTATGCGTCGATGAACACGCCTGAAACTTGAACATGTTCATTCTATTGTAGTATTCTTGATGTCATTAGTTAGGAAATTTTAGAAAATTCTATTCTAATACGAAAATTATTTGTATTTCAATAATATAAACACGAGAATAATTCTGCTTGAAAAGTTGTTTACACTGTGCAGATTGGTGTGACGTAATAATTTGCATTAGAATTTTCCTTAGGCGAAAACACAAAAATTTTAAAATTCTACCAAAAATCAATTGATGGTCGGATTTCAGTGAAAATTTTCGGTAAATATCTATTTATAAATGTTATTTTTATGGAAAGCGTATTTTGTAATTAAAGAACTTTTTTCTTTTTTTTCCCCCGAAGATCCAGCAATTCCTCCCCCACATTCAGTTTTATGGTATATTTATTCATAGTGTTCTTGCTCATGAATGGAACATCAAATCCAAAATTTAAATTTTTTTTAGACGATTGAACACTCGTTCTGAGAAGGAAAAAAAAACAACTGATAATTCTTATCACAAATTAACAAAAAAACATTTTATTTCTCAAATACGTAAGGTGTTTCCCGTCATTTCCTGTGTATATTTTTATTTATTGGTTCTATGGCAAACTTCTTTGTGTATTTATTTACTTTGTCTTTCCAATTTATCAATTCTACACGTAAAAAAAAACTATGATTCAAATGTTCGTGAAAAATTCTAGATCAAACATTAGTTTCTCATTCATGTTAGTGATTTTTCATTATCACATACTCATCTAAAAAAAAAGAACTTTCCATAATTGGACTCCACCCTGCTCAAAATCCTGGATCCGCGGAACACTAGGGTACCGCGGAACCTCAGTTGAGAAAGCATCGTTCAAGAGATACGACAAGCGCCCACAAGATTTTATTATACAAGGGCGATAACTCAAATGAACTTCCGCTTTCCTCATGTCTCCGGTGAGTATACAAATGTCACTAATAATTTGTTGTGGGTCGAATTGAAAATGCTTCTGCCACAAAATCGCCCGATTGACTCACTTTTGTCATAATCCAGATGGTTCCCTGGAAGTCGACGACTGGCACTTTCCATCTCTAGACAGTGAGACCGTATTTATTCAACAACGATCTGTTCAAATCGACAGTATTGCTCTCCAAGCGTCAAATGCATTAATCGAATTCATAACAACAACAACGTCTTCTGCTTGATGGACCAACAACTGCTATGTCGTTTACCCGTTGTGTTAGTTAATTTTGATTTCTCTGCTATTATTTTTATTATATCTTTATTTAATTACTTATATTATTACTATACCATGGAACCAAGGCCGAATTCAACATTTATGGATTCCAGTACATAACCGTATCTTTGTATTTAGTTATCATTTTCAAACATAACAACTGACACTACGAGTATGTTTTTAGTTGAAATCTATATTATATTTGTAATGTGATTACATCTCTTGATTCAATGATTCATTGATTTCTCTGCTATTATTTTTATTATATCTTTATTTGATTACTTATATTATTACTATACCATGGAACCAGGGCCGAATTTAACATTTACGGGCTCCAGTACGTAACCGTATCTTTGTATTAAGTTATTATTTTCAAACATAACAACTGACAATACTAGTATGATGTTTTTAGTTGAAATCTATACTATATTTGTAATATGATTACCTTCCCTATGTATAACCTGCTACTAGAAATAACCTGTACCCACCCCCGATTAAGCTTAACTTTTGAATGAAACCTTTTATTTCCTGTATACAATTACGATTATATGAAAATTGTTTCCATAGATACGAACCTGGATTTCTTATCTCAAATTTTTCGGTAAAAATGCGGGTTATGTAAGGTGAAATTCGTTATGGGACTACATTTAATTTTGTTTCATGCATGAATTATTCGGAATTTTCGAGATAATGTTACAGTTCAGTCACGAATTTGAACTACGCATTTCAATGGTCAGATCGAAAAAATTTCTTCTGCTCTAATAATCATAAAACGAGAGAATCTCTGGCAGCTTTACAATTTAATTAGTTTAATTGATATATTTCAAATAAATTATTACTGGTTGTAATGCTTAAAAATAACAATGAATTGAAATAAATTAGATAGTTCTTAATCAAGCGTCAAATTTGCCAATTCAGTAGTTCGTAGGAATTACAAAATCTTGGGGAGGGGTTAATTTTATTCCATTAGAAAGTGTGTATAAGTGGGCCTCCCTTTAGGGTGTTCGTTCCAATTGTCACGTCCCTGTCGGCCAATTTTTCATAATGGAATCGGCCGAATAGAATACTTTGATAATAGTTGAGCAGGAAATGAGGGGACTGATAAAAAAAAATGGGATATTCATGTTGCAATTGCCCTAGAGATCACGGATTTTTGATAATTTTCTTCATACTATGTACGGGGTTGGGGGACGACCCTGAAAATTTTGATTTGGTGGGGGGGGTCAAAAAGGTTGAGAACAACTCTACTAATTGAATTCTGAATTCATCATTAGGGTGACCCAAAAATGAATGTATGTATATGTATATATATATATATATATATATGAATTTCCATATTTCAGATTTCTGTCCATCGCTCTGAAATTGATGTCAAACGATCTCAATTCAAATCCCTTATAATGAAAGTGTTTTTTGATGCATAAATATGGAAGACATTCTATCAAACACAAAGCAAGCAGTAATAATTACTTTGAACGATTTCATTTTTCTTCCCAAAAAAGATATTTAAAAAAAAGTGGAAATAATCACAAAATACATCAAAGAATTATTTAAATCATGAATGAATTGTTGCCTGTTCTATAAAAGTTGTATTTACTTTTGTCTGTTCTGTAAATGTTTTATTTAATTTTATTGTCTGTCCCTTAAATATATATGATGCTTTAAAAGTGAACCCACATCTTCATTTCAGATTTCTGTTCAATTTCAATGAAATTGATATCAATCGATTGTTTTATGCCTGAGAAATCTTTTGACTTTCAAGCTCTACATCAATCTCAATTATTATGGAGATGACATTAATGTTGAAACTGATGGGGAAAATTGCAGCCTGGAAAGGGTTAGGGTTAGCGAGTCCTTTTTTTTTGAGGGGGCTGCTTGAAGAGCAAAGTTTATGCCAAAAAAATAAAAAAAATAAACCTTTATTTACTTTACACAAGAATCGGAAATTGTTGTACAAACATCCCGATCAAAATTCTTATTGGTGTAGGAAATGCCTGAGTTATTTGCTGGCTTGACGGAAGAGCTATGAAAAAGTTGGCTAACTTGTAGAAGTCTATCAGATATGTAAATTCTCATTTGGACTTGGCGGAATTTTTTTTAAAATCCCATTATTATTAGAAACCATCAACCAAAACTGTCTACCTTTTGTTTCTTCAGTTTTGAAGTGGGTCAGGCTAGCTAGTTAGCCAGCTATCGTGATCTAGGCCACACTAATCGAGCTAGAGGGCTGAAAATTTAAGCATTCACTCCTCATTATGTCTAGAAAAATGTTTTGTTTTTTTTATTAAATTACGCCACAAAATAGGTTTTTAGTGGGGTTGGGGATCTATTTACATTGTATGTTTATGCTAAATTGGTCTTAGTTTGTGTCCGGACTTCTTTAGTGATCATCTCCCAACAAAAGGCGAGAGAAATGACTTATTCATTGATCATGCATTTTTTCCCAATTTTTTTAATTGTTCACCCCTAACACGGCACGCTGCCAAAAGACATTGGTCACTTGATGGTTTCTATTTAGTGACCAACCAGACTTGGGGGGTACATTTCTTTAATAATTTCTTTTCATTCATCTTCATAATTTACTTGTTTAATTATTTTAGTTGAAAAAAAAAAAAAGTTTTGTTTTAACTTTAATTTATGATTATTTGCGGTTTTATTTATTAACAAATTCTTTATTAGTTGTTCCTAACCTTTCTATGGCTATTTCTCACTTTTGTGAAAATTAGTTTTCCCCTCATCCATTTTAAAAATGTTGCAACAAAGAATAATTTCAAATAATTATTTCATTTTGCGTATAATTAGACAGCTTCATAATGAGAATTTGTTTGAATTTATAATTGTAAAGCTGCTGCTGTGTATTTGTAAATCAAAGAAAGCGAGCACGTATAATTAGTAACACAAATTCCAATTTATTATTACAAAAAAAATAATCAAGCTATTGTAAGTGATATACACATCAATGGAAATTATTTTAATGAATAATTTTGGTAAAGAAAATTAAGACCTTTGGTTACAGTTATACTATCACTTGCTTCACATATCCCCCCCCCCCAAACATTCCCATAACTTTTACCCACCTTGGACTACCAAAGTTCCTCCTTTGAGGGGGGGGGGGGCATCCAGTCAGGAACCACTGATATAGATACACTTACTCCCTGACTTCTGAATAAGTTCTACTCCAACAAGCAGATTGTATCTCATAAGTCGGACAAATCTTTTTCTGGAGTATTTGTATGCTATGCTTTAACATAAAAAAATCTATTGCAATGTCACCTTTACTCTTTTATTAATTTATTAATTAATTTAGATGTGATATTTCTGGGTGTCACTCTCAAATTTGGAAAAAAATAGAAACATCTAACTACTGTCAACACTGGACTCACAAATTCGAGGAAAAATAATGAAAAACATCTAAATTGGTAACAATGCTCTTACTCCCCTACAGAGGTTTGAAATGAAATAGAAAACAAATATGTAATCATATTTAAAAAAACAAAAGATTGTATTTTGTTTAGTAATCTTCTGATAACTGTAGAAAGTGAATTCTTTAAGTCATTGCATGTGTGTTTTATACTCATTTATATCTTTTTAATTTAGGTGTGTAACTTTTATATTCACACAAATTCTTTATATCCACTTATTTTGGTCATGTGTACAAACGGCGTAAGTTGGGAGGTCTCAAGTCAAGGAGTAGGTATATTTTTGAAAACTTTCAAGTTATGTTTTGCCAGAGCCGGATTAACACCTGCATTATCACTTCTTTATTTTTTTGGTTGCTGTTTTACATAAAATCAATTTGAAAACTTTTGTCTATTTGAAGGATCCCCAATGCTGAATATGGGATGACCAAGTGATCAAAACAATGGTAAGCGGTGTCATCAAGGTGTGTCCGAAAGCTGAAGAACTTTCCGTTGTTCGAGTCAATATTCCTTGCCCCGTAGATGGATGCTCAAGTATTCTCCCTCATGCAGGGTCTCTCCGCATACACCTTTCTAAAACCCACAGAATCACTGAGGTAAGTGAGGCTCATTTCATTTATGTTCCCACTCGGATAGTATAATAGTTGTCTGCCTCACACGCAAAAAGATACGGGTTTAATTCCAAGTATGAGCGAACAGTATGGAAAACTCTTCATTAGGAAAAATTTCCCTGTGCCCTTATCAGATGACTGAGTACACCATAAGTTGTGTTATTGGGTTTGAAAAAGCTGGAGATGAAGTTGCACCCTCCCCCTCTTCAAAAGAATAGGTGCCAATGAAAGAGGAGTCTTTGGTCGCCGCCAACTGCCAGCCCAGTACGAGTCTTCCCATGCATATGTGTATGCAATGGTTTTCATCTGAGATCATATACTATATATGACTTTACTGCACTACCACTGGACATGTGGCTGTGTGGATAGGAACATTGGTTAAATATATCTAGTAACCTGCCTGGTGGTCGTGAATTCAATGCCTGGGCCAGGTAGTGACAGTTGATAAATTAACTGAGACAGGATATCTTCTGGCATGGATAGTGGAATGAGAACAATGTACCTCCAATGATTAGATAAGAGATTTGGTTTAAGATTCCTAGGTTACCAACCATAACAAACATCTAGAGAAGGACAAAATGACGTGACTAACAATTAAGATGAAGACCAGTAAAAAATTCAGAACAAAAAACATGTCATCCCTTAATGCTGTAGATTTGCTCAAATGATACGTTCTATCAGCTTGGTGACAGCCAGGCAGGTAAATTTCTAAGAGCTGTCAGCATAGAACTAGGTATTTCTTGGGAGGCTTCTTCTTATTGAAATACAAAAAAACGATACTTTGAATTAGCTTTACAACCTATGAATAATCAAATAACAGCTGAGTAGAATCTTTAGTTACCTTTAAAAAAAATGACTTACCCATTTTCTTTAGAAACCATTAACCAAAACTGTCAACATAGGTTTCTTCAGTTTTCGATTTTGTCTTGCTGGTTGACTTTGTATGTCTCACCATGGGTACCCGCTGCCTTTTCTAGGTAGGAGCAAAAGGATATATGGGGCGGGGCAGAAGGATATCAAGGGTGAGATATATCCAGATGTTGATTGTCGGCTGAAGGACTCGTGAATGCTGTGACTCATTGATCCCCCCCAACCTCTAAGGGTCCAACTTCCAAACCCCCTCACCCATGGCGAGAAGGCCTGATCCAAGGGATGCAAATATACCGTTTGCACCCCCCCAGCAGTCGCCTTTGCATATCATGCATGCAGACTACACCAATGGAGTTAGAGGGCTGGTAATTTAAACATTTTCTCATTATGTCTAGAAAAAAACTTTGTTTTTTCAATAATCCGTCACCCCAAATAAGTTTTTTTAGTGGTGGGGTTCAATTTGCAATGTGAGTTTATGCTAAATTGATCCCTTAGTTTGTATCCGGCAACATTCAGACAATTTTTTTTTTTAATTCAGACTTTTTAGTGATTACTGCCTAACAAAATGTGAGAGGAGTAACTTATTGATTGATCCCCTTTTTACCAAATTTTTAATTGATCACCCCAGCACAACATGCTACTAAAAGACATTGATCATGTGATGATTTCTACTTTATGATCAACCAGATTTGGGTTTGTTTTTTTTTGTTTTTTTTTTTTTTTGCACATAGGTGTATATTACATATTTACTTTTGTGATTATCTTTCAGGATTCAAATGGGACTTCGTCTGAGGATAGATCCGATGGGGATCAAAATGCCATTAAACAATACCATTGCCCTGTGCAGAATTGTGTCTACAATGTTTTATCAAAAAGGCATTTTACATCTAAGAAACTACTCAAACAGGTTTCTCAGATTTTTTCTCCCTCTCAACTGCTGCTTATAACATTCATTCTAATCAAGTTTTAGTCTTATGCCTAAATATGGTTATTTGAAAAGTTGAAATTTAAAAAAAACAATGAAAACAATTTATTTTAAGCTTAAATCTATTCTAACCACAAACCCTGACCATAAGATAGTAAAGAAAATAGAGAAAATAAAATTGAAATAACACTGACATTCAATTCAGAAATTAGAAATTATTTATTCAAACAGTAGAATGAATTATTCGAACAATAAAACATTATTTATCTGTGAATGTATTGTCAATAACTTTGAGAAGAATGGCTTTGTTTTTGATAATTTAAACTCTTCTTCTCATCTAGTCACAACATTTCGACTGATTCATCTCTATGGCCATCTTCCCTTATGAATACTGCAAAAAAATTTCTTAAAACTGACTAATTTCTAAAACATACAAAAATCTTATGGATTGAAAATGCATCAAATTACTTTGGGGAAAAAATATTTCTAGGAGAACATCAATTTAAACTGAACCATTATTTTTGTTACAAATTATTTTGTGATAGAATAAAGAATAGGAAATTACGGCCATTTAACAAAGGTGTCATTCAAATCTACAACCACAAATTGTTCTTTACCTGTCTTAATTGGAAATGATGTTTTTTGATAAACATACCTTCGTTTTTTTTTCAGCATTACATGAAAGTTCATGCCGACAAGAAGCACAAATGTGCCAAATGTGGACAGGGTTTTGGATTGGAACGAGACTGTCGACGCCACCAACTAACATGTGGCATTATATTTCGCTGCAAGACCTGTGACTGTCCTTTCAGCAGTATAGAGGCGACACTTAATCACTGCAACATCAAACAACATGAAGTCCCTGAAGAATGTAAAAATCTCAGGTAAAATTTTAGTTTTATTATTTATCAATCAGCGATACCTACAACACACTGGTTTAATTACTGTTGCTGGGTTTAGCTTATTCATGTGTCCTGATATTTATAAGTATCTATCTGTCTATTTGAACTTTGTCTGGCCCTAACAGTTCATTGTAGGATTTTGAAATTTTGTACACACTCTCTCTTCAATGAGTAAGAAAAATGATGTTTTTTTTTTTTGTTTTTTAATTTCTCCCCTGAATAGGTTTTTTATGTTTACAATGGAATTTCATGCCAAATTGGTCCCTCTGTTTATGTCCAACAGCATTCATACTTATTTTGTTTTGTTTTTTAGTTTTGTTTGTATTTGAAAATTTGTACTTTATAGTGATCACAGCCCTGAAAAGGCAAGAAAAGTAACTTATTTTCTGATCTCAGTCGAGTGACTAACCAGATTGGTTTTTTTTTTTTTTTTTAATTAATTATAATTAATTTTAAAAATTTAATTTTTTAATTTAATTTTACCCACACTACAGCTTAATTTATAGAGCAAAAAGGAGCGCATATGGGCACAAGTGATTCATAATTTCCCTTGGAATGCTAGTTTATTTTTATTTATGGTGCCTCTTGGGTCTACGATGTAGTGACTACATACCAGCAGACTCCTCTCCGTTGATCCCCGTTTATTGTTTTTTCCTGGCTTGGTAGAAAGGCATGTTGATATGGCCCAGGCTCTGGATACAGTGTTGTCTTGATCAGGCTTTCGGAACATTTCCACTCAATTTTGGGTGGGGTCTAGGTCTGAGACGTCCTCAACAGGATAATCGGGTTCTTTCCTTATCATATGTCCAAACTATTTTAACCTTCGTTTGCTGATCAATGCTGAAACCTTGTTTGTTTCATTACCAGACGGTTTTAGTTTTAACATTCCCCACCCCTAGATTCGCCATTTGAGTAATCATCCCGTTTGAGTTATGACGATTGAACATCTATCCCTCCCTAAATCAGTCTTAGGGGGTAGAAATGCTTCATTTTATTGACAAAGTCAAAGAAGATATTGTTGATTCAAATAAATAAATACATTTTTTCTATTTATTTATTTATTTATTTTTTTAATTTTTTTTTTGATGCACTATTACCAAATATGTTTTGACATCTCTTCTCCAATGAAAGATTAATGAACATCTATAAAATTGAAGGGAGGATAGAAGATAATACAGATAGTGTAGCCCCCCCCCCCCAATTTTCTGGCCAAATCAACCACATAAAAGTGCCAAAAACTGCCAGAACAAGATGAAAAACTTAGTTAGCCACTTTGTGGCCATTTTCAATAGCTAGAAATGGCTCAATTTATCTTTAAATAGCCCAAAACCAGCTATAAATTGGCTGAAATTGTTAAATAAGTTCTAAAAATAGGCAAATAATAGTAAATGTTGAAAACAAAACAAAGGCATCCTAAATTTAGTATAAAAAGTACTAAATTTAGCATAAAAAGTACTACATTGACAACACTGAATGCCAGTAGACCTTCACTAATCAAACTATCTGTAATGTCATTCCTTCACTATTTCGGTACTGATTAGATATTTCCCTGTCCAGTGTAATTTTAGATTTCCCAAGGCAATTAGTTCATTTGCTAATGCATTCTTATAAACACAGACTAGTGATTCTTGCTTGTTTTCCTGCATTTGTAAATATCATTTACTCCTAACTAATATCAGTTCTGGCTCCGATGCATAAAAGAAATGCATCCATTTGTAAAGTAAAATCACTGCACATTATCAATTAAAGATAAGGTTGAACTCATATAATTGAAATTTCACATTATCTATCATTTAATCTTTCTTTTCTCTTATTGTCTAACTTGTTCTGATTTATATGATGTATTAAAGGTATGATGAGATCGTTAGCTATTATAAAGGGGTAATCCCTTTGTGATTAGCATTTTCGATAATCCGGCACCTTTCAGGCTCAAATAGTGCCAGATTAGTGAAGGTCAACCTGTACCACATATCTTACCTTTATTCTCTTTTAATTTCAGGTCCAGTAAGCTCCCTTCCAGCACGCCCCCTCCAACAATTCTAATTCTTCAAACAACACCCCCTCCTAATCCGTCACTTTCTTCGAGCATGCAACGTAACTCTTCCAGCATGGGAACATCATTGTTAAGACCTCTTCTCCCTAAGCCCATCATAAATGCAACTTTACTTCCTGCGGCTAAAACAATTCGAACTGAAATGGCAACTCCCAATCATCTGCTCATTGCTCCATTTGAGAAATCGGCACCGGCTGTAAGTGTTGCATCTCGGAGTATAAGCATTCAAACTGATCGTGAAACAGCTGAAAAGAATCTCATGACACTGACCCCATCGGCATCGGTGGATCCTGTGATACCATATCTCCACAACCCGAGTCACCAGAGGCCGAAGTATTGTCGGAATATTGCTCAAACCGATTGTACATTTTTTGCCAATCCAGGCCGCAAGGTTGGGAAACGTCTGTCCAAAAACCCAAACTATTCTCTACACAAATTCACATCTTCGACTGGCATTCAAACGGCAGTGAGTGTGCCACCAGTAAAGAAGAACTCGCACCGCAACATGGTCGGCACTCAAACAGTCGGAGATTATATTCTCACGACAGCCATGTCATCAGCCCAGATTCCCATCCAGCGGATTTCCCAGGGATCTCAAGTATATCCCCATGGCAAGCAACGAGCCCAGAAGAACTACACCATGGAATCTAGTCATACACAAACCATGGATGTGCAGTCACCTCGCTGGAAGAAAAGACGTCGGGCTTCAACAACACCTCAAGATGATATAGACGAAATACCAAGTTCAGAAAATACTCCAAACTTTCTTCTCCTCAAAGGAACAGGTAAATTTATTCCCTCATTTAGCAAATAAGCAAAAACTAGTAAGTACTAAGGTATCCAAAGTGGACATATCAAGGTGTTAATTACCTGCCGTAGGATTCATCCTATAGCCTCAAAAAAAAAAAAAAAGTAAAGTATTCTCAGTCTTGAGGGGTCAGTTGCTTGTGGCAGCACCTCCCCATTGCATTTCAATGGAGGGTCATGGGTCATCCACTCACCTTGATGACCCTATTTGCTGGAACTAGGCAACTGTTGTTACTATCCCCCTGTATGAGTGTGGCCCCTCATTAAACTCAACCTTATTTAACATACCCCCCTTAGAGAGGGAGCAAATGAATAATAAGATGTAATGAAAAGCAGTGAATATTTGATAAAAGTATGAACTATTTGAAGCAATTACCTTTTTACAATGATCTCTCTGTGGTAATATACCATTTCTAAAAAGTTCTTTCAGTTAAGTAGCCACAAATTAAGTGAAAGCACAAATTATGGCTTCCTTATCATTGAACCTTTAATTATGGATATGAAATTGAAATTTCTTGAAATGATGATGATGATCAGTAGATGAAATGTCAGGTCAATGTGGATGATGCTGCAAGACTGTCCCAATTCTCTAAGCTTAGACAAAGTCAGTTGAGAGCTGTAGAGTCTGAAACTGTCATGGAGCATTTTATCCACTTGATGCAGAATTTATTCTTCCAACTTTTTAATCTTTCTCATTACCTTGAGATGAGGTTTTATGGTATTGTTGGAATTTGAAAATCTCCAGGTGAGGTTTCACGTTCACTGCTGAAATCTATAAGTCTCCAAACCATTGTCTACTCACTGCCAGACATTGATGGCCTGAGTTGAGTTGTGATGAAAAAAACTACTAAAAATTCAGATGATGGTGAATAATGATAAAAAATCTATACTAAGGTTTGAGCCTTTTGTTTGTTTGTTTGAGCCTCTTCTCCGCAAAAACTACAAGGCCAATCAGCCTGATATTAGGCTTGAAGAGTCGATAAAATTTGACTCTGTACATAGATTAACCTTCAGTTCTGAACACCAGAAAGAAATTATTTTTATACCAGGATTTTCATCATTCATTTTTCTCATGAATGGCACATACATTTCTTGCAATAAGATCAAATTTTAACAAGTATTGGTGTCTTTAGTTGAATATTGCTTTTTTTTTTCAATGCGACAGTGATAAACTGTACTAGTTTTACCACAGCTAAGTCTGTGGAGGTTTTCATCTCTCCATTTACCCCTTTTCATTGACTAAAGACCAACATAATTGATTTCGTAGTGAAAAGAGGCTTCTCTCTACCCTTTCTCTTTTCTCATTCATAAAAATTCATATAATTCTGATCATAGTGAAGGCATCATGGGGCTGAGGTGAAGCTAAATCAAGTCATTTTCTGAGATAAATTTGACAGTAATTCTATTGTAAACCATTATTAATAATTTTTAAATACTATTTAGGCTAATCCTTATTTTTTGTTGATTTCTTTGATCAAAACTTCAGTAAGACCATCAATCTATGACAGTCAGTAAACAAAGCATATTGAAAGTAAAGGTTTACGTGTCTGTGTATATAATAGTTTTTTTCCATTTATTGTGTTCAGTTGGATGTGAAAGAATGAAAACTTATTTTTCACTGTTGCCTAATTTGAGATCTTCTTTTCCCAAGGCAATGCCGGGTATCCCTGCTAGTTAATAAATTTTCCTTTTTTTTTCTTTTTTTTTTTTTTTTTTTTTTTTTTCTCAGGTACAAGTGGAGAACTGACGGACAACCACACGCAGACTAATTTATCCAACAGTGCGGTGCCAGCCATTTCCACCCAGACCCACATGACCTGCCTCATGAATTCCTGGACCAATGGGAAAACGACATCTGAAAACTGTTCCTCGTTCAATAGTCAACAAAGTACCGAGACTCAGACCATCAGTTCTGTTCTACAACACATGATGGCCAAGAACGACGTCAGTAGCTTGTATCAAATATCCGACACCTACGATCAACCTCATCAAGCATTATCTTTCTCTGCCCTTGAATCTAATCACTCGAATAATAGCAACGCTTCTTGTAATAATGGTAATGACTTGGTAGGCCCCAAGTCTCTTCTTGAGAATAACCTGGATCCTGCAATGCAAACAGAACCTGCAATGTCTTTAATTTATTCCTCTTTGACTAATGATCCAGTTCCTACCAGTCTAGCCAACCAAGGGTCTCACGATACTTATCCCCCTTTTGTTCCCAACCTCAACCAAGATGTCGAGGATAGTAATTGTACCAGTTTATTAAGTACTCTTACCAACCATCATACCAATAGCAACTATGAATGTGAGAGTACAACAATTGAACCTTCGATTTCTCATCAAAGCCGATCACCAGTTTCAGATCCAGTCAAAGCCAAAGAGATCATCAGCGAAAGCAGCACTGACTTACCGTTCCGGAGCTTCATAAACCAGAATCTGAATAATACTGAGTGTTCTTTGCCAAGCTTCTCCAATACAAATTCTCAAAGTAATTCTTTGAATAGGTTCCATGGTTTGGAGTCGATTGCAAACCAGGAACCAGAGGAAGAGAAACGGAAACTTCTGGAGCATACTGGTGGCCGAAGCAGTAGCAGTTTGCTGTGTTCTCTGGTTGACAAAGATCCCATTTTATGCAGCAACACAGCTTTTTCGGATATTGGGGATTCTAACGATGTGCTCAATTATGCTCAGATGGGACCCTTCGACAATGAGCGTCATTTTGCATCAACTGGTACCTCTCCCTTAGATATCACCGAATCGTCATTGTTGACTTTTGAAAAAGGAATCAGGACCACAGATACCAACGGCAATACGGAGAGTTTCCTACTTCAACCGTCTAAAGCTGAACATGATGCGAATAAGGTTGGCAATCAGCATTCCAATATCAACGTCATTGCTAATAAATCCTTTTTCCATTCTTCTCTTGGGAACACTACAGAAACTCCCTCGCAATCCGGCAAAGTGTACATGAATACGTCTATGAATACTGAATCTAATTTCTCAAATGATCACTTATGTCTGAACAACTCTCGTGCCAGAAGTAAATTATTCAATAACGATAAGGGTGTTGGTACTGATCCTTGTCTTGGTCTGTCCCCTTCAAATGACATGTACAGTGTGTCCAACAATGTACTGACCAGCAGCCCTGAGAGAAGAACCATCTCCACGTGCATGGATGACCTCATGGATGAAGGGAGATTAACGTTATCAAATGCCGGCTGTAGCTCATTGATGTCAACGCAGTTTGCACCACTCGTGGCTGATATTGAGGTTCAAACGCTCGCTTTGGACAACGACTTTGAAGCTCTTTTGAACAACTCTGAACATTCCCGGTCCTCTTCGTCTGTCATCGACATGTACACGCAAACTGTTGAAGACATGCTGGACCTATTTGGAAACACGATAGAGACGCAGACGACAGTTGATGATACGTTCTTCCCTGGGCTGGAGTTCTCGGACATTGAGACGCAGACTACCGCTGGGGAGCTTGACTGCTTAGAGAATCGCAGTCTTATCACCGCAGGCACCCAGACTACATTGTCCAATCAGAACTTGAATAGAGATGTTGAATTCTCCGATATGGAAACCCAGACAGGTTTCAATGTGTGTGATCTGGACACATTTCTTACAGATTCTCACACTCAAACAACATTTGATGAACTGGAAGATTTTCTCAGTGGTTTAAACTCACAAGTTTAAACAAAAAGTAATTATTAATGCCTCGGTGTTCCTTATTGCTTTTTGACCATTAGAAAATAAAGGATTGAGAAGACTTCTTGCTTTTTGTTTTTTGTGAGATAATTCAAAATGGCAAACATAACCTACTTTTAACGTCTATGATTTAGAAATTATGGATCCAAGATAAAGCAAGTATATTGTTCAATTTGACCTATGGCAGGTCGTGCTAATAAAGAGCTTTTGTTGTCTATGCAAAGAAAGATTATTATTTTGAGCTCTTGTAGGCTTTGTCCGGGGTGTAGTGCTAAAATTATAGCTGGTGAAGCTGATAAAACACTCGCCAATTCCTATATCATCTCTCTATATATATGTTATGTGAATAGGGCAAGAAGATTACTCAGTGCTTAAAATGAGCTGGTGCACTTATCTTTTTTCTTTTTCTTTCCTTTTCAACAGGAGTTGCAGTGTGGAGAGCTCCAGTACCCCTGGTTAGGGAAAGAAAGATTAATGTTTTTAACTCTTGCCAGCTAAAATAACTAAATATTGATACAAATGCCAAAAATCAATTAATCTATGATAGTAATTTGTTTACAATAGTTGATAGTATCTAATCCAATAAATGAAACTCTTGAACAAATTGTCAGCAAAAACAAACGCTTGAAGATATATATTCCATAAACCATTCACCATGCAATGCATGTTTTTGGGGTTAGTTTTAATGTTGAACCAGTTTAATAGTATTTGTATGCACAGTGGTATCATTTGGATCAGTGTAGCTAATATAATTTATTACAAGATTTTTTTGGCCTATTGTATGCTTTCTATCCATCAGTAGTTATTTTTGGGTGATTGGTCCACCAAATCAGAATAATCCCCCTTTCTAGGTGACAATAAACAATTTTTTTTTCTTTCCTACAGGACAAAAAAAAAAAGTCATGAAAAACATTATGAAAGGTTGAAAACAAACGACTGGATGAAGTCAACTTCTATATTTGCTTTCAATATCAGATTTTGAAACTTTTTTTGCTCTGTGAGCCGGATTACTTATTAATAACGGACAGTTGGCCAGATTAATGCTATCAAGAATCTCGAGATATGGGAATTATCAATATAAATATATCTTGACTCAAATCAGTGAATAACGCATGCTAGAAAATTATTTGTGCTTAACCAAGAATGCCAGTTTGTAATCAATGAATTCAATTTAGTCTCAATTTATTCCAATCAATGCATCTTTTGAATCTATTAAAAGGACAAAGAATCTTTAAAACCTAAATACAAATAGGTCAGGTTAGTCACTCTATGAAAACCATCAAGTGACCAATGTATATTAGTAGGTAAAATGCCATGTTGGAGGGATCAATGAAATATTTACTTCTTTTGCCTTTTATTGGCCAGTGATCATTAAAAAGTCTGAATTTTCAGAAAAACAAGTCTGAATGCTTACCAATTTGGCTTAAACATACATTGCAAATTGAACCCACACTAAAATCCTATTTATGGGTGGAATTTTCAAAAAACAAAAAAAAAACGCTTTTTGTAGACATAAGGTGTAAATGTTCAAATTTCTAGGCTTGGTACAATACATGCAACACATACATACACAGCCAAAACAGCTTAAAAATTGAAGAAACCTAAAAAGTGCATAATATCCTAAATTCATAATCAGGGTGGATCTGTCCCATAGATCGCTGCCATTGTTTTAGTATCTGCTCTGCATGTACTACGAAGCTTAGCTCAGTTTGGCTCAAGGCCAGGGCACTCGCTTAGGATCGTACTCACTACACGGTTAATGATCTGCTAGAACCATTACATGATAGTAGGCATCTAAGACTAACTTTTGGGAATAGCAAAGACATAAGTATTAATAAATATAGATATTAGAAAAATATTTTCTGAAATGGAATAGATTTTGAAAATCACTTTAATGCCACTGACTATTTTACGTTTTTTTATAGAGAATGATTTCAATGAAGCTAGTTACGTGACTTTGGTGGAATAGAGGTTTGCAAGCTGATCTCACTGACCATTTACTTCTGAGTACTTAGCTAATTGTGTAGTCTGTACAGAAATGTGGATGATGTCATAGAAATATGTGAACTAGTCACACAAAAAGCGAGCAGATTGATTGTCTGCATTTCACTCTGTCTGCATTGTACCGATTTAAAAAGTCAGTTAAAAGTCATTTTATTTAAAAACAATTCCAAGCAGTAAAGATAATAAAAAAACTGGTTAGTCACTCAATAAAAAATGTCATGTGATCAATATCTTTTGGCACTATGCTATATTTGGGGTATTCAATTGAAAAATTGGGGAAAAAAATGAATAAATTATTTCTCTCATATTTTGTTCACCTGCAATCACAAAAAAAGTCTGAATTTTCCGAAAATAAATGTGAATGCTGTGTGACACAAATTAAGGAATCAATTTAGCATAAACTTGCTTTGTAAATTGAACCACTTTTTAGGTAGGGAATTTTAGAGAAACATCTTTTTAAGACATAAGGTGTAAATATTTATGTTTTCAACCCTCTTGCTTCATTGGTGTGACTTGTACATGTGTTGCACACATAGCCAGCCAAACCTAATAAAAAACTGAAGAAACCTATGTTGACAGTTTTGGTTGACAGTATCTAACACTCAAAGAAAAAAAATCGAACAAAGAATTCAATTTGTTTAAATGCCAAACAAACAAATTATTTAAATACAGAACGAACAATTTAAAATTACTTTCAACCGGTTGTTAAATGACAAGTACCATCTGGTTTAGCACATTTGGTAGAGTAGTATTTAGCAAGCTGATCTCGCAAGACCATTTACTACTGTAAACTTGTAGCCTTGTTTCTTACTTGACAAAGCCATCAAAATCAGAATATCCCAAGTTTTAATTATGACAGCTGTTGTTCATTTGCTTCTTTCCAGATTTATATTTATGACGTTATTGACGTTATTGACTGGAAATTTCTGGAATTTTCTGAGTTTTGTGAAAAATACTATCATTCAAATTTCATTATCCATGGCGAAGCAAAAACTTTTAATGTTTCTCATTATTCATTAAAAAGTGATTGAACCGAAGAAAACAAACTATTCCACTTTAGTCTTTACAACTTGATAGTTCAAATTCCTGGGTACTCGGGCGGATTATGTGAACTGGAATGAATGTTGATAACATCACAGAAACATGTGAACTAGTCTCATGAAAAGGGGGGATGGTACATGGTGCCTCAAACTAAATTGTTTCTTGAATTCATTGTTTGATCATTTGCTATTTGAATATTCTAAATTTGTTACTTCAAGTGTTTTCAATTGTTTTCACTGCTCGGAATTGTTTTGAAATAAAATGATTTTAGAATTACTTTTTTAATCAGTAAACTATGGCCAGAGTGAAATGCTGGGGGATAATTTGCAAACAGAATTAATCTGCTCACTTCTTGTGTGACTTATATTTCGGTGATTTTTATCTACATCCCATTTCAAACCATACAATCTGGTGAGTGCCTAATTTCTGAAACAGATGAACAATGAATGAAAATCTTTGAAAATTATTATTCTTGAATAAAAAAAATAAAGCAAATTTGTTTTAAATCAAAATAACTACCATAAGTATCTGTGTATACTATACATTTTTTTTCAGATTTCAAGCCTAAAACTGGGAGGGGGGTCTTATACATGAGAACTGAATGTTACCCTTCTTTTCCCGGCCAAGTGTGTGGCCATATTCTGGGTGGCATGACCGAAAGTAAGTTATATCTATGGTCTGTGGTATCTTATGTGTAACGAAGTATCTAAATCATTTACCAAACACTGGAGTTGTTTAAAAAGTTTTATTCACATTGATATCCAGTCTATATTAGTTGTTCCAAGTACTGTGTAAATTTAGTGTTTCAAAACATAATGTAAATTATGTAAGATCTAATTTTTTGTCAATACAAACTGGGTAAAAAGTTGAAAGGTTAAATTATGCTGCTACAAATTCTTAAAAGTCAATGTGTAGTCTACAAAGATTATTTTTTTTCTCAAAGATTTCATCGTTCATGATTAGGGATACATATTATGCATGAATAATTACAGTACTTCAGTTCCAATTGTAGAAATTTTCCCATTTTGAAAAATAAAGATTTATCAATAATTGATTTTTGACTTGTTTTTCTTTCATTTCATTTATTTTTTGCTTCATTGCCCAGTTCTACAAATATTAAAAAAGTCACAGAATTTCAAAAAAGTAAAATCGGTTATATTTAATTTATTTGACTTTTAGTTATGAAATAATATTTTCATCGTCAACATTTACTTTATTAAAATACTACTTATTCTCATTGAAATATGATTTTATCACTATTAGATAAATCAAAATATTAGCTATTTTGTTAAAAGATATCAATTATTTTACTACAATACTGATATTTTTTTTATTCCATCAAATAGATAATAACTAATTAATTATCAATTTTTATGAATTTTCATTTTATATATATTTTCATGTACAGCATAATTTTTTATTAACTCAATCTTAGAAATATTCTATTGATAAAAAATAAAATCTAAAATAAATATTTAAAAAAAAACAGAAAATAAATAAAAATGTATAAATGATATTAATAATTTTCCCATGTTTTAAATCTCTTCTATTTACAATTAAATTTCTATATATTTTAAAACATTATCTCAACTCATGTTATTTTTACAATTTGATGATTTTCTTATTACAAAATGTATTTATAAAGGATTCTTTTGAAACTATTTCTACTTGAATCTAATTTATTAAATCTATTTTTGGAAAAGCTTTCATGAAATTATTCCAAGCTAGTATAGCTTTAAGTTTAATTGAATTTCTTCTATATTTTTCTGTAATATCATGTGACATAGATAGAGAGCCTTTTGAAGACTTTTTAGTGCTTAAAGAGCTTTTTTCCTGTTTGCAGAGTAGCAAATTATTTAAACTGTTGGGATTTTTTCTTCATATATAAAATCATGCACTAGTAAACAATTTTTCAAGTTATGTTATCTTTCAATTTAAAGATTTTCAAGCACGTATAGTAGGGTGTCACATGAATCTCAGTAAATGTTTCTAATTTATTACTGTAGATTAATCTGTTATTAATTTCCCCAGAAAGATTCCTATGACTTTTTGTCCTGGATAGAAACCCAAGTTGTGACTTTTTCCACACAAAGCAATAAATAGCATCCTTAACGGACGTGCTGAACCAAGATCACTATTTTGGCCAATTTATAGCCAAATATGGCATTTTTGCAACGTATTTGGCTATGAACGTTCCTGTTCGGGCATATTTAATTTCTGGACCTTTATTTATTTCTTCCGCACATTTCATCATAAAAAAAATTAAATAATTCATTTGAGTAAATTGTTTCTGCAAGAAATCTGTCTGTTTAGACAAAGTCAATAGTTCAAAGTTATGCTTGGGGTTTCAACAACAATGTAATAGTAATGCCAAATTGGACTCTTACTTTCTGTCAGTCGTACGGAACAAAAAAATTAATTTTAAAGCTAAAATATTTTTGATAATTTTTCATTTTGGTGTGTACTCAGCAATCGCAATGTTTTATAAACAATTTCGTGATTTGGCAATTTTTTCATGTTTTGGCCCGAAACGTCTCCACCTATCTGGCAACCCTGTACTTTAATGTTGTATAAGCAATTTTGGCTTTTAGCAATTTTTTGGTGTGTTTTTAGCCAGATATGTCTCCAACTATCTGGCAACCCTGTACTGAACCCTTTGTGTACGTAGTTGAGTAAAAGGTCGCTTATGACGACCCTGAGGCTTCTATTTATTTTCCCCTGTCTAGTTATATAACTCTTCAGTTGCTGCACAGCAATGTTGCTGTCTGTTTTGTCAAACCTTCTGTGGTGTTTACCGACCAAAAAAGGGGATTTGGGCCATTATTATCATTTTTAATAATATTATTAACGTTTCTAAAGCGTTGAATTCTGGGCGCCATGGTGTTTCTGGTTTGCCCTCGTTAACCCTTGAACATAGATTATTATTATTTATATGATCCAGTTTAAATTGTATTTTAGACTACAACAATTGTGCTTTTTCTTTTCTGTTTTTCAAAAATATTTATATATCATTCATGATTGAAATATATAACTCTTTTTTATTACGTACGCATCGACATCAGACTAAACGGTTGTTTATCATCCTGCCTGAGGGAGTAGGCCGTTTTTAACCTCCTATTTATGTAAAAATATATATATATTGTAAATATATATATATATATTTCAGGTGAGCTTGGACGATTCTTTTATTTGTTTTTCTTATTTATAGAGTTTTCCACCTTGATTTATTTATTCAAACGACCAAAAAAAATCCTTTGATATTTTTTTTTTCCTTCTAACTTTTATAGTTCTACCTCCATTTTCCAAATACTTTTATATAGACGTATCTAGATTTATTTTGAAGCTTTCAAGATTCGGAAGATACATGAACGGCTAGAATATTATCAAAATATTTTTTTTTGCGTAATATCATGTGATTCCAATCAATAAAACCTCTGTTTCTTCCGGAAATTTATCAGTTTTGAGAAAAAAAATATTCAAGGTTTTAAGGGGAGGGTTGTTGTATTTACAATGTAAATAATGCTTGGTACTGGACTGGACCTTTTAGATTCCGTTCTTTTTGCACGAAACTACTCGAATTATTTAGTTACTACTCTCTCGTGGAAGGTCAGTATAATACTTCAAAGACCTAGTTTCGCACGACAGACCGAACGCATTTGTCCGATTTAGCATTATAGTCACATTGTAAATAGAACCATCATCTAAAATGTTTTAAATTTTTTTTTCTCCCCCAAACTGAGTAATTTCCTGCTAAATGGTTCTATTGATTGAAATCATATAAAATTCACTCGATCTTTATTTATTTTTTTAGCCATTTGGTATTTTCTGAATCTTCTTGGCTTCATTCTAACTTTAACCAATATATATATAGTCTGTGGTGATCGGTGAGTAAATATTTATTTTGATAATCGTAGAAGATATATTTACATAAACAAATATTTGTGCAGGTTTTCTAAAGAAACAAGAAGAAAGGAAACTTTTTTGTATTTTTGATGTGACCCCCAATAAGAGTTTTATGAACACTTTTGAAAAATTTGTTTACTTGTCCTTTCCTATGTATGTTTTGGGCATAAAGTGGGGGATCAAAATACAAAAAAAAAAAGCTTTTCTTTTTTAATAATGACTCGACTTTAAATCAATCTCAATTTTTTCTCTCTTTTTGATTTCTGATTTTATCATCTTACATTCTTTTAAAAATTTTAAAGTAATTTTATTTACCTTCTTGTGTTGTTAAATATATCTTAAAGTTTTTACGACAAAAAATAGTGATTTATGATGGGTCGTAACCTAAGTTCAAAGTATAAACACGTCTAAGATTGGAACTCCTTCGAAATTCGTTCCGAAAAAACGATTTTTTTGTATTTTATTTCATCTTTTTCAAATTTTGATTTTAAAAGACGGTCATCTGACCACATTTCTTCTGTCCTGTGCTTGGATTAATTTTCACTTTGTTTTAATTTTTTTAAAAAACAATATCACTAAATTATTCTTCTTGCTTTTTCATCTTTAATTTTAAAATTTATCTACCTTTTGAAATCTTTTTAAATATTCCCAGATCTCGAAAAGACCATGAAATAATAATTTTAATTTCATATGATCCCAACATGCAATATGAGAAGGAGTAAAAAAAATATATATACCGAAATGTCCTGAGTTGGATAGTAACAAAAAACCTATGTGTAGTTATGATTTTTCTGAGATATATATATATATATTTCAAATTATTAAATTGTTTTATTTTTATTCTAATCATTATTTTTGGTGATCTATTAGAAAAAGGAATTAGAAGAACTTGAAAGTTCATGTCCGATCTTTTGTTTTTGTAGAAAGGGGGATTACTCTGACTTCGTGAAACAATCGGCCAAGAATAATTACGGATGGATGGAAAGGAAAGCTTGCAACATACTTCAAATTAATGATGTAGATAAATCATATTAGCTTCGTTGATTAAAATGATACAACTGTGTATATACGAACAGCATGACAGCAATTGGTCCAGCATTAAAATCAATTAACGAAACAAATTGTAAAAATGTATTTATGATGATGATGATTATAATTGATGATAAATTCAGGTGGTTTGTATCTAATCCTGGAATTCAATGTATAAAATTCACAAACAAAAACCTGTCAAGAAACAAACTTTTGTTGTGTACTTATTACAACACCACACATACATGCTTAAGGTTTTAACAGGTTTGTTGTGTTTATACAACTTGTATGTATTTTTTTCACACTAAATAAATTTGTTTTGTGTTACATATGCTATTCAACGTACCAGGCACATTTTTTGGTACTGGGTTCTTATCTTGGACCAGTTGCCTTCAATGGTGCTCATCTGCTCCGTGGTATCGTTTGGTTCAATGAAGCTAATATCATTCACTAAGGCATGATTCTGTCGCTAATTGTATACTTTCCATCCATCCGTAATTATTCTCAGGCGATTGTTTTGTCAAGTCCTGGTGATCCCCCATTTTAGGTGACATAAAACGAAAGATCAACGTGAGTTTATGATTTCTCTTCAGCAACTTTCAACACCACTGCCCTTTTTTAACTAATTTTTGGATTATTGTAGATTATCATTCTTGAAAATAATGATTGTTTTTTTACAAAATAATTTTTGTTTTGTTTCTTAGTGCATAGCAATTTTATAAAACGTAAAAAAAATCGTCCCGTCCCATCATTCCAAAACCTCCCCTGAAGAAGGCAGTAGGGTGCAACGACTGAAATGTTGTGTTTAAAAGATGAACTTAACCTAGATGAGGACAACAGTCGAAAAAAAAATCCATACATATTGGTGATCCATCAACTGAAACATATAGACATAAAAAAAAATCCTTCTTGCATTTTTTCTTTTGCTGAAAGGTTAAAGTTTAAACTAAATTATCCTGTTGTAAAAGAGAAAGTCCAACTTTTAGTATTTTTTTTTAATTCTTAGTTCTGTTATTTTCGATTTTTTGTTTACTGTGTGTGTTTTTCCCCTATTTTTTAGCTTTTAGGATATATTCATTGAATTTTCAGGCCATTTTTCGTAGGTAAAATGGGAAGCTTCTCCCACCTGGTGAATTACAAAAATAAAACTAGAAAGCCCTCAGACCGCATAACTCTCTTTCCTAACGTCACAACCACTAAAAACTTGATAAAATTCAGTTCGTACATAGATATCCTCCAGGGGAGATTGCTGCAAACCAAATAATTATTGAATCCGCCCCGAAATTTGATCAATTCCTCCTTACCCTATGGTCTATCCTTCTAGAAAACTTGAGAACTTTTGGAAATTGTGGATATAGCTACGATCCAGTGGAGGTAATGGTAAATAAAAAAAAAAATACTAGATTTGCCCCCTAATTTAATAATTGCAAAACTACCGTAGCCTTTGGCCCATCGATATTTAATCAAAATTACCGAAACAGCTTTTGATGCACCGTCCGCAAGGTAACAGGCATTTACTAGTTTGGGATGAGATGAAATGCTGAATGGTGAGGTATACCATTCATCTGGTTGGCCATTGGGTGGTGGTAAGTGTTTGAAAGTAAATAAGTAGCATTGCTATTTTTTTTTTTAGTTTCAATACTTAAAAAAAATGGGTTAAAGAGACCTACTTAAACTCAATTGTAGACATATCTTTCTTGTGGACAATGTTGCTAAATTCAATGCGTTTCTTGTTTATATAGCACGAAAATTCAGCATTTACTGCTATTTTTCAGCAATTTTATGCTATTTCCTGGCCAGATTTAGGAGATTTAGCCATTTTTATCAATTTAAATTGGCTAACAGTGTTTTTAGCGCCTTTTGACGCTTTTTTCAAGGGCGAAAAAAAAAAATTTCAGTTGGCAAAACTGCTTGTGGGTAAATTCATCACAATATCTACTTAACCAGCCAGTTTGAAATGTTGGGAAGAGAGTTTTTAGCTCAATGCCTTATGTACTTTTTTTCTTTCTAATCTAGTATAATTAATTTAATCAGATGTATCACTGCTTATGAACAGTAAAATTCCTTATATTATTACAACTAGCTGAAAATCCACCCTACAGGCCGGATTTTTTGCTTGTTCCTGGGAAAAGGCCTCAAGTAAGAGATCAAAATTTTTTTCTTTTTCAGGGATACCTAATTCAATACCTTTGGTTACAAAAGCACCATTTTGGCTATTAAAAAGTCACATACAGATAAACGAATTCAGACTTTTTATTAGATAGATACATGGAAATCAGATCATTATTATTGATAGTAATGATCAATTTAAAAAAAAAACAAACATGAATGTAGCCATGGACTAATTAAGCACAAAATCAGATCGTAAATTGATCCCTTCATTAGAAACCTGGGGCAAAGGGGAGGGTGAAAAAACAGAGAAAATGTTTTTTCTAGACATAATAAGTAAATATTTGAATTTCCAGCCCTTTAAATCCTTTACTGTGGCCAGTATATGCAGATAACCAGCCAGACCAAGTTGAAAACTGGAGAAACCTTTCTAAAAAAAGATATTGTTTCTAATGTATGGATAAACATGTTGTTTTCTTAGATAAAAAATGTTTTGCTCAAAAATTCAACCAATAACATTCTATTCACAATTGAATAATAATGGAATTTTAATCTTCAGGTTTAATCTAACTAAGTTCTATTGTTACTAAGTTTTATCACCAGATATAAAAACATTACGTCACTGGTGACGTATGAAAGTGTTAACAGATAAGAAATGAATATGCAAATACACGTGGTGTATTAGATTAAGTTCAATTTCAGGGATTCATTTTTTCTTTTCTTTTTATTTTAGCATTTTTTGAGTTTTTTTTTTTTCACATATCTATTAGTTAAAATAATTTCATTCATTTAGACTTCTCCCCACACCAGGTAAAATCCTGGATCTGCCCTTGCATTTGACATGTTAATGAATCTATATATGTTTCCAAGATTGTCTTGTAAGTAATTGATCCCCCGCTCGGTTGGTGTAATGACTAGAATATCTGCCTCACATGCAGAAAGTCACTGATTTAGTTCCTGATAAGACTGAAGAGTAAATTTCCCTGTGCGCAGCAGCTAATTGAGTACTCTCCAAACTGTGTTATTGGCGTGGAAGGCATGTATTGACTGTCTTAGAATCACATCCTCCCAAGACGGAGAGCGAACATGCCTTTACACAGAATCTTCGTCCTCTAGGTAGGAGGTTATAAGTGGGGTTAGCTTCCCCACCACTTAAAACAGTCATAGCTATTGAAACTCGTTCATACGAGCAGGTGAATTTACAATGATAAGATAATGTAAGTAATGGATCTTCACTCGGGTATTCTCAAAATAATTAATTTGAATTTCATATTAATTAGTTTGTTCCAGTTGGTATATTAGTGATCATAAATTGTTCTTTTCTGTTCAACAGAGACAAGATAGAATTCTTTGCTTAACTAAGAAGGAACTGAGAACATAACCATGTTTGAAAAATCTGTACTGCACACATTCAAACTTAATTTACAATTGTTGCTGTTAACGTTTAGATTTTTTGTCTGATAAGGTTTTTCTTTACCAGAGAAATGGACCAGGAAAGGAGATTCTTTTTGTATGGATATTACATTATATATGATATATTTGAATGTTAATGACCCTTCTTAGAATCATATATTATATATTAGAATGTTAATGACCCTTCTCAGAATCATATACTGTATATTTGAATGTTAATGACCCTTTTCAGAATCATATATTGTATATTTGAATGTTAATGACCCTTCTCAGAATCATATATGGTATATTTGATTGTTAATGATCCTTCTCAGAATCATGTACTGTATATTTGAATGTTAATAACCCTTCTCAGAATCATATACTGTATATTCGAATGTTAATAACCCTTCTCAGAATCATATACTGTATATTTGAATGTTAACAACCCTTCTCAGAATCATATATTGTATATTTGAATGTTAATGACCCTTCTCTAAAATTATATACTGTATATTTGAATATTTATGACCCTTCTCAAAATTAGAGACTCTATGTTGAAATTTCATAGTTTAATTTTCATTTCTTTTTTTTCATTGAAGCGTTTCCTAAATGATGGCGAATAATCTACCATCAGGAAGCAATACGGGCGGCAAGATGTACAAGAAACCGATCAAGAAGAACGTAGGGCTTCGAGCTTTCTTTCCAGAGATGCCCAGTAGTATGAGCAATCTGGAAAAGGCCCAGATCTGGGTGAAAAGACACAATAATAATTATTTCATGGGCTGGACTCAAGAACAATTACAGAATTTAGACCCAATAGTCAGACCCTTGACTATTATAACTCCAGAATTGTACAAGCGACACATGAACAGGTTGGTTCCAAATGAATAATGTCTGTCTTTTTTATTTTATATTGTTATCCGGGAAAGACTGGGGAAACTTTTCTTTCTTTTTTTTTTTCTTTTTTTTATTCTTTTTTTATTTGTTCATTTGCTCGGTACAAAACAGCTGATAATTTATTTATTTATCATTTTGATTTGAACTCTTTTTAGCTTATACGTATGTTATATTTTGTATTTTTTATTTTTCAAGTATATATTCTTTTTTTCAATCTTTTTAGAAGTGAATGCAAAAATATAAACTGGGTTTCAATTGGTATTAAAATAAGATTTTAATGGAATAGAAATTGTCAAACTGTAGTACTAAGTCAGCAGTTGACTTCGTTTTCTTACTGCAACAACAACAAGAACAATCGTCAACAAAATAAGGGGCGTAAACTGATATATAAAACCCCTCATGACCAACTGATTGTCTAAGCTAAAATGACAAGTCCAAGATGTTAACAAAAATTTATCATACAGTTGAGCATTTTTACAAAAAAAAATTTTTTTTTTTAGTAATTTTTTGTTTATTATATATGCTACACAAAAGTTGCTGGAATCATCTTCAGTCAGAATAGAAGTTGGAATGGAGTTTGACTCTGCAGCAGCCAGTCTTGTTTTCTTCAGGTTTGACTTGGAAGATTTGTGAGGTTTGCAATGTGTGAAAAGGCTAATCGGTACCAAGCACTTAAAGCAGCATCACTCACACCAATTGCTATTTTACCCATAGCTTAAGAGAGAAGATTCATGCTTTTCCAAAGGGCATTGCAACCAAGAGAATGTTGATTGTCTCAATTTGAGTTCAAAATCTATTCACCGATTCCATTCTACATGTTGCTAACTGCTTGGCCACCAACACCAAATGAAAATCAAAGTAGAATGAAATGTGTACATAAGTACAGACATCTGTTATAATGTGGTTATTGGGGTCCAAAAAAGCCAGCCACGCTGCAGATCATGGTTGCCAATTTAGCTATTTAGTTGCTAAATTGATATTTCCCCCATTATAATACAGATATTGGCGTCCAAGAAAGCGAACTGAGCCGTGGACCAGGGTTGCCAATTCAGCTATTTTATAGCTAAATCTAGCTTTTGGGGAGCTAGAATAATTTTTTAGCGTTCACTTGCTTTATAATGTGAACCATGCTATAACAAACTACTTAAAAACAAGAGAGGCTTGTATAATCTTAAATAAATATTATTATCAAGCAGTTAATGAAATCAAGAGTTTCTCGATTGTTGAGATAAAAGCTATGTGTCTCTGAATATCAAACCCATATTTATATCTTTGTATATCTTTTTTTTTTTCTTTTTTTTTTTTGCTTCTTTAGGGGAACTCTCTTTCTCTATCTCTTGGCGTTTATCTTCTTTTTTTTTTTCTTCTTCCTTCTTTTGTTTAGTTAGGTCCAATATTTTATTAATGACTTATTTTGCTCTTTGTCAGCTGTTACATTTGAAACCTCTGCTTGTTCTTGCCCCCCATCCTCTTGCTGATTGTGGTCTTTCCTGACCCCTGAGGTAAGTGCCAGCACACTGCACAGTAAGAAATCGTTTTCCATCTCCTTCACTGGCTCGAGAATACTGTTCGGGGTTTTTTGCAATTGACTCTCCGATTCGTTCAAGAGAATCTAGGTGTAAATATCAAGGGGAATAACTACTGATCGAAGTTACTTCTCTTTCAACAACGGTTGAAAAAAAAAAATTAAATTTATTATTCATTCCATCTGACATGATTGGTTTAACAAACTTTGTTTCCTCCACAGAAGAATTGTGCTGTCAAATAGGAGTGAAATCAAGCGGTTTATGAATTTTAGAGTTAATGAAGACTTTTTTTTTTTTTTTTTTTTTTCTAAAAATGACCTTCCATTTATTTCAGTTTATATGTATGTAAAATTATTAGGAAGTACAAAAAACCTTGGTTAGGTGTCAATTTTGATATGAGTTTTCATTGAATTAGTATAAAAAAATTAAAGAAAATGTTCATCGAAAGAAGTGTCTATGACCAGTACATCCTCCCGGTACGCACCTATGAAGCCTATGAACTCAAGCAAGAAGCCAGCTCTTTAAGCAGCGTACAGCATGCACAGGAAAAAAAATCACACTAAGCACTGTTTGACATGTTCGCAGAATTACACAGATCGGAGAAAAAACAGGTGTCAGAGGTACCCTAAAGTCCATTGACAAACATCGATGTCAATGGGCAGGCCATGTTGCAAGGATAACAGACAACTGTTGGACATCGCAACTCACTACATTGACCCTTCGAGACCATGGTCGAAACTGTGGCCGATAAAGAGTAAGATGGTGTGATGATCTAGATGTTCGCGTGCAGTGACTCTCAAAACAGACAGAACGCGGGAGAAGACGTATGTCCAACGACGGAATATAAATTACAGCTGATAAGATGAAAAGTTCTCTATTCAAACCACTTCCAGTTCTATTGTTTATGTGAACTGATAATTGGATTTAAAACATGAATTCTAATAAATATTTGCCATTACAGTCAATAATTGAACAACCGTAGTGTTGAAATGCGAAGTTATGTAAAAAAGATTTTCATCAAAGAATAAATATGGTCAGAAAAAATTGTATGTATGACATCACTTGCATTTATTTTCCACAGAAAAATATCTAAAATAGGGTAAAGAAAAGATTTAGATTCTTCAGAATTAGATGTTATTTTTTTTTTTCATCTAACATGGAGTAAAAAAAAAATACCTAGAAACATCTAGATGTTATTCATAAACCCATCAAAATAAGGCCTCCAAAATGTCAAGGCTATTTTTCTAAAAATAATTTTTAGGAGAGGTCTAGTGAGGTACTGATACCAATTTTCAAGTCTGTAGACAAAACCCTATGGCCAGAAGCACTTGAAAACACACACACACACACACACACACACACACACACATGTAAGAAGGTGGCTACGGTTGTTCAATTATCATAATAAAGTTCATCTATTTTATAATAAAAAGCGTAATCTGTGTACCTACAATCCGTTCTCTGGATTTATTTCCATACAGTATCTGACCATTTATCCAGCCAGCTCAGGATAGGAAATAACCCAGATTCCTGAACCAAGGCTTAATTTATTCTTGAAATAAACAATGAAAAAGAACTAGATTGTATTGAACAGATACAAATTAATACCCTTCTAAAGCAGGGTCTTTTGGATCTTTATTAATCCACCTAAAATTCCCAAAATATAGATCATAAAATATATAAAGAAAAGTGAAGAACAAAACTTAATAAGGGGCAAAAGACTGATTTGAAGCCCGACAGTTTAAAAAATGGCTGATTTTCTTAGAAGCTGGATAAATGATTTGGTATTGTACCTATTTTTATATTTTAAAAATGACAAAAGCTGTTTCAAGTACATTTAATACTTATTCTTGCTAGGGTGTCAGTGTTGAACCTGCTGCGTTTAAACTAGACGGTAAAGAGTAGTATCTAGTTGTCAGAACTAAAAAAACTGGAAAAAATTTTTTTTTTCATTAAATCTTTGTATGCATATATATATACATATATATATGTATATATATGAGTGAAATTTTTAATATACATTGAGGAAAACAGAATAGATGAAGAGAAATTAATTCATGAATGTTTTGTAGGGAAATGACCCCACAGATGGGGGTATTTATCTTGATGTTGCGGGGTCATTCTCTACAAAACCTCTATGAATAAATACCCTTTAATCCAACCTGTGTTTTCCACATTGTCTATAAAAAATTTTAATTATAATAAAAAAAATCTAATTACATACATACATACGTATGATATAATCTAACCACCCAATAATAGTGTGTATACCTTTTCTTTTTGTCTCGCTTTCTGCATCCCTGTACTCTTTCACTGGATTTCTGGCTAAGCTGTGTTTGTTACAATCTAACCACAAATTTGTGATCAAGGTTTTTGACTTAAGAAGAAATAATATATTATTTTTAACTTCATGTCCTTAAGAGTAACATAAATATTCAGTTAATGGTGAATTAATACCATCTTCTTGGCCTTAATACATTTTATGTCTCTTAAATCCTAATTAGAATTGTTTTTGATCATTTCTAAAAGAAAAAGATTTCTTTTTTTTTTCTTGAGAAACCTGAAAATTCACTGTATTTGGGTATACAACTTCGGTCATCAAGAAAAGATGTATGTTTGATTATGGTGCAGTAAAGTTTTTTCAATATCGAAGATGGAGAATTTTCATTATTGGTTTTTTACTAGTTTATCTTTCATCTTATTGTTGTGATCTGTAGAGGCTGCTTTGTTTCAGATAAGAAAATTGAAATAATCTGAACATTATGGTGAAAAGCATCAATATACGAGGTCTGTCTGGATAGAATCCAACCATTTGATATAGACTAAAACTCAACCCATGTAGGACAATGAACTCTTAATCTCCTGCCCCGGGGACCTCACATACTTACCCCAGCATCCCCTCCACTTTTCAAAACAAAGTTTGCAAAGTCCCCTTTCATGGTTGCCATCAGCTACCTCATTGCATTCTCCTTAAATTTGTCCAGTCTGAGATCGAGAAGCTACAAGGAGCAAAATCTGGATGTAGGGGGCTGACGTATATGCATAATGCAATGTTTTGCCCTCAAATTCTACAAGAGATGGGAGGAATGGACTGGCTCACTTATTGTGAAAGTGGTGTCTCACTGCCGACTGAGTAACCTCTTGGGAGAGTCCGTTCATGCTTGCGCTGTCAAGGCTGCGTAATTGGTTCTCAAGATATTCTTAATGGCTAGATACTTTGCAGACAGACCTCATAATAAAAGATGCACTAGTCAAATTATCTAATTGCAAACCATTCTGAAGAGATGAAAAAAAAAAAAGAAACCTTTTTTTGGTTGTTTCTTGTTTTTATTTGAATTAATTTTTATGTAAGTTTCAAAAACTTAGCTAGTTCGCCAAAGTCCAAATTCAACCCTTAAACTAGTATACAAGCTGGTGCGTTGAACCAGGCTTTTGTCTAGCAAGAGGGACACCAGTTTGAGTCTCGCCGAGAACTTATTTCCAGTCCACTCTGTATATCAATGGCCTGAGTTGAGTTGTAATAAAAGCAACTAAAGAATTAAGATGAAGGAAAATAGTAGTCAAAAATTAATAATAATTGTTTATTTTGTTTTGAATAAGTGAATTATTTTGTTGGTAATATTTTGCTTCCTTACTTCTTCTTTTCTTTTTTACTCTTTTATTGTTGACATCAGATCAATTATTTTATGATTTAATGCGTTTTCACAAGGAAGTACTGGATTCTTTTTTTGACTTGAAACAACTTTTTAATCTGTGATTATTTTTCTCCTTTCTTTCCAATATTTCATTTCTGCGATCGAATCCTCCATCTGCCTCTATTACTAACAGAACGCATACTTACCGTATACACTCTTTGCTTCCAATTTTACCTTCCAATACTTTCTTTTTTTCTTTTATTCTTACATATTTTATTTTTGGTATTAATTTCAGTCATCATGAGAACTAATTCAACCAAAATGAATCTTACCATATCAATATCTCTACACGTTTATGTGTGTATCAATCCAGCGACATATAATCAATGACACACCGTGTTTCATTGAAAACTTTGTTCAAACAATCAAATCTCTTCTTCCTTTTGATACTGTCAACACCATGTTTTGGCTGATCCATTTTTCAATCCTTGTCTGGTTTATAAACCGAGAAAAGAGACAAATCTTTTTTTCTCTGCACAAGGAAATTGGACAACTTTTTTTCTCTTTTAAGAATGGAGCAACTGAAATGTTCTGTTGCCAACGTACCAAAAAAAGAAGAAACTAGATTGCCTGAACGGAAATTTGGATATTAATAACTAATATATATATATATATATATATATATATATATATATATATATATATATATATAGAACAAGGCAGCAATCCTTCATTTGAACACACATTGTTAAAAATTACTGAGGAACTATTTGATTTTTTTGTTCATTTTTCTAATTTGCATACAAACCTTTTATTGGTGTCATCAAAGTTTTTTTTTTCTTTTTTTTTCTTTAAACGTTCCAAAGCTGGTGGGTCGAGATTACTCTTTAAATCCCCCATCACTCATTCTTGATAATGATCGATGATGGTTGAAAGATCTTGAAACTCCAACTTAGGGACATTTTTTAAAAACTTCAATTATATCAATAAAAGGTTTGAATGCAAATTACAAAAAAAAAGTTTATTTTTAGCAATGAATGTTTGAATATATATATGATGAATAAGACGCCATGTTTCATCCAGACATTATTTGGACAATCAAAGCTCTTCTGTCTGCCTTTAATATTGTTGGCACATCTTTTCAGCCAAACTATTCTTCGGCCTTTCCCAGATGTAATATGTACTAACTGTGAAGAAGAAGGCCGTTGAATGGATCAGACAAAACCTCAAAGAAAAGAGCTTTGATTGTCTGAACAGAAGTTGGAATTTTAATGACTCTTCACAAAATTATAGTCAAGACGCCATGTTTGTTCTTCAAAATCTAGGAGCCAGTTTGAAGATTAGTAAAACCCTGAGCAGTATTCGAGAACCGGTCATGGTATGGACAAGTCTGTACTGTGATGTATGTTAATCCGTCGACCATTTCTGTCATTTCAGGTGCTGTAGATGTAGCCATAATGTTTTGTTTAAACCACAAGCACATAGATATTGCAGGAGGAGGTAATTGCAAACAACCTATGTAAGAGGTTATTTGCGCATGTCATCTGCTCATCACTGACTAATTTCTCTTTCCAACACCCCTTACAGACAAAAAATAAAAAAAATTACACACACACATACACACACACATTTTGTTTTATATATTGATCTGTACTTGAGCTATGTTTTTAAACATTTATTATCAGACTGCAATCTTTTTTTTTTAAATTTAGGAAACTATCCTGAAACTAGTTTACCTTTGCTGTCAAAAATTGACGGAAATATTCAAGTAACTTTGCGATTGCAATTGTTCAGATGCTTAGAATATAAAGAGAAGGTGTGAATTTAATTCTATTTAAAAAATTGTCTCAGAATCCAAATATCATTGTGTACAATCATTTTTCTCTTACAAATAACAAGATGATGAAATAATCTTCTAAGGGATGTAACACTTGTCTGAAGTTATTTCCCTTGGGTGCTACAAAAAATGTAGACCTACTGATATGAAGTAATATTTTTAAAAAGTAAGTAATCTCTTCTAAGAAATTGAAGAGTAATTCAAATTTGATGATTACCAACTGGAACACTAGGTATATCAACAATAAAGAACATAGTTTAGTTTTTAAGAACAGTTTTCCCCACGAAAGATTTTTTTTCCTCTTTGAAAAAAATGACTCCGATTTACTGTAAAAGTTCTACCATGAAAGATTGTATATAAAATTTTTGCTTGAAATACATTCAGTCTTTGAAACCCAAAGTTTTAAATACTGAAGGATCCTCCTGAAGAATTCCTCAAATCATTGCAATTGTGTTAAAGTTTGTAGCTTTTTATGCTGTAAAATATTTCATGTGAATAATGTATTTTTTCATTTCATATACAGAATTAATTCATTTCCATGTTTTTACTGTTCTTTCAAATTCTTTTTTTTTTTCTTATACAAAAATAGTTTAGATGAAATGTGTAGAAATAAATGGATCAAGTGAAGATCACAAATGTATCGAAAGAAATAGGTAAAAAAAAGAATAAAGTAAAAAGTAGTAAAAATTATAATAATGCTATACAATACTTAAAATGATAATAATAATAATGATAAAGATATTGTCTATGTATCTAATATCCCTATTGTAATGGAGCTGTTATATATATATACACATATATATCCCAAATATACAGTGCAAGAGAATTAACTTTTCCATTGCTAAATTCATTTATATTGCTTCATATAGTGGAGCAGTTCATGTAAAAATTTGGTGCAAGAAAACTCTTGTCACTAAAGCTCCATTGTCCAACCATGCTAAAGGTGGGTTTCAGCTAGTTTTTTTTTCTCCTCCAATTCCCTCTTATGTGATAGCAGTTTGATAATAAATGCTCAAAACTGAATTTTTATTTTAAGAATATGCAGAAAAAAAAATTATATACCAAAAATAATTTTCCAAATAAAATTTCCAAGAATACCTGTACTGAGATTAAGACTTCAACACAACGAAGGCATTAAACTCAAAACCTTGAAGGAATTGACTTTGTGATGTGTAGTAAATAATTCTTACATTGACGTCCTCTCCATTCATTTCATCCAATTCATCCTCATCATTTTAATGTAGACAAGTACAAGTCATTTCCTGTATTGTCTTCTACCATTTGTGAGGCAACGATAACATTGATTAGAATTTTCTTTTAGTTCATGCCAAATATAACAATATAAGAACTAAGAGCATTAAAGTTCATAAAATTTTTAATGCTTTCAGTGATTTAGTGCTCTAGGAATGGTGTTCCCTTTCACCGTTTGGGAGGGGAGCAGTATTCCGTCACTATATATACAACTAAAATTCTCATTTTGTGTCCTCAAATTAGCTGAAACGGTGCATTTTAGCTATATGTATCAAATCAAATTAAATTACCTTTAAAAAGCATTAACAATGAATGTATAAAAAAAAGAAAAATCCAGGTGCTATCAGGCCTGCATTCTCACTTTTTTTTTTTTTTAACACTATACCACTGAATATTTTATTTCTTAGCTAAAACAAGTTAAAACCAGAATGATTTGAAAAGGTGTTAAGTTTTTCTCTCTGCTAAACAAACTTTAAAACTACTGCATTTAAGTACATTATATCTTCAAGAATTGAGCATTAATGATATAATCTTGGATAGTTTATCAATAGCTAAGATGGTAAAATAGATGTGCAATAAAATTCAAGATGCTAGTACAAGAAATTCAAACTAGAAATATAGAAAAGAACCTAGACTCAGATTTATATATAGTTTTTCAAAAGAAACCTGACATTTAAAAGGGAAATAACTCTCTAAAAGAAACTTTGGAGTTGCCTCTCTTAAATTTACACTCAGATGATTGACTTACGCTCAGCTAAGCTGTATTCTCAGCTAACTGTATCAGCCAATCAGTTAATTGTAAATTTGAGGGTAGCAACTCCAAAGTTTCTTTTAAAGAGTTATCTTCCTTTTAAATGTTACATTTTCTTTTGTAGACACGCTGTAGTTTGACTGAAAATGTTGCTGTTAAAGAATAACATTCTGGTATACTTTTAGTACATCTCACTGTATCGTCGGACTTTCGTAAGGCTAAATTTAGATTTGGGTTACAAGGGACAGGACACACTATCATACGGTGTGCATCCTTCTGGATTATCATCACAGGTATCAAATCGAGAATTTTTATCGCCAGACTGCTAACTTCTTACAAACCCTTCTTAGTCAGTGGTTTGTAAACTTCATCATGTGCTGGCACACCAAGAAATGTATTTTGAGATACTGGCACACCAACCGAAAAAAATGAAATGAATTATATTGAGAAAAAAAAAAAAAAAACTTCAGAAGTCAAGGAACAAAACTTTCATATCAATATACTGATATACATACTCATCACGCCTTTTTACCGTTCATCTGTCACTAAAAATATTCCAATCTCACAAAATTCAGTGACAAAGTCACTAAATTGGCAACTAAGTGGCGGAAGAGGGACAAACATACTTTCAAGGCGCAAGATACATGTTTGCTTGTTTGGAAAAATTTGCAGCACACTTGGGAGGTAGTTGTGGCACACAGATTGAGAAACACTAAGTGTTTTGGTATTTGTTGTAGAAGGTTAATAAACCTGGCTTTCAGAATATGCATTGCAATGTTTTACTTCTTCCCAGTGCTGTTGTGTCAGCTATCCATTTACAAAATAATTTTTATTTGTTTTACCTGACTTTAGATATATGCTACCCAGGGCCGGCTCTGAGGGTCTTGGTGCCCAAGGCAAGCTAAACCTCAGTACTCTTCGAAGTTTAGTTTCATCTTATTCATTTATTAATATTTTATCGTGAGAATAAATATATAGGAATAAAAAGTGTCTTACAATAACCAATTGGACAAAAATAATTCTGATAATTTTCAGATCCTTATTTGATGAGTGTTACAGAATCATTATTGTAATAATATCATAGAGAGTTTTCATTTATATTACTGACAAATAATTATCTTTACATATTTTTGTCACAAACAAACATTAAAAAACTACAGAAGAAGGGGTGCATCATGTTACACAACATAAACTTATGTTACTTACAATTTGTAATCAAAATTCTACTGTCTCGGACAGGCAGCCCCTAGCCCTTGGCGACTGCCTGTGTTGCCAGTACCTTGAGCTGGCCCTGGTGCTACCAAAGTCCCAATTACCATTAAGTGGTAAAAGAGGTTTTTCTTTTTCTGATGATGGAATGTATACTAGAATGTTTCTTCGGTACTCTTATAGTAGTGGGGTCCAGGGAATAATGTGCATAAAAGACTAAAAGTAATTCCCCTTGCAGGATTTTTTTTTTTTTATAATAAGGAGTCTAGACATGCACAAAAAAAGTCCCATACAAAACAATAGTTTCATCTAATACATACACAATCTTATACTAAGTTATTTAATTATTAACTTTAATAGTATATTTTAATACAATTATCTAAAGGGGATAACTTTTAGTCTTTAATGTATATTGAGCCCTGGACCCCACCATTACAAGAGTACTGCTTCTTTTTTATAAGAAGATTATTACATAGAAGCAGCAATTACAAGTAATAGCCATATTTGTAAAGTTTGAAGTTATGGAGGGGCGTGTTTGCCTACATCCCTAAAGGAATATGACACAAAAAGAGAATGAGCATCTAGACTGGACATTCTCTATTTATGCCACATCTGTCTAGGATGTTGGCGATTCTGACTCTCCATAGCTTTAAATTGTGCAATGCCATGATTCTCCCTGGGAGGGATAGTTGAGTGGTTTCCCATTGCTTTCTCCAATGTAAAATCTGTGATAATTATATCAACATTTGAATTATTTCAGGTTGGATTATTTGCCATCTCGTAGTTTAGCGTCTCAAATTATCACAGTTGATGTGAGAGTACTTGGTCAGTTACAACAATATACTATCAAATCTAATAGAAAAACTTTTCAGGTCATTTTTTTTGACAGTATCAGCATTTCTTACTATTTGTTTTTTTTTTTATTCTTACAATTTCGAAGGTAAAGATACCAGCTTTCAAAACTAAAAACATCTGTCTACTCTTTACTATCAATATTGTCTGCAAAAGAAATTGAGCATTGGTTTTTTCCCTTTTAGATATTGAAGGGTTTTTTGGGGTTTTTTTGCTGACACCTTTATATAGTAAAATAAATACAACTGTAGTTAAAATAGCTGAAGGAGTGTTTTATTTTTTTTTACATTTTTGTTTTAATTAGGTTTGATATCTACTTGGTTTGAATTTTGTTGTAATTGACCGTATGCCCTCACAACAATGGTGATAATTTGAGATGCTAAAGTAAGAGATTTGCTGATTATGATAATCCTAAAGTTTTTCTTTGTACAGTAATACCCTGGATAATTGGGGAAACCTGTATTTACATAAATTAACAAGAATTTTTTGTTTTCTTTAGATTATGCTGTAAATTTTCTCTTATCTAAAAACACGCAACATCTCAAAGCTTTTTTTAGCTTTTTATCTACTTCAAAAATCTAGAAACATGGTTTTTAAGATTTTTGACTTACAGAGATAATGATATTAGTGATCAGAATCTTGTTTCTTTACAAGTCTTCATTAAAATATAGTTTTATTCATTAGACTTAGTTATGCCTACGATGGTGATTGTATTTACATAAACTTATTTGTAAATATGAACAGGATTTCTTTTTTTACTAGCATACCCTTCCCATAAGAAAATAAAGGCAATATTTAAGTAATTTTGCAATCATATAAAAGCTTAGAATTCAAAGAGATGGTATGAAGTTAATTCAATTTGGAAATTGTCACAGAATTCAAATATTGTGTACAATCACCTTTCTCTTACTAAAGAATATGACGAGTAGACTTCTAAGGGAAGTAACTCTTGCATAAAATATAAAAGTTATTTCCCTTGGAGTGGCGCGGACAATAAAATAGATGGAACCATACTTGACAAATAATTACAGAAGCTGTTAAAACTGACTGACTAGAAATTATATCTATTTTTCCACTTATTGTATTAAAAAAAACTCAAATCATCTTTCTCATACAAATTTCAGAATAATTAAATAGTCTTCTAAAGGAAGTATCTTGCCTAAAATATAAAAGTTAGATAAAAATTAAATGTAACCATACACTTGACATAATATCATAGTAGATCTATTTTTGCACCTAAACTGAAAAACGTCCTGTTTCTGTTGCCTCAGGTAATTGGGTGATCTCCCCCAATCAGTCAGTTACTATATGTAATGTTTACGTAAGTTCCCGTCAATATGATCTTTTCATCTTTTGCAGGAGTGAATATTGCCGTATTGTCAAGTTGAAGTACTGTTTGGAATCGGATGCTGATTGGGCAAAAGACTTCCGGCGACGACTTGGAACAGACAGTTCAAAGGGCGGCTTTAGAAGTAAGTCTTGTTCTATCATTATGCAGATATTATAGTTCTTCATCTTCTCTGCACACTTGGATCCGTTACAGACTTAACTGAAAGTGAGGAAGATGGTAATGTAATACTGGCTGCTACTAAGCAAGTTCTGCTATGTATGTGTGTTTTTGCTGAGTGTGGCTGCTGGTAATATAATTACTATTACTGCTACAATTTTTGATGTCTCCATTTCATTTTTAACCCAATCGATTCTTCATCTTTGAAAATCTTACTTTCTGGAGCGACTTTTCAGGAATTTGATTGACAAATTATGCAATCATTTATTTATGACTGAAGCATAACAGGAACGTCGGGGTAGCAATAAAATCAGTGGCCAATAAAAGCTGAAAACTTGCTTACCTAAACTAGATTCAGATGCAGACGACACTAAAATGTAATCCTCTTAGCAATCTCGGAGATAACGCTGTGTCTTGGATTTCTTGAATGGCTGAAAGTGGTAAAATATGGCTGATATTGGCTATTCCATTTTCAAGTTACAGTTAAAGCTCCAAAGGCTCAAAAAAGTACAAATATACAATGTATATAAGATATTAATATCCACAATATTTTCTTGATATAGATGTTAAATAACATTCTTGGTCTGAAGATACCATTCTTTGTATCTTTATAGGAATATTTATTATATATATATATATATGCACATATATATACATACACGCACACATAAGCAGTATAATTATACATTTTGATCAGTTATTACCAAAAAATAAAAATCAAACCTTTGTTCAAGGTAGGTTTTTTTTTTCAAATCACATTAATGGAGGAAGTTTTGACATATCTGTTCAATAAACCCTACCCATGATATCACAGGTTGTATAAGCAGACAATTTCGTTTTTTTACCCAAGTGGAAGAGTCCATTATTAAGAACAAAGAAATAGTGACCAAGGGAGTCCAGTGACCCCTGCAGAAATATAGATTGATATTTTTACCAAATGAATTTTAGGCCACCATTACACATACACACTCTCTTCCACATGAAGATGAAATTGTTCAGATGTTGATTACACTATTTTGAAATATTTTTAAAAAAATCTATCTATCTATCTATCTATCTATTTATTTATTTCTAGTCAGTCACTCTATATAGCCCAGAGGCTATTTTCGGTATAGGGTTAAAGTAATTTTAGTTTGACAAAATATTTATTGACGTTGGATATTATATCCAGCCAGAAAGCACTTTTGGGGAAGTTTGTTCCACAAAACAGCCAATAGGGGGAGAAACTGTTTGAGTGGAAATTGCAACAGGTATGTTAAATGGTCAGAAAGTGTGGATGGTATTCTCTAGAGGTAGCAAATCTTATTCTGACTACAAGATCTTTTACTGGTGGAACTTGGTGATGGAGCTCCTCTGAACTCTTACCAAGAAAATAGTGATAAATAACGCCATACTAACTCCATTACATTGATCGGAGAGATGAGAATAGTTCATTACCAACTTATTGACACACTCGATTCTGCACTCTATCGAGGCTAGATAACACCTGCTAGGTGGAGCCTGCCTAGATATGTGGGCAGTAAAAAATGGAATACTGCCCACACATCAAGGTCATATCTGACTCTTGTAGAGATACAAGATGGCAGGTTAGATCAGATATTTTTATGGTATGGTATAATGAATCTATTATGCTCACCGCATCGATGGCAACAGATGAGACAAGAGTTCCACTTTAAGTCAGGTGTGAATTTGAGGGCAATAAGTTCATCAAATCATGGGGCTTCCTTGAGGGTGATTCCATCCATCTGAATTGGGAGGGAAATTGAAGGGTGTTACAGTGACGATAGAAAGTCAGACACTTGGTTTCAGTTCTGTTGAATAACACGAGCCACTTTTTTCCCCCTAATGAACCGTCAAGGAAAGATCGGATACCCCTGGAGACTGCTTATAGAATGTGGTATCAGTGGCAAAGATTTTATCAAAAGACCTGATGATATTGTGAGGGAGGCTGTTTATGAACATCAGGAAGAGAGTAGACTCAAGAACAGGGCCGTGGGGTTCGCCAGCATTGATATCATGAACGCCCATGAACTGGCCATCCGCACGGTTCCCTCAGACAAAAAGGACCGTATGATTGGATTCACTCTGCCAGACAAACCATAACTTGTGAGTTTGTGGAGCAATCCCTTGTGCCACACCTTGTCAAAAGCCTTAGAGCTATCTAAGGGAATAGCATGTGCGACAAAACTGCCATTCAGTGCTCCACTGATTCTGTGGTTGATAACAATGCTTCAGCAGTGTAATACCATTGTCTACAGTATGCAATGGGAATTTTTGTTCCTGGATAGTGAATATTATTTTCTAACTGCTTATGTTTGAAAAGTATAGAAAATAGATATGTGTACCTCGTATAAATCAATCACCATAGCCCACACATGTAGCAGAACTAATCATTTAAAAGAATATCTAAAATTATCAAAAAAAAATACCAGCACAAGATTTGGGCATTGTTTGACCAAAACAACCGTTGGTTTGTTTGTTTTTTGTTTTTTTTGTTTTTTTTAGAAACTAGCTTATCACATAAGTATGAAAATTTTTAAATGCTAACCCCTATTACATCTGTTGAATGTTGCTCAAGTTGGTACTTTTTATGATAGCTTAATCGTTTTTCTCACTATGGGATTAAAAATGTACTGATTCCCCCATCGTCCAATTGAAAATTAGTATATTCCAAATTCTGACTGTCCTGGTCACAAAAGCTAACTTTGAAAGGAATATTTAACATTTCTACACATTCTAGACATAATCAATGAGAAAATAACACTTATTACCTGGGAATAAAAGAAAAAAGTTGCACACTGTTTGTTTGTTTGTTGGGGGGGGGGTAAATTGATCGTTCTCAATAATTGATTCTTCAACTTGAAGATAATGATTTTGCTGATAATAGCTCCTACCCATGATATGAAACAATGGACTCTTCCATTCAGTCACTTTTCGATAAAACTTCAGATGAAATTGTTGAGATGTTGTTTACACTATTAACAGCAAGTAAGTAGTGAACTATTGAATCTTAAAGTAAGAGAATGTAATGGAACCACTTGAACTCCACAGAAACACAGGTAGATATTTTTACCTGATGCATTCAACCCTCCACTACATAAGGACAATCTGTTCCATGAAACATCTCGTTAAATGAAAAATTATAAAATGGATAATAAAAAAAAATGGAATTTCAGTAATTCATTACAAATAAGAATATCAGACACCTAAGATATTCATAATAACCTTGTAAATAATGTATAATGTACTAATTACTTCCTAAATAATGTATTAATATAAATGTATAATGTAATAATTACTTTCTAAATAATGTATTAATATAAATGTATAATGCAATAATCACTTTCTAAATAATGTATTAATAAAAATGTGTAATGTACTAATTACTTTCTAAATAATGTATTGATAAAAATGTATAATGTTCTAATTACTTTCTAAATAATCTATTAATAAAGTGGAAATAATTTATATGATAATTATTTTCTAGATAATGTATAGTTACAAAAAACATGTAGAATATGTAATAAATAGATAAATAATCTTATAATTCACCAAATGTCTGTCCATCGGTCAGAAAATAAGCAACTAGATACTAGATGTAAATGTAGATAGTCATAAATGAAATCTAGATTATTCTGAATAATTTTACAAAATTTCATAGGCTTTTTTCTTTTTTTCTCACTAACTGAAAATATATTGCAAATTGATTTTCTTTCTGGCAATTGGGACCTCTCATTTAGTGAAATTTTGTTATAAGAGGGACTGCAGTTTATATTTTTTTCTAAAAACCATCTTATAGAAATTTAAATATAGCCTAGGATTTTTTTCACTGGGAATAACTACTAGTATTTAATAGAATTTACTTTTATCTTTTAAATTTTAAGATATTTTCGGTTAAATCTAATGTTTGAAATTTCATGAGTCTATCAGAATAATATTCAATATTTTTCTTTTCAGGTCTTGGAGAGGCCAAATTATATGCCACTCAGTTATGGAGGCAGTATAGTGAACTCTATGATGTCCACCGTGCACGTATAGGTAATAGTAACTCTCGAGCTTCCTTGGAAAAACACCACTCTCTTGGTGGTTCGTCAAGTCGAGCTCCCAAACCGATTCGTCTGACAAGCTCTAGCGGCTCCATAACAACTTCTGCTGCCTCGCTGCTCACTATGTCAAGCTCGGACCTTCACACTCTCGTTTCTCCCTATAGACGAGAGGATGACAAAATCCTGAGTCTCCATCTTCCGTCCATAGATGATCCCCATCACAATCAGCTGACCGAGTATCCAAGCTCGTCGAGTTTGAATAGAAGCCCCATTATAAAAGTCGAACGTGAGGATAAATACGAGGTGCCGTCAACAATTAATACTGAAGCACAATCCTGGCCAGTCGACAGCAATAAAGTAAGTTCAACTCATGACACACCGGTTTTTCCATCTGTTGACCAAATGGAACTCAGTATTTTAGAAAGAGTTGATGTCCTGCTTCGTAGGAGAAGAAAAGATTTCTTTCTGGGCTATACTGAAGATCAACTGAGGAACCTGAGCCCATACGAACGGCCACTGACCACCGTAACAGAGAAGGAGTACCAGGAGTATGTGTACAGTGATGAGGGTCAGCTGACCTCTGCTTTGGCCACAGTATTTGATCTGACTGAACCTTGGGCATTCCGTTTCAAGAAAATGCTGCATTTAAGTCCTGAGGATGGTGGCTTTAGCACATGGGCTGATGTTAAGCAAGAATTATATATTCTCTTGCAGAATCACATCAGTGGGGCTAACCAGTTTCACGATACGGGCTCTACTTCGTTGTTGGAAAATTCGCATGGCAATTTACCTTCACTGGACAGTGATTTGCCGAGCACGTCTGGATTGGTTGAGAAAAATCCAGAAAACTTTGATTATAATGCACCAAATTCTAGTCTTGCAGGAGGAAGAGACTCTTTGAAAGATCCGGCGGGAACCGTCTACTTCAGTTCGGGAGTTCTTAGTATTGGAAGACTCAACAGTCAGAAAAAATCTCCTGATTCATCTGAAAGGACCGTCACCTCACAGGCGTCCCCCTCAGCACCAGAGACTACTGAGGATGCAATAACTATTGACGATGACACAAATTCTGAGGATAATTTCACAGCGGTTCATGCGACCTCAAATCCTAGCCCGTCAAATCCTGGCAAAGTTGGCGATGAATTATGGGTTGCCACTGGTGGTAGTAGCACAGACCTTCGTCTCGAATCTGGTCGTAACCCTTTCCAGCAAAAAATCTCTGATTCTAGTATCAGCATCACATCGTCCATTGATAGGAATTCCCTCCCCTCTATGTCTTCAGGGTATTCTTCTGCAGCTGCAGTTATATCTACCCCGGGTAGATTCTCGTCACCAATCAACAAAGTTGGTGCACGTATTCCGTCTTTAGACTTGACTATATTTGGTCGTAATCAAGTAGGTATTGATGTTGGTGACTGTCCGTCTTCAAGTGAGCCACGGAATATGTCTCGCATTATGTCCCGGTACTCGTCGCAGTCATCGGTTGCCATGGAGTCCAGTCCTGGTAATAGCGGGGGTGGTGAGCCCGTGTCTTTAAAGTCATCGAATCGTGCTAGTAACATTCTGTCAAACCCTCACCACTCCACGAGTAAATCTTTTGTGACCAAGCTGTGGGCGTTGAGAGATAAGCTTGCCGAACGTTGTCGAGAAGATCCCGCTGTAAGTTGGCATGACAAATTACGTCCGCACTTGAAGCTGATCCGCGCCCAGCTTGGAGAAACGTACACTCTTCCAAATACAGTTCAAGAATGTATGGCCGACCTTTTTCTGGTGACTCTCCAGCAGGAACTCCTAGAAAAACCTTCCACATCGTACATGGAAACGAATCCTTAGATCCAGTTTTACTCTAGGAATACCCTATTACTTATTTAAACATTAAGAATGAAAGAATTGCGGTAGATTTAACTCTTAAATTCATAAACCAATTGAAATTGCTCGTAACTAACAGTGGAACTCTTTTATGTATAGCATAAAAAATAGTGGAAGTCTTCTGTGAATTGAATTTTTTTTAAACATGATTCACCAGATGGTTAAAGGGGGATAATTTCAGTAATAAGTAATTTCCCTTGAAATTGACAGCTTATTTTCTTTGTATGAATTTGAGAGTTAAGCTTTTGCAAAATCTTAACAGTGGTGTTAGTGTTGAAAAAAAAAAGTGAAGGAATACTGGGCTGTCTGCATTAGTAAGCATAGCAATCTGGTGAGTGAAGCCAACCCTTACAGCTGGATAGGGAAAGAATGCTGTTCCCCCCTACCCCCCAAAAGTAAGGGAATGCCGTTACCACAGCACTGCACCACTGGAACTTAATTCGTACAAATTTTATCCGGCCATCAGGAAGTAATTTTTAAAAGATAAAATATTTTATGCACAGTCTATTCTCATCTGAATTTTATTTAGACGAGATGTTTTAATGATTGTATCTTGGTTAGTTCAGGCTAATTTCCTCCTCTTTGTGTTTAATTTATTATTATTATTATTTTTATTGTTGCTCTGAGTAGTGGAGAGTTATCAAGAAAAACATTTAAAAGGTTGACATCTTCTTTAGTAGCCGCCTATGCAGGGGGTGGATCCAGGATTTTGAGCGAAGAGAAGTCCAAATGGAAAAGAAGTTATTTTTCCAAATAAATACATGAATTTTACCCATATGTAGGTCAACCCAAGTTTTGAGCGGAAAAGCCTTATTTTAAAATAAGTTGACCTGCACTCAGTTATATATTCTATTCAGACTTCGAGTTGGCAAAAGTGTAAAATGAAGTGGAACCAATGAATAAAAAAAATTATGAATAACATGGAAGGCATCTCACTCATAATAGTTGAAAAACAAAATATATTTTTGTTTTCAAGGTTAATTTATGGTTAATTAGTAGTATTTTGTTTATTTTTTTTTTTTTAATAAAATTTCTTTAGATATTTTGGTTGAAAAATTTTCAATTGTGTTTTGCCTAAAGTGTGGGGCCCTGATACCAAAGAGAGGCAGACCAGAGACCCCCTGGTAGAGGATAGTGATAATGGACTTGAAAGAGATTGGGTCTCAACTTGAGAGAACAACAGGCCGAAGCATGAGACAGGGTTCAATGGTGTGGTATGATTGTGGCCTTATCTTCCAGCTGGGATGAAGAGGATTATTAAATGATAACAATTTACTGTAGACAAAATCAGTGGTATAGCTAGAGATTTGGGGCCCTCATTGAGAGGCCCCCTCCAACATTTATTGAGTTTTGATGGACAAGGAAAATTTGCAATAAATAGATGTGCACTATCATTTGATTGTTGAAAAACAATCCCAAAGACTGAATTATTATTTATGCAATTCATATATGTACAAATATATTCTTGTTATTGTATAATATCAGTTGAAATACAGAGGGTGAACTATGATTTATTATGCCCCCCACCTTTCTTCAGCTATGCGTCTGCCAAAATGTTGCAAGAGGAAAAATTTAAAAAAAACAATGAAGGCAAAATTAGTTTGAACAAACCAAATTCCAATCATTGGTTTTTTTCTGCCAGATTATCCCATTTTCCTTTTGATGAAAAAATGTATTTTGTTACAACTTGTGGTTGATTTTTATAGGATACCTGATGTTTCCAGCCAAGAATTCTTTGAATTCTTACAGACTGCATCGAGCAGACATCACATATAAGTTGAAAATTCTTTAGATGAAAACTTCATGAATATTAAAGCTTACTAATGAAATATCAACCGAAAGATTTGTTGGCAAATTGTTCAGAATCATGGACAGAAAAGTAAAATCGATTCTATTAACTAATCTAATCTAATAGTTTAATAAGCAACAAGTCTGCCTTTCACACCAAAGGTAGACGACTTTAGTAAAGGGGAATAACTCTACAAAAGTTTTTTTTCCCCCTTTTCAGATCCTGAATTGATGTAATAAAACTTTTGGTTTTTACTCCTTTGATGACTGAATTTATTTTTGAAAAGGATACTTTGTTAAAAAAAAAAAAAAGTTACTGAAAACACTTTTCTATCTTAAGCCCTCCCCCCTATTTAATTTTATGACTCCTCAATAAATATCAAACTGAACAATTGACTCTGTTCCTGAGTAATGGAAGGAAATAATTTTTATACCAGATTTTTCTCTGTTCAGGATTATTACTGAACTGACTTTATGCAATCTAATGACATTAAGACCAAGACCAACCAATGTATCTCTCAGCTTTTTAATTGTTTCTAGTTTAATACAAAATGAATACAAGAACTTTAGTTAACAATACGTTGCATTAATCTTTCAAATTATTGTGTAAACATACTGACACAAAACATATCTTAGGGTAAACCATTAACAAAGTAAAAGGTATTTACTAGTATCACATACCAATGGCACCGGATGGCTGAAAATTCTAACATACACTCCTTATTATGTCTGGGGAAAAACTTCTGTGTTATGAAATCCCTCTTCTAAATAGATTTTTAGCTAGTAGTGGAATCAATTTGCAATGTGAGTTTATGCTATATTTGGCTATTTAGTTTGTCTTGCTTGATTTTGAAAATTTGAACTTTTTAGTGATCACTGACCAATATAAGGTGAGAGAGGTAACTTATTCTTTGATCACCCCTTTTTCTAATCTTTTCTATATTATATTATTATTATTATTATTATTAATAATGTCTTGATAATAACGTCTTTTGTTCAGATATTAAGAGAAAGGGGTAAATCTCTATTTTTAGACTTGCAAAAATTGCAAATTTTATTTTCTGAAAGATCTTTTTCTAAACAAGTAGAGAAAGTTGTATGCAGTTCATTCAGACTAATATCTTCGTCTTTGTTGGGTTTTTTTTTTTTCCACACTGTTTCAACCATGTACCCCCCTTGCCTTCCTCAGGTGACTGTTATATTTAAAGATTGTTGTTGAATCTACCCACATAGACAGTGGAACTCTTCTAAAAAGAGTGTAAAAAGTACTGGAACTTTTCTGTGAATCGAATAGTCTCAGATGACTCAATCAGCAGATTAAGCATAGACATTAATAGCTTGTAAAAATTATTAATCAAAAGTAACAAGCTTTGAATTTTTTATTCTATTGGCATGATCTGAGGGATCGGGGCGTGTTCTAAGTTTAATATGAGGTCAAGTGGAGAGGTTAGGACGAAATGATCAGAGAGAACCCACAGATACGCTGGACATGAAGTGTCTAAGAAGAGATGCATATGCTCTTCAGGGTCATGATTAGCTGGGGTGGGGATCCAGTTTTTTTTTTGTTTTTTTTCATCCGTCTGATTAGACAATTGATATAATAATTTCTTTTTGCTTCTAAGGTTAATTTATGATTACTTGAGATAAATTTTTTTTTTTTTTTTTCATTTCTTCGTCTGAAGTCAAATTTAATTCCCCCTGGTAATGACTATGACGACAACAATGACCGTCCTTCCAGGCTACTTAGGAGGCTGAAATTTAGCTTGCAACCTTGTTTCAACCCCACTAGAAAAATTGGGGTCGCATTATTTTCTTTCAGTTCATATCGAGGCTGGCTTCAAATTATGTCTAGAATTATCTAAATTTTCAAGACATTTATCTAAATGATTATCTCGATACTATTTTGTTTTATCAAGTCCCCATCCATGGACTGATTTAATGATCTCATACTGTTAGACAAAAATTGTTTTTCTTTTTCATATTTTTTTTTTGTTAGATGAAAATTCAGCCTAGTGGCTGAAATAGTTGCATTTTTCTATCTATGTATGTGTCATTCGTACAGCCTTAACTGTTCATAGTAGAGACTTAGAATTTAGCACAGACTCTCAATAAGTAAGGAAGCTTCAGTCAGAGAGTTGTTTGACCCTGAAACAGCAAGTTTAGTATTTATACAATTTCTTTGGATATTTTTTTAAAAAATTTCTAATTGGCCAAACAAGGCTTTGTGGGCTTGCTGTAAACCAGCACCTGATTAAACAACAATTAACAGATGCCTGAGGAAAGCCCGATGGTACATGTGGGGCTAGTGCTACCTGTTTAACCAAAACTAGGCAGCCATTTAGTGTACAGATTTCCGAAGTGAAATACTGACCCTTCAGTAGAAAAATTTTAAGATAAAACAACCAGAAGCACAAATGTTGCATCTTGCCTAGGGTGCGTAAAAGCCTTACGCAAATTTCAAGTCTCTTCTTGGGCACATGAAACTCTTGTGCCATGCTTGGAACATTGTTGAAAAAAGAGCAACAAAGACAAAATTACTTACAATAAGAATATCTTTTTCTATCCTAATTCAGAAGAGATTTGGAAAGATGGATAAAAATCAAAATGATAGCAAAGTTTTATTAATGATGCAAGATTTAGTAACAAAACTGATGAGTATTATGAGATTAACCTTGAAAACTTAGAATCTTGATGAATAACTTATTCTGTTTAAAGCTTAGACTGCTTTCAATTGCCGTGGAACTCTCCAATGAATAGTTTTTTGTTTTTTTAAAATCTTTAGTGAATTAAATTGAAGAAAAATGATTTTTACAAAAAGTTCTTTGAAAGTAACTTGAATCAGAAGCTACTCCCCTTGAATTACTGTTTGAATTTTCTAGAATGGAGTTGATCTTGAGAAGAGGCTCAGAATATAGAATTATTTCTGGCACAACCAATTATTTGAATTTTTTGTATCAATGTATTCTTGTTCTCCTCTTCGTCAAGGGTGTGGCAGGTTTAGGTATACACTGTTAACTATTAGTGAGACCCACTTCCAGCTTACCAGGCCTGTCAAAGCTTAGTTTTGCTTACAGCATCTGGTATTCCCTTATGGTCCTCCACGGAGTATTGTCCAGGCTCGACGTTGTTTATCTTCGGTGATGTTACAAGAACTGGTTTATCCGTGATTTAGGCCATAACTGTTTAATTTTTTGGTATCCTTAAATCATGCTGTAAAAAAGAGGGAAGTCATAACGTTTGTCCCTTTGGATCAAATTTTTTTTTTTTTTTGCTCTTTGTATGAATATTTTATTTTCTAAAATTAAAATGCACTGAATTTTTACTTTTTATTCATTTTATTTTTTTATCCAAGATATGTTTTCATATCATTTTTATTATGTATTTTTTCATTAGACAAAGTATCATGAGTCTTAGTATTGATTCTAATTACTTATTATCTTCATGACGATTTTTTAGTTTTTTGTGATTAAAACAAAAAGAAATTACGATGAAGGTAAAAAGTAGTGAGAAAAAATTAATACAATGTCATGTTTTGATGTACCGGTTTCCCTTGATTGATGCAATTAATTGATCCTCGTGTTACCACATATTTCAAAAACGTTATTGTTGAATAGAGTAATCAATGTTACAAATCACAATCGATCCATGATCGATTATAAGCAACTTGAGGTACAGATTGTCCTCTATTTACGATAGGGTTAGGTACTGAAAATGGGATTGTACGTTGAAATATGTAGAATATCTTGTAGTATGAAATGGATTATTACTGTTTATTTAGTTTTATTTGAAATTTAAAAAAGAAAAAATGATCTTTAAAATATTGTGAGTCAAGCAAACCTAAGTCGGGGGCTATGCGTATTCAAGTGTAGCTATTCTATACTGTACATAATATGGAAAGGAAATAAACTTGCCATAATAGTCAATACTTGAACAATCCTAGCGTCAAAATTTGAAGTCATGTAAAAAAAATTCCATCACAGAATAAACATAGTCTGAATAAATTCTATTTATGACATCACTGGTGATTTCCACTGAAAAACATTTAAATAGAGTTAACAAAAACATCTCGAAACATTTAGATTCTCTAGAATCTAGATATTATTTATAAACCTGTCAAAATAAGGCTCCCAGAAAGTTGTGAAAGGTGTTGTTTTTGTTTTGTTTTGTTTTTTTCAAAAAAAATTTTTAGAAGGGATTTAGTGGAGTACTGACGCCATTTTTTTTCAAGTCTGTAGGAAAAAAAACTGGGCAGCTAGGAGTGCAAGAACCAACGAACACACAAAGATAGAAATGGATTGAAACCTTTGCCATTTTTGATGGCTATGGTTGTTCAATATGAAATATATATGCAGTGAATACATTAAAGTAGTTTCAGCAACATTCACTTGAAAAACCATAAAATTATTTAGGGTCAATTGAACAGTTCTGTCCATATTGTCTTTGCATTAAAACCAAGCTCTCTCCAACATTATCTTTACTTTCTACACATTTGTTTTAATTATGACAATGTCTAAAATAATTACTTTCCTCTACTTTTTTCTACTCTCAATTGTTGCTTCATTTTTATTCTTGGACATTGTTAAAGGAGCAATATTTTTTTTTAGTTCATAAACTATTTGATGAAAAATGAGTTCTTGACTAGGTTTGTTTTTAACAGTCATTCGAAAGACAAAAGAAAATAAATTCAGTTGCTTACTTCGAATCTTTGAGTGTGTGGTTTTAGACATGTTGAAATTCATTTGCCAAGAACTACATAATAAGACTTATTTGGATTTTCTGTCTCAACTGTGATAAGAATGGTTTGGTTCTTATGAACAGAAGACAAATTGTTAATAAGAAGTCAGTAATATTCAAAGAATTTTTCAACAGTCGAACCCATTCTTTTTGTTATTCATACATTTTTGATGATATATTCTATGGCGATCCTCCTGTGTACCATATCTGAAGAAGGAGGCCATTTTTTATTCTGGTAGTGTCTAGTTATGGTAGTGAACAGAAATTTTTAAAATGTTATTCTTTGTTTTTTAGATAAACAGTAACAATTGTAATATGCTGGATATGTCAACATATAAGCCGACCCCAAAACTAAGGTTTAATTCTAGTTTAGTCTAATATTCACTAGATCAGTAGTCTCTCAAAGGTGAGGCAGCACTGTGTCCATCAAACTGTCTTGTCCCAAGGGTTTAAATCAGGGGTGGGGAACTTTTTCATACTTGAAAGCCACTTCGAAATTTATCGTCTTCTGACAAGGCCACACGTGATATGCCTGGTACTGACTGATTATAAGAAATAATAATGACTATTTGGTATGAAATTTAATTCTAATGCAATTTCTTACATAAAACATTGAAATAGTAACTATTTTCATTTATAATTGCCTGTGTCATGAATTTATAATTTGAAAAAAAAATACACAATTTCTCTGACAAGACTGTAGGGAGCAGCATGAAATAGTCTTCCCCACCCCTAGTCTATACAGACTAATGGATCCAATAGAGAAAATTCTTTTTACTTGAAACATTGACTTATACGCCTGCACATACAGTAGGTTGCAGATGTATTTAACTCATTCTTTTTTTTAGGCAAAGCCTTTAATGCTTTGGCCTTGTTGAGCAGCAAAAGCCACATTTGGTTGAATTCTACACTAGTCTGAATTATACAATTAGCCGACATGTTGATGTATTCCGCATCTTTCAAGTTTTTTTTTACACTCTTGAACAGCGTTCACATCTATTATTTGAACTTCCTCTCAATAACAAAAATGAATTTGACTCTCTGATGAACTAAACAGAAAACTAATTTGCCAAATATCAAGACAAAAATTGGTTGTGCTCTGTGATGGATTACCCACAACCCGGGCCCCTCAGCTGATGTTCAATACCTACCATCCCAACCCATCCCTGACCTTGCTCCCTCTGCTCCCTCTGCTCCACTCTTCGTTAAATAGAATAAAGTGACGTCAAGTCATGTTAAATAACTTATATCATTGTACCATATATAATGTACTACATGTATAATTTATTTATTTTTAATTTTAAAATTTTGGAAACAGAATTTGTAATATTCCAGGAATGAAAAAAATATATGCAAAAGTACTGAAATATCATTCAAAATACTAACGTGTACACTCGAACCATTTTTGTACATCTATTTTTTCTGCTATTTGCCTCCTTCCCCTTTGATCCCCTAGGCTCAAGCCTAATCGGCTTAATGGTTAATTCGACACTGGTTGTGCTCTTAGCAGTGCCTTCTCGTACACTGCACCATATACTACACAATTCCTCTTCAACTTATGTCTGTTTGCTGTTTTTATTAAGAATTGTTTTGTCTAAATAACTGACCAATGTTTTTTTTATTTTTTTTTAATTACCTTGATGGAATTTTTGTCTATCAAAATTGTTGACTTTTTTAACCCATTAATGCCCACGCTACTATGTACAGAGATATGTGAGAAGTGAATAGATATTAGCACACTTGCTCCTACTTTATTCAAGAATTTTCAGTACTAAATGAATTTTTAAGCAAATACATTGTTTAACTAATAAAGGAATTATCTTATGTAACACTTCGTTGACTTTCTTCTGCAGTTCTTAGAACAGTGACTCGTCATTAATAAGTTCTGAAATTTAGATATTTCAGACCACTTTTGGCGTAAGAGATTCAGAAAATCTGAATGTTGCTGGCTTTTTACACTCCTTATGCAAGTTCCTATCTAATAAAGTCAACACATATCCAATGAGATTCATGTCAGGGTACTGACTTGGCCAAGGAAGTTATTTCATGCAATATCTGGAAATTGAGCAAATCTTGAAAAATTATGCTGTGCCAAAAGACTAAGGGCCCATCTCTATTGCCCACTCAACCCTCCTCTTAATATTAGTCATGGTTAAAAGGGGCTTCCTCCTAAATGCTCGTCCATAATAAACAAGTTGATGAAAATAATCTTTTGCTTCCTTTGGTTAATATGAAATTTCTCTGGAGCTTTTAAACGGGGGTTGTTTTCAACAGAAAACTATTAGTGTCTATTTACTTCTTAGATGTCTCTGTATGGTAGATGTATTCAAAGATGCAATTATGTTAAATTTAAATTATTACTCACCTGTACCTTGTATCTGCCCGAACTGCTATGTATATTAGGTACAAATTATAGCTAAATATGCACCACTGACTGGGAAAAAAAATCTATTTATGGCATCAATTTATTTCTGTAAAAGCACAAGAATTTATTTTTTTTCAAATTGGGCATTAATGTGTTAACCCATTCCTTTTTCTACAAATAAATTCAGATGTTTTGTGTTTCTGAATGAACTGAGCCAAACATAACTTGAAGCCAAATGCAAAATCTGTTTTTTGCCTTTTCCTAATCAACATTTATTCTCCATTTCTTTATATAACAAGAAGAACGTCCAATAAAAGGAGATTTTTAACTTGCGTATTTAATTCTAGTTCTTGCTTGAATTTTGTTGATGTTTCAGGGTCAATTTAATAGAACCATGCAACATGTACAAGAAGGAATCCTGCTCAACATCACATTTAGTGACCACAAGATAGCACAGTATATTAGAGAAAAAAACAGAGTTGGAAATATCATATAATCTGTTAGAAAGCTCAAATAGTATTGGACTTGTCATGTTGCAAGAATGTCAGACAACTACCTATGGACATCACAACTCACAACATTGATTCCCGAAGATTATATGTGAAACTAGCAGGCAAAAAATAAGATGGCCTGGCGAACAAGAAAAGTTCAAAAAGTATTGGTTCTACATCGCCTATCATTGAGAGTTCTGTCAAATCTTGAGGAAGGTCTATGTCCAATGACGGATGCTAAAAGGCTGATGATGATTCTGCTTCTTTAAGTTTTCTCGCTCTCCAACAGAGTTTTCTGTCTATAATTTTGACTTCCTTCCAATAACAAGAATGAATTTTCCGAAAAAACTGAATAGAAAACTAATCTTGTCAAATATCAAGACAAAAATCAGTTGTGATGGATAGAAAACTAATTTGTCAAATATTTTGACAAAAATTGGTTGTGACGGGTTATTCACAACTTGGGTCTCTTGGCTGATCTTAAGTAATAAAGTTAACTCTGAGTTTATATGTACAATTTCGTAAATTTGACTTTGTGTTTTTTCAAGGGTTTTAGGAGAGTGAAATGATCAGTATGGACAAAAATATCTAATTTAGATGAGATGACATCATCAGGTGGTGGCCATTTTGGATTTCAGAATTTTTAGTACAACTTTCTTATCATTTTATCCAGATACTCCGCACTTTTTACCTCGAAATTCAGCAAAAATCTGAATGGAACAACCGATGTATTTTACTAAAGAATCATGCCAATATATGTATGCTACCTAGTGGTCATACAAAGGACTATCAAGCAATTAAACAAAATTTACTTTCTGTCATATATATATATGATTATATACAAATATTATTTTCAAAATATGCAAATGTATGCAAGTGATAAGCACCCCTGGGCCAGTCTCTGCAACCCTTTGCCAGTTGGTGAAGTGCGACGCTGGTCAGGCTGTAATTGACTGGTTGCTGTATCTCTGCTTCTAGTCGCCCCTACCTCACCCACGTTGTGTTCAGATCCTAGGGGTGCAGCCGTCTGCTAAAAGACTCAGCGGTGCTGGAACAAAGACCTCCGGTTGCATTGCAAATTGAAAAGGACCATTCGATACTGGGTGTATAATATGCAACAAGATTTATATCAGTATTATTACAGGGTGACCGGTCAAAATATATGCCAATGCGGGTGATGACACGATTGAATGACTATCAGTCAGTCTCTCAGGTCATCTACCTGATGTCTCTTGGTATGTCTATTTGTAGAGCTTCACTGAAGATATAATCTGGGCTTAGGACCATTCATAGTGACAAGGAATGTGGAATTCTATGCAGTGTCCTGGCTGCTTCTCTGAACCTTCTCTGCTGCTAAGCAAAAATAGCTGGCTTATATGATGGTCAGCTCCCTTTGTGTGGGGGGCTGATGACTGAAGGGTTTATGATTGATTTTTCCCCTCTTAGCTTGTAAATATTAAAATCGTGCTGACCTGAGCAATCTTCATTCAGCCCTCTCCAAACTTGGGAATCCATGATTTTTCTTTGGAAATATGCGTAGGCGATAAACGGTGCCAGATCCTGCAATCAATTCATCTGCTCAGAAACTAGGGTTATTTTCCCAACTCGGGTTTTTAAACCTCTCAAACAAAGGCGATTAATCATACATATGTATTATGTCCAGGCCTTGCTCATCCGACCCTTTTTTTTAGTACAGAAACTCAGACCTCTCGAGTGAAGGTGATTAATTATACATCTGGTTTCTCTTGAAAGCCCCATAAGTAACAGTTCTGATTTGTAAGTACATTTAATCTTGCAATGTTATCTCATTTCCACTTTTTCCACTTTCAGATTTTTTTAATCAACCCTTCATTTCTATAGTGTCACATGCAGTAACAGCTTGAAATAGACAATTATATTACAGTAAGAGATCTTAAATATATGCAAATGTATGCATTAACAAACCTTACAACATGCAAATCAACAGAAACAATAACTTAATCTCCAAATTCACATAAGTGGAAGAAAATATCAAAACGTCTCTTTCAAAACATGGATATGATAGAAAAAGAAGCACCTGAAAACAATGAAGTAATACTTTTTATTACTTTTTAGATGGTTTTAAACAATAATTATGAAATGAAAGTGTTGAAATATCTCGTCATATAAAAGCCGAATATGTGAATTAGTATGTTTGCGTGGTTTTCTTTTTGGTCAGAGTCCTGTTATAGGATTGAGGGTGTAATGGATTGGTCCATGTAAAGTACATAACCAGAGTTGATAAAAAATAATGGTTTTGAAATGAGTCCATTGCCTTAGCAATGAAGAATAGATAAAAATTTTGATTGACAATTGTGTCACAGAAACACTGAAAGAAAGAATGAATGAGTTAAAGAGTGATTTATTCAGTAGGTTAAAAGGAGAGACAAGTGTTTTAGTGAGTCTCTCTTTCTTCCTTTTCTTTTGTTTTTTCTTAGATGTAGCCTACTTTGATATATTACAATTTCAATAGACAATTGTGTTACAGAAATACTGAAAGAAAGAAAGAGTCACAGAGTTAGTGAGATAAAGAAAGAATGATTTATTGAGTGGGTTAAAGGAAGAGAAGTGATTCAGTTAGTCTCTCTTCCCTTTCTTCCATTTTTTTAGGTGTAGCTTACTTGGGGATAACATCGCGGGTGAGTAAGGGGAAGCAGAGTTGCTAGATATTAGGATATGTTTCTGGTAGAAATCTTGCAGAATTGGCCAAAAATGGTCAAATACAAAATAATTGTCAAGATTAAACAATAATTATGAAAATATTGCAGTACTCTCAGCTCACACCAAAAATAAATACCAGATTTATTAAAAATACTTCTGTAATAAGGTCAAAATTGCTCAAAATTTTAATATGACCAAATGCTTTTTAAAAATGTCAAATTCGGCCATTCTTTTTTCCTAGATTTTCAAACAATCAAATTCTTTTTTGTAATGAAATAAGTTATACTTCTAACAAAGTAAGTTTCTTCCTATGACTATTTTTCATACTGTGCAATGATTTTTCCTACATAACACCTTATCTTGAGACTTTGTCCAATCAACCTTTAACTCTAGTTGAGTTGAGACTTTAAAATAAACTTGAATTATTAAAAATAAATAGGCTTTATGCTCTTTAGTACTGATCCATGCATAAAAAAACCCTCTCATTTTTCATGGGTATATGCTTGTGTAGATATACCATTAGGCACTGTCAGATGTTGCATCAAACAACTTCCTTGGTCAAGTCAGTACCCTGACACGAATCTCATGATGAATATGTGTTGGCAATACATATTTATGTGTTGTAAGTTTTTTCTTCTTTTTTTGTAGAAAGAGTAATTCCCATTGAGCAAAATGTTTGTAAAATTAGAAAAAAATATTCCTTAAAATTTGGAGGAAAAGAGCCCACCTCGCCCCTTTTTTTGGTGAAATAAGCAAAATTCTTGAAATTTGAAGAAAAAAAATGGTCCACTCACACACAGAAAAAGTTATGTCACCTATGGCCTTTGCTGTGTAAATATGTACTCCTATGCCAAATTCCAGCCTCCAGGGTGCAAAACTGTTGCCTACTACTTTGAACATACTGACATGCATTCAATTTTACATTTAATTTGTATATATGTGTGTGTGTGTGTGTATGTATATTTTGTTGAAACCCATTGATAGGGAATGCTTTTTAACCAACTTGTTGAAATTTGTCTTCCATAGGCAGCTATGTATAATTGGTATACAGGGGCATCATGCCCAAAAACTTAGGAAGGAAATCAATTTCAGAACCATCTAAATGCAGCAACTGTATATAAGAAGTATGTCTGAGAAGTATCCAACCATTCTTAATATCTTGATAACTGGTTGCAAAACCTTGACGTAACTTGTTAACTTATTGTGCTTGCATGAACAGACATTCTTGAGGTGTCACTCAGCAGTGGATCGAGCAAATAATTTCTGGGGTTTTTGGCAAAACATTGCATCATCAAGGTCTATCACCCCCACCACCCTATAATCAAAAAGGACTTAAGATTGTGGACGAGATTAAGAAGAACATAACAAGGCAGTTGATGGTGATCCTAGAGGGGGACTTTCCAGATTGATTTGAAAATTGGAAGGGGTGCTGGAAATAGTGTGTAAGGTTCCGAGTACTTTAAAGAGGACTTAGGTATCATTACACGAGGTAGGTTATTTTACTGTTAATATCAAATAGCTCAATATTTTCTGGACAGACCATGCACATTAAACTCAGCTACAAAGAGGAATAATGTAAACTTTTATCTCCAAGACTCACCCAACATAGGTATTGAAATAACATCAAATTTTGAAATCGACCCAGTCTGGAGGCAGAGGTTAGATACCAGCCGCAAGCCAGGTGACACTATTGAAGATATTGAACTTCTGCATCCAGATTCGCTTGATTTCCAAACTTGCCTGTGTTGGATAAGTTCCAGCGATTAAGTTGGGATTTTTCCCGTTGTAGCCCTATCTGGCAACCCGTCATTAACTACCACAAGATCTGGTGAAGAGAAGTAATACTCTTGAGAGAAAATACTCTGCGAAATTTTATTTCTCACATAGCAGAGCCATCACACTTGTTTCCATTGTGTGTGACGGACGATTCCAAATATTTGACTTCTCTTACAAGTGCTTCCTATCTCGGAATTCCTGATCCGTCATTTGTGACGATTCTTGATCCGTCATTCGTGACGATTCTTGAACCGTCATTTCAAAAATTATTCTTTTGACGAGTTGCCCGACGTTTTATCAGGCGCACTCTCAGGATTTACAACGATATTTCTTACGCTTATATTTGATTTGTCTTTTATCAACTCTTCTGGGATTCCTGTTATTCTTCTTGTTATCTTGCGTTCGAGATTCGGTAGAGCATCAAGATTCTGTTCGTCAGAATCTGGTTTCTGCTTCACCTGAAATGCATTTTCGATTAAGTCAAAAATTTGATAAAAAATAGAATTAAAATCTTTTTTAGGTTTCACAATGTTTCTATTTATGATGTAACTGTAATGCTAAAATGGGTATGTGTATCCTGCCATTTTTACATAAGCAAGGGTTCAGCGTAAGCGGTTTGTGAACTTCTGTTTTTATGAGGCCTTACTTTATAAAAAGAATGGAGAAATCAAAAAAAAGCAGATTTTAAATCACTGTCCTGATCACAAAAGCAAAGTTTGAAGGGAATAAATGACATTTTTTTAATACTTCTTGGACATAATTTATTAGAAAGTAACACTTAATACCCAGGAACAAAAAGAAGCAAAATTATATTACATTAAGACATAAATGGACAGAGAAGATTATATTCTCTCAGAGTTGATAAAGATTTTATACACACTTACACACACACACACATACACAAAGTCAAACATTAACATTAATGATGCCCAGTGTATAATGTGGATATTACACCTGAAGAAGGTTGTTGAATGAATAGTTCAAAACATCTTGTTAACAACGTGGAATTCAATTGTCCGAAAAAATCTTTGAAAGCTCTATTGTTAACTGGCCCAAGCTGAATAATCACATTTTATTTATCGCGTTTCTATTAAAACATGACATGGGGTGCACGTCTTACTCTTGCTCCTATGTGGCGTTATTAAATGAACAGTTTGTATGAGACTATGTTTCTCCACCACTCATTTGGGCTCCATTTAGGCCTTCAACAGGAACTAGCTGGAAAAATCCCGATTACAGGAAAGGTTTTCAGCTAATTAGATGCAATAATATTTGAATTTCCTTACTGAAGCATTGTCAATTATCAATTTTTTATTCATATTTCTTGCATTATATTTCTGTAGTTTCATCAACACTAGTAGTATTAGATATAATAGGATTTGAATTCCACAGATAAATTGGGACATATTTTGGCTCTTGAGCCGGGATGTGATCCAAATAGAAAACATAATGTTTACAAATAAATATGTGAAAAAAATTTTAAATATCAAAAACAAGAAAATGAAATACATAATCAGGAATTTTTCGTTTACATTAGAGTGATAGCTTTTTAACATAAAAGAATATATATCTATACCTATATTGTATCTTTCTATCTTGACCAATTCTTTCTTTCTCTTATTTAGATAAAAGCTTCCTTTGTTGCGAATGCTGTCCATCTCTCTTTACCCTCTTTCTCATCGGGCTACTTAATTCATCACAAATGCTGTTAAGCTATTTGAATCTAGTCTTAACATGAAATCTGTCCCATTCTTAGAACTGTTAACTTACATCACTGTTAAAAACTTGGAAAGAAAGAATAAGATTGAGGGCAACTTACTCATATTGGATGAAAAACAAAATAATAAATGATTCTGTTTTAAAAGTATGACTACTTGGGATTATTCAGGTTTTTTTATTTGAAAAATTTCAGTATCTAGATACACGGTAGACCCGTTAAAATATGGAAATCGGGGTCCTTAATTTACTACTGGGTTGTAAATGAATCCGCGTTGGAACTCATTTTTCATTTTTACAAACTATGATCCACTTAGCTGCAAGGAACTGGGTGGTGGGTGTTATTTCCCGATAGCGAGTGAAAAAAGATGTAAACTTATGAATAAAATAATCTATTAGTACCATATATTGTAAATACCTAACGTACACTGGCCTCGTATTTCATACAGAAACGAAGAGGAAAGCCGTTGGGGAAAGGAGGAGGCTAGTTCAGACAGAAATGAATATAAAAATTATAAAAAATCACTAGAAGGTTACAATTTGATAAAACTTACTTGTATAAGTAGCAATTGTCGACCAAGAGCCGATAAATGAAAGAGGAGGAAGCGAGAAAAAAAGAGTCAAGAGTATAAAGTATTTAAAATTTTCAGCGCCATATCTACTTCTTTCATTAAAGCTAACTTTTAGCAATTTTGAGCCATTTTAAGCCAAATTTATCTATTTTTAGCCATTAAAATAGCTAACAATGTTTTTAATGAATTTCAGTATATTTGCTTTTTCAAAGGTTATTTTTTTTTAAAATTTGGCTTCATGTACAAACCTTGTTATAAGCAATTCCGCATTATATCAAGCCATGTTACAATGGGTCTCCAGAGTATTTTAAAATATTTCTTCATTGTGTTTTGCCCCAGCAGGTGAACCCCTTGACCTCCCCCCACTAGATCTGCACCTGATAAGCATTGTCAGTTATTAATTTTTGACTTATGTTTCTTTCCTTTTCACAAGTAACTCTTTCATCTTATTTCTGCTAATTTTCATTTCACTAGCAGTATTAGATATAATAGTATCTGAATTTCCTAAACTAAGCATTATCAATTATTATTAACATGGTGAAACCCCGTCCTACGGATAGGTTATCAGTTTGTTATACCTAAGACACAAGTTATCTGTTCATAGTTTTAATTATTTATACCTAATGTTAGCTCCATTATGATAAAAGAAAAACACCAGTTATCTGCTCATAGGTTTGATTACATATACTCACATAAACATTATAATAAAGAAAGACATAAGTTATTGTTTATAGTTTTAATTATATATACTTAATGTTAGCTCCATTATAATAAAAGAAAGACACAAGTTATCTGCTCATAGTTTTGGTTACCTATACTCAAGTTTGCTCCATTATGATAAACCAAGACACAGGTTATTGGCCTATAGTTTTGTTTTCATATATTTACATTAGCTCCATTTCAATGCAGAAAGAGACAAGTTATTAGCCCATAGTTTAGTTTACATATACTTACGTTAGCTCAATTACAATTAAAGAAAGATACCAGATATTTGCCCGTGGTTTAGGTCACATATACTTACATTAGCTCCATTGTAATAAAGGAAGATAAGTTTTAGATTCATATCTCTGGTTACATATACTTACATTAACTCCATTACAATAAAGGAAGTCAGTTATCTGTTTGTAGTTTTTGTTACATATACTTACGTTAGCTCCATTATGATGATGATTTTCAACTAGTTTTTCTTTCATCTTATTTCAGCTACTTTTTATCACACTAATAGTATTAGATGTAATGGTAATAGTTAATTATTGTATTTTTATTGGTAATTTTAGTTAAGTAGTAGTGAACTAGTGTGTTCCAGTCTCACCTAGACTTTATTCTTTATTGTTGCGTTCGTGATAAGCCGTTATCACTTTTTGACGGAAGAGCACCATGCAGTGGGGGGAGTGGATCTTTGGTCGACGATTTCCTTTTCACCTGAAATGCATTTGAGAAACCATCAAGCAGACTGTCAACACAGGTTTCTTCAGTTTTTAAGTGATTCTGGCTGGCTGGCTATGCATGTATAGGGTTCTCAAACCAGGATTCGCAAGAAAAAATTTACAAGTGCGCGCAAGTGTTTTAAACTGGAATTTTCAAGTAACACAACTGAATAAACGCAACTTGGGTATCGTGTAAATCTGACGTACACTGGTTTATATGAATATTCCTGTTCTGTTGACTTTCTTCTATGCTCTGGATGGGCATTAATTGATCACCGCTACCCACAAAACTGGTCTAGGTACTGGGTTTAGGTTATTCATCTGTTCCGACATTTATATGGATCTATATATCTATGCATTCAGATTTTTCCCAGCCCTAACCATTTGTGGTTGAAACTCAAAATTTTGCGCACACACTCCCCTCAATCAGTAGGGAAAACATCTTCCTTTTTTTAATATTCCCCTCCAAAATGATGTTTTAGTGGGGGGGTCAATTTTAAATGTAAGTTCATGCTAAATCAGTCCCTTATTTTGTGTCCGCCTTTGTTTAATAAAAATTTGGATATTTTAGTTCACAACAAAAGGCAAGAGAAGAAAATTATTAATTGATCACCCCTTTCCCAATTTTTTAATTGGTCACTCCAACATGCTACCAAAAGACATTGGTCACTGGGAGTTTGAGAAAAAAACACTTTTTCACGTATATTCCATCTATTATGCTTGTAACTGTTATTAATTTCCTTTACTCTCATCAAACCGGTTTAAACACTTATGCTGGGTTCAAGTTATTTATGTTTTCTGACAATTATATCTACGTATTTATGAATCTGGACTTTGTCCAGCTCTAAGCGTTCAGAGTAAAAACTTAAAATTCTGTGCATGCACATACTCCCTTCAATTAGTAGTGAAATTGATTTTTTGGAAAATTGAATTGAAAAAATATTTTATTATCTTGTATTTTTTGCCAGTAAAAAAGTAAAATGTCTGAGGATTTATCATTACATAGAGATGGATTATTGATCCATAAAAGATTTTACGTTAAATTAAACATAATAATATGAATATTCAATTATTGTTTTAATTTGTTTGAAAATAATAGATAAATACAAAAATAGTAGGGCCCCCAAGAAATGTTATGCACTGGGCCCAATCAATGTTGAGTTCAGCCCTGTCTTGTGAGTGTGAATAAAATCTTTATCAGCTCTGAGAGAACATAATCTTCTTTACTCATCTACATCATGGATGATTTGTTTAGCTTTATTTTACTCAATGCAAAGTCAGTGCTAGATTAACTATGTTGCAACAGAGGCATAGCTGGAGATTAGGGAGCCCAGGAAGCTTGGCTCCTTAGTTGGTCCCCTTCCAACATTTAGTGTGGAGGTTCTCAAACTGGGGGATGTGAACCACCGATGGTCTAAAAAAATTATTAATGGGGTCCATGAATGGACCATTCAGAAGCCTGTGATCCGTGAGCTTATTAAACACGCAGACCTTTCAAAAGCCCAGGATTCATATTAAAATTCATTTAAATAAAAGGGGTCTTAGGTTGAGAACTACTGATTTAGTGGGATTTATAAAGCCAGGGGTGGATAGGAAATGAATATTATTAATGGCAGTGACATAGCAGGGGCTTGAAGGGCCCTTCCAACATTAGGTGAGATTTGTTACTGTGTAATGTTATCTGAAATGCAGTAGGTTAACTACTATTTATAAAGGTTTTAGGGGCCCATGGCACGATTTTACCTTTCCCCATCCCTCCCTAGAAAAAGTAGCATATGCTATGGGCCCTATGTTTTCAAGGAACCCGTGGCCATACTGCCATCAACTTTTATGAACGACTGGGTTCTTATGATTAATGATTTTAGTTAATTCTCACCTTTTATTGGGCTTATTTTTCACTCAGTAGTTAATGAGAGTATAATATCTGTGTAACACATATACAATTCGTAAATATAGAGGTATTTGAAACTGAAATCATAGCCACTGCACAAAAATCAAAATGAAATCAAAGTAATAATACTATAACTGAAATGTCAGACATATTTGTTGTATTATCTGGCTGTATAAAAATGAAAAATATCTATCACTTCACTAAGCAAATAAAAAGTTATGTTCTGATATTAGGTATTTTTTTCAGATTTGTAGCCCCTTTATAACATATGCTACAGGCACCACGCTAGCTTAATCCAGCCATGTGTGAAATGCATAGTTTCCTTTAAGCTGTGTACGTGTATCCACACTCACATACATTTTGCAACCAGAGCAGAAAGGAAATTGATGTGGGCACAAAAGTTGAATACCTAAAATAATCTAGTAATTAATAGTAGGACTTATTATCATAAGTATAATAATAATCTGTGAATTTATGGCTGATATTGTTGATGATTTATTTTGACAATGCATCACATAAAAGTAAGAAATACTCATTAATATTTCGTTTAATGAAACAACATAATAAAACAAAATAGTTTCAAAGTATAGAATGAAATCTGAACTATATTTACGTATAGTTACTTCGTGGAATGCAATAATATTTATATTAGAACCTGTCAATACAGTTTTATTAGCCATGAGAAAAAAGCTGTGCCAAAATTATCTTGAAACAATTTCAAGTTTACATTTGCACAAATATTCAGAGCACATACTTTTACAAAGTATTTGGCAAATGGACAAAGGGGCTTGGGGTAAAGGTCTTCATTTGTTTATCTTACTCTTAAATAAGATCCATTCATAACACTTTCATACAAATTTGTCTTTTTCACCAGAATTCATTCTTTCTCTTCTTGCTTAGCATTCATCATAATGTCACATTCATTCTCTGTGGTCTAAACTACATTCCAATAACTTGTGTTCAATATTATGAGGTATCTATAACATATGATAATGTCTCTGTATGTGTGTGTGTGGGGGGGCAGTACACACACTTTTCTTCACTTTTTCATTAGATTAAGCATTGTCAACCATTGAACAACCGTAGCCACCAAAGATGGCAAAGGGTTCTATCCTTTCTTATATGTGTTTGATTATTTGTTTGCTTGGGTTTTTTTTCTTGTTCCAGCACTCCTGGCCATTCTGTTTTGTCTACAGATAAATTGGCATTGGTACTCCACAAGACCCCTTCTAAAAATATTGATTCAGAGTTTTGGAAAATATGCTTTTTTAGGCCTTATTTTGTTTTCTTGTTTGTTTGGTTGTTCCATCCCTCCTGGCCATACAGTTTTGTCAACAGACTTGATAATTTGGCATCAGTCCTCCACTACACACAGTCTAAAAATACTCTTTTGGATTTTTGGAAAAAAAATACTTTCTTGACATTCGGAGGGCGGGGGTCTTATTCTGATGGATTTATTAATAACATCTAGATTCCCTAGAATCTAGATGTTTCTAGATGTTTCTTCACTCTATTTTAGATGTTTTCCAGTGGAACACATCAGTGATGTCATGAACAGAATTTATTCCGACCATACTTATTCTTTGATAGAGTTTTGAAACTTTTGACTTGACTCAGTGTCTAGAGCCATTCCAGTAGGCCCTAAATTAGCTGTATATGTGTGAAAAATTCACATATGGTTAACCTTTCCACAAAAAAAAAATAGCTGAGTCTGCGTTACTCCCACCCCAATTATAATGATCTGATTTCCATCTTTTTCTTTATAATCCTAAAAGTCTGATTTGTTCAACCACATTTGGCATGCATATTCAATGGACCAGGGAAGGATTCCAAAGGAAAATAAATAGGGTACTACAGAGCCAACTAGGTATTATTAATTTTAGACATGTTTTTGAGTGTCCATCTGACATATACAAAGTCTTACCTAATTGGAAATGGAGATAATTGAGTTGGCTAAGTTCAACTCTAATCATATAGAGACATTCTGTCTTACTGGGTATCAATCCATGCCATATAGTTTGTTTACACAGTATATCATTAATGGTATCTTGATGGCACTAACCTCTTGGGGTGACTTGGCATTATTTTCATTATTCATGATTGGTTTTTTATGGCCTTGGTACAATTTATTATCTTTTCCTTCCAACAAGACTTTTTCTCTGAAAAATAGCAAAGCAAAGAAGAGAATTGATTCAGTGCTTGGGGAATATGCCTGATTTCCCTAACATATAAAGCATATTTTTCCTGGTGCGCTCACTCAAAGGTAGCCACAGAGCTGCCAACAAAAGAGTTAGCAACAAAAATGCTATGACAAAAGAGCTCAGACCTTGGATGAGTTAGCCACAAAAAAGCAAACAACTAAAGCATTGGCTACAAAAGAGGTAAGGCCTTTGATGAGTTAGCTACAAAAAAATCTATGACAGAAGAGCTCCGATTCTGGATGAGTTAGCCACAAAAGATCTAGCAAGTAAAGAATTAGCCACGAAAGAGCTAAGATCTTGGATGAGTTAGCCACAAAAGTGTTAGCTACAAAAAAAGTTATGACAAAAGAGCTAAGAAATTGGATGAGTTACCCACAAAAAATGTAGCAACAAAAGAGTTAGCGACTAAAAAGCTAAGACCCTGGAAGAGTTAGCAATGCAAAAGTTTTTTTTAGATGATTCTAGATAAATCTAGATTGATTAGTTCCGGTACAACCGATAAGAAAGAAATAGTTGGCATTTTGAGAACCCATAATGAAGGCTTGGAGAATTTGAAACTCAATGGCCGCATAGAAGGCTGCAGACACACAAATAGGCAGCAGGTAACCTAATTGAAAAGTTTGAACAAATGGAAGGAATGAGTACCAGTAAGTGTAAAGAAGCAAGAATTGTTGGAAACATCCAATGGAAAGAAACTGTGGAGAACCATGATCGTCAACGTCCTGACGGGACATGGCAGAGAGAGAGAGAGAGAGGGACATGGCAGAGAGAGACAGAGAGGGACATGGCAGAGAGAGACAGAGAGGGGGACATGGCAGAGAGAGAGGGGGGACATGGCAGAGAGAGAGAGGGGGGACATGTCAGAGAAAGAGAGAGAGGGACATGGCACAGAGGGACATGGCAGAGAGAGAGGGGGGGACATGGCACAGAGAGAGAGGGGGACATGGCACAGAGAGAGAGAGAGAGGGACATGGCAGAGAGAGAGAGAGAGAGGGACATGGCAGAGAGAGAGAGAGGGACATGGTAGAGAGAGACAGAGAGGGGGACATGGCAGAGATGGGGGGGACATGGCAAAGAGAGAGAGAGAGAGAGAGAAATACAGTTATCTTCAATGTGGCTCATTGCTAGGATTGGACTCAACCAGTCAGCTCCCATTTCCAGTTTGTCATCTTATTTTGTAAAGAAAAAAAAGACCTTTCTCCTTACAGATTGTACCCCCGAAGAAGGTTGTAGAAAAGATCACTTAAAATGTTGGAATAGTGACAAAAACAACACAAGAATGAGTCCAATATTTTGACAGAGATGGCAAAAACTTGAACAGTCAACCAGGGTGCTCTCATATGTTTGGGACAGTCGGAGTTCAAAAATACAAATGGGAAAATGAATAAATTAAACAGATCATAAACAGTCAAAATAAGAAAATTCCTTAATATGAAGTCAGATTTTTCAGGAATGTGTACTTCTATATACTTCCTGTTGTGATGAAACTGAGAGAAACAATTGATAAAGGTGATTTATTAAATTATGAAAATAAACATCTTTTTATTCCTATTTCCTTTTCTCATAGTAAAGCATAAATATATAAGATAGTACTACTGTAAAGGGCACTGGAGTACAGCTTTCACAGGGCACCGAGGAACCCTAGGGCTGGCTGGCCCTGTGAAGCGCAACACTACAAACAATATGCAAATGTTTGTTTATCTGTTATTTTATCTCTATATTTCTTTCAGATACCTGCTCTAAATTTAACTTAATCTTGCACATTAAACAAACTAATGTGTCTGTGCCGTAAAAATGTTAGCATATATGAAATTGATATTTTGTTAATCTTTACCATACCGACAGTAAAAATGAAATGAATTAGACGTAAACATTTCAGTAATCAGTCCATGAAGAGAACTTTCATATCAGCATATTGATATACATACACATGACCCCGTTTTCCTTTCCTTTGAAGTGTCACAGAAAAAAATAAATGATACACTCGGCAAATTATCATATTACTTGAAACAACAAACCAATGAAAAAGTAAAACTATGAAAAATATTTTAGATATTTTTTCACATGATATCTGTCATATAAAGTTCAAAGTTCAATGAATGATATACAAAATATTTTGACTACTTACAAAGGTTTCGTTATGGATTTTGTTACCATATTTCTGATAAGAAAAAAAATCAGTTCATGATTACATGAATATTAAATCATTGCGATTTTATTCTATTTACTTGAAATTCGAGTCTTTTTCGAAGCTCTAAGAAGGGTTGTCATCCTGCCTCATGATTTAAATCATCAAGAAAAATGACAACCCCGTTTTTTTCTGAGAGCTTTGAATAAGACGCCATTCTCAAAAACACCTAATAAATAAATAACAGGTAAATAAACAAATAATCACATTTTGATTCCGTCTGTTGAGAAAACCTGGTTTCCTTAGAGTTTTGTAAATGGAGCCTGTTTTCTTCGAATCAAACTCCAAATGATTAACCATAAATTCTTGAAGTCTTGGAGACGCGTTTTGACAAGAAAAACGGGCGTTATTTTCGAAGCTCAAAGAAGAAAACGTCTTTTTTGCATTTCGTTACATTGTTCAGAGTTGATAAGTGATCATATTTTTTCTCCTTTGCTCAACAATCAGAGGTACGAGATAAGATTCTTTGTTTAACAATGAAATGAAGAGAAAACATGAGGTAAACTTTGGTTTGACGTACATAAACCAGATCACGTAAAAGTGCCGAATAGGAATTCTCCGCCCATCTAGTTCGTAACAAGTAAATATGGTTTTATCAAAAACTTTTGGCCCAACTTAACGAACATGATCTATTTGAATTCTGAGTGGGAGATAAAGATGTTATTTCAAAAACAATTTAACACACAGTTTATTCAAAGCAATAAAAAATATAATGTATCTGTTTAATTTATTTTCATTTCATGAATTCTCTTATTCATTTTATTTTCAACAAATGAAAGTTTTTTTTCTTTTACACAAAAACTGGGGCTTTTTACTCACAAGCAAAAGATGGAAGAAATAGATAATGAATTGTTGAAATTTTTAATCATGTTTTTAAAATCGAATGTCGAATTACCATTTTTCATACATACGTTCAACTTGGATATTATTCTCTTTTTTTAAGAAAAGATAATAATGTTTAATCATCAATATTTTTATTGAGGGAGAAAAAGTGCCCTTCAACCAGGACCACCATCATTAACTTGCGCCAAAAGTTTTTAATGAAAACTTTCCAAGAAACTAAGTGATGGGTAAATTATCTTTTGCTGGGTACCCCCCCCCCCCGTTTATAAATTCAAGATAGGCAGATTCTCTGATGGGCACCTTTTATGGATGGGCATATTTCCAAATGGGCACTTTACTGATGGGCAGATTTTTGGGTACAGCATGAACCTGTGGCGGTCTTTCACCAACATACAAAAACAAAGGCTCCTAAGGTCATCAAAGAGCCCCACAAGTATTTTTACAATTAAAAAGTATGCTAAAATCTACTTATTCATTCAAAATTAACAGAATAAAGAAATTATTATTATTGCATTAATTTTTGATGAAAATAATGTTATTTATGCTTAATTGTAATTTGTAATTAAAGAAAAATTTTTTGAGCCTTCGTATAATTTTTGGAGCCTTTGTATACTTTTTTTGAGCCTTTGTACGCGGGTTTCACTTCATCGTGGGTTTATGTACGTCAAACCAAGGATTACCGTTGAAAATTATGGATCATCAACATTATTGACATTTAATCAAAAACTCTACTTCATGAGTTTCTAAAAAGATAGAATTCATTATTGCTGTTGTCAACAATTATTATTCATTTTTATGACTACTTTTTTCTTTCCATCGGCATATTTTTTTAGTTTTATTTACTTATTAAATCTTTTTGTAAAACTTTGCTGGGATGTGTATATTTTCTATTTGGTACTTTTTTTCAGTTGCTTTGCCACCCTGGAGAAAGAGACCGCAAAAAAGACTCTTTCCTCGCGGATATTATTATGTATACCGAAAGAAAGCCCTGTAGAATGGATTGGCTGAGACATTTTGCTGACATCATCAAATATAGGAAGAAGAGAGCAAGGTCAAGATTCATTAAATCATAATTGTTGAAATCATTATAATCGTTATAAAGAGATATTCTTCTAACACAGAATAAACTGATCTAATTGAACATGACCTTACTTTTTTAGAGATTTTTTTTCAGTACAGTTTAAATTTCAGTTCAAAATTTTAATGCATGCAATAAAAAGTCATTCTAAATTTCCATTGTTTGTATTTTTTTAGGAACTCTCAGTATATAATAGACAAAGTTGTGGATATGTAAGGCTTGTTAGTTTAGCTCAGTCAGTAAGAGAGCTGCCCATCAATCAATCGGCCATGATTTCAAACCACAGAAGAGAAATGTTAATTTTAAATATCACTTTGGTTTAACGTGATGAGACAGAAAAAAGTGAAAAGTTTACCCTCCTAAATTAGGTGAGGATTGTTCTTGTCATTATGATAGAAAAACAAAGTCAACTCCAGCCTCCTACTTGGTTCATTTTTTTCAACATAAAGTTTCGGTCATTTTATCCTACGGTCTTCTTCAGGTGGATGTCATATCTGAGTGTTTTTCTGAATGCCAAAATGGGAGAACCCCATCTAAACTTTCAGAGTGAATGTCCTCATTCCACTGTCTAATATTGGGTGGGATCAATTCCTTGGTCTGAACAATGTAGCTGACTATTTTTGGTATCATAATTCTGGTTCCATTGATTACAACATCCACCTGGAGAAAGCGGGAGGATGCAATGGCCAGAACGTTGTGTGCAAGAAATGAACTAAGATGAGGACAATAATGCTAAAAAATCTATACATAATTATAATCCACTCATCAGGTAGAAATTAGAAGAAAAGACGGTTTTACCTTTTTCTGAGCAACCTTGAGGGATCTACTTCGTTAGCAGACATTGGTCGTGTCCGCTTGCTCAGTGGCACAACAACAAGATTCTTATTTGGAATGCGGCTGCAAAAGAAACAGTATTGGTTTGATTAGTATTCACGGTGAAGATTCGGTTTAGTTTACATCACTGCTTTCATAGAAAAAAGAATTTCCCTTCTTAATGTTACGTACTTTCAATGAATAAGACTTCCTTCCTTCTGGATATTTGTCAGTTTTGAGAAAAACTCATTTTTCAAGGTTTTGGGAGTGGGGTTCTATTTAGCATTAGCTAAACTGGGCCTTTACTCTCTGTCCTTAGTATGAAACTGCAACTGTAAAATATTCAGGTATTTCATTTATTACCATCATGGAGTCGACCCTTTGTAAAGATTATTATTTCTGCTTTTATGACTTAATCAAGATATTTTATGAAGATGACGACAAAACAGTTGTTACTTTTACACAGCATTCAGTGCGTCCATATTATGGATTTTGTCCAAAGTGCAGAGAGATACTTTTTCCCAACAATCAACATGTTTTATTTCCAGAGTAAATATCAGTGTTATTTCAATTTTATATTCTCCCTTTTCTTTACTGTTTTAGGATTTAGGATAAAGGATAGAGTAAAAAATAGTTGATATTTTGGTTATTATTTTTGATTTCATCTTTTTAAATAACCCTATTCAAGTATAAGGCTAAAATTCAATTATTCCCAAAATTAAAAATTCCCCAAAACAATGAAGATTAGATGAAGATCCTTAGAAAACATTAAAATACATAAGAGAAATACTGTCATACAGGCATAAGTGCTGAAAGAAAGTGAAATTCAGTAAGAGCTTCATATAACTGACAGAAAGTGAGTGTCTAGTTTAACATTATAGTTACATCATAAATAGAACCCCCTTAAAACTTTAAAATAATTTTTCTCAAAACTCATAAATTTCCAGAAGAAAGAAATGTCTTATTTATTGAAAGCACATAAAATTACGTGGGAAAGTATTTTTTTCTATGGAAACATTGATGTAAACTAAACCGAATCTTGACCATATTCACTGACCAACTTTTGCAAGGTATCCAAGCTCCATTCCCATAAAAGTAGCCATTCGAAACTAACTTGATAATACTTGAATTATTCGGAAAACACTACAGTCACACCAATGCACAAGAAAGAATACAAAAAATGAGCTTTTACTTACAGACCAATTTCACTTATATCACAAATAGAACAAATTTCAGAAAAATTAATGAAAAAACGAATTATGAAACGCGTAGAAAATATAGTCAAGTTTCATGCACTTTCATGGCTGGCAAATCGTGTTTAACTAACCTATTGACAACACTGGAGGAATGGAGAAAACAAGACAATGAAGGAAACTCGATTGATATCATATTTCCAAAGCCTTTGACTAAATACATCAATACTACAGGTGCACTGCAAGGTTCAGTATTAGGCCCAGTACTCTTTATATTATACATTAAGGATTTACCCCCCAAAATTGCCATCCAAATGTGGTACACTTGTAGATGGCACAAAAATACATAATACAGTATAAGATCAATACCATGCAACCAAACTAGATATAGATATGAAAGAATTAAAAGATTGGTCTGAAAAATGGCAACTATACTTTAATACAGACAACTGTGAAGTAATGCATATAGGAAAAGAAACGACAAAAAACATGGAAAAAAGAAAACAGGAAACTACAGAACCAAAAAGATTTCTGGGTATAATTTTAATATAAGGACTTAAAATCCATACAATGTATCAAAAATTACTAAAAAAAGCTTCCAAAATTACTGGAATATTAAATATCAAATTTAAACATTTAAAATACGATATGTAACATAGATAAGATAATTGGAATATACGATGCAAGCAGGGTGCCCTCATCCCCAAAAAGATATAAAAAAATTGGAAAACATCCAGAAAAGAGTAACAAAACTTGTTCCAGAACTAAAAACCCTCCCCCATGAAGAGAGACTTGAAAAAATTATATTTAACAACAAAAAGGAGAAAGGAGAACAAAAGGGGGCATGATGCAAAATGGTTTTCGAAAAACAAATGATAAACAAAATGAGGGATCGATTTAGCATAAGCCTAGATTGTATATTGAACCCCCACTAAAGAGCTACTTTGGGGAAAATTCTAAAAATATCACAAAAATGTTTTTTTAGACATAATAATGTCTGAATGTTTAAATTTTCAGCCCTCTAGCTCCATTCGTGTGGCCTGTGTGCATGATACATTCATAACCAGTCAGTCAGCCAGCCAGACCAGCTTGAAAACTAAAGAAACCTATTTTGACAGTTTTAGTGACAGTTTTGGCTGACAGTTTCTAACAGTCAAAATAAGAAAATACATTGATGCGAAGTCAGATTTTTCAGGAATATCTGACAGTTGAATACTTTCAGTTGCGGTTAAACTATGGAAAAGAATTGACAAAGGAAAATCTCATGACCGATGATAAGCTCAGTCAGGATTAACCAGTTTGGCGATATAGAGTGCTCACAATAGCTGAGTCCTAAGAGGAAAGGTGAATGGAGAAGGGCAAGGTTGCGAGTAAGTAAATAAATAAGGTAATACTATACTTTCAGTTCAGCTTACCTGGGCACGCCAAACTCTAGGGCATTCCCTGATTGAAACAATAGAATATGATTACTTTTTATATAAAATACATCATCAAATTTATACTCACGTCTGTGGTGTGATCATTAAGCTTTTATCACACGACAAGCAGTGGTAAGGTATCTTTCTGAAAATAGAAAAATATCCAAAACTCGCTATCACAGTCAATCATTGGATTGGACAATAGCGTCAAAATTTGAAGTCATGTAAAAAATTTCCATCACATTATAAATATAGTCAGAATAAATTCTATTTATGACATCACTGGTGTTTTCCACTGGAAAACATCTAGAATAGAGTAGAAAACATCTAGAAACATCTAGATTCTGGAGAATAGATCTTATCAATAAACCAGAATAAGCCCCCAGGTCAAAAAAGCTTTTTTGGCAAAAATCAAAGAAATATTTTTAGAAGAGGTCTAGCAGAATACTGTTGGCAATTTTCAAGTCTGTACACAAAACAGTATGGCCAAGAGTGCTGCCACAATGACAGGGTTAAATGTTCCTCCATTGATTTATTTACAAGTAAACACTCATAGTTTTGCCAATGGTGTGACAAAAGATATATTTACACAGTAATTTGAAAGATTGATGCAAGGTATTCTTAACCAAAGTTCTTATATTTATTTCATCACAAACTTGACCCAACTAAAAAGCTTAGATGTACACTGGTTGGCCTTCAGCTTTATTGTCACTAGATTAAATTGCATAAAGTGAGTTTGGGTCAGAATCCTGAATGGAAGAAAATTTGATATAAAAATTATTTGCTTCCATTATTTAGGAACAGAGTTGATTGATCAGTTTGGTCTTAATTAAAATATTATAAAACTGAATAAGGAGATTCTTATGCAAAAAATATTTCCATTAATTTTTTTACAAAGTAACGTTTTCATGAGTTAATTCAGTAATTAAGGAATAAATACCGAACAGTCTATCAAGTAAAACAAGTAAGTTTTTTTTTTAGTAAGCTACTTGTTGCTTTGCTTACAGTATACCTAAGCATGGAAATCTGAAACACTGTATCTGAAAAAAAATTATGGGAATTTAAGGGACAACATAAGCCATATTTAATTGGCTCCATGCAAAAAATGTTCTCCCACATGGTTGGAGAGAAACATCCAAATGGCAGTGATACAAAGCAGATTTGCAGAGCAATCAAAGTACTGAATTCTATTTAACATTTGGAAATTTTTTGCTGTCTAGAATTAATTTGCTAGATAACATAGTAATCCTAACCTTCTAGCTTCCTCTCTTCTTCTTCTACTCCCCAATCTCTCCCACACCCTCATGGGTGTGCCATGGACTACAGAGATGTTGACCCTACTCCCGCTAGACTCAAACTGACTTTTTTGTTCTTTTGAACGAAAACACTCCGCAAGAGAGTCTGTGATTGGCCAACTGACCACACATGCAAAAACTAATGTTTTTTTAAATTTTTTTAGTGATGAAACATGTATTTCACAACAGATATGATAACAGTTTAAGGGGAGATTTCATAGAAAGATCTTTTGGCATATTAAAAATTTATTCATACTTACTTTTTTAGAATAGCTCCATCATCCTCGGATACATCTAAATTCATATCAGCTTGAGGTATCTTTTTTGTAGCATTTAACTTACATTCCACCCAAATGCGAAATATATCCATTTCAAAGCGATCATATTTGTCGTTTTTCAGTGTCTGAATATCCATCATAAAATTGTCTACCTGTTGAAAATAATTAAATAATTAGGCATCAAAGGGGGATAACAAATAGAAACATCTGCCGTTAACACAGTAGACCTTCACTGATCTGGCTACCTGTAATCTGTCACTTTCATTAATTCAGCACCAAGTTTAAATTTTCGGGTTTCATGTTAGGGTTGGGATTGCAATCAACAAAAAAAATCTAATATTTTTTTTCATATTTGTAACATTAAAATGAATATACAGTTGAAATTAATGTAAAAAAAAATGACTAAATAAATTCTCTTAGTCATTTCTAACAGTATTTCTCCGCACAAACTCATGTAAGTAAGAACTTAATAGTCTCCTATATGTTCAAAATTCTCTGCGTATTTCTATTATCATTTGGACCATCCTCATCTTGGATGTTTTTCATACAATGTTTTGGCCGTTGTACTCTACGGCCTTCATCAGGTATCATCTGGTAGGTGTGGGGAAGTAACGAACTGAACCCTTTATTTAACCGACGGGGGTATATTGACCGCACTCCCCTCTTAGCATTAATAGTATTATTATTGTCTCACACTGGGATTGAACCTAGAACCATCAGATTACTTGCAGTAATTTTGTCTGATTCTGTAATCTACTTTGATGTACAAAAACATTCAATTTTAATGACCAGTATAATCAATCTCTTTCGATGTAACAATAAGTCATCAAACAAAATGAAACACATTTTTGGGGGGATCCCCTTGAACATTGGGACCCTGTGCAGCTGCTCTGTTTGCACTGCCTTTAGTACATCTCTAGTCTCCCTGGTCTCACCTGTTCCTGAGTATCAGCTTTAAGTTTATCCACTTCTCTCCGATAATCGGCGATATTCAACTTTTTCTGAACAGATGACACCATGTTGTCAAGATCGTGTCTGTCTGCCTTTGTCTGTGGAAAGAGAAAACAATTAAATAGTGAAACAAAAATCTACTTATATAAAGAACAGAGTGATTTTCCTGGATCTGTGTCAGTAACCATGGACTCTTCCATTGAAAGGTAAGTCTACTTATATAATGAAAAGCATGATTTTCTGTGTCCATAACCATGGACTCTTCCACTGACTGGTAAGAATCTATATAATGATTAGAGTGATTTTCTCGGTTCTGTGTCGGTAACCATGGACTCTTCCACTGAAAGGTAAGTCTACTTATATAATGAAAAGCGTGATTTTCTTGGTTCTGTGTCCATAACCATTGACTATTCCACTGACTGGTAAGAATCTATATAATGATTAGAGTGATTTTCTCGGTTCTGTGTCGGTAACCATCAACTATTCCACTGAAAGGTAACAATATACTTATAAAATTAACAGGGTGATTTTCTTGGTTCTGTGTCCATAACCATTGACTATTCAACAGAAAGGTAACAATCTATTTTTATAATAATTAGAGTGATTTTCTTGGTTCTGTACCCGTAACAATGGACTCTTTCTTTGAAAGGTAACAAACTACTTATATAATGTACAGTGTGATTTTCTTGGTTCTGTGTCCGTAACCACGGGTTCTCCTTAAAGATAACAATTAATTGATAGAAAAATCTCATATGAAACATTTGAAATGAGGGACTTTTCTACTGTAATAAGTTTTTTTTGTTTCTTATTAAATAGGATTAAAATACAGTCCCCACTTTTCAAAAGTTTGCTTTATTCCATTTTTCTGCTTTTTTGAAATAAGATGAAAAGCCAAAATTGTCTTCAGCTTTTATTTTGCAGCGAGCCATTTTTGAGGTAGTTCACTCCCTCTTCCTCTTTCTCCTTTGCCCCAGTCTACCTCCCACCACCATGACCTCCGATGACTCAGCCTGACATAAGATCGTCACCATTTTGTTAGGTTTGGGAACACTCAAAAATTTTTCCCATTTGAATTAATGGTGACTGCCTCTTCGCTTTATGTGATTTCGGTTAATGAAAAGCTTTTATCGGAACACTCAGCTTTTAGATAAACATTCTATTATGACAGTATAGCAGCTGGTAAAAAAATTGATTAGAATAGATGTTCTTTTAATGACGTCACACTTCCATCTTATTTCTGTTGTTTAACATAGCTGGAACTGACTGATCAACCAACAACTGACTGGAAAGCATCTTATTGAGATGTGTGGACATATCATGAACATGGACAGTCAACAAAGATTGGAAGGGATAAGGGAGAGAATGAGAAGAAACAGGTGAAAGAGGAGAGAGGAGCCAGGCATGCAGTAATGGATTATCTCAAGATCGGCTATGACTCACCAATAAACAATAGTCAACTGATTTTACTTATGGACATATATTGACTTAAAAGTTTCAATATTCAGCTCCCACACTTTCAGGCCCTTTGGCTCACTGGGCTCTCTGCAGTGCACTAACTGTAAACTCTTGATCAAAGGCCCCAGTCATTATCAAAATATACAACAAGAATGCAGATGCGTACTTAGAGATTTGAGGGCACAGGGGCTTAGCTTATTTGGGAAGATTTGCCAGAAGAAATAAATATAAAGCTTTTTGGTCCCCTCTTCCATGGTGGGCTCAGTGGGAAGGAGGAGGGGTGTTTCCAAATAGGCATCCCCTTCTCCCCCTAAGCTACATCAGCGCATAAATGATTTAAAAATTGCATCAGTCTGTTATACTTACCATCATATCTAATCTCAGATTTTCCATTTTTTCTGCCCAAAGTGTCTTTGTTTCTTCAAAATCTTGGAGCAAATTTTCCAAAGTTTCTTTCAAACCATCCAATGTCTCTTTATCCTTTAATACAAGAAATAAAAGCATCAACTATACTTGATGAAACATTTTGTTAAGTAAACAATAGCACAACAACACATATTTTCTCATATATAAACCTATAGATAGTCTTTTCTCCAAGAAACAAAGAACAAACATAAATATCAGAATAAGCAGTGAATAGAACAAGCAAAGAAATAAAAATTAATAGATAGATAAAAATCCAAAATTGTGTTAAAACAATAGACCAAATTTTAGTGTACAACTCATGTAATGAAATTATTAAACTTATATATACATGTATAAACACGTATATATGTTACAGTACGGTAATTATTCACAGGTAATATGTAAGGAAAATAAAATAAATGCATATATCCGCACCAAAATTTAATCACTTCTTCAATTTTTTTATTTGGAGTTCAACATTTTTAAATTGAAGCTAAACTTTTTTAAATTGAAGCTCAACTTTTTTAAATTGAAATTCAACTATTTTAAATTGAAGCTCAACTTTTCAAAATTGAAGCTTAACTTTTTAAAATTGAAACTCAACTTTTTTAGATTGAAATTCAACTTCCTTAATCTGATGCTCAACTTTTTTGAATTGGAAATCAACTTTTTTAATTTGAAGCTCAACTTTTTTAGATTGAAATTCGACTTCCTTAATCTGAAGCTCAACTTTTTTAAATTGAAATTCAACTTCCTTAATCTGAAGCTCAACTTTTTTAGATTGAAATTCAACTTCCTTAATCTGAAGCTCAACTTTTTGAATTGGAAATCAACTTTTTTAATCTGAAGCTCAACTTTTTTAAATTGAAATTCAACTTCCTTAATCTGAAGCTCAACTTTTTGAATTGGAAATCAACTTTTTTAATTTGAAGCTCAACTTTTTTATACTGAGATATAATAGTCGATATCATAATTTGAAGCTAAAAAAGTGTTGTTTCTATATTTTTTTGATTCTGGGTATCCTCTGCCTCCCCAACTTTCTTCTGGTTAATCATAATGTTGACACTTGATATTCTTGGCCACAACATGTTCTTTGTCTTCTTGGCACTGATGATAAGACCAACGCTTATTCTGTTGTCACTAAAAGCTGGATGAAAATCAATTCATATGTAGCTATGATGCATGGTATGTAACGGTAAAAAATTAATGTATTTTCAATCAATTCTTAAGCCCACAGCCCATTTTTCTGCAAAATGTTTGGTGTTACTGTGCAGACAAACATGAGTGAATGCATGGACAAATGAAAAAACATGAAAAATATCTCTCAATTGAAAAAGATTTCTGAATAAATTTAACCAATTCTCCCGTACCCAGTGGCCTACACTTTCGGAAAATTTAATTGGAATTTGTTGAGAACTTTTGGAGATATTGTTTAGACATATAGATATGATGCAGGAGAAGTAACTGTAAAAAAACTCCTGGATACGCCCCCAAATTTGATCAATTCTTAGTGACCCACCCTTCCATGCCTTTTTGACTCAAATTCAATGAAAACTTTGGGAGATATTGAATAAAAAACAGACAAAGTAAATCACGTTCTCTTGCCTAAAGTTATCAATTAAAAAATATTGCATTTTATTCTGATTACTGTTAGGGCTAAATCACATTGGGGACTCCGGTTCTCGTACAATCATTAAAGTCAAGTTAATCAACATTGAGTCCGGTCACTATCTGGATGGGTGACTACCTGGGTATACCAGGTGCTGTGTACAAATGGTCATCATGTAGAGATCCTCCCATTATTCCTACTAGGAGAAAACCGATCTCTACACTAAACTCAATAACACAAGCCAAAGGAACTTCCTCAACCTGATCCAACCTCGCTGAAATCTCTGACTGGCCTGGATGAGAGCATCAAGAAATGAATGAATTCCAATCACTTACCGTATTAACCATTACATCAAGAGATTTAATATCCACGAGTATTTTTCGAACAACCATTTTCATTTCTCCAATAATTTCAAAGTCCTACAAGAAATAATTTGTAAGATTATTTTGTATTATTTTCATGGTGCAATGATTATAAAAGAGGTCTGGTTAGTCACTCAATAAAAACTGTCAAGTGACCAATGTCTTTTGGCACCATGTTGGGGGTGATCACTCGCAAAAATGGTGCATGGGTAATCGATGAATAAGTTACTTCACTCTCTTTTTGATTGATCACTAAAAAAGTTTGAATGTTCAAGAAACAAGCTGATACATACTAGTGACCAATTTAGCATAAAGTTACATTACAAGTTGATCCATCCACTAAAAGAATTGGGGGGGGGGTAATTTAAAAGAAAACGGGTAAAAACGTTTTTTCTAGACATAATAAAGAGTAAATGCTTAAATTTTACAGCCCTCTAACTCGATTGTTACAGTCTGTATGCATGATAAATACATATAGAACCAGCCAGCCTGACGAGCTTACAAACTGAAGAAACCTGTGTTGACATTTATTTTGACAGTGTTCGTTGACTGTTTCCAACAATCCGATTCTATATCATAATTAATGGAAATTTCAACAAAAATTGGGTTTTCTCCTTCTTAGCAAAAATAAGAAAAAACTTCAGGTAAAAAATTTTCCAAAATCTTGAATACATTTTTAAAAGAGATTGTTGATTTACCAGTGAAAATTTTCTAGCATACCTGTGTTGCTTTTTCTAATAATTGAAATTTTAAATGGAAATTTAATATTTAGATCATTAAGATTATCTCTAATTTTTTATTCTTTTTAAATCAAAATTTTAAAAAAGTTGTTTTGATGAAAAGTTGTTTGGATAAAAAGTTGTTCTGATAGAAAGTTGTTTTGATAGAAAATACCATTTTCCTCACTTACTCTCTATTTATTCCTTTATTCATTGTGAATCAGTGAGAAGAGGACCCAGTAATGGGATAGGACCCACACTTGGAAGAAGCCAATTATAGAGGAAGGAGTTAGTATAAATATACTAACCTCATCAACAATATTCATATTTCCTTTCATCATTGTGTGCAGAGCTTTGGCCATATTTTTTGAATTTTTCTCCAAAGATATAACATTGCATTTCATGCCTCTGAAAGCCTCGGCCAAAATTTTCAATTGGTCCCAAAGGTCTGACAGCTTCTCCGGTTCAAAATCCTTCAGAATCGGAATATCGTGAATCGTTTCCATATCTTTGGTTTTCCCTTCCTCATCACTTGTGTCTCTCTTGCTGTCTTTTTCGTCGGTCTCTTCTTCTTCTTCTTCTTTTTCAGCTTTTTCACTCTCTCCTTCACCTGCTTCTCCTTCCTCTCCAATCGTTTCTCCTTTCTCCAAACTTACTTCTCCTCCTTCTCTTCCTTCTTCTTCCCCTTTTCCATCCTCTTTTTTTGCCCTTTCTTTCCGGGTTTTTTTCGGTTTCGACTCTGATACCGCTTGATCGGAAGACGAAGTCTTGGAGAGGGTATTCAAGAAGTCACCCACCATTTTGGTGAGATTCGAAGAGCTGCTACTATCACTACTCATAAGAGTAAACAGCTTTTGCTGGTCTTCCTCAACTTTTTTTAATCGATTGTTCAGTAATTGGTAGTGTGCTTGAGTTTCTTTATGTTTTGGGGCCTAGAAAGAAAATAAAAGAAATATAAATTCAGCTAAAATCTGTGCTTAAATTATATATACAGATAATGCAAAATTTCTGATACATTTCAAAAAATTCAATTCAATCATTTGAAAAACTCTTTTTATTCCTTATACACCTTCAAAATTGATAGAATTCAGGCCAAAGATTTCTGATTTTTGTTCAATAGTTTTCAATGCTAACTCTTTCTTCAATGTATTTTTGATTTTCATATTTTTTAATCTTTGTTCTTAATCAGGCATGGGCAACTTTTTTGATCCAGTGGGCCACATTAGACATTTTTAATCTTTATTCTGGCCACACGTTTACTTAGAAAAAGTAGATCGTATCAAAGGAACCTTTATACTTTCTATCTTTGACCAACATATGAGTTACAAATATATTACCAATTTGTAAAGTCAGAATAATAGTGATTTTTTAAGGAGATAATGTATCAGATTTTAAATGAATGCTTAAATTAATATAAGTTTTTGAAATGTAACACTTGTTTTTCTTGATTTTTTCCCTTTCCATCTTGTCAAATTGCCACCACTTCTAACTCTGGAATAGAGCATTTTGGTAAACAGGGAATTATGTGTAAGTAAATGTACATTGCTTAGTTCGGCCCTATTGACTGTCCAGTTCCATGAAGGACAGGGGTAAAAGTGAAGTGAAGGTTTCAATCCCACCTCGCAGTACGGGATGTTGGATAGTCTACAGCTACACCGAAGAGTTGTAATACAATGAAACAGCTGTCTGTGGATGACACAATTATTAATTATTGATACATATATACAGCTAATTTTATCATATGGGTTGCTACTCATGGACCTGATACTATGGGCATTTTTTCACGCATTACAATATATATATATATATATATATATGTATATATATATATATATATATATATATATATATATATATATATATATATATATGATGAAATAACGGATACGCCACACAAACACACTCATATTTCTGCCCTTTTGGGCTTCTTCAGACAATTGATTTGATTTACTCGGATTCCTATTTTGGACGTTATCGGAAGGTGTGTCTATTTTCTTGGTGGAAAAACTCTGCCTTTTTTCATTTATATTTCTTTTTCCTTTTTTTTCTGGTTTACTTGTTGATCTTTTCATCATATTCAAAGCTCTACTTTATGAGCACTTTATGAAATGAACCCATCACATTTTGGATATTGAATTACTGCTTTGTATTTTGATATATATATATATATATATATATATATATATACTTACACAGCACACACCACTGAAGATGGGAAAAATCCCAAAACATGTCAGGACAACTCACATCTAAGGATTGATAAACCTTACCTCAAAACACTTTACTCCCGAGTCTGTCTCACTCTCTACAGTACACATTATATATATATATATATATATATATATATATATATATCATCAAATATGAGAGACATGGAGCATCTTTTTACTCTTTTAGTAATCTTTTCTTGTTTTCATTCAAGTGAATGGATCTTTAGTTTCAATGAATATAAATGTAGAAAAGCATTTTATGTCTTGGAAAATATTTTTTGCAATTAGTCTTTTATTCTAACAATTTTAGGTGAAATATTCAACACTGTTATTAGATAGTGTATGTTGTATTTGTTGCTGAATATATTTTAGTACAGGATAGCTTTTCCCTGGTTTTTCTCAAGAAAACTGAGTCATCTGGTCAAGCTGTCTGCTAGTTGTTTACAGTGTTCTGTGTCAATGTTGATCAATTTATCTCAGGCTACTTTCCACAGCTGGTCAGTGTTCCTGAATTTTCTCCCAATATGTTTGGCCAAAATATGTATCCTTGCTCTTTATCATGCTCTTTATCATGTTAAGATCTTTTATATGATGGACAGTGCTTGGCTTATTTTCCGTTTGTTTTCCCAGAGGAGTATATCATAGAGCCACATGTTTAGTGCATCTACTGAGGATCGAACTCACTACAGTAGTGATTGTATTCAAGACTAACTCATTAATCATTGCTCCACATTGAGGTACCCCTTGATATTTGCTAAGCTTAGTTAACTTTGTCCACAAGTGGGGGACACCCAGTGGGGATCAAACTCATTTCAGTCGATATGATTTGTGAGACTATCTTGTTAATCATAGCTCTCAGGCATGGGTAATCTTTTTAATCTTGCAAGCCCCATAAGACATTTTTTTATCAGCGTACTTAATTTCTATTTCAGACACACATGAGAAATACAATCATCAATTTGCAAAGCCAAAATAATAATAATTTTCCACATAAATTATAAAATTGATTTTCTGAGAAAAATGTATGATTTTAGATAGATGTCTAGAATGGCTATGGGCCACAAAAAATGTGGCCCATGTGTGCTCTATGGTGATTCTCCCCAGTAAATGCTGTTTTATTTCTGAAGAAGTTAGACAAAGATATTTTGTAGTGCCAGAATCTAACTGTAATGGAAAATTTGCTGAGTGGTCAAATTCAAAATCCTTCTAGATAATAGATTTTTACCTCAAGAAAAGGGTTTCGTGAGAAGATATCCTACTCAGGCAGGCTTTAAACTAGATTCCAAAAATCTTGTGCGATCCTGAGACCAGCCTTGGACTATTTTGTGATCCCATTATAACACAAATATACCCAGTTATCAAGGGCCCAATTCTGCTATTTACTTAAAATAAAACATTCTTGATGGAGGAAAACTTTTGTGAATCATTATTTCAATTGGAATTTTAGGGCATTAGGCCCCATCTAGCTGGGAATACCCGCCCTCAGGTAGGTTATTTCCAGCTGGTTTGTTTAAATGAAAATGTTACCTCTGCCTGATCATCTCTGCTACCTTCAGCTTTCAAAACACCTAGAATTGCAAAATATATCAATTAGTTGCTGGTGTCAATAACACATGAAATTCATTATGTACATTAGTTTGATCAATTAAAAAGTTGGAAAAAGGGGTGATCAATGAATATAATACTTCTCTCATCTTTTGTAGGGATGTGATCTCTTAGATAGGTCTGAATTTTCAAAAAACAATCTGGCGAAAAACTAGTGACCAATTTAGTATAAACTTACATTGCATATTGAATCCTCCACTAAAAACCTACTTTTCGAAAAAACAAAAAAGGATTTGTCCTACTCATTGAGGAGTGTATGTGTAAAATTCCAAGTTTCTATTATGAATGGTAAGGACTGGGCAAAGTCCAGATAGATAGATAAATAGATACACAGATACATGTAAATGCCAGAACATATCAATAAACTTAACCCAGCAACAGTAATTAAACCGGTCTGTTGTGGGTAGTGGTGATATAGATAGACACTGACATAACCAACATCTTTTGGCAGCATGGCAGTTGGGGGTGATCAATTAAAAAAATGGAAAAACGGAAGATAAATGGATAAGTTACTCCTCTCACCTTCTGTTAGACAGAGATCAATAAGGAAAAGTGTGAATTTTCAAAAAAAAAAAAGCATAAATGCTACTGGTCATTAACTAAGGAATCAATTTAGCATAAACTTACACTGCAAATTGAAGTCCTGCTGAAAACCTATTAGGGGGTGGGGAGTGTTTAAAAAAAATGTCTACAGACCTAATAAGGAGTAAATGTTTGAATTTTCAGCCCTCTGGCTCCATCAGTGCAACTGGTATGCATGATACGTACATACATAGATAGCCAACTGGACCAACAGGAAAACTGAAAGAAACCTATGTTGGCAATTTTGGTTGTTTGTTTTGAACATAATTACTCAAATGAATTTTTGGAAATTTCAAGGAGGTGCCCATGGCCAAGCAGTTAGCAGCACAAAAATTCTATGTCGCACATACAGGTTGTACCAAGGCAGCTAGATGACTGAAAATTCAAATTTAAAAAAAAAAGTACCCCCTCCCCCGGTTTTGTTGGGAGCTATTTCAAATGTAAGTTTATGCTAAATTTCAGACCTTTCTAGTCATAACCACCTAAAAAAGGTAAGATAAGCAATTTGTTCATTGATCATGCCGCTAAATGATGTTGGTTGCATGACAGTTTCTATTGAGGCACTAACCAAGCATATTTCAGATATTACGTATCCTAATTAATTTTACTATATTTCCATGAAATTTCATTGAAGTTCATTGAAAACTCCTGGAGTGTCTGAACAAACACAAAAGAATTCATGTGTATGAATATATATATATATATATTAAGAAAAATGTAAAAAATATCTCTCAAGCGAAAAAAAAAAGAATTGAAATCTGCTTCAAAGTTCCTTTTTCCATAGCCCATCCACAAAATGTCATTGGAACTCATCGAGAACTTTTGGTGTTATTGTATGGGCAAACTGACTGACAGGAACAGACAAACAAACAATCAGATAAACAGACATGAATACATAAATTAGTGAATCCAATGAGGTACTTACTGACTCCATCATCTTCCTAGAAATAAAAAATTGTAAGAAATCAATCATCATCCAAAATCTCAAAAATTCAAATATATCCGTCATTTTCTTCTCAGGGATTAACTAGTTTTACTATATTTCATATATCAATAAGTAGTAAACCTTCACTCTCAATAGTCACCGATAAAGTAGATACATGAAATCTAACCAAAAGTTAAAACTAAAAACTATGCAATATGCACAAGGAAGAATCATGCTCAACATCACTTGAAGAGAACACAAGACAGCACATTATATCAAAGAAAAAACAGGAGTTAGAGATATCATAAAATCCATTTGAAAACTGAAAAGGCAATGGTTATGTCATGCTGCAAGAATCTCGGACCATCACTGGACATCATGGCTCACAATGTGGATCCCCAAAGATCATTTGTGAAATTGTGGATGACAAAGAATCAGTCAGCCCCCCAAATTATGTGTGTACGTGTGTCTGTGGGCACTCATGGTCTGATTTTTGGGGCAACAACCTTGAAAATTTGCATGACTTTAACACTGGGAATGATTCAAATTTTTTTGTCTTTTCAAAAGTGAGTTTTAGGTTTTCTATTATCATTTGAGATCAAGAATACCCAAATTTTATTCTGGTATTTTTTAGATAATCATAGATGAAAGATCTCTTCTTCTTTTTAAGATAATTTCAGATAATTTATGAGATAATAAGTTCTGGTTCATGTGTTGGCTACAGTGATTCATTTATATGAGGTACGGATATATCTTAATTCATTTTACTATTGTACACCCTTATTTTGATAAAGAAATACTTACTTTTCCAATACCAGATAGAGTTTTCCCAAAGTCTGGAATATGATGCATTGCCTTCTCCATCTTGTTCTGCAATGGGAAAATTTGTTAATGATGAGTAGCAAAACAGGCTGGTTAGTCACTCAATAGAAAACCTTCACATTACCAACATCTTTTAACAGCATGTCATGTCAGATGATTAATTAAAGAACTGTAAAAGGGATGATTAATGAATAAGCTGCTTTTCTAAGCTGGATTTTCAAAAAACTAGTGTGTAAAATAAAAAATGATAATAAATTACTATCATTAAAGATAACAGATTTTTTACAGCAAAAATTGAGGGTTGCGTTGTATTTGTGTAAATAAAACTAACGAATCCTTATTTATCAGCGGACGGGCAAAATCAGTTCCGGTCATATTTTTGACTCCCAACTCGTTGAAATTTGCTGAGTGAACATACTTTACTAATTGACATATCACATAGATTTGAATACACAGCTCTGCTAAGGAAACTTCCTTTGCTGCACACCCCTCTCAGCAGCCCCAAAAATAAGTAGATAAGATTGTTATTTACCATTAGCCGTAGAACCACGTTGACCTTATTTTGTAAAGTCTCGATACCTTCTTTGCTGTCGTCAATCCCCTGCATTTTTTAAAGATGGAGCAAGTTATATATACTAATATACTAATATACTAATAGAATATACAGGTAAAAAATAATGGAGTTATTTGATGTATGGATCGGCACTAAGAAGCCGCAAGTTATTTCATTTGGTAATTTATTTTTAATAATTCAAGAATTTTGATTTTAAGTATTTTTTCAAAGTTCCAACCCAACTTGAGCTGTTTTAATGTGACATAAAGTCTTAAGAGTTTCTATGAAGTAATTTTCATTGTTAACATTCTTGGGGCTACAACCTTGAAGGTTTGCATGACTAGTCAACAGGGCACTGTTTTTTGATTATGTTCTGATAATAAATTTTGAATGTTTTGGAAATATCCTAATAGTGAAAGTAAAAGCTATACAGGTCAACCAAGAAGTGATTTTTTTTTTCTTTTCAATGACATTTTTCTAATGAATGTCTTATTGATTAGAATCATAAAAAATTTCACTGAAAATTTTTTTCATAGATTCATATTTTTTGTGAATGTAATGGAGATAATTCCTGTTAGCTTCAAAATGAGCCGAAAATTATCTCCCTAACCAATGAAAAACAGAACTAAATACATTGAAATCATGATTTAATCAAATCACTGTAGTCCCGGAGATGGCCTACCCGATCACCAAGTCAAGTGGGCTTTTTACACTTATCTGAATCTTAACCAAAACCCATTTCATAAAACATGCTAATATTCTACAATCACTGGTGCCCAGGGAGGGGGGTGCAACTTACCCCCTCCCAATCAGGTCTCCTCACTAAGGTTCCTAGGGTTTGAAAGTTCAAACCTCGTAGTCAATGAAGGAACATGGTGAAGTACAGTTGTTTCATGCGACCCCAACTGGATGTTCCCGTATAGGAAGGTAGTATTTTTTTTATTGGTCACCGGGCTATGATTTATTCTGAGTACACCCTTTTGCTACCTGACCCTGAAACATATCTTTTTGCACACACACATCCTTTGCACTGGAAGAGGGGCAGAGGATGTCTATGTCGACAATGTTACAAATTTCAAAGGGAAAAGAAAATAACTTGAATTACTTCTTGCTGAGCGTCAGGTTGTAGATTCGTTTTTGATCGAAATAGCAAGGGCCTCTTTTTTTTGGGCACCTAGATTTGAAAAAAATCAAATTTCATACATCAATACTATATCTTAGAATATCCAAGGGTACGCATAAATATATATATACATATACATATACATATATATATATATATATATATATATATATATATATATATATATATATATATATATATATATATATATATATATATATATACATGTACCCTTATATATGTAATGGATTTATTTCATAGAGTGCTCGATACATACAACTTTTTACTCTTGACGTTAAGTTGTTTTAGAGTAGAGCTGGAAATAAATAGCTATTTATATATTTTTTATATTTATGTTTATATTCATATTTATTTCTCTCTCTCCCTATATATATATATATAATTATATATATATATATATATATATATAATCATATATATATATATATATATATATATATATATAGATATATATATATAGATATATATAGATATATACATATATATATATATTTATGTATATATATATATATATATATGTATATATATGTTTATATATATGTATATATGTATATATTTATATATATATATATGTATATATCTATGTTTATATATATATTTATGTTTATACGTATGTATATATTTATATATATATATATGTATATTTATATATATATATATATATATATATACATTTATATATATATATATATATATACATTTATATATATATATATATATACATTTATATATATATACATATATATATATATATATATATATATATATATATATATATATATATATATATATATAAATAATATATAAATAACTATTCATTTTCATCTCTACTCTAAAACAACTTGACTTCATGAGTAAAATTCTGTATGTATCGAGCACTCTATGAAATAAATCCATTACATTTCAGAAGTGGCTTTATATTATTGATATATTATTATACTATGTTATACTGCTAGCCTGATTTGTACCACATATACTTTGTATATATATATATATATATATATATATATATATATATATATATATATATATATATATATATATATATATATATATATATATATGTATATATATGAATTATGAATTGTTATATTATATAGAAACTTATTAGAAATAATCTCCCATTGTTACAAGGTTAATATATCCCTCTATCTAGACAATGTAGATAGAATGGAAAATTGAAGAAAATTCGACTGCTGTAGGAATCAAACCTTCCACCAATAGGGTAGCTGCTTCAATGAAGTGATGCTCTTACCATTGAGCTACACAGCTGCTGGTAATGCAAAGGCCAAATAATTGCTCTCATCCTTAATTCTCATCTTATTTATTCTCGGTCTATTTATCTCTTTCAACGTGACTGTTATATATTTAAGAAATGGCCGTATTTGGTCTGACAGAATAAATTATAAATTGCATTATATTATATAGAAACTTATTTGAAATGATCTCCTGTCATTACACGGTTAATATATCACTCAATTTAGACAATATAAAGAGCATAAACAATTTGAGAATATGGGCTGCTGCAGGAATTGAACCTGTTTCCGATATAGTAGCTACCTCAACGTTTAAATCAATGGTAAGAGCATACCAACAAATTTTTATGACCATTTGCTTGACAGGATGCAAGTCCACTAATGTGATACTTCTACCCTAAGCACACAGCTTAGAGTGTACTCAATCAGCTGCTGAGTGCACAGGGGAATTAGTCCTCATGAAGAGTTTTCCACACTCTTCGTTCATACCAGAAATTGAACATACGACCTTCTATGTGTGAGGTAGATGTATCAAAAATTACACTATCCAAGCGGACTTATTTCAATTCTTACTTTTAAACATTTTTTTACTGATTAGGTTGCTCTGTTTTCTATTTATTGTAGCAAAAAGGTATAATAATGAAATAATTATAGTACGTTTGGATAGAAAGCAACAATATTAAGATGGAGTAAAACTAGTAATAAGATAATAATAATAGAATAGTGAATACTCTTGTTGGCTTTTAAACGAGCTAGAAAATTACCTCCCTTATCAATGAAAAACAGAAGTGAATATACTGAAATCATAATGTAATCAAACCACTTTAGCCCCACAAATGGCCTGCATGATCAACAAGCCAAGTGCGCTTTTTATTCTTATCTGAATCTTAAACCAATATCACCTTCTCAGAATGGGCGCTAGGTTTTGAAAGTTGGAATAATAGTGTGTTGTGATAAGTAGCAACAATAATAAGATAGAGTGAAACTAGCATTAAAATAATATTAGAGTGTATGGATGAAAAAATAGCCATAATAAGATTGAGTAAAACTTTTTTTCTGTCTTTCGCTTCTTCAACATGGATTTAAAGGATGAGGTTTTATAGTGACAGGTCCAGGATTTTTAGCAATGGAGACGGTCAAAATTTTCTTCATTTTATTTCTCCATTAGTCTATTTAGATAATAAATTTTTATTTCAAACTTTGATTTATGGTTACTTGGGATTGTTTGGGTTATTTATTCATAAAACTTTTTCATCCAGATATTTGGAAAAAAAAACTTGTCAAATCGAGCTTTGCCTACGCAGGTGGGGATCTTGACCAACTGAATCCACACCTATTTTCTGTATTTAATTTACTTACTATTCCTCCTTCTTCTCCCTTCGGGGCGTGTGCTTCCGGTGGTGGAGGTTTTTCACTCCCTGATGCCTAAATTGGATTCAAAAGCAAGTTTTTCTTAGGGTCTTTTGACAATATAAAATTGAGATAGTTTTATAAAAACATGCCACCCCAGCCTTTAAGAGAATCATCATAGTATGACCTGTTACACTGAAACAATTACATAAGAGTCAAAAGAGATCCCGAAGAATTTTCTTTCGCAAAAAAAAAGCATTCATAATATTTTCAGTGATATTTCCTCTGCAACTATTTCATTTTCATTTATAGCAGTGATTCTGGGCATGGGGTGCATGTGGGATGTAGTGGAAGCAAAGTTTTCGCTTGACACTCATTCAAAAGATGCTTCTTTTTTAAAAAAGAAGCATTTTATTCAAATGTCAAATACTCATGTATATTTGGAAGGTTTAAGGCCAAAATGTGTGTTCTGTAGCAGTGACATAAGATTGTGAGGGTAAAAAAAATTTTATAATGTTCATATTTATATAATTCTTCATATATATTCAAATGATTCTCTATATTATATAAATATCTATATACTTCTCAATATCACATATATTTATATACTTCTGAATATTATATATATTCATATACTTCTTTCCTGCTCAGTCCTCTGTCAACAAAAAAGCCTACAACCTGGGAACCACTTGATCAATCTGGTGTTTAGTTGCAAGGGTCAGTTTCAAGCTAGAGCTGAAAATACCTAGTGCAGGTCATTTTTGATGATTTTCAGATTTTATCAAAAATGGCTCCATTAATACCTTATTTTCTCATTCCAATTGGAGATATAAATGTTTAATAATCCAGAACATATTTCAATGAGTTTTTTTTTTGAGACCGCTTCAGTTGATATAGTATTTACTAGTATACTTTTAAAGTCAAGTCTCTCAAAACTATGGCTAGAAAATTTCCCAAAGTCATCATCATCAGTCTTTTATTGTCTATCATTGGACATAGACCTTCCCCAGTATTTGCCAGACCTCTCAATCATGAGCATCATGGAGTCAATCTTGCATCTTGTATCTTGCCTGCCTCAGTTTTGCATGTGATCTCTGGGATCTGAGTTATGAGTTGTGATGTCCATAAGTTGCCTGACATTCTTGCAACATAGAGTTTTCTAATGGATTCTATGATGTCTTGGACTACTGTTTTTTCCCTAATATATTGTGCTGTCTTGTGATCTCTCCATGTAAGATTGAGCAAGATTATTTCATCTGAAACAAAGTGTTCCATTTCTTTGCAAGCACATAAGCTATCGAGATTGAATAAGAACCAAAATAAAGCTTATCGTATGCCAAATATGAATCTAAAGCCCCATCTTTGAATCTATTAAAAATCCCATCAAAAACCTATCTTGAGGGGCAATTTTCACTAAACAAAGAAAAAGTTTTTTTTGTACATGATAAGAAGTAAATGTTCAAATTTTTAGCCCTCTTGCTCAATTGGTATGGCCTGCATGCATGATGCATAGATTCATAGTCAGTCAGATCAACTTAAAAACTGAAGAAACATGTTGACAGCCCAGGCTGACATTTCCTAATTTTTCAATTTAATTTTCAATGTTTTAGTTTTTACTGATTTTAGAGGGCACAGGGGAGTGCTGATGAAATCCATGCTCTATAAGCGGAGCAGGGGGGCGCTGATGAAATACTTGCTCTAAAAGGGGGCAGAGGGGGGCTGATGAAATACTTGCTCTAAAAGGGGGCAGTTGTCCGCAAAAAGTTTGGGAAATACTATTATAGAGTATCAAGATATTATACACTTACTCCTTCGGATGCTGATTCTGTTTCTAGACATGACGCTTCTCCTTCCGCTGTATCTTGTGCCGCTGCACTTGATCCCGCTGCATCCTGTCCTGCAGCGTCTCGTCTTACTGGTTTTCCTCGTTTTGATTTTTCTTCTCCTGTCGCTGGATCCCGTCTTGTTGTCTCATGTGCCGTTGCATCTCGTTCAGCCGTTTTTTGTCCCAAACCCTTTTTTCCACCTTTAGAACGCTTGTCTTTATCAGAGCCCTTTGATAAAATAATAAGAAAAATGTCTTCAAAGGTTCTCAATGAATTTCAATTAAATTTTGTGGAAGGGTAGGCATTTGACCAATTTTTGTACAATCACCTCTCCTGAATTGTTACCAGAAGTATATGTATAATGGGAGACTCAATGCACATGTATGACCAGCAAGGGGTCCTGGTGCCAATGAGCCTTGGACCAGGGAGAAGGAAAGAGGGAGAATGGCCGGCCGTAAAGGCCGCTGTTAGAAGCGTAACCAGCTAGGGTTGCTGGAGCTAGTGAGCATTGGACCATGTCCGTCCAGGGGTTTCATAGGGGTCGTCAGGGGAAGTGATGTTTTGGATATCTAGTTAAAGAAAGAGCTTCGTACTTGATTCCTAACTAAAAGAATGGGGGCACTACACATACATCTATATGTTTTAAAAATTCATAATTCAGAAGCTCAGCTGATCTGAACCAAACTGGACAGGGTCATCAAGTACCATGCAGGCATCTCAAATATCAATGTACCGCCACCTTCCTGAATTGTGGCTACACAACCGTGCCATGCGATGTATCCAAAGGTTCTCAATGAATTTCAATCAAAGTTAATCTTTGTCAATTATATATAGAAATATATTTGGCACTCAACCAGTTATACACATTCTAAGATATATCATCAACTATATTTAGCCTCGACTGAAATCTTGAATGAAGAAAGTCACACATAATAAGCTCAAGAAAATTTTGTCGTTTTTGCTTAAAAGAAAATCATGAGAATGAAATAAAAGTAGAGTCTTCTTTTAGTGAACTTATAATTATTTTCAACAATTATGCATCATTGATATTTTCTAAATTATCATTTTTTTAAAATCTCACATACCCGCTGAAGTACCAAGAAGTACCTATTGGAGTACTCGTAACCTAATTTATGAAACACTTATCTGCTGGGTGTTTCTAAAGGGATGCGATTGCCTTTGTGCCAAATTGTATTTGAATTATTTCAAATCTAAAAACTGTTTTTTAAAGACACAAATTACAAAAAGATACTAATTGCTCATACATTTTAACTTTATAATACAAGTTGAAAGTTTCCTTTAACCTGGATGCAGGCTCATATGAGTTTCACTACATTGGAAAACTACAAAGATGACACACACAAAAGAATGGATGCTCAAATGAGGCTAGTGTGTGATGCAATCATTTCAACTGCTAAATACAGTTGTGTCTGAATACAATGCTGTCACATGACTAATCATCATCATCATCATCATCATCATCATCATCATCATCATCATCATCAGTAGTCTTTTAACGTCTGTCGTTGGACATAGACCTTACCCAGGATCCACAACATATCTCTATCATGGGCGTCTTGGAGCCAGTAGTTTCTGAGTTAGTCTAGTTCATCTCTCCATCTTGTATTTTGTGGGCTTCGGTTCCACGTGTGATCTCTGGGGATCCATGTTGTGAGTTGTGATGCCCATCGGTTGTCTTTTATTCTCTCAACATGACCAGCCCATCGCCATTTGAGTTTTCAATTGTAGTGTAAAACTTAAATGCACATAAATTCTACCCTCATATTGTTCGGGTTGCTTCCTTTATGAAACTCCCTGTATATTATTGCAGGAATTCACTTCTCTGGGCCGAATGTAAAGGATTACTCACCTCAGAAGAATCTATTTCTGATCCTGATGATTTTTTTTCTCGAACAGTTTCCTTTGAGACATTAAAAGAAAAAGTGGGCAGAAAATTATGATTACTAATAGCAAGTTTTACAACATGATCATTTTTTTAATATTGTAATCGGTAAGAAAGCCAGCAACCAATCATTTTGCTGTAATATCAAATAATGGTAAGAAAATATTAATTGCAGTGGTTCAGAGAAGATTTTGCTGTTTACATGTTTGAGGTTGAGGAAAGAAATGGAGTTATTTCTGCATTATTTGGTTATCTAGTAGGAGACGGAGGGAAGGTGTTTGTATCTGTGTAGGTGGGAGTCATGTTTGGTCTGATATACAGATGTAAACAACTCAAATATGTAAAAAGCAACATTTTCTCTGAACTGCTTCAAGTTTTCTGTGAAAAAGATGGCTGGTAGCTGTTAAAATGCATCGAAACATGTTCATGTGATTTTGAGATCTAACACCTGCTTTCTTTTAAGTTTTTCTCTTCACCTTCCAATTGTCACTTTCATCAACACCAGCCTTTGTGTATTTCAAGCATAAATTTTGGTAGATATGTTAGGCTTGTCAATCTAGTTTAGTTGGTATGAGGCACAACTACCAATCTGTTGGTTTCGATTCAAAATCATGGCAGGGGAATGTTAATTTTTACTACTTCAGATTAGGTAAGGATTTGTCTTGACCTTCTTATTGTTATGGTTAGGAGAGAAAAACAAAGTCAACTCCAGGTTTGGACTGGAGTTTGACAATTCTCGTTAGCTCTCTACAACTTTCAGAAGAGTCATTGCCATTTTTTTTCCAGAAAATTTGAGCCCTTCTTTTCATCTTCGATGTAGTCATAACATTGAGGCTGATTTATTTCTTAAGGTGTAAAATTTAATATCTGTAGGGAGAGAGAGAGTTTCTCCTTACATTATTTTCTTCTGGTAGTTCAAATGGATATACCCTTTTTTCTTTGAACCACCAGAAGAAAAGACTGATAAGAGAGTCTCTCTTTCCTTATGGATATTACATTTTAACCATGAAAAGGGCCATAGAAATGATTTCTCTGAAACATTGTTACTACATTGAAGTTGAAAAGAAAAGTTCTTGTTTAATTTGCATAATGCAAGAAAGGCTTTTAAAGATTGAACTGCGTTTTTCTCATTTGGTTTTTGAAGAGACTGTTATAAATGTTTACTGGCAGAATTGCATAAGGCCAAATGTTGGATTAGAGTGAAATGGGGATAGAAAGAATGTGTTACACTATCTGTGGGGAAGTCTGGCCTGCCTAGAAAATCTGCATTCTAATTCGTTATTATTTGGAAATATGTTCCTAATTTAACCATGGGAAAATTATATGAATGGGAACAAATGCTGTAAAAAGAAACTGATAATTAACTTTTAAATTCATATAAAAAGTTTAAATTTAAATTCCTAGGTAAAAAAATTACTGATCAAAGTTACCTCTACTGACTTTTGGTAATTTTGAAAAGATTTTTTTCCAATTGTGTCCATAGAAGAGCTCCACTAATTTTCATTCTATTCACAGCAGAATTCCACAGTCAACATGAGTGGTTTCCAGCGGTGAATGAATTTAAGAGGTAAATGAGCAAAAATTTTTTTCTTTACTTTATTTCATATCTTCCTTCCGATGGTCACAATCAGGACTGTCTTTAAGACAGTGCAAACAATTCTGTTGCACATGGCCTTAAGATTTTAGGGGGCCCAAAAGAATATTTCTTTAAGAAAAATTTTTTTTCAAATGATTCTCAGTGTTTCAGCTTTTTGGCGGATCAATAATGTTACATAGAAATATTGATCAATAAAGAACTTTAGGCTAAACGGAAAATAATTTCATGAATATTTGATTATTGTTTTTGTTTGAAAATAATAAAAGGAATATTTAATTATCATTTTTGTTTGAAAATAATAACTTAATACAAAAATAGAAGAACCACAAGAAATGTTATGCATTTTGGGCCTTATTGATATTAAATTCAGCCCTACAAGAGAGGTAGAGAACATCCATGAAAGTGCCAGTCATATAGATATAAAAGAGATGATAAAATTTTCTAAATAATTGATAAATACTTACTTTTACTTTTTTTGAAGGTTTCTGGCCTCTCGGTTCTTTTTTAGGTTTCTTTTTTGCATGGGACTGTAATTCAAAAACAAGAACCATAAGTGCAACAATACATCCACCATCTGTGGTAGTAGTAACAGGAGGAAGAAGCAGGAAGAAGGGCAAGTAGTTCTCCTTTGAATCAATTGATTCTTATACTTGTAAAATATTGTGGTATAGAAATATTCGAAGAGTATTGTTTTCAATAATAATTGTGAATTTTTTGGCCACTTTTGGCTTTTTTAAATTACGAAAATGCTGAACTATAAATGGTTTAAAAGGGAAATAGTTGAATGTAAATACATTGTTATTTTGGTTTGGTAGCATAGGCACACCAATCAACTTGTTGGGTGGGGGATGAGGGATGGCATTGAATGCAGAACAGCAAATCATTTAGAGTTATAATGGATTGCATGGAATACACACACACACACACACTCACACACACACACACACACATACACATACACACACACACACACACATATATATATATATATATATATTGTAGGTATTAATTGGTGGAATGTTCTGTTTTCATGAAATCACTAGTTTCGCGATCTTATGTGTAAATATATATATATATATACATGCATCTCTGTGTGTGTGCTAGTGAAACGGAGAATACGCGTATGAATTGAATATATATATATATATATATATATTCATATATATATATTTTTGGATGAGGGTTGTTCCAATCTGGGACCTTGCCTTTGTCTAAGCAACATTCAACTTGGTGGATCATTCTGTCATGTGATGTGGTGAATTTCTTGAACTGATATCCATGGATCCTATCAAATCCTGGTGTATTTCAACTAACTATTTTTTAGAAGGTGTTTTTCAGTGTGGTTATATTTAATTCCCTATGTCTTGGAGTTCTTTTTTTATATCGCGAACCATTCTAGTGATTGGTTAAGTCTCTTTTGACAAACCCAGATGTTCCGGAAATTCTTTTGTCTGCAGCGTATGTAAGTCTTGGTGAAATTTAAAAAAATTTTTCAAAAGTGCGGTCCTGAGTGTATTGGGCAATCCTTTGCCTATATCTCTGTAGTCTAGTCTTGCTTCTTTGGTTAGTCTTCTTTGGTATATGTCTTTCACTCCAGCAAATATCTCTTTTTGTTTTATCTTGTGTTTGTCCCATACTCTTGCTGGTGGTTGTTCATGGCAATGTGTTTTTCAGTAATCCTTCATCTTTCTGCAGTTGGGAGATCTATTTTTCTCATTTCTTTTCCAGGCAGGATTTTGTTCCTGTTATTCAGGGTTTTTCTTGAGTTGTAAAGATATCTGTTATCATTTTTGCACCAGCATAGATGGGGTTATTGAGTTCTGTTATGATGTTTAAATAAGCAGTAAAGAGCAATTGACTTCTTCAGTTTAATCTTTTATTATTCCCTTAACCCTAAGAGATAGCAATGGCTTCTTCTCTTCTTGAATCGATTCTTATGGTGATTGTATGAAGGCTTTTTGTTCTATTGTAGGCTCTTCTCATCTTGTTGGAATTTATTTCTACTTCTTTGGTTTATTAAGTTAGTTATTTCAGGGTATTCCTCTGAGGGTAGGTCACGTTTTTTTTCTTATATTCTGGCAGATTTTATGCAGATCTATTTCTGATGACCAGTTTCCAGGATTTGTTTTGCTTGGTCAGCCAGATGCTGACTAGATGCCTCTACAATGTATTCTTCCCACCATATTGTGTGTTGTCTGTAACATTTAACAGATAGTTTGCTTTTTAGGTAATGATAAATTTGATAAATTTGTCATCATCTTTCTTCCATTTTTTTCTCATGTTCCTCCATCTTTTTTTTCTTCTTCTCCTTCTTTTACTTTATTGTCTTCATCGTTGTCTTTGTTGTTATTGTCTTCATCGTCGGCATCTTCTTATCATCATCATCATTGCACACGTTGAGCAAGTCTCTTCAATACTCTAGGACTCTCCACAGAGTTCTAATTGATCTCAGTGGTGCTGTCATCTGGATAGTCTCAGCTCTTCCCAGATTTCTAGGCCCTCCAACATTTTTGCAAAGTTCTTGGGGATGATGATGTTAATGATGATGTTAATGACTAAAATCATAAAATACTATCTGGATTACTAAAAACAGAAAAAAATTTGAGCAAATTTAAAACCAGTGTTATTCTCAATCGGTGTAAAATCAGAACAATCTGCTCTCTGAGAAGTGCCAAAGTTCAGTTTGCCTAGAACAACAGAATCACTCAGTATATACTTAATTGAATAACTTACTTTTGATTCTTCTGCTATACCTTCTGGGGTCAATTTATCAAACACTTGATTTTCCAGATCATTCTAGAAATAGAAATGAAATTTAGACAAAAGAAAACCAATTTTACAGAAATATTACCAGTGCAGAAATACCGAACAAATTGAAATTATCATTGTGTATGACACATACGGGCAACCATAGTCCGGCAGATTAAATTTGGCAACATTTTTGTGTCCTATAGCCAATTTAAGCATTTATTGATAATCTTATATAATTTTTTCTCAAAGTGCCAATTTCATAATTCATATTGTAAAATTGTTTTGACTTCCTAAATCAATGATGTAATTATTGTGATTCATTTGTTTGTCTAAAATAGGAATTAAATACGCTTTCTCTAATACAATCTATATTTTTTAAGTGAATGTGTGGCCCAAATGAAGATAAAAAATGTCCTATGCGGCCGGCTAAATCAAGAAAGTTTCCCATACCTGGATAATCTGACCATATCATAATATGGTCAGATTATTTTCCTTGTCTATGTGAACCAAGCATAGATATCAATAGCATCTGGAAAGCTCTTATCAAAACGGCCATTTGGAAAAAGCAAACAGGTCAACCAATTAAAGGGAAGGAACTCAGAATTTGACACCAAAACACAGCATCAATAAATAGTAATATATATACAAAAAATGAATGTGATATATTTAGTCCAATATAAGCATATGCTCTTGTAAGCGATTCCACATTCTGGGACCAGGGATACCCGGTAAAGACTGGAGGGTACACAACTGGAACTTTGGGAACAAATGAATACGTACAAGAGGAAAATAGTCCGACCATATGATACGCATTGATAGATACACTCTGTCTAATCAATTTTTGACAAGAAACTGAATTTAGTACTACTATAGCCATTCAAGAGGAATTTTTGTGAGATGGTGCAAAGCTCTTTCCACCCCAAACCTTTAGCCCTCCTGTTTTCATCTGCTATACCCCTTTTAACATGTAATACTATATTTGCCTGCTAGTAGACGATAAATCAACCTATTCTATTTATGGAAATATTGTATTAACTTGAAAGTTTTATGCTCAGGCTATGTTGCTAAATCAGCACATTTCACTCTAAATTCAGTATGTTTCTTCTGTTTTGGCAGCACAAAAATTCAACATATAACGCTATTTTTAGCCCATTTTTAGAGTTATTTTCCTGCAATTTTAGACAATTTTAAGCTATTTCCTGGGTATATCATAGCCATTTTCAGTTATGAAAAATTGCTAACATTGTTTTTTTAGCATGTTTTGGCTTTTTTGACACTTTTTGAGTTAGCAACATTACTTTCAGGCCACCTTTAACTCCTTTGGGTCAGCTCTGGTTCTTTGGACCACAGAGCCATGCACTGGCTGAACCCCCTCTCAGAGGCCATTGTGCAAAATTTACCAGGCTGTTTCTACTATAGCAGGCTGTCTATCTGGGATATTTACTCTTCCAGACGATGAAAAAGCAAAATTATTCTAAATAATTTGTTAATAATCAGTATAATGAGCAGGGGGTGATCAATTAAAAAATTGAAAAAATGGGTGATCAATGAATAAGTTACTTCTTTTACTTTTTTGTTGGGCCATGATGCTCTCGGACATAAACTAAGGGACTAATTTTGCATTATTTCAGTCAATGAAGAGGCTGAATTCAAATATTTAGACTTGAAATACAAAATCATATCACAGGGTCATTGAGTCAATTTGAACAAATAAAGAGAGATATTGAATCATATAGCGTCATAAAAATGTACATCGTTGAAATTTATGATCTAGTGATGTACACTTAATAATTGGGATAGTCGAATCAGGTGGGGTCTTGGTAGACTGCATATCACATTACTGTAGATTATAGATACTTCTGTTGACCGCACACTATAGTAGTACCTTGGATTACTTCTTTCATCCTTTTTTCATTGTTTAAACAATTAAAACAAGCTTACTTACTGACATTTGAACCATTTTATCCATTTTCCTCTTTAAATCCTCGTAGCTGCCTTGCTGATCAAAAGAAAAGTAATTCTTAATCGCATTTGTCGGTTACTCATCTTAGAGAGGCTCGAGCAAATCGATACTAATCAGGTTTTTACTGGTTGATCTAATAGACTGCTATAAATGAAATGTTGCCTTTTATATCCGAGATCCACCCCATTATAACGCAATTAGTTATAAAGCAGATTTAGTTTCAATTTGGGTGAACAATGGACCCCAAAATATTTATCTAGCTTGAAAAACAGCTAGATTTAGCTATTTTGGCTAGATAAAAGTAGTCAGATCTAGCTACCAAATAAATTGATCTAACTCTAAAATAGGTAGATCTAGCTATTGTAGCTTGATCAAAGTAGGTAGATCTAGCTCCAAAATGGGTAAATCTGGCTCCAAAATAGGTAGCTGTAGCTATTTTAACTGAATCAAAGTAGGTAGATCTAGCTCAAAAATGGGTAAATCTGGCTCCAAAATAGGTAGCTGTAGCTATTTTAACTGAATCAAAGTAGGTAGATCTAGCTCCAAAATCGGTTAATCTAGTTCTGAAATAGCAAATTAGACCGATATATTTGGTTGTTACAAATGAAATGTTTTTCAAATACAGACCATCCCTATTATAATGCAGTTTGTTATAGCACGGCTCGGGTTATATCACTCTAGCTCAAAAAATTGCTAAATATATGTAAAAAAAAAATAGATAGATCTAGCTAAATTTTATCGCAGACCAGTTTCAAGGCAGTTGACTTTATTGAAAACCCAAAGCTATCTTATAATGGGGAACATCTGTAGTAAGATGAAGGCTGATATGAATAGCAGAAAATGACAAATATTCAATCAAAATATCATCCATTTGGAACAATGAATTTTCCTTAATGGTTCTCTATTAATAATATGGTATCTCTATAAAATTATTTAGGTTTAGTAATCACAAACTCAGTAAAAGCACAAATTATGGCTTCCCTATTATTGAACCTTTTATTCTGGATATGAATTTCAATATGCTTGTAAAGATGATTATCTGAAGGAGAAATGTCTGGTAATATGGAGGATGCTGCGAGACTTGAGAGGCATGGGGTATGGCACTGTCATGGGGCATTTCATTCAGTTCACATGGCACCAAATTTCCCAACTTTTTAATCTCATCTATTGCCTTCAGATAAAGTCCGTTGAAGTCCCAAATTCTCCAATGGGTTGTTGGCCACTGCTATCGATAATCTTTCCTCGTCAAGAACAGATTAGGGCCTCCATTGGAGTTTGTCATTGGTATCAATGTTTCCAAACCTGGATCTATTGAACAATCGCTGAACACTTCACTCTGATAATCATCATAATTAATTTTTTGCTTCTATTAACCTTCATCTTGATTGTTGTTGCTTTTTATCACAACTTAACTCGGGCATTGATAATGATTTATAATACTTAATCTGATACAATGAATAAAAAATAAAATAAAATTGGATTGAAGTTCACTGAAATTATGTCTGAATTTGAAACCATTTATGAAATTACGTCCGAATTTAAATTATCTTTTGAAACAATGTCTTAATTTGAAATTGCTTTTGAAATTATGTTGTTTCCAGAGAAATATAAACTTTAATGATGTTTTTAAATTTGCCCCTATCTTGATCAAGAGAACTTATTACAAGTTGGAGTTAATGGTAATGCACTCTGATAAAGGACAATTTAAAGGTTTTTAATGTTATTGTGTTAATATCTGATCACTGCGTTATACTTTTTTTGAGCCATTGTATCAATTTTTGGAGCCTTTGTGTGCCGCATTGATCATAAAAACCATGTTTTACATTCATATGACCATGGATTACGATCACCTCAACTTTACTACTCTTAAAGTAGCATCAACCAAAGTATTTAGAAAAAAAGTTATTTCAGAAATATTCAAATTTCACTTACTTTTGCAATAAATGGACTTTTTCTTGGTTTCTCCTGCAACGAAGAAAGTCTGAGTGAATAAACTTTCAACAGTGAAGTTTTCTAAACAGCTTCTTTTGGTGTTTACAAGTGATTTGCATGAGCATTTATGGACTATACTGTAGGCCTCAACGTTATAACCGGGTTCATTATACTGTGGTTAGCATCATAAGGCAGGTAGATAGTGGACAACAAAATATTAATGTAGCTGAAAAAATAGCTAGATCTAGCTCTAAAAAGTTGATCTAGCTCCAAAATAGCCGGGTTTAACTACAAAATAGCTACATTTGAATTCTAACATAAAAATACTGTTGCTATATATGAAATTTTTTTGAAAAATTCAGGCCGCTTGTGTTGTAATGCAGTTCCTTATAGCATGATTCATATTATGATGCGGATTGATTGTAGACCCCAAAACATCAGTCTAGCTCAAAAATAGCTAAACTTTATTGCAGCTTGGTTGAGATGACATGACATGGTCGCTGTTGAAGTAATGACACCATGGTGTCACAAATTTTACAAGCATATAGAATTTACATTGGCATCCTAAGTGAAAAAATAATTCACTCCAGAAATTTAACTTTGAAATTCAACTTTTAGATTTCAAAATCACCACATGTAGTCATCTCAACATTAAACGAAAACTATGAATAGTGTTTATGAAACTCATCAATGAAAGGTACCCGGTTACTCTAGGTTTCACCAGGATCTTTGCTCTTTGGCTTGTAGTAGTTACCTACTTGAGTTAATAAGATTATTAGTATCTGTATCCAATTAACTACCTAACTATTTAACCAGCTACTACTGAATTGTAATTTTACTATTCTGTAAGAAGTGTAAAATCAGTGGTAATATCTATCATGGAAAAGTTAATTCTTTAAAGTTGGCTGTTGATAATATGCTTGAAGTTCATTCAGTAAAATTAAGAAAGGGTTAACTATATAGATGAGGGAGAGAAGAAAGATTAAACCCTTTCTTTCCCTAATAGCTGTCGGCACAAAAATAGGAAGGCAGAGATAGTGATGTTGAATCAAAAGAGCAAATGCAAGTTGTAATGCATTGAGAAGAATGCATATAAAATGTGCATGCAATGAATCAATATATAACGAGCAAGATCTAAAACAACAAAAATGCATTTATTGAAATGTGCATAAAATATAATGATTTAATTGTCATTCTCGTTAGAAAAAGTAAGAACTGATTGTGCTTATAAAGTTGTTTTACAACTTGTCAGAATAATGTTGTTAATAGTTTGATGTAGTTATAAGTGCATAATATTCACATGTAAGAATGATCATATGTGTATGCTGGAAGTAAAGAAATTAAAGTGTTGGTGTGTATGAATGCGTATGTTAGTGAAACAGTTGTTGCGCAAAGTTATTGGAAGAGCCCATACTGCTAAGCACAGAGAACTGGCCAAGGATCGGATGGCGTGCACCTATCTAATTGAAGAAAGCAAAGGTAGGGTCATCATGGTTTTCTAGGATGATCCATATCAAAATCTTAACTCTAATTCTCTTTTCAGAGAAAGTTGCCTTTTTCCAGACTTAGTGTCTCGGATGAGGCTATTTTAGAACAAATATCTAAATATATTTGTAACTGTAAACAAGGAGTTTAGGAATATCTTACTTGTGTGTTTCCAGCAAAACGTGTCATCTCCCAATAATGAAACATTTTCTGATATGAGTAAATTTATTTGGCATTTTAACTGACAGTATATTCTTGTGCATTTTAAAAAACAGACTAGGAAAGGGAATTGAGTGGTCAGGTAAACGTGTTATTATTTCAAAAAAACGGATATGAAAGTTAAAGGTTACAAAGGCACACAGCACATCATTTGAGTGCAGTATAATGAAAGCGAATAAGTTTGGTGATTAGAGACATTTTCATAATTAGTTACATTTTTCCATACTGACGTAAAGGGAAGTACATTCTATTGTAGTGCCCACCTTTCCAGCTAAAGTAAATTATTCATATTCAGAGTTATCTACCCTTTGGAAAGGATCTACTTCTAACCCCTGTATCTCTGTAGAAACGGTAAATTCCTTGTTCCCCTTTTCGACGTCACAGAGAACTGCCAATCAGATAGATTTTTATCTTTACGATATTTAAACTGTGGCGGTAAGTCTCTCTCCCTCTCTGTGTTCCGACGGCGTCGAGGTAAGCTCGTCTCTTCTCCTTTCTCTCTTTAGTTAGGATAGTTAGTATGGTTTTTATGCACACTTTGTTCTTACACACGCATCATCACATATTCATCTCAAGAACACATCCTAACCAAGTTAAGCACTATCATCGTAGTTAGGTCGGACTTCCTAAGATTTCATAGTGGCTACAACTAGGATGACCACTGAGAGACATTCTATAGACTCTATCTCACATTTACTTAGTGACATTTCTTTCCCCTTCATCATTCCTATCTCTACATTTTTTATCCTAGTAGATCCTTCCACATATTTGTGTCGGCAGAAACTCCGGTCCTTGTTTATTTTAATTCACTCACGAATTAAAGCTAGCACTGTTGTTTACTTCTTTGTTTGTTCTTATTTCTTCGTTGTGTAAACGATTCAACTAACTGTGTACTAATCTTGTTTTTGTGCTTAAGCAACGAACACGCTAATTACCAGGATTTATCTTCTTAGACCAATTCTGGGTTATACACGTGTTAAGGGGTTAATATATTAGCAACCTTAAATCTGGCCCCCGACACTACACTATATTGCAACGTTTAATATGATAGTCAACTTGACCAATTCTGATTGGTCGTCGTAAAACTCCTAAAAAAAATCTTTTCCAGAGATGTTCAAATTTCACTTACTTTCTCAGTTGGGGAAACACTTCCCATTGTCTCCTGCAATTGAGAAAATCTGAATAAATAAATTTTCAACGGTGAGGTTTTCTAAACGGCTCTTCATAGTATATGCATGCGATTTGCCCGAGTGTGTGAGATAAATAGATAGATAGGGACAGACTGGGATAAATGTATATTATGAATTATAAAAGTGTGTATGTGTCTCTGTACTCTTATAAGCCGAGAACTACGCATTACAGAGGGAAAACGAAGACGTGTTCGAAATCAGCATGTTTGAAATCAGCATGTCTCAATTCATGTACAGCATACATTTTTATGTCGAATTTTGCAAAGAAAAACATTTATAGATTTTTGTGGTATGTGTTCCCGTCTCATGAAAAAAAACATTTATTGCTAGAGAAATCTATGAAAACAACAATGCACCAGTGTTTAGAAAATGATGTAAAAACAATCAGCAGACCAAGTCCAAAACCTGATGGACAATATTTTAATTTTTTTCATTTCATATGCTTTCAATCTATTAGACCTTTAAATATCCAGGAAATTTGTTATTTTGAGAAAGGAAATATCAAGGTTTCATAGGAGGGAGTTTTGTTTAGAATGTAGCTATACTGCTTAACTGCACCCTTACTTTCCATTCGTAAATAAGTAATCGCAGATGTGAATTTCTCTTAGTCCTTACGCCAGTTTGGCTCTTTCGAAAAAAAAGAATCTAATCCTAAACTGACTATAAAACATATTTTTCTTAGTGTAACAACCCTAATCCTAGCTCTAACCCGATACTGCTAAATTGCACTCTTATTTTCCATTCGTAAATAAGTAATCACTGATGTGAATTTCTCTCAGTCCTTACGCCAGTTTGGCTTCCTTTCTTTCTAGAAAGGAAATTTACTCCAACTTGACAATAAAACATATTTTTCTTCGTGCAAAAACCCTAACCCTACCTCTAACCCTAATCTCTATCCAAAATCAACAATAAAACATCGGCATAATTCAAATCCGATGGTCCACAAAGGTGTGTGGAGAACCAACTCCAAAAGTCAGCACGTGAATTCTCAGTTTTGATTTTTTTTAAGAATCAGCATTTAAGGCTCCAGGTGGAATACGTAAACCTGCTCAAGGGTGTGCTCTGACCTGTGCAGGTCTACCCCCTTATTTCTATTGATATTCGGACCATCCTCATCTTTGTTGTTTTTCATACAACGTTTCGGCCGTTGCACTCTACGACCTTCGTCAGGTATCATCTGGGAGATTTTGGGGAAGTAACGAACCGAACCCTTTATTTATCCGACGGGGGTATATTGACCCTACTCCCCTCTTTGCATCAGTAGTATTGTTATACTGTCTCACACTAGGATCGAACCTAGAACCATCAGATTACTTAAGAGTAATTTGTCTGATGCTGTAACCACTTAGTTTATTAGTCATTAGTCACAGTGAATACCTCTAACTAGCTGAAACCATGGAAAGTCTACGGGTGTGGACAATTGAGATCATCCATTATCTCATGCCCCTGTGTTTCTTCTACCTTTCCCATCCCCTGAGTAAACTTTCTTTTCTCCCTTCGTAACCTCGTATTAAACTACCTTCAGAATAGTTTCTCTTCTACGCACACTCTTCTTGCTTTTACGCTCTGCATATATCCACAATATAACGGCGATGACGCTAACTCGTTAGGACTGGCGTACTAACTCGTAGCCTGGTAAGAGTTACGATTAGCGATTTCCTCTTGTTGTGTCCCCTATACTTTTAGTTAGGAATTTAGAGAGAAGGAAAGAGAGTGGAAGAATAGCCGGCCGCGTGGGTCGGGGCCAGAGGCATGGCCAGCTAGGAATACTAGCGCCAAGGAGCATTGGGCCAGGAAGAAGGAAAGAGAAAGAATGGCCGGCCGCAGAGGCCAGGGCTAGAAGCGTACCCAGCTAGGGTGCTGGAGCTAATGAGCATTGGACTACGAGCGTCCAGGGGTTTTATAGGGGTCGTCAGAAGAAGTGACGTTTTGGATATCTAGCTAAAAGAAGAGTTTCGTACTAAATTCCTAACTAAAAGTATAGGGGGCACTACACTCTGAAAGGGGCTCCACCAAGAGCAATTTTTTTACAACATAGCCAAGAAACCGTCATGAACTCGAGACAATAATAAAAGATTGCTGTGCAAACATCCTACTCGAAATGCTCACCGATGTCGTAAAGGCTTGTGTGAATCGCTTGCTCGGTAGGACTGATGTGAAGAATTAAGCTCACACGTAGTAGACTTCCAGTAAAGTAATTCTTATTAGAATACGGCAAATTTGAATTACAAAATCCTCAAACATTTTAGTATGGGTGTACCGATTTTCTAAAGTTTTCGTCTGTTTTGAAAAAAAAAATAAACATCATCATCATCAATAGCAGCAGCAGTTTTTGTCGTTGGACATAGACTCTCCCAAAGATCCCCCATAACTCTCTCATGGGCGTTGCAGAGCCAATACTTTCTGAAATTGTCTAGTTCATCATGCCATCTTATTTTTTAGCGGGCCAAAGTTTCGATTATAATCTCTAGGTATCCCCGTTGTGAGTTCTGATATAGTTAGAATTCAAGACTAGGTTACTTACCATTAGTTTTGACATTATATCTGTCAAGATTTCCATCTGAAAATATTTCAAGCGAAAATACAATTACAATTAAAGATGAAAATACGGTCTTGTTCAAAAGAGTGACACAAATGCTATATCAGAGGAGTGGCATAATGGAGTACTTCAGAAGCATTTTGCATTGTCAAATATTCCTGTCACTCCTTTAAAATTTACATCCAGTTTGTCCCCCATTTAGGTTACTCCTTTGTTATTTCACTCCTTCGTTACTGTATCCCATCAAAATACTTGAATACAGAATATACAGAATCTATTTAATCACTGTCCCACCACAGCAATATTTGACACAAGGTCGGGCTTAACGTGGGAAGAATAGGTAACCCTTTCCAAAAATGGCTCCAGCCGACGCGACTCCGATTGCCAAGCGACCATAGAAGCTAAAACAACCTCTGTCACGAAAGCGTCCACCAGGGGACCTGCTCCTTACGTGCAATGGAACAGTGCTGCTCTGGGGAAACTGACCCCCCGCAGCTGGGCTGAGTAATAATAGGAGAGCCCAAGGACGAGTCCAAAGGCCTCCAATGCGCGCAGCAAAGCGCAGCCTCACTAAAACCTCATTGGCTAACGCTTGCACCGGTGCACTCGGTCTTTGATGCCAACCACAACACAATCTCCGGCCCATTCGACGGGCAAGTGTCAATAACTGCGCCTCAGGCTCTGCTGTGGAACAGATACTACACTTTGATCCCGAAGGAAAGGCGATAATACGACCGCTGATTGATAAGTAAGCTCTCCAATTGTGTAACTTCATTAATCGTGGAGAGAGAAACATATTTGACCATGTATTCTGTAGCACATAAAATTCAGTTCAAAACGTCAGTTTAATTGTCTATAACTTTTAATGAAGACCAATCATTATTCCAACATTTGTCATTTTCTAAGTTGATGATAGATAGCGTCATGAGCACCGTCAAAAAATAAATGAATATTCTTACAGTTTGTTCGTGTGAACTATAAATTATCAAATTGATCTACAAAGAAGTAAATTGATTCACTGAAACGATTGAACAAAAAATCTATTCAATTTTTGTATCTAAATAATTGTTTTGATTCTATAGTTTTTGTCAATCCTTCTCTTACTGAAATGCTCAGTTATCGTGCGCAGAGTTGTCCCTCTACCAAGTGGTCATACGCGGAATAGTCGGCGTTCATATGTCGGTACCGAGTAGACTTGCGCAGAGATGTTGATGAAACATATATAAATTGAGCTATATTATATAGAAACTCATTTGAATTGATCGATTCCTGCAGCAGCCCCATTTTCTTTAATTGTTTATTCCATTTATGTTGTCTGGGCCCAGTGATACATTAAGCAGACGGGAGATCATTTTAAATGAGTGTTTCTATATGATATAACGCAATTCATAATCATTCTGTCGGATCATATATCCATTTCCTCAACATACATATATAATTAACGTTCCCTTATTCAGGGTTGAGCACTCTTTAAGTAAGGTAACTCGTTCATTATAAGCTGTAAGCAAAGCTCTTCCAACTCTCGAATAGAGCACTCTGGTGGGTGGGGAATTGTGCGTAAGTAAATATATCGCTTAAATTCAGCCTTACTGACCGTCCAGTCCTACGTAGGGCAGAGGTAAAATGCCAATCTCGGGGTCTGAAGCGAAGATTTTGATCCTACCTCGTGGTGCTGGATGGAATAATGGATAGTCTATTGCCACGCTGAAGAGTTGTAATACAACAAAACATGGCTGATTCAATTATTTAATTATTATATATATATATATATATATATATATAAATGCTGTTTGAATATCTAAGTTTGAAAATGAAAATAGTAAAAGTGATATTGTCTCAACCATTTGGCTAGAAATGTTGGTGAAAGTATCAGTCACTTGATAATGGGACATTCTTTCAAGTAATATGCGTGAGTTTTAATATTTGTTATTTCGAACCACTTCATAACATATACTACAGGATCTGCCCTAGCTTAATCTGACACAGTTCCCTCAACATCGTTGACAGGGATAATATAATTCATATTATGACTTACCTTTCCTTCATTATCATGGTTTATCTGGTGGAAAGAATGTTTAGAACATTTATTTTAGTGTGGAAAAGTATACAATTTGTACACACAAGTACACACCATAACAATCATATTTACATAATATCAAGGACATTAAACATTTGCAGTTGTGTAATAAACAACATAATTTCAGATCTTACAATCTCACACATTCTGCGTGAGACATACACATTTTCATACATTCTCACGATCATGTGTATGAAACGGAATCACCGTGCACTTTTCTAAAAAATGTTTGATTTATTCAGATTTATTAAATTGGTTTAGATTTCTGATAAGAATATTATCTTTGATGAAACATGTTTTAAGTAGACTTGTAGGCAATACTTAATTTCAGTAGCTGATATACCTTGAAACGTAATTTTAGCCAATTTTGGATCAAAATTTTCTGGAGAAGAAGCTTGGCTCCCAGCATCTCCTCGAAGCCCTCCTTACGCTCAGAAGATTTGTCTGTTTATTAGAGGGAGGGGTTGACAAAAATGAAATTTGAGGGTAAGGAATTATTAAGAAAATGGACAATATCGCATATTGTGCAAGCAGTGTTGCCAATTTAACACTTTTGAAAACCCGTTTAATCATTGCAATAAAATATAAGGCCTGTTAAAGAAGTGTACAAATATAAGGTCAATATTTAAATGGAACGTGAATTGTTAATTAAACTATTTAACACCGAGCAAGAGTATCTATTCATCGAGTTCATATTAGTATGAAAGACACAAAACAAGCTAGTTTTTATCTCTGATTTAAAACTTAGTGATATTTTAATGTTACGAATGCCAATGGATAATTGATTCCAAAATCTGGGTGCTACGTGGCTGAAATACCTATGCCCATGAGTTGTATTCATAAAAACAGGTTCTAAATTCAAACTGGCCAAATCTCAGGTGTAAATAAGAGCAGGGAGTTCATAAGGGCACTTATGCAAACATTTCACTATTTTTTTTCTATCCTCACCCAATGAAGGATAATTGCAGTCCTTATCAACTTAAATTCAACGTTCACTTAAAAATCTGATTTTTACAAGTTTTTTTCACGAAGTCACATTTCATTGCTATGAAGTTATTTGGTGTCAATTCACAAATTGAAAGGGTTTTTTGCAGGTGTTGATCCAGGGGCTCCTGGGGTCCGTACCCCTTGCTCGGGCAAAGAACAATTAGCATTTTAAAAAATATCTAGATGAATGCCTCTTCTCCACTAAAACACCAAGACCTATCGAGCTAATATTTTGCACGTAGACTGAGGAGAGATCAGCCTCTCACATGAGCTAACCTTGGAGGTCATTCGAAAGTCACCAGAGGTCATTCTCTAGCTAATCATCGGTTCCGAACATTGGAAATAATTTTTCTCTGATATTCATAGTTGTGAATGGCAAAAAATTCTCACAATAAAAAATGTATTTTATCAAGTTTCAGAGATGTTTTCCCGAAACGCGCACGCGCTTTCAAACAAGAGGCTGTTGTCTTTTACGAAATCGTAGCAACAACACACTCAAGCACACACAGAATCTTTTAAAAAGTACACAAAGTAAGGTCGATTTTTTTATTGTTTTGAAATGATAAACTTATCCTTTTATGGTTGATATATCAGCGTAAGATGTCACCGGAAATTAAAACGCGATCGGTTTTCTACTGATATTTAATGAGACACCGATCTCCAATGATTAATACATCCATATCTTTTGTTTCAAGTTAGAAGTCTGTAGACCGGATACAAATTTCATATTTTGTATACAAAACCCCAAATTATGTCCGAATACAATGGCACGAAAAGAAAAACAAATTTTACGTACTTAGAATTAAACTTACCCAATCTTATTCAACAGGGTTTTATTTACAACAGAAATACGCATTGTAACTAAACACTTCATTACATACTAACAATTCCGTTTAAATCAAAATGGTGGAGTCAACTGATTTGCATAAATTTAGTTCCTAGCGCTTATAATACATTTAAAAGCAAATATACCCAGGTATAGTATACATTCGAATATTTTAGTCTATTTAAAGCAGGTTTTAGACTATGATTTTCCCCGAGCCATGCCTAATATCCATGCTAGTATATGATATAAGAACCCTGTATAATATCATAAGAACCCTGTTTATCGTACTTATAATTTCGGTAACAGCCATCAGCCCATCTCATTTCCTACCCTCGTATTAAACTACTCGACTTTCTCATCACTCCCTTTCCCTCCTACCCTCTCATTAAACTACCTTTCTCTTCTCCCCTCTCCTTTCCCACCAATTTAGTAAACTAACTTCTTTCCCCTCTTCATTCCTACTCTTTTATTAAAGTACCTAAACTTTTCCCCCTCACTCCATAATCTCTTTTTAAACTATCTAATTTACTTTTCTTGCCAGCTCTGCCAGGCCCTGTTTCAAAACTGATGTTATCTTCGTCAAGGTCAATCAAATAACAAAATATCGGCTTTCAGATACATACCAAATAATCATACATTGAACTGGCGTAATATATATATATATATATATATATATATATATATATATATATATATATATATATATATATATATATAAACATGATACATTGAAGCGGCGTAAACTATTTTGAACTTTGAAATTGTATTTTCTAACATTAAAAAACACATACATTTCAATGTATTTAACTACGAGGGATACGTCAATCATGGAACAAATTGAAGCAGAAAACTTCACTATTTAAAACAGTATTTTATTAAACTACACTGGATATGTTAGGGTTATTGTTTAGGGTCAGGTTTAGGGTTAGTGTCTGGGATTAGTATTAGGGTTAGTGTTATCGTTAAATAAGCCAATTACGGAATAAATGAAAGCAGCAAAAAAACTTTTCTTATCGCAATGTAAGTTTCGTCACTGAAATTCTGAGACATGTGTCTGGAATAGAGTTGAAGTACTTCTGCTCAAACGAATTCAGTAGTTTCTTTTCTAAAACTATATCTCATTGATATATTTAATGAATAGTGAGTGAGATTAAAATCAAAAATGCAGAGCTATAGACAGTAGACCACTACATCTACTAAGGATAGTAATGTGAAGTATTAAGTCAAAAATAGTTTACGCCGTATGTACAAAAATGGCGAGTTTACGGTGATTAGAAGTATTAACCTACTTACCGCATTCATTTGGTTTTCATTTTCTATGACCTTGTGCTTGAGGTCTTTTACCAAATCTGGAACATCCTTAAGATGAAAGACGAGAAGTTGAACTCCATTTTCTATGAAAGGAATGCCGTATTGTTGCCCCGTAGGTGAAGATGATTCTGGTGATCCAGCGGATGACTGGACTGATCTGTGTAAAAAATCATCTAGTAGCATCTTGACATCATCTTCAGTCGGTGAACCGTCTGCTGCCTTATATTTGAATGTTGGTTGCCCAAGGTCATGTCGGCCTGACGAGCTATCATGGCCAGCTTGACTAGACAATCCAGTTGAACCACCAGGACCAGCTTGACTAGACAACCCAGTTGGACCACCAGGACCAGCTTGACTAGTCAACCCAGTTGAACCACCAGGACCAGCTTGACCAGACAATCCAGTTGAACCACCAGGACCAGCTTGACCAGACAATCCAGTTGAACCACCAGGACCAGTTTGACTAGACAATACAGTTGAACCACCAGGAGCAGCTTGACTAGACAACCCAGTTGAACCACCAGGACCAGCTTGACTAGACAACCCAGTTGAACCACCAGGACCAGCTTGACTAAACAATCCAGTTGAACCATCAGGAGCAGCTTGACTAGACAATCCAGTTGAACCATCAGGAGCAGCTTGACTAGACAACCCAGTTGAACCATCAGGAGCAGCTTGACTAGACCATCCAGTTGAACCATCAGGAGCAGCTTGACTAGACAATCCAGTTGAACTATCAGGAGCAGCTTGACTAAACAATCCAGTTGAACCATCAGGAGCAGCTTGACTAGACAATCCAGTTGAACCATCAGGAGCAGCTTGACTAGACAATCCAGTTGAACCATCAGGAGCAGATTGACTAGACAATCCAGTTGAACCATCAGGAGAAGCTTGACTGGACAATCCGGTTGGACCATCAACACGTTGAGGTTTTGAGCTCTTGGAACGATCTTGACTAGATGACCCAGTTGGACCAACAGTGCGTTCAGCTTTTGAACTCTGAGGACCAGCTTGACCAGACGATCCGGTTGGTTCACCAGAGCGTTCGGATTTTGACCTAACAGGACCTGACGTTGTTTTCTTCGAACTTTCAGAATCCTTATCCTTTTTGGTAGCCGAAGATTCTCCTTGCAAACCATGGGAATCTTCAGCATCGGCATCATCTCCTTCGAACGATTCAGATGGACCATCGGGACGTTGAGATTTCGAGCCATCAGGAATCGAACGTTTTCTCTTTGATTTTTTAGAATCCCTACTCGGTACATCCTTCTTGGGAGTTGAAGATTCCCTTTGAGAACTCTGGGGGCCTTTATCATTGACACCATCTCGACCATGCGATGCAGTTGGACCATCGGAACGGTCGGGTTTTGGGCTCCTCTGTCTAGACATTTTTTTCTCAACTCCTGCATTTGATCCTTCTCTTGGTAATGGTGTTCTTGATCTCACTTGATCGGGACTCACAACGACAATGGCACCTCCGTCATATCCCTCGGTTTGAGCTTTTGATTCTATGGTTCTAGCTGGCATTTCTGTGAACGGGATATTTTCATCTCCCTGTACTACGACACTAGCCATACATTCGCCAATATTCAGACGTTTTATTAACGCATGAAGTAATGCATGTAACATGAAACAATTTACAACTCCTATTTTTGGTGTAGCCAAGGCTAAATCCACCATTTCTGATAACTTATATTCTCTCGACATGATGTCGAAATCAATTGAATTTTCAGTTAATTATGAAAGAAATTTTATCGTTTTTCAATTTTTCTGAATCCTTGAGTAATGGACGACGAATAAGCCAAAGAAATCAGGAAGAGTCCTAGGATGACTCCGACTGGTCAACAGAAGCTGGAACGACACCACTAGCCAATCGTGGCAGATACGTTATTATAATTCAATGTTTTCTGAATCCTTGAAAAATGGATACAAATAGTTCAAAGAAAGCGGAGACAGCCCAAGATGAGCTGATGACAGACAGTGGAGAGGGACCTACGATTGGTGAACGGAAGCTGGAACGATGCCACCCGATTGGCTAAAAATCGTACACGGCGTAGCGCTTTGTCCGTCTTACGTGTCACACAACTGAGTCTAAGTCTTTGAAATGTCCACCACTATAGTTAGTTAAGGGAAAATTTGAAGATCAAATATTTATATTAAGATGTATTCATTTGTCTACGGTGAGAAACAGTTCTGGAATACATACGAAATATTTTCATAAGAAGTCAGCATCAATCTTAGCAATTGGTCATCATGTGATCTTTAACATTCGCCAATGAATTCGGATTATCATTCACCTATGAATTCAAAATAGCATTTGCCAATGAATCTGAAATAGAATTCACCAATGGATTCGAAATAAGTCGCTTTTTGATTGCTGCTTTCTGTAAAAACAACAAAGAAAGCGAACTACATGTGCTTCGCTTCCTTGATTCGAAACTGATTCTGGGAAACTGTTTTTCCTGCTTGATCACGTGATGAGCATTGTTGAGGTGATATAATTGATTTGACGTCATTTTTGTGATGAGGAATCATCATTGTTATACATTTTTCATCTAGAAAAGATCCAAGTCCAATTGTTATTCTAACCCCACCCCTCATTCTTTACGTTGTCTGCTAATTCTGATCAGCTAGACTCCACTGTGGTGCCACTGCCCATGAGGGTTAACTTAAGCGTGATATGGCTCTACGTAAGCGATAAAAAGCCATGTCAAGTTTGCTCAGGGCTCTCAACCCCGTGATCAAGTTAAACTTGCTCTCATGTCCCTGCGACAATAACTGAGGGGACAAGAGCAATTTTGGGTCAGCCTGGAACCCACCCTAAACTCGAATGCATATCTAAGTTGCCGCTCTGTGTGTGTGTTTGTGTGTGTGTGTGTGTGTGTGTGAGAGAGAGAGAGAGAGAGAGAGAGAGAGAGAGAGAGAGAGAGAGAGAGAGAGAGAGAGAGAGAGAGAGAGAGAGAGAGAGAGAGAGAAACAAGTTCTTCAGACAGACACTTCCCCTCCACGAACACACCGCTTGGTTTGGGAATACGGACCCCCTCCCCCACAAAAAAACAACAAACATACAAAAAACAGCGGGCGTCCTTCATCTTCCTGTAAGGGATCTCGGTCGTACTAATCACTAATTTAGTTTGACAAAATTTCTGCATTTTCTGCACCCACCCCTTCATTATCTTTATAAATACTTCATACAATTGTACTTGTGCTTTGAAAGAGAATTGCACTTTTTTTTTGGTTAAAAGTATTGATAACAGCTTAATATCAACAACGAGATTGTGTTTACCATGACGACGTTATTACGTCACTAGTTAGTGTTGCTGCTGCTGTAGCGCAAGCAAGGTCCTAAAAGCAACAATTCTAATTATTCATGTTTAGAGCCCAATTTAGAAAACAGAAAATAGTTTGTAATATTCCAGACATCAATAAATATATGCAAAAGTTCTGAAATATCAACTGAAATATCCAATACTTTTGTACACTCGTTTAAACCATTTACAGCGATTGTTACCTTTTCCACATTAAATTAAAAACATTACAGCGTTAGATTTTACAGCATTGAGTTAGTTTGGGGACATCAAAACGGCATTTCTTCACCAATTTCAAGATTTTCTCTGATCATAGTTTTTATTCACTTTTTTAAAAACCCTTATTCCCTTTTCAAAAATTTCATTTTCAAATGAACCATCTGAAACTGTATTTCATTAGATTCAACTATCACGGATAAATTGGGTTTAGTGTTTAGGGTTAGGGTAATTATTATGGTTGATACTTACAGTTAGTGTTGGGGTTAGTGTTTAGTTTAATAGTTTACGCCGTCTACGTTTTCTTCGTATTTTAAAAAATTTCATGCGGAGAAAAATCCTCCCACATTTCTGCTCTCGTCCCCTTCCTAGGTGCCGTAGCTTAAGCCTACGCAGCCTAAGGATTAGTCCATCACTCCTAATAAGACTGAATACAGCAACCTGACATTAGTTAATCTTTAAACAACAATCAGAACATCAAAACAATTTCAAAATAATCGTATTGTCGTGTAATATTATTCGAATTTCCTAGATGAAATTTTGTCAATCAATAATTTACTGACAGCAGCCTCTTAATGTCCCTCGTTGGACATAGACCTTCCTCAAGATTCACCATACCTTTAGATTGTGGGCATCATGGCGCCAATATTTTCTGAACTAAATTGCCACGCCATCATATTTTTTGCCGGTCACCATTCCGTAAATAACCTGTGGGATTCACTTTCTGAATCGTGATACCCGGTAGTTGTCTGACATTCTTGCAGCACGGCCTGTCCATTGCTATTTGAGTTTTCAAATGTTTTTTTTTTTATAATATCTCTGGTTTCTGTTTTCTTATAATATACTATGCTGTCCAGTGATCTCCCCAAGTGATGTCTAGCAGGACCCCTTCTTATGCACGTTGCATGGTTTTAAGTTTGAGAGCCAGGTTCCATGTTTCGGCTCTGTGTGAGACTATCAGAAGGACGCATTGGCTGTGTAGACTCGTTGTTTTAAAACTAATGGGTTCTTCTTGAAGATTGAACTTACTCTGTTGAAAGTTTGCCATCCTAGGCTGATTCTTCATTTGATTTCTTCTCTTTTTGAGCATTTCAGGGAGATTTGTTATCCTTAGTAGATGTAGTGGTCTACTGTCTATAGCTCTGCATTTTTGATTTTAATCTCACTCACTATTCATTAAATATATCAATGAGATATAGTTTTAGAAAAGAAACTACTGAATTCGTTTGAGCAGAAGGGTTCACTGTTTCAAACGATGAATGGGAGATATTTTTATAAGTAGAATTATTACCTTTAATTGGAAGTATCCATTTATAAGAACAGAAAAAAGAATATGAACTAGAAAGCACTCAGAGAGCGCATACCCTGCCAACACCATTGTAAGGTTAGGGGAAGTAATTGCACGTGCATCCGCTCCTAAACTCAATTGCTTCTTCCACAGCCCACTCATCAACAAATTTTCATTGAAATCAATTGAGTACTTTCAGAGATATCGTGTGGATAGGCAGGTGGTCAGACGAATGGAAAGACAGGGTTATCCAGACAGACATGGAGACGGGTGCGACTGAACATGTATACCTCTATAACGCTATTGTATAGAGTAATTTATATTTGATAATTCAAGTATTATAATTCTAAGTTATTTTCCTCAAAGTCTCAACTCAACATTAAACATTTCTTTCAGTCATTTACATTCTCTTCTTTTATTTTAATTTCAAACGACCTGAGAATCTGTCACGTATTCTTCATTGTTATATCCGAACAGCTTATCTCATTTTATTACAACGTTATAATTGTTTTTCTGTTTTTTTTAGCTGCGTTAATCTATTTTACACGAACCAATTCATAATAAATGTTAGGTTATAACAGGAATCTAACAAAACAGACATAAAACAATACAATTAAACACACATATTTGCATGTATGACTCATATGGACATATTCCAACAAAGGGCATTAACTCTGTTCTTTATCTACAAAGAACGGTAACTCTGGGTTCCTCACTGAGCGTCTATCGTTGTCACGTGACCATATCTTTATCGTCTGCTTTTTTTCCTCAGTTTGCTTTTTTTGATCCGAAAGGAAGGTTTTCAGTAAGTATTGCTTTTGTTTGTCCGAGTTTCCTTTGCTTTTAATCTAAATATTTTCATTATTACCTTTGTCTTCGTGAAATAATCTTGAAGATAATTTTTTTTCCAAGGAAATTTTTAAAAATTGTAAGAATAGAATCTCATTTTATGTCCGACGTCTTAATCGTCTGTATAATTTTTTTTCTGCTATCAATCCATAAATTTTTTGTTTCCTCCAGAAATTTGTAAATTTTGAGATAAATTTTCATTTAATATTTGGATAATACTAAATTTCTAAAAAAAGATAAAAATAAAAAAAATAAATATTACATGACAATTTTGAGACAAATTTTCGGTTAAGATTTGAAAAATACTAAATTCCTAAAAAAATATCAAAAAAGTAAGTATTGGTTTTATTTGATTTAATCATTTTAATTATCTAACCTGTCTACGCGGAATAATCTTTAACAGTCTGGAAAAAATGTATTTTTCTCAGAAAGTTAAAAGAATTGGAAGAATGGATTATCATTTTAGGTCCTAGATTTGTTTATTTGTGAAAATAAATCATAAAATGGAAACAATTTCTTTTTTCTGTTTCAGAATTCTTAGTCGTTTATTTTTTCAAAGGGTCAATATTCATTAAACAATAATTGACGAAATTGTTGAAAAAAAAAAAAACCCATTTTCCTGATGCTGAATAAACTGAATATGGCATTTCTGTCTTGGCGACTTTTTTCGTTTTTGAGAAAAATCAACTTTTTTACGCAGGTCAAGCGAAGTAGGCATAAAGTGGGTGATCGATTTTCATTGTACGTATCATGTAAAATTGGACACTGACTTTGTGACACCCTCATGTTCAATTTTTATACAGATGTCATATAATAATGGACCCAGACTTTCTGAACACTATTTTCATTAATTTACAGTTCACTCACTTCATATAAAAATGTTGGTTTTTCTTAAAAATGAGAAGTCTTCAAGAAACTCTATTCAGATTCAGTTATAACAGTTTATATGACGATTTCGTCAACAATAATTTAACGAATTATAACCGAAAGATTATTAAAATTCAATGAATTTAATCTTTTTTTAAATTCTAAAAATTTCAATTTTCTAAAACTTTAAAACTTCAAATTATTCCAAACGTCAGTCTGTTTTGTGCTTTGTTTTTAATTGATGGATGTTAGTTTTTTTTTTCGGGCCCTTTTTCAACGTCCCTCTTGTTAAAAACCATCAATAAATTTGTAAAAGTTTATTTTTGGCGAATTTCTATTAAGGTAAAATGAAATCAATTTTTTTCTCAATTCCTTAGAAACAACGATTCAGATAAAATCAGTATTCAGAGTATCAGTTTGTAGTAATTGCCGGTAAAGGTTTGCTAAAGGTTCGTAAATTCAATATCAAAGGGAGGTAATCAATTTTTGTCGTCTAGTTCTTGAAAACAAATCTTTCCTTTTTTCCCTCTACAAAAGTATCATTTCATAAAAAAATTCTTTTTTTTTCTCACAACACCTAATTCCTAATGGAAAATATATGGAAAGTGCAGCGACAATTGAAAAACTTTATTTAATTGCTAGAAGTTGCCAGTGTATATTCTTTTTAGGGTAAACTGCTGTAATAGGTTCGTAAATCATTACGGTGACTTATGCATCAGCTGCTATTGTTACTAATGTACGATATGAAAGAGAAAGCTGACAATTTGAGCATTTTAAAACTATTTTGTTGAATATGATTATGAAGGATATAATATAAATTTCTAGATTTCCTGGTTTAGTGTTAGTAACAAACATTTCATGGGGCACAAATTATAGGCGATTCCGATAGTGAGTGAGGGAGAATAATAATTGTAGTATGGTTCAGTGTAGCCGCGGGATGGTGTAGTTGTTAGGGACAAAAGAGTTTGTCTCCACGTGTTTTATTTTTTATCGCCATGCGCCGACGTCACAGGAAGTCTTGAAGGAGGAAGGCAGACGATAGTCGTAATGACAGAAGAGAGAATCTGGACACGGCAAATACTGACATGGAGGTGGAGAGTAAAGAAGTTTTCTAATTGTAGTAAAGACACATACGAATGTACATTTAATGAAGAAGTGTTTATAACAATACAAGGCTGAAGAGAAATGCATGTAAAGAAACATCAATTAGATCGATCGTGATAGAGGCCTGCTTAGATTAGATTACTACATATCATCGTTATAGAGAAAGGGATAGTTGGATATAAGGTTATTCTTATGCATTAAAATGAAATATAGGAGAGAATGAATGATCGGTTAGGAAAACGCATGATATACCAGGTCTAATGTAGTTTGGTTCATCTATTGAATGGAGCTTGATTAATAGTGCCTGTAATCTTGAGTGGTAGGTTTGATCAAGTTAGATTATCAAAAGGCGGTTGGTTCAGTTTTAAGCGCAAGGAGCTAAAAGGGGGAAAATGGGATCGATGAAATAATTGTGGTGTTTGCGTTGAGTAGCCATAGAGCCCTTATGGATTCTCACATCGAAGAAGATTAATGACAGAAGACGATGTATAGTCACAGTCAATGAATGGGGAAACTTCTCCGGCCAGAAGGTTAGTGGGAAGAAAAGGAAGAGTAAGAAAGGAAGTAACCGACCAAGAGAGCCGAGGCTAATGAGCGAGTGAACATGTGCGTTCAGAGCTTTTATAGACAGTAGCCAAGGAGAGTGACATTTCGTATATGTGGTTAGAAATAAGGTTTCGTATCTGAATCTAATATTTACTCATTTTCGTATTTAATTTTGACTTGAAATATAGGAACCACTTCTTTTTTTTTCTCATAATCATAAAACTAAAAAGGGTAATTGTTTTGAATAGGTTTACCAAAATGTGTCGATATTTTGCAAGGGAGAAAACCAGGATATACTCTTTACATGAGTGAAAGGGAGGTAAACATTATTTATCAATTTTAATTGGAAAAATATTGTCTGATTTGATCAAATTTTCCCTTTCACTGTAACAACGCATTTTATTGTGGCTGGATCTTTGAATTCATCATAAAAATTTGTTTGTTATTTTATGGATCTATCTTCAATATTTCGAGAAAACTCGAGATGAAAAGTTTGGGGAAAAAAATTGTTTTAGAATTTTTTCCCCCTAGAAAACACAGAAACACACCACCCAAAATCAACAATATTTGGGGGGACTAGGTAGAATGTTGTTCACAAGTGAATAGCACAGTTACAAGTTTGTATGTAAGTATAAGTCAAGTTTGAAAGTTCTTACTTGCTTTTGTTATGAGGTGTAGTATTGTATATGCTGAGCACGTAAAATGTGTGTGGGAAAAACAACCATTTCCACACTCGAGTGATAAGTTCAGTAAAATGAATTTTTTACTTCATTGTTCCAAGTGTGATTGATCAAATTTGTATAGTTGTTTGGTGGAAAGCCTGAACATTTTATTAATATAGCAATTGAAAGATGTATACATGATTTTTTTTCTATTTCACTATGCATTGTTTTTTATGAATAATTATCTCTCATTTTACAAACTCCTACTTTATGAGCAAAAAAAATTAGTTTGAAAAGGTGAGGTATGCCTGTATTGTATTGATGAACTGAGATATATATATATATATATATATACACACACACAAACATCTTCCAGCTTCATTGGCAGAGGTAAAAAAATTGGAAATACTATGGAAACTGTTTATTGTGATCAATTCTAGACAGGATCTTTTATATAACAATAATCAGCTGAAAACATTTAATGAAGGATATAAAAATTGGGACTATTTACATCAGTTATAAATTTACAATCATTGTTAAAAACAACTTTAAATTACAAAGGTGTTGAATGACTGAGCAGTTAACAGCATGGGCAATGGAATAAGCAAGATGAGTTTAAACAACTGCTAAGATAGTTTGTATTCACTACGCACTAATGTCCTTGGGAAAAGTATGAATCCATCTCTTCACTCCCTGGTTATGGCTACATAGTTGGGAAGACTGGGCCCTCTAGCCATGGTTAGCTACCATTCTATGAGAAAGACATCTCAGATTCAAAATAGCCTGAGAAAGGATGTGCTCCATCAGGCTATATCTCCCTAGGCACACCTATGATGAAATCATCAGTGGTGCCCCAACTATCATGTGCTGGGTGAAGGGATACATACGAAATGTACATTACAAAAACCAAATCACCTCTAATAATGAAGTGTAATTCTCTTGGTTCAATGTCCCTAACACTGGACTCAAAGGTAAAAATACCATCCAACTACATTTGAAACAATAGATACAAGATAGACAGGTACGGTATTTTTTTTCCTCTTCTAAAAAGAAGAAAAAAAAACAACAAAAAACAAAAAAAACACACACACACATCTAATGGACGTTGAGATATATCTGAATTTTTTCACTGATATTTATGAAAAGATCATATGAAATAAAAAATGGATTGATAAAAATACCTCCAACCTAACATTCGAAACTACGGACATTTCTGAAAAAACAAAATCACTGAATTTTTAAAAGTAACTGTTAAATAAAAATTCAAATATATCCGTGAATTTTTTCCCAAGGATCAACAAGTATGATTATAATAAACAGCTTCCTGCAAACAGGAAATCAAATGGTAAAAAAAAGAACAAAACAAAGATGTGAGATATTTAATTTTATTTTTAAAAGATTAGATAACTTTTTACAAAGTATAATTCCATCATTTACAGATTGTTAAGAGCAATTAACATGGAATGTAAAAGAGAAAAACATTTTGGGAAATTGGAGTTTTTTTTTCTTTTCTCATATATACAAAAGGACAGGTAAAGTTGGTTTTGATGCCCGAAACAAATTTTGCATTTCTAATACTGAATCACCACCCTTATATTTTTCAACCTAGCCTAATATTAGGACTTACCTCCTTCAGATTTGCAAAGTCTTGTATCAGAAATAAAATGAAAAATAGCGTCCGAAATTATATATTATAACAATGTTAATTGCTGTTAGGAAAATTCATGGATTTTGAATTAATTTTTAAAACAATTTTTTTTTCTTTTTTCACTTGCAAAATTTGTTTCGGTTGTTAAAACTGACATTACCCCAAATCCAAATACATCGCGAATTCTTTTATGGGGATTAACTAGTTTTTAAAATATAGATGAAATAAATTATATTGCCTTTCGGATGCTATTTTTTATTTTTATTTCTGCTGCAAGACTTTTCAAATCTGAAAGAGATATGTATGAATATGAGGCTAGGTGAAAAAAATATAAGGGAATTAATTCAGTATTAGGAATGCAAAATTCATTTTTGAAATCAAAATTGACTTTCCCCAAAGAATGTTAGTAATTGAAAAAATAAACATTACAATAATGACAAATTAATGCAAAAAATATACATGGAAATCTTTAACTACTGAAATAATATGGATTAAAAGCATTGGTAATACTAATTTTGTTTCGAATCTGAATTACACATTTCTAGGGATCGAAATATTTTTTTTCTGCTCTACCAGTCATAAAACAATAGAATCTCAGGCAGTGTTACAAACAAATGAGTAGTTTAATTTATATAAAATATTTAAGTTATTCCATTTTAATGAATATGAATACTGGAAGCTGGCATTACTGTGATCAACTGATTGAATAAAGCACAGTAGTAATAAGTTAAATAATTTGCATTAATTCAACTACTTGTTCGTTTGTAAAACTGCTTGAGATTCTATCGTTACATGATTAGTAGAGCACAAAAAATTACTTAGGTCAAAATGTGTAGTTCAGATGGGAAACTTAACCAAAGTATTACCCTAGTTTTGCACTATCTATAAACTAAGTTAGGATTTCTTTTCAAGACTAAAATGATTTTTCCACATATAAATAAGATGTACAAAAAAGGGATAAAATGAAGAAATTGTTAAATAATTAAAATTTCAAGTACTTCTCAAACTGTATGCAGTAAAAAAAAAAAAAAAAAAAAAAAATACCTCTCCCATAATAGTTGTTACATTTTGTAGATTTTTTTTTTAATATGCAAATGTAATTATTATGGGACAGAAATAGTAAGTTTCTTTATCCATTAAGCAATGTTTTATTCTTTTACACAATGTCATGATAAAAATTTGTTGTTCACCAGCAATTTAAACAAGAACTTTCATATAAACTTATCTTTTTTTTTGAACGTCTTACATTAGGCAAGTCTAAAAAATTACAACCATCATTGAATTTGCATTTGGAATATTTCAAATTCATACATAGAAGAAAGTGTATATCAAGTCTAATTGTATAGATATATGTTAAACCCAGTGGTGTAGTGGTGTGGGAACTGTGTTCTCTTACATTTTGGGGGGAGGGCGAATGGTGTCCAGTTGTCTCATATACATCTAAAATCTCAATTTGAACAATTTTACAAAATTTTCAAAAAGAAAAATTAGCCGGTATATGTTGAGATACTCATTCCATATAGCTTCAAAATGTCTCTGAAATCAGTTAAGTTTCAAACAATTTCTTTTGCAAGGTCGTTCGCATGTGCTTCAGGCAACCCCCCCTTCATAGACACCAGGTAGCCCTACATTCCCTCACTTTTTTTTTAGCACTACACCACTGGTCAAATCCCATTTTCACGAGTGTAATAGATTTTGGTTTTCTTCTCATACACAACCATTTTTTTAAAAGCAAAACAGTAGAGTATATAAGACAACTGTGGTTAACAATCACTATTATATAAATCTCTATAAAGCAAAGAAACTACATGAGAATGAAAAACCTAGGGTTAACAATGAAATAGTTAATACTGGAACTTAAATAAATGTATACATAAGATACCAAACAATTATATAACATCACCCAGCAACAAAAGGTCGATACCAACATTTCATTAGGTGTGTGCAAAAGTTCCCAGCCAAAAAAAAAATTTTCAACTATGTATCCAGTCTCGGAGATGCGAATGGCCACGCAGTTAGCAGTACCAAGAATTGGATCAGCAGGCAAAGTTCAAACACCAGTAAAGACAGTTTGCGTTCACTTCACACTTAGTAAAAGGCAGGGTAAGGCCCATCACCCCCTCATTTCTAACACTTACTTGGGGAAGGTGGAGCTGAACTCATAGTTTCATTTGAAGAAATTCAAATTTAAATATCATCCCATACAACTCAAGGTAGACTTTTTTCTTTATTTCTTATTCTATCCAATAATGATTTTAAGAAACCTTTTTTCTGCCACAGAAGAGTCCCACTATCAATTAAGAGTGGTATCAAGTGTTGAAAGTGGAGAAAAATTTAAAAAAATAAAGTCTCTAGTTTTCAAAAAAAGTACTGAGAACTTTTGCACATGCCTAACAATTTGGATTTCCTTGAAGTGAACTTTATAGAAGATGATGTTACTTTTGAGATTAGTTACTTTTCTGTCTTTCTATAAAAGAATTATTACACAAGAGATACAAAAATAAATCAACAACATAAGTCTATAGCTGACAAGATATTAAATACTATCAAAACATATCAATAAAAACAAAATATTAAGAAAACTTCTCAAAAAATTTTAGTACAAGATTTTCAAAAATCTTAATATAAATCAATAAAAAAATACAACTTTATATCATTAGAAAGGCTAATATCTTCACAATGAGATGTCCATCCATAAATACCTACATCTTAGAGAAAGGCTGATAGCCGAGATCTAGAACTGTAGGCAAACCATACACAAAAAAAAGATAAAACTTACATCCCTACAGTACCAGCCCATTTATCAGGCCTCCAGAAAACCGGCTATTTCTCAAACTGGATAGTTTTGAGTCTGGTGGGCTTCATTGTAGTTCGCCGCACATTGATTTAATTTCTGTGGTGAGGTTAAATCGTCTTTAGGTGAAAATTAGTGGATTGATATTGATTTTTGAAATGGATTAATTTGTATATATTATAGTCTTTTTGTTAACTTTTTATCTTATGTATTATGAGAATTTCAAGGATATTAATAAAGATCAAAGAGACCCTGCTTTATAAATGCTATAATTTGTATCCGTTAGATACAATTCAATTCTTTACTTTCTATCGTTTATTTTATGTTGGAAACATGTATTGAGCCTTGGTCCAGAAATCTGGGTCACCTCCAGTCTCAAGCTCTCTGGATTGATGATCAGGTACTGAAGTCTATTTTGAAAAAAAAATCATGCATGGATTTCTCAATTAAATCATACCAATATTATAAAAATAATAATTATAATAGGAATAATAATGAAAAATTATCAAAACACTTTAAAACCAGTATGAAAATTTTCTAATCACATTGAAATTGCATAAGAGAAATATAAATTTAAGATACATTTGATTGATTTTTGATAGATTTTAAATCCTTTGTTCATCTTTACTGTCCTTGACAAAACAAAAGACAACAAAATTTAGTAAAATTATATCGAACGAGCAGCTAGGATCTACAATGCACTCCAATAAAGTGTCATTTATTTTACATGCAGGCATACTCATCGTAGCTTTATTTATATAGATAAGATCTATACAGTGGCGGATTAACCATTAGGCTGAGTGAAGAAGCCTAAGGGCCTGGAAGGGAAGAGGGACCCAAGACAAAGAAAAAAAAAAAAAAAGTTTGAGTTTACTTATGAGTATTTTAGAAGAAATTTCAGAACTTTTGCATATTTTTTTTCATATCTGGAATATTGCAAATACTATTTTGTTTTCTAGATCAGGCTCCAAACAAACGTTAAGAAGTAATGCTTATAGGACTCCATACTGTAGCATATAGTTCATTATACATAGTACAATGATAAAAGTTATTTCATGTGACAATGTCACTTAATTCTACTTAACAAAGGATGTGGTAGTAGGGCAAGATAAGGTGATGGAGAGCCTTCCTAAAGTTCAGCCTAAGGGACCATGTGGTAGATAATCCGTCACTGGATCTATAACATGATTAAGAGACAAAAGTATGAAGTTCCATTAATATACAGAACAAACTAAAATTGAAGAAGAAAGGCCCATTGATACTAAGACACAAATGTGGAACTGAATTAAATTTCAGCATTGATCGCAAAAAGAATGGTTACAATATTATCACATCATTTTTATTTTGTACAATAATACAAGGATTTCAAATTGGAGGAAAAAATTACAATCCTGAAATATACAATACAAAAAAAAATGAAAAATAACGATTATAAATTTTATGTCTGCCAGGTCTGGGGGAGGCAACTATTTAAAGTAAATCTTTATTTTATATTTTTAAGTACACCAGACGTATGTAATGAAAATTTAGTATATGTATTTTGAAAGAAAATGTCATATAAAAATATCAATTTCCAGAAGTCTATTTCATATGATTAAACAACAAAACCAAAAAAAGAATCGGATTAGCTAACCTGACATCATAAATTGAACAGCTCGCTTAAGACTTAAAAATTTGATTTTTCTTAAAAATAAACAATTCAGAAGGAATGAGAGTCAGTCATTCATTCAAAACAAAAATACCTAAGAAAATCATTTTTCCTATGAAAATGCTTCTCTTGAATTAGCGTACCCGGCAGACCTGGCATGCATAAAAAGTACGGCCGTAAACATAACTATAAAAAACTGGAGATGTGACACTAGTGATGATGACTCAATGGCAGTGCATTTGGATTTCAAAAGAAAAGAATTTTCAGTCTTAGTTCTATTTTTTAACTCTTAAATTCATAAATTATTTAAAGGAAAATTCATCAATAGGAATAACCCCGCTTGAAATTATCCCCCTTTGATCTTTAGGTGAATTATTTTTTTCCTATTCAATTCCCAGAAGATTTTCAGTATTTTTAATTCTGTTCATTGATGAGTTCCACTGTCAATACAGGTAGTTCATGAATTCAAGAGTTAAAGAAAATGTCACAAACCACCGGAAAACCATTATTATAAAGTGATTTACTAGGACTAGTTTCCCCATCTTGGTTGTTATAGTCACTATGTTTAAGGCGCATTATTCTCCTGCCTTTTCCAAATGGCTGTCATAATAGGTAACCTTCTAGGAATTTTGTACCAGAACTCATTCAATCCAGGGTATCAGATAATTATTCCAAGCAATGTCACTTGTCTGCCTCTTCCACTGAACCAGAGTAAATGAGCAGATTGAATAAAGGGTAAAGTTTGAAATTCCTGGGTTACCAAATATAACAGGTACCTAAAGAATGCTAGAGAGTACAACAGCTGAAATATTGTGACTATAACTGAGTGGAGGCACTAGACTGAGTAAACAAATGTAAAATAATGATAATTCATTTTAGACAAGTTTGAGTTAAAAAGCGATAGTAAAATAATTCTTTCAAAATACTTATTTTTCATAATGTTGAGTATATATAGATATATATGTATGAATATGTGTGTGTGCATGTGTGTGTGAGAGAGTTAATTGTAAACACTGGTTTCAATAGTCGAATTTCTAGAAGACTAGAATATTTCAATTTTAAAAAGTAATGTAGAAATGGTTTTCTACACCTCCAAATACACAAAAGATATCCCCAGTCAAAAACTTTTCAATAAATGACAAAAACATAAAAAGTGCCCATTTCTTTTTAAAGTTAATAAACCTTGAAACATTTCTCACAAAGTTCTTCATTCTTTGTAATATTTTAAAATCAGATTTTAAAATTAAAGAATGAAAAACACCAAGTTAAACGTGTATGTGAATTTCACTCAACAAAGTATGACGATTGATATACATGAAAATGGTTACACTCTCTCAAAGAGCTAGCCACAGATGAGCTGTTCAGAGAAGGGCTAAGTAAGAGAAAAAGGTAGTGTAATAAAGACTATGCAGGAAAGAACTAAGGACACACTTAAGCTATTCTAAAAATGAAGTCATGAATACCTACATGTATATTATATTTAGGTGGATGTTTCTTTGAGAGACTGAATTCTTTTAATAAGGGAGTTAATCTTTTGATGTAAAATAATCAAATTGATATTGTACATTGATTTTTACATCTGGATTTCTGAGGTTGATTTTTTTCCTTATTGTCAAGTTATCAACCCTTTCGGAGATATTTTCTTTTTTATGAAATAAATTCTTATTCACAAATTAATTGATGAATATCAAGTAAATCAGTAATTACTGTCTTTGTATTGACTAAAATGCAGATAAAATGGAATAGATATAACCTTAACATCAATTTGAACATGTAGCTGTTGAGAATTATGGCGCTACCTTTCCTCTCAAATAGATCATTTTCTAACTCTTTCTATGCTTGGCTAAAAAAAAAAGGATTATCAATGGTTACCTAGTGCTTTGAATGCTTAGCTGAAATAAAAAAAGAAAGTATTATCAATTGTCATATAGCCCTTTTGTCGTTGCTTTTTTGTGGCTAGCTCTAAGTGAATGCTCCAATACATGACAACAGGTACAAATGAGGAGAGAACAGAACATTCTTAATACTTTCAAACATATGGAATGTACTTCCCAAAATTCGAGATTAAAAATATCACAATTTGATTTATCAAAATAAAAACATTCTGTTTATATTTTCATATTGCAAGACGAAACTTTCTTTCGGTAAATTGTCTGAAATACATTTCAGTCATGCAAAGTAGAATCAAGGCAGGGGAACTTAAATTATAAGATACCACCTCTGTCACATAATAGCTGTCGAATTTATATATCTATTTGTATATATGAATGTAACAACTATTATGGGACAAAGGTATCAATTCATAATTTCAAAATATTTATACAATGAATCATTATAAGGTCTATTATCATAAACAATGATAATTCAGGATATATAATAAATGCAAAATAGATATGAACTATATTTCTATAATGATAAATTTGTAAATAATTCTTATATCTATATAGTTTGTTTCTAAGTGAATTGCTCAGTTGTGTATCAGAGCTGTATAAAGGGGAAAATGTTTGGAGGGCAGGAACTAGGAGTAACCAAACTAAATGCGGTAGGGAGTTTCAAATTTCCAAGCATCTCAGGACTCCCTTGCATTTTAGCTGTCTGAGAGGATAAAATGTATCATTTTCAGCATAAAAACAAATATTTGTTTCCAGGGAAATCTTGTAAATTCTGCAATTTCGGTTCCATTCAAATGAAAGAATAGCTAAAGATTGCATAATTCATTTCAAAATGGTTTAATCTTACTTTCAGATTTTGTTTCTCATTTCCTTTTTTTTTTTTTTAATCAGCAAAAAGTTGGGGGGAAGGGGTAATTGCCCCCTTCTCATTATCACCCAGTGCATCATCAACTTTCAACAAAAAGGAATGTCAAATTCTTTTGAGAAAAATCACAGTAAATCATTGAATTGATTATACTAATTAATCAATTAACAATCTAATTAGCTTAGCTTTTAAAACAAAAAATTATGCTAAAAATTTAATCAACTTGATTATGAAGATTTTTTCGCCTAAAATTTTAATTTAAAGGAATTATTTGATGAAAAAAATAAAAATGAAAATTTTTAGAATTTTCATTTCATCTTTCACAGTATCAGACCATTTATCCAGCTTCCAGAAAATCGAAATTACAAGAAAACCAGCTAGTTTTCCATCCAGAAGTCTTTATAGCAGTTTGCCGCTTGGACACACCGTTTTAATTTTTGTGGTGGGGTTGAATCATCTCAAAAAAAATATTAGTAAATTAATATTGATATTGATTGAACAGACCTTTTTTCAAGTGGATTAATTCTTATAAGTTAGAAATAGTTTAATTCTATACTTTACACCATATATATTAAGAATTTACAAGAAAATTAATGAAGATCAAATAAACACTACCTTAGAAGTAAATTAATTTGTATCTGTTAAACGCAATATAGTTCTCTACTTCTTTATGTTTATTTCATACTTAAAATATGTATTAAGCCTTGATCAAGGAATCAGGATCAGCTCCAGTCCGAAGCTTGCCAGATAAATGGTCCATTACAGTATTAACTAGGAGGTTTCTTTGGCTTATTCAACTCATCTTTTTTTATATTTCAAAGAGAGATATTTGTTCCTCAAATTTCCCCTTTTAATACAATAAAACTAATAAAGGAAAATCAGAGATTGTCAAAATGTAATTATAAAAAATAGACAAAGATGAATATATGAACCAAAAATACTTCAAGGATCTTGTATTAGAAATACTAAGAATAACCTATGAATATTTACAACAGTCATTATTTCAGCCAGAAATGATTAACTCTTAAATTCATACAAAGAAAGAAAATGTCAATCTCAAGAGAAATAACTCCTGATTGAAATAATCTCCCTTTGACCATTTGATGAATCACAATTAATTTTTTATGCTATTTTGAAGAAGAGTTCCAGTCAGTTTTAAGCGATTTATAGATTCAAGAGTTAAACATTACTTAGGACAGTAAATGTTTGTACTTGTGGTATTATTCCAACATTGTGAACAGTATTTTAAGAGAATTTCCAAACACATTGGCCACTGATTACTTCCAAGTGGGCTTTGTTACAAGGTACAAACAATGTTAAAAATTAAAATTTCATTAAAAAAAAAAAAAAGAAAGAAAAAAAAAGAACTGGTTCTATTCTTGAACATTATAACAAAAATTAGTTATTCAGTATAGCAATGAATTACCAACAATGAAAAAAGTTCACAAAACTAAATTCAATTCTTACATTCATACAAAGAAAATAGAATGTAAATTCCTAGGGAAATAACTCCTGATTGAGATTATCTCCCTTTGACCATTTTAGTGAATTAAAAATTTTTTTTGTCAATTCACAGAATATTTTCTACTATTTTTAATACTATTCATTGAAGAGTTCCACCGGCAATTACAAGCAGTTTATGAATTTAAGAGTTAAAACACATACCATAGACAAACTTCTGATATCAAATTACAGAAAATATAAGAAAATTTATCCAGCAAATTAGTACTAGATAATATAATCTATGTATAAAAATTATAAGCTATTATAATACACTCAACCAACAATTTGTATTATTGCAATATTTATGCCACTTAAGGATCAGGGATTTAAAGACTGGCTGCAGTGGGGTTCCAAAAGTTTGAATGTCTGTCCCAGGTTTTAACTAGAACCAAGGATTTAAAACACCAATATTAATCAATGTAACAGAGTGCATAAATACATGGTTGATGCACCTGTCTCACTGATTAAATTTAGAGATTTTTAGTACATTATTGTTAGAATTGTTAATAATATCAACTGATGGAAAAAATAAAGGGACATAATTCATAGACATATAGAGAACTTTCGTTTCAACGGTACAATTTAATGACACACCCGTTCTAACGGCATATTTGTTTTTAATTTTCTCCTAAAACTTGTCGGAGATTAGTTTGCAGAAACAGCACCTGAAGATTTCAGAGCATTATTTTAAAATCTAGAATTAGTAAACCCTTAAAATAATGCTGCCTAAAAGTACCATGGGGCATTAGACTGTGACAGTAATAAAAAGTAATTTTCCTTTGTATTTTGGTTTCTCTTTATCAATACACATTGTATAAAATCCACCCGTTATATTAGCAAATTTGTCATAACAGCACTCTTCAATCCTTAAGGATGCCATAATAATGTGTCTACAGTATTTCCACTTATTGCAACCAGTTCAACTGAAGTTTTCATTTAAAGACCAATAAACTAGTAGACAATATAAATCAATAGAAGAGTTGTAACTAAGACACAGTTTTATAATTACCAATCTCAATCTATCAAACCAAATAAGATGCAACTGCCATTTTTGATGAAAATATGAATAGAGGCAGTGATGAGGATAAAGAAAATTTTTTAAAAGGACGACAACCAAAAGACGTTCCTTACAAACGAATTTCATCAAAGTCTTTCTTGACTCATGAAAATCCACAAAGAATGTTCATGTAATCTAGCATACACACCAAAAACACATCCAATTTTAACATAGTCATTATTGTTTTGTGATTATCTCATGGCACAACTTTTCATTAAACAATGATCCATCGATAATGCGAAATATACATACTCACACGGTACCGTATTTCATCATATATGATCCGCATAATTTTCCAAAAATTTTGAGCTACAAAAAATCCGAAGTGCATTATCAACAGAAACATAATTGTTATACATATTTGTAAACACAGAATGTATTTTTCATTCGGAATTGAAGCTCGATCAGGGGTGCAGATTATCTATGGTAGGGGATTATACATGGTGGAATATGGTAGGAATGTGTGCATATACGCTTTTGTGTGGATGTGAATATACGTTATGTGTGTATGTACTATGTGTGCTTTAGTGGTGTGTAAGTGCGTATTTTGCATTTTCGATGAAACATTTGATAAAAAGTTGTGGTACCGATTATCTAAATGTTATAATACCATGTTTCTTATTTGAACTGATACTTGGCACCTTGTGATCACAACCACTCCTCATCTTTTCATGATCTGATAAATAGTATGTGGACGTTTGTTCACCATAGTTGCACAAACTGAAACAAAAACAAAAAAAAAAAAATCAATCAAAACACAAGATCAAATTCAACAACACTTCTATCTAGGATTCTCTAATACTTGGGAAAGTTTCTTTGAACACGCTCATCTTCCCCTCCTAATCCCGCACTATAGCCAGAGGTATTGGACTAAACTTTCCCTGAAATGCGCTTGAATTATTAGATTCTGGACTGCTATAAACATAGTGGAAATCTGTTTTATTTCTGATATGCAAAATAACTTTTCACAAAAAATCCAATAGTGTTTTATTATGCTGAATATGCCTTCACCAGCAACAATTCTAGGCCATTTATAGCTAGCTTTCAGCCTGGACTACAATGGGCATTCTGTTAGTTCAACAATAAAAGGATGGAAGAGACAATCATTCATTGAAATGATAATTAATTATTATACAATAGCTATCCTAACACTTAAAATCCTTATCTTCCCGATTCACAATACATTGCTATAGTAAAATCATTAGCAATGTATTTACACGATACATATAATAGCCCTATTTTATAAGTAACACTTGCATTACTTCCTGACCACTGACAACTTTTTCAAATCTCTAACAAAACGGTTTCAATAATTCTACATGAAAAATTTTATAATTAAACGACAAAAGCTTTTGAGGCTCACAAATTATAAAAAGAGTTCACAAAGAATGCTGTATAAAGATTAAATATAGTTTTCTGTTTTTTTTTTAATTGGTAAGATTTTGCTTTAAATGGAACCCTTTAGAAGTCGGCATCGAGATAGATATCATCTAAACTAGGTGAACCTGTGCCATTAAGAATGATGGCGTACATGAAATTGATATTTTGTGGAGTCTTCACTATTATCAGGTTTTAACACAAATCTTTAAAAAATTTTTCCAATTACAGGTGTAATAATATAAGATATTATGAAAATTCATTTCATCATGTAATGATAGCGATAGAAAAAAGGAAAAAGGTGATGAAAATGTATATCAGCATATACTGTTATAAAAGTTTTGTTCAATAACTACTGAAATGTTTTTGACAAATTCATATCATTTTTACAGTTGGTGAGCCAAGTAAGTAAATATACTGTGAACATCTCAGAATATTTTTCTATCAATTAATTGATTTGGAATCTTACAGGTCTGGTTAGTCACTCAAAGGAAACCATCATGTGCACATCTTTTGGCATCAAGTTCTGTTGGGGGGAGATGATCAATTCAAAACTTGGAAAAAGGAGTGAATAATGAGCAAATTACTTCTCCCGCCTTTTGTTGGGCAATGATCACTAAAAAAGGTTTGAATTTTCAAAAAATAAGTTTGAATGCTGCCAGACACAAACTAAAAGACAAATTTAGCATAAATTTACAATTCAAATCAAAAACCTATTCAAGGATGTGATTAAAAAAAAAAAAAATTTCTTTCAAAACATGAGGAGCAAATGCTTGAATTTTCAGCCCACTAACTTTATTGGTGTGGCCTGTATGCATCATACATACATAGCCAAACCAACTTGGAAACTGAAAAAAAAACCTATGTAGACAGTTTGGTAGAAATATTGAAATACTTACTTCTATTATCTTGGGTAGTCAGAGGAGTAAGAGTCATTTTGGTCAACTCAATAATCCATTCTTCCATTTCCTGTTTAGAGTCTGCACTCAGATAAAAGTTCCGTTCAGGGGTTTTTAGTGTAAAACCAAAGCCAGGAGCTGTACGTCCATCAGCGATTCCTTCTATTACTGAATAATTATTGTCTTTGAATCCAATAAAGATCTCTCCTTTCGCATAGGCATTCTGAAAATTTGAAAATTCTTTTATTATTTAATCTTAAAACATGAAGTATTATAACCCATTATTAGTAATTTTAGACTATTTACCTTCATCTTTGAATTTTTGGTTCCTTTATTTTTTTATTTCATTTTTAAAAAAAATCACAATTTGATTTAAGCCTTCAAACTATAACCAGGATTAAATAGTGCAGCTCGGGAAATAAAGAATAAGTTCCCGTGAGACTCAAACTCACATCCCTCTCGCCACAGGGAAGCCTGGTTAAACGTACCAGTTGCTGTGCCTACTTAGCTACAGAAGCTTTGATGGCTTGCAGAAACTCAAATCTTAACTATAAACCTACTCTCTACCTCTATCTCAGCAGAGCCATGTTTTTGTAGTAGTATCAATGAAGCAATTATTTCATTTATTTCTATAAGATGAAGTAATGCAACCCACTATTGTCAATTCTTTGAATAGTATTCACCTTCGTTTAATTTTAGTATTTTTTTTTTTTTCATTGTTTTTGATTAAAATTAACATGAAGGTAAATAGTAGTTAAAAAATTTATAATGGGTTTCAAAAAATTCTATTTCTTAAAATTATATATTTTTGTTATCGATAACTTAATGGGAATATTTTTTTTAAAGATTGATTTCGTTATATGGTAAAGTATTTTCAGAAAATATAACTACAAATCGACTCTTCTCCAAGCAGTATCATAATCATCACATTCGTCCTTCATAGTTGAAGATGACCATGGTTTTAATTCTGAGTGGTGGTGCAGTAGCCAAGGTGTATAATAGGATCTGAAATCCAGATTAGAAATTGACTTGGATTTTAGTGAGAAAGGAGTAAGACAAGGTGATACTAGCACACCCAAACTCTTTACAGCCTGCCTTGAGATGATCTTCAGAAACCTAGACTGAGAGAATAAAAGAATCAAAATAGACGGTAAATATCTGAGCAACCTCAAACATCACCCTTTTCGTAGAAAACCTACACAACCTCCAACTAATGATAGATGTACTAAATGAAGAAAGCAAGAAATTCGGCCTACACATGAACTTCAGTGAAACAAAGATCATGTGCAATAATCACATTGGAAGTAAGAACAGATAGATCGAAACCGAAGACGCAGAACTGGAGAAAGTAGACCACTACATCTACCAAGAACAACAAATCTCCATGAACACTCGAATGAAGAAGAAATCAAGTAAAGAATCACTCTAGGATGGCATGCCTTTGGCAGAGCAAGCTCAACCTTCAAAAACAAGAAGATTCCTTTAAGCCTAAAAAGATGGGTATACGATCAATGCATCCTCCCAATAGTCACTAATGGAGCTGAAACATGGAACCTAATGAAGAGACAGACCTGCAAGCTGAGAACTACGCAGCGTAAACAGGAGTCCGAGACATCATAGAATCCATAAAAGACTCAAATGGCAATGGGCTGGCTATATTGCAAGAATGGCAGATGACCGATGGACATCACAACTCACAACCTAGATCCCCAGAAATCACATATGCAACCAAGGCCGGCAGAGTATTAGATGGAGAGACGAACTAGACAAATACAGAAAGCACTAGCTCTACAACATCTACGATAGGGAACTGAGGCAAATCCTGAGGAGGGTCTATGTCTAACGACGGATATTAAGAGACTGATGACGATAGTGAAAGGGAGTAATGCATCATCAGTCACACTCTGTTCCCCTATCTGCCCAAGTCCATTATTCAAATCTCAATTCTATCTAAATCTCTTGAGCAATGGTTTTGAAATTGGAAGCTCAAGGACTCTTTCTGTAAAAGTAATATTCTGGTGGGCCCAAATTTTTAGTACCAAGTTAATGAACTACAATAATAAGCACCTTTTGACCTTTAGAAATCATATTCTAAATGGATTATATTTATTTTAATCCTTATATATTGTACAAGTCTGTGTAAAACATTTTTATTTTTTGATTGCTGTGAAACAGATGATCTTTCTCTACAAGATTTGCAATGTCAGGTTCAATATTTGACATTTTAATTCTTGAGTCATGTTCAATATTCAGCCAGCTTCGTTGTTTATTTTCATATGAAGCAACATGGAAAAAGCCTGCTCACAAAGGCAGGCTGTACAAAAGGAAGCGATTTCCGAAAATCTTTAACTGATAATTTGGTCACTGCAGCAGTATGAAGATGTACATTATTGTGTTAGAGAATCACACCTTTTCTCCTCATAAAAGATTGATGTTTTCTGTCCAAAACTGTTTTCAAACGCTGAAGGTGTTGACAGTAAGCATCAGCTGTGACTGTTTAGTTATCATTTAAAAGTCCATAAGTAATTCCTTGTATATCCCAGCTAACACAAAGCATCAATTTCTCATCCCCAGTAACAAACTCATTCCAAACCTGTACCTGCCAAAAATGTAGTGACTCATTACAATCTGCTGGCAATTTACTAGACCGGTGATGTAGGACCCATTTTCCAACCTTTGACAATTTTCCTACCTTCTTCAAATCGTGATGAATAGTAATTTGGCTAATATCGAATTATTTGCTGAGTTCTCAGAATGTAACAGCAGAATTACTCTCAAATATTAGTACAAAAAAAACAGACAGAACAAAAGAGGTCATGAGGGGGCAAGAATTGCGGTAAGTGACAAAATGAAGGGGACTTGACACGAATACAGAGATAGAAATGAATAAGTACTTACAAGTGGGCCTTCAAAATACATAAGCTTTCTGCGATCTAGTGTAAACCACCGTTTCCGGAAGGGTTCATCTCTAGGACCTTTTTTACTAAGCCAACCTTCTTTGATAAAGTTCTTGGTCAGATCTTCACACAACTAAAATATAAGAAAAGAAAAATTGATTTATCTTGTCAACAAGAAAATATTTTGAGAGGTAGTACAAAACAGTCTATAGTTCAATAAAAATGTGGTCATTACTATTAATTTTTTTACTACTATTTATCGACATCTTAATTTTAAGTTGTTTTTTTCAAAAACACAACTCAACAGAGACCAGTCAGGTTCAATGCAGCAATACCAACTTAGCTGCTATGCAGAAGTCCAAATTCCACCTATAAACATACCCCCTACTCCAATATATATTCTGCATCATGTTTGTTCTGGTTTCTGTACTATATCAATAAAAATACATGATATTGATATCCTAACTATTTTATCAGAGACTTGTTCTTCCGAGATTTACAGCTTTACACTTTCAGAGTTTCCTACAAAGATCATCATAGATAACATTCCAAGGTCACAACTGCAAAATACAAATATCTTTTCTTTTTCTAGTAGTAATTTACTTCCTATACTTCTGATGTAACCATGACTTAGTTTCCCCAGTCTTATCGGTGATATTACAGAAACGGGTAGCATAACACAGAAAATAACAGTGAAAAACAAGTAGCATTGAAAGTATTGATCATTTCAATAAAGAAATTCATCATGGCCCTTTGACACTTTGCAGGCATCAGCTCATTGATCCTTGCAAGTCTCAAGTCTGGTCAAGACCAGGACTCAATTCCGACAATTTTTTTTTGTGATCATTCCCTCTTGGCAGGATGTAAGTCCACTGAAAGGATGCATCCACTCAAGTCACACAGCTTAGAGTGTACTCAATTAGCTGCTGGGTACACAGGGATATTTATCCTAATGAAGAGTTTTCCACACTCTTTGCTCATAGCAGGAATTGAACCCAGGACCTTCTGCATGTGAGGTAGACATGTTAACCATTATATTATCTGAGTGGACATAATGTGGGGGGGGGATACACTAAAAAGATTTTGTGGATTTTCCCCATAGCCTACCCTTCCATAAATTTTCATTGAAGTTTATAGTGAACTTCTGGAAATATTGTGTGGACATATAGCTACAATACAGAAGTAACTGTACAAACATTCCAGAATCTGCCCCTAAATTCAATCATTTTTTCCACAGCCTACACTTCATTAAAATGTCATTAAGCTTTTGGAGATATTGTGTGGATAGACGTATGGACAGACAAGACATGAGTGAATATGGAATTACTTACATCAGAAACAGGTTTGTCGGGAAATGCAATTTTACGCCACTCCAGCTTCAAAGCTCGAATCGATAAATACCAGTCGACAATTTCCTAAAAAACAACAAAATAAAAAAAATTGTTCAAACTTAATTCTAAAAGCAACAATAATAATGACAGGACTGGTCAATGATTGAATAGAAACAAACAGGGCTTGCTGTGGATCTTTGTATAGTTTGTATTTCTCTTTAGATACAGAGAGTAGAAAGCATGGGCCTACAGGAACGGTTTTGATTTTTTCAAATTTCTATTCTACTCTTTATTTTAATGGCCATTTGAATTTGAACTTTAAATGTTTATAAAACAATTTTTGTAAAATCCTGAATTGAACATTTTGGCTCCTTGTATTTTATTCATTTTCTTGCAATTTATTGACATAAATCTCATTGTTTTGTATGAAATTAATGCAACTAAATCATGAATGTTTCTAGAGGAAAATTCCTATTAATCCTCTGGAATTGTATTTTTGCTTCACAAATGGGAATTTCAAGGAAAAAAGTGCCAATTTCGTTTGAAATTATATCATTTTGGGGACATCATTGCTTAATCTAAAATACTAATTACTAAAAAAACAAAAACAGTAAGGTTACTTTTGTCTAATTTCTTCAATTCCTTTATAAGTATTCTATGGTTTTGTGAGCACTGGTTATGGAAAAATTTCTTCTCAGGAAATATTTAAAACATACAATCATTAGTGAAGAAATAGGTTTCAGAATTTGCCCCATGGAAGTTCAAATTTTCAAACTTACAAAATTCAACGAATATCATAGCATCTATTCTCACAATATGGTCAAAAATCTAATACTGCCCTAAAAGCCTAAATAAAGAAATTTGGTTTGAGACAACTGATTTTTCAAAAAATTTATACTTTCATGTTATAATAACATCTGGGGTTATCAATATGCTTCAAACTTTGAACCACAAGTTTTTTCTGGACATAACAAATTTTCAAATTTTCAGCCCTTTAGCTATATTGGCGTTTAGGTCATACATACACAGCCAACCAAATTTCGAAACTGAAAAACACCTCAACTTTCTAAATCCAGAAAAATCCTATGAATGTTCCCACAAATGATCCACTGGGGGGTCTTATTCCATTATCCACAGGACACATGGCCAAGTGCACTGGTTTCGAATTTTGATGACCCTTTCTTTCTATAAAAGAAATATTCAGACTGACTCCTATTTCTAGTTTTTTAACAGCAATTGATGGACTACAATAAAAAGCACTTTTGACCTTCAAAAATCATATTTTAAATGGATCATATTTATCCCATCCAAATAGATGGTCTATGTACAATGATTATGTTTTTTGATAGCTGTATGATGGATTATGCTTCTGGACAACAAGATTTGCAACGTCAAGTTTAATATTTGAAATCTTCCCAAAGTTCAACAATGTCAGTTTTATTATTTTCTTATATAGAGTAGCATGGAGAAGCCTACTCACAAAGGTACGTTGTACTACCATGTGTAGTGTCAGGCTCAGTTTTTCCAATCTTAAATTCATGCTATCAATTAATATTAACTGCAGACCTCTAACAAGCCTCCAGGAGGTCCAAAGACAAGAGTTTCACAACCACTGACCTAGTGGATAAAGACTTCTATTGCAGGTTCAATTCTTGAGTTGAGTAACACATAAAAATTACACAATCTAGTTCAGTAAAAGAGGTGGACAAATGATATTGTAATGATGAATTCAAATTGAAAAATAGTAACTATCCACCTGGCACGGATAAGTGGAATGAGAACAACCTACTTCAATGGATTAAATAGAGAGTTTGGATCGAAACTCCAAGAAGTTCACTGAATATGAGAGTCATCAAAAAAAAGCAGGAGAGTATGGGTATCATAATGATAATTCCTCCACTTGGAAATTCAGAAAAAAAGCGTCATTTACTTACCTTTGTATCCTGATGATAGACATACAAACATCGTGTTGATCCTTCATCACTGTAGGTAATTTGAAGACCATTCTGAAGCTCAGTTTTTATAGGTACAAACACAGCATTCAAACTATCAAGACTAATTTCAGCTTTAGGTTTGGAAGCCTGGAGGTGAAAAGAAACATTTCAGAATGTTTGCATGACACAATCAAAAGAAATTTCTATATCATCTTATTCAATACAGTATTAGACGATAGAAATAACATTTTGATGTTATATAACATGAAAATTAGAACAATACATATGTTTTATATTTAAAAGTTTCATATCCCCAACCTTTACATTCATACTAAAAATTGAATATCAATATCAAGAGAAATAACTTCTGATTAAAATTATCTCCCTTTGATCATCAGGTGAATTTTAAAATTTTCAATTTATTTCATGATTTAACTCATCCTGACTACAGTAAAAGCTTGGTTATATTTGTGTAACTTTTGAAAAATATAAATCTACATTTACAGCGTGAACAGTGAGAGGCAAAAAAAGTCTCAATCAAAACAAATTATCACTGCCAGACCTACATGCATTAATCAATGTATTTTTTGTCTCTCCTAGCATCCGTATGAAGACATTCTAGAAAATGTCAAAAAAAACTGCCAATATACCCCAGTGTGTAACAGTAATAAGAAAATGTAGAAGCTTTTATGTTCATCATATTATGTATATATAAATATTCCCAAATCCAAAACACTTCTGATGAGGGATACTCAACCTGTATAATTAATCAACAAAACTATTTAGCTTTGGTTCCCAGAGTCCAAGGTCTCATTCCTCCCCTTGCAATCCAAGGTTTTTCTTTATTTTCCTTCCCTACTTTGAATAGTCACCAAGTATTTTCCCACCATTATACTTTTACAGAAACAAGTTATGAAACCAAATTGATTTACTATTTGTAATCAAACTGAAAAAAAATTCTCATTTTAATGTATCAAGCTACAATGTTCTACTTCTTCCCCGTAAGATTTGAAAATCCTCCCTTGAGAGCCAGTAGCCTCTCATTTCAGAAGCATTGATTTAGCTTGTATTGTTTTAAAGCAGTGATTCTTTCAAGTGGCTGCTACTCCCCCACCCCCACGGTGCTTGAAAACCCAAGTGGGGATTTAGGAGGCAAGAAGACAGTAGGAGGTATTGGAAGACAAGGGGTGGTGAGTAGGGCAAAGGGCAATGAATATCAAATCTATACCTCCTACCCCCATGTACTTTCAGATACTTTTCTAAAATTATATTTTTGGTTATAAAATAAATGCTTCAATTTCAAAGAACATTTATTAAAATCTAATTTTCAATGTATCATTTTTTACCGACTTTGAAGTAAAGAGTGGCACTGATGAAATATATGCTCTAAAAGGGGTTGGTAGTCCAAAAAAACAAAAAAAACCCCAAACTTTGAGAAATACTGTTCTAGTGTAATAACAGACCCTCCCTCCAGATAAATAAGGTATTTATCCTATCTCATCAAAAAGGGGGGGGGGGCAGTTTTTCTTTTTTGATAAGAGAAGGAGTGAGAACAGATAAAGATCCAGGTTTCAAAATTAGGTTGCCTCAGTTGCCAACATTTAGGGTATTCCCAAAGGTCAACTAAACAAAAATACAATTGAAAGAGGTCATGGGGGGGGGGGGGTACTTGAAAACCAGGGTTTGTTTCAAGTTAAATATATTTTGCATGGTCCATAAATAGATAAGAGTACAGCTGTCTACATACCAACCTTTCTAATAGAACTTTAAAATTTTGAAATTTACATGAGAGGGGGGGGGGGAAAGAAAATTAGAAAATGACAGAGACAAAATATTTGCTTTATATATAAGCAAAATAAAAAGATCAATAAAAACACCTAGAAAGCAAAACTCCAAAGACGGCAGAAAAACAGAAAACTATAACTGTGTGCAACTGGTCAGTTGCAACAAAAATTGTAAATACTATCACACTAGCTGAAGCAATAACTATAAAAAGTGTGTGTGTGTGTATATACACACACACACACACACATACATACACACGTGAAATAGATATAAATTGTCGATTTATCTATGACAGTATGTGATAATTAGAAGTACATTTCATTAGGAATTTGTAGCTTGGCCTCAACTTTACTCAGTAGCAAATTGAGCAGCCTTAGATAGAGTAAATAGATAAAGAAAAGAGCATTAAGAGGGGATAAAACCCGTGTCCATCTTGGAAGCAGCCATTAAACGCAGATTCTGCTCTTACCAACTGAGCTAACAACACTCATGGTAAGGCACGAGTCCAGATGTATTTATATTACCCATTATCTTATGTCTTCATTATTTATTTACACAAACTAAGGTTGCTCAATCAACTACTGTACTGAGCAATAAGTTCCGAATAGCATATCTTATATATATGATACAGTAATGTGATTTATAAAGAATCAGATGATGATGATGCTCATTTCATTACTCTAATTACCACACAAATGCATGCATAAATCAATCTAATCTATATCAGCATCAAATGAAACAATGTAGATAATTTGAGATACAAGTTTATACACTACAGAGTGTCTCAAAAGTCACCATACATTTATTTTTTTCAATCTATTTCCAAAACAGACAAAAACTTTTGAAAATCAGTACACATAAACTGGAATGTTCAAAAATTTTAAGTCAAGTTCAAATAAGAATTACTTTTCATGTAGGCTTCTACATGTGAGCCAACTCCTTCATATCACATCATCATACCTGCGTTGATTGCTGGTACAGCTATCAACACAGGTATTCCCAACACTAAGAAGCATTTTGATTCTTGATATGAGTTCATGACTATCTGATCTTGTTGCATAAACTTTCCTCTTGATGAAGCCCACACAAAAAAAAATCTCTAACCCTAGCCCTTACCAGACTGCAATTTACCAGCCTCGGTTCTAACGTTAGTATCGTCACTATGGGGGTAGATGTAAAGCTCAAGTGTCAAAACAGTTTTCAGACATTGAGCTATCGATTGATATGAACTTCACTGAGATGAGACAGAAATCTGAAGAGAAAAATAAGAAACAGAAAGCACAACCTTGGCTGCATTAGGCTCAAATTCCTTTTCTTCATTAGCATCTAAAATGTAAACAGAATTGCATATGTCGCTGTCACTGTTATTTGTGCATGACTTCATTGGTTTTTGGTTGGGTCATTGTCATTAAATACTAAAATAAAGTTAAAACCCAATTGTAGGAGTTTGACAATAGTCACTTTTGAGACACCTTGTATATGAATCCCATGGCCATTATGGTTTCATGAGACCCATCAAATCTATCAGTCTGAAAATAAGTTTGGTGTAATAAATTCCAACAAAGTAAAAAATGCTTTTTATTGCCTCAATTTTATAAACTCAAATTGACCAAAATTGAAATAATGTAAACTGACAATGGCTGGAGAGAAGTGAAATGCTGATAAACAAAATAAATACAAGGTGTTTCAATTAAAGGATGCAACCCTGAGGATGAGGTGGAATTTTATTAGATGTGTGACAACACCGTACTTAGAGACAACAGTATTTAGCAGTTGAATTGATTGCATCATATACTAGCCCTATCTGAGTATCCATTCCTTGCTCTTGTGTCAGCCATGTTATTTTCCAATGTAATGAATCATGTATAAACCTGCATCCAGGTTGGATGAAATCACTATCAACATTTATTATTAAGTTAAAATGTATGGGTAATTAGTATCTTGTTGTGATCTGTGTCTAAGAGCAAGACGTCAAAAAGATAATTGTATCCTTAATGAAACACCCTGTATAAGGCTGATAGTGCAAAGAAATGATAAAATACTTATCAAAAACACTTTCACAAATCGTAAAGAGAAGAACACACAAGACAAAGCATACCAGACAACATAAGTAGCAAGAATTGCACCAACATAGAAAACAAGCAAAAACTAATACGAAATTAGGAAATATCAAATATAATAAACGGAAGGGAAATCCATAGCATAGAAGTATTCGGAAAAACTCACAGGAGTTACCTGAAGTGACCATCTCTGGTACTTTGTCAAATTTTCCACCCAGAAGAAAGTTCAATTCCACCTCAATTTACTTTCTCACCTCCCTTTTCTCTCGATGACCAAGTTCAGCCATCCTCCTTTAGCAAAAATCTTTATGCTTCACCATCTACCCTTATGTACCCTACCCTGATATTTTCTTATTTCAATGATATTATTTTTCTCAGAAAAATAACTACTGAACTTGTTTCAGTGGAAGAGTCCAATATTTCAAATGGTGGGTATCAACAAAATCGTTACCTTCAAGTAGAAGAGCCCATTGTTACAGACAGATGAACAAACAGAAAAAAGTCATTGCTCTTTATATAGGTAGATTTTATACTTTAGTAAAGGATCTATAAAAGGAAAAGATAAAGTCATTTGGCATGCAAGGTTCCATTTATTCTACCACTATTCCCAATTTATGGCTACCCACAAGAACGAGAGGAATAAGTTTGGGAACCACTGGTGTGAGTCATTGACATGCATCTATAAAAATATGAAATTGTCAGGAAAGGAAATTATAAAAGTCACTCCAGTGACTGATTATCTACCACCTGGGCCCCTAGGCTGAACTTCAGGAAGGCTTGCTCCCCCTTACCAGCCCCCTGCCCCATGCACCCTGTGTTGAATAGAATAAAGTGATGTCACTTTGAATAACTTATATCATTGCACTATGTATAATGTACAACATGCATATCATAAGGTTATATGAATCAATTACAAGATCTAAAATACCCAAGTGTACACTCAAACCAATTTTTTGGTCTCAGGCACCTCTGCCTTCCAGGATAGGGTTGTCTGGTATCTTTTGTTGCATAAGACCAAATTTGTATGGGCTTGGGACCAAATTGATTTGCTTCAGATCCAAAATAATCAAATAACTTGAAATCCATCATCATGATGAGTAAGCTTGCAGGAAAAATAGATTAAAATACATATTTTTTTTATCTATTGTTCATGTATATTTATGTCATATATATGTGTAAGGGATCTTTATCTTTTACAAATTTTCCTTCAGTACCAAATAGCTTTGCTTAGTGCCAAATTTGGTCTTGAAAAATACAAAATGGCAACCCTGTTCCGGACACCTAGGCTTTAGCCTACTTAGCTTAACGGTTGATTCACCACTGAGTCACTGCCATGAACTGAAAAGAAGTCAATAATACTAAAGGAGGAGGAAGAGTAGATTGAGGAGAGCATGCATACTCACACTGTCCTTGTTGTAGTATGTCAACGTATTCTCGAGTCTGGATAAAACAAATCTCCTGGGTTTATACTTTTGATTCTCTTTTCCTCTCTTCATTAAAACCCCTTCTTTTAGATCTTTGATATAATCATTCTGTTTATTAGGGTCTTGAAAATCTAACCTCCTGTATTTTGCATAAATCCATTCCATCTTTAATACCCTGAAAATAAGTACATACAAAACGTAATCACACGTGAAATTGAATTGAAAACGAGCTAAAATGCTACTGACATTTGTCCAATTTTTGAATTGTATTCACCTTTAAATTTTTTTTTTTAGCTTTCAACTTTTCAACTCATAAGAGAAAATTTAAATGTTAATATCAAGGGAAATAGCAACTGACCGAAATTATCTCCTTTTCAGCTTTTGGTGAACTTTTTTTGATTTGATTCAGTCAAAATGATTCAAACAAAATTTCATTTCAGGCATTGAAGAGTTCCACTGTCATTTAAGAACAGTACCAATCAGTTTATGACATTCAGAGTTAAGGTCGACTGTTGGCCATAGGCCTTCCCCAAGTAGGTTTGAGACATACGGGTGGTTCGCCTTACTCTACCACGCTGATCCATAATGTGTTTGGTGTTAATGCAAAGTGGACGCTAACTGTTTCAGTCGGAGTTTGAACTTGGTTTGCTGATCTCATCCTTTATGCCATAAACTGCTCGGCCACTCACACCTCCTCATATTCATCTTTAGAGTATTTTTTAGAATCTTGATGAAATGGACCATGTTAAGCTTTATAACTAAAGTTACATATTTCTAATTGTTACTCGTAAGTAATCGTATGGATTTTAACCCATTCAAGAATCATGGAACACACATATTTTGAAGTTTCTATGACTTCTGGGATATAAATGTTCAGTATATTTCTTTCAGAGGTCTACTGAGAGATAACAATTCAAGCATTGAGTACCTTCAGAGTTTAGTCTTGAAAGAGTCAATATACTCTAAGCTTACACTAATTTCTAAATGACCAATAAAATCCTTTTGTCCAAGATGAAGAATTATTATACATTAATTTACTCAGACTGGTCCAAGTAAATTAGTGTATAACAATAAAAACTGAAAATCTTTACTGGTAACTACACATTATAAGAATAATCTGTTGTGGATTAGCTCAATTGTGGCATAGTGGAGATTAGAGAAGAAAAGAATATAGTTATATGAGTAATTCTAACGTCAACTAGTTGAGCTATCATGGCCTAAATGGTAAGGCACTATCACGGTGAGACAGGCTCCCAAGAATTAAGGGATACACATTCAAATCTCACTGGAAGCTTATTCTTGATTTCCAATCTAAAATAAAGATCGGGGAGTTGCAATAACAGAAACAAAACAAAAGAAATATTAGTCAAAATTTAATAATGACATTCCTTTTATCATTTTCAACAGTAGAAGATTCAGAGGGATAGACTTTTCCATATCTGAACCAGGTTCGTTTTTTTTTTTTTTAACACATAAGATGTGAATAAAAGAAAGACTTGATTACATAAAATTATTCTAATTGAAGATCAAAATGCTTGCTACACATCAAACTTTTTACAAACTCTTGAAACTGGCTAACTAAAAAGCTGTTTGTAGAGTCATAGGAAAAACACAGAATGTGTTATGATTGTTAGTAGCAACTATATCAGTGATTCTCAAACTGTGTGCCATAGCTAATTAATGTGCTCCAATTATTCTCAAAGTGTACCACATACATTTTTCCAAATATGTAAACATGTATGATGAGCCTTGAACATGTCCAGTATAGGTGATTATGTCTGTCCCTCTTCCAGTTGCCAATCTAGTGGTTTTATCACTAGATTTTGTTAGATCTTTTTTTTAACAGATGAAAGGAAAAAGGCTTGATGAATAGTGTACCGCAATTATTGCCTACTGAATTTTTTTGATAAATACGTAATGATGTATTCCAAGCCTTGAACATGATTAGTTAAGGTATTATGTATGTCCCTTTTTTTCCCCCCACAGAGTTGCCTATCTAGTGGTTTTATCACTAAATCTGATGAGATATCAACCTTTCTAGCAAGAGATGAGGGGGAAAGGATTGATGAATACATTTATCACTGTATGTAGATATATAAAATTATGTTAACACTGAAATGTCTTCATCTAATTCATTTCATTTTTTCAGTATACCGATTTCACTCCTTGAATACTATTTGAAAATTTACAGTGATGTGATTGAAGCATAGTGATTAGTAGTAAAACGTATTCATATTAGTAATCCTTGGTCATACGAATATAAATATGGTAGTTAAACACAGCATACACAGGCTCCAATAAGTATAATCATACAACATATTAATCAGATATTAACACAATAATGATGTTAAGATCCATTAATTTGTTCTCTATCAGAATATTGCACACCATGGATTCATTTAAGTACGATGGAAACAGTGCATTCTGTGGGCTAAACTCACTTTTTGAGCTGCATCCAGAGATTTTTGACCTTCAGCCCTGGGTGTCCGATGGAGAACGAATCGATGGCTTTTAGCTTCATTATTGTGTTTTTATCTGACCAATACGTGGTATAAATATACTTTTAGAGCATTTGTATGTTGCTATTTTACATCTGAATAACCAAGGATTATCAAATATTTTAGTTGAATGAAGATTTGGTGGGCTGCACAAGTCAGAAATATTTTTTAGTATGCCGGGGTTGCCTGATGTCTTTTCTTGCTCAAGACCAAATTTGTATGGTCTTTGAGCCAAATTTAGTAGCTTCCAAACCAAAATGATCAAATAACTTACGATCCATCATTAGACTAAGCTTGTAGGAAAACTGAATCAAAACATATACTTTCTATCTATATTGTTCATGTATATTTATGCTGTCTCATATCATTTTGCAAATTTTCCTTCAGTACCAGAACTTATTTTTTGAAAAAAAAAAAAAAAAAATAGCTTCGTCAGATACCAAGTTTACCCTATTTTGGTCTTGAAAAATACCAAATGGCAACTCTAGTGTGCCATCATCATACAATGAGGTTTGAGAATCACTGAACTTAATGAATTTATTTAGTTTTGTATATACTGGAATACATGAAAGAAATGATGATGAGAAGAGATCATAATGTGAAAAGAAAGTGAAAGAAGTCATGTACTAAGAAGCTGACAGAATTTAGAAAAACTATCAAGGCTTCGACTAGTAATAGTACATTCAGAAGGAGAGTAAGGTGTCTACCGTTTCAAATTGTTTTAGATAGAGAAATTTTATACAATAGAAAACACAAATAATCCCAAGTGAAAAACAAAAATATATATCCATTTTTTATCTGGTATAAGTAAGACGTCTTCTGTCTATATTCTTCATAGATTTTTACTTATTGGTTCTGTGATTAATTTCTTTGATTAGTTTTTTCATTTTACTCTTTTGTAAACTCTAGTGCTTCAAAGCTAGGACTTTGAATGTAAATGAAAAATGCTGGATCACAGATTACTTTTTTATTTTTGTTGTTTAAAATTAGTTTCCTTTTTCATGTACTTATTTTAAAAATTTTCTTTTTTCTTTCTGTACCCCCTTCTTCAAAGTTTTTTCCATTTGCATCTTGCCCATATAAGTTCCTTGATCTACCACTGATATAGTGATCAGTAAAATGTACCTTTCTTTAGCTTTATCATTCACTGATTTATTCAGACTAGTGTCATCATATGTTATCACCACAATGTTTCGAATGCTGTACCCTCCGGCCTTCTTCAGGAATCTGATACTCTCTTTAGCTATCCACATAGTATTGAAGCAAGAAGAGAAATAATTACAATGAAGATGAATACAAACAAATAGTATAATTAGGTTGGAAGTGTTAGTGATAGGTGATCACGATGTAAGTGTGCATTGTAGGGAGTGCGTTGTGTGTTGTTTGCTTGCAAGGAATGCGTGGTGTGCAAAAGCAGAGTGTTTTGAGATATACATTTATGAATTGGTAAAAGCATAACAAAAAAAAGCAAGAGTTTCATGATAACAATTCTTCAGAACAATCACATAGGACATTGAATTTTTCTGGAGTACAAAAAAATGAAAATCCCAGGCAATCCTTGGGCGAATTTCAACTATTTTGTAAGATTCTATAGAATTATAGATATTTGATTATATAAAATTGTTAGTTTTTGGCAGTTGTGTTCATGAGCATTCCTAACATAAATTCACAGAACCACATTTGGTTCCAGAATTCTACCGGATTATCAATTTTTTCAGACCAATATAAATCATATAATTCAATAATATACCTCTGAGCTAAAATTCATGCACATCTTGAAAGCATCACAACTGTTCAAAACTTAAATTACACAAATATTAGAAATGTAATATAATGGTTTTGATTTTGAATACAAATATTTTTGAGAAAATCAAAATATTTAGTATGAATTTGGCACTGTTTGCTCAACTGAGAAACTAACTAATTCAAGGTATCTGGAAAAGATATCCTTACAACATATGTTATAATCAATTTTTTTAGATGAAGAATTTTTACTAATATACAACTGCATCTTAATTTTTGTTGTTTTTTTTTATTATCACAACTTGATTTAGGCCGTCAGTCAACAACAGCAAGTAAACCACGAGGGTCAGAAATAAAGAATAAGCCCTCAGTGAGACGCAAATTCATGTCCCTCTGACCACAGGGTAACCTGCTTAAATGCACTAGCTACTATGTCATCTAAGCCACAGGAGCATTGATGGCTAGCAGAGGCTCAAATCTAACCCTTAAAATTACACTATATCTCAATCTCTCAAGTGCTTCGTCTCTATACTGGAAGTATCAGAAAAGCAATTATTTTATTATTCATTTTTTTTCCAAATCAAGTATTGTAATCAATTATATTACTATGAGTTAGACTGTGATAGAGAAGGCTTCCTTCTGTCTCGATAGACAATGAAATGACACTGAAGCGACACGTCCAAGTCGCAAGCCTGGGCTAAGCATATCCTGGGATGTCCAGTCAATAGAATCCTCTTCTCGGTCTTGCTGATGTAGTCCAAAGGAAAGGGGAGCTCAATATGTTTGGCCTTAGTTGGGAGCAGTTGGAAGGATATCAAAGTTTGCATCCAACTATCTCAAAGGAACTCCTCTCTCTGGTCTGGAATCAGAGTTGTCCTAGATTGGCTGCCTTCCCAAGACAAGACAGCATGGTCTTCCTGGCTATTTTATCCATAGCTAAGGAGGAGAGATGAGATGGATTCATGCCTTCCCTGACAGCATTAGTGTGAGGTGAAGGTAAACAATTTTGACCGGCATTAGTTCACCTATTCCAAGAGCCACACCTCCACCCTTCAAAGGGTATGATACAAAAACAACAAGAAATTAAAGCAAAAGTAAATAGTAGACTAAAATTAATTGAATATTCATAGAAGCCCAGATTCAGAAAGAGAGGTTCAGGATCTATTTGACTTACCTTGGATCTATTTCTTTTGGTTTCTGGTAAAAAGGTGGGATATATTCCTCATACTTCTGTTTTGCCTTAGCATTACCTATGTCTTGCATCACCTGGAATCAGAGGAATCAACAAAAATGATACAAAAGGATTCATTAAAAACAAGAAACCAAAAAAATAAAATAATAAATACTGAGAGTCTATTTTAAAATACAGAAGGAAGCCACGATATGGATAATGTTACCAGCAGGTTATCATCATCAAAATCAGTCAGTCCCAAACACTTTATTCAAAGTCATCACCATCTTCCTCAATATAATGAAATAATGACAAAAAAGTCAACTAAATACATCAGATTAATTGACGTATTTGACATGTATTTCTTGTGGCCCCTTCCTTAGGGTCAAATGGTTTCAGTTTGTAAGGACTGATATCATCCACCGACAAAACAGCTCCCCACTTCAGAATTAATCCACCAATGAAAACTGAAATGGTTTGGACACCTGATGAGGAAGAAGCCTGGCAAAGGACATCTTGGACCTGGAACCGAAGAAAAGGCCAACCAAGACAACGCTGACTGAACACCATTTACCAGGACCTAGGCCATATTAACATATCACTCTACCAAACCAGGAAACAGATAATAAATAGGGACCTTTTAGGCATGTAGTTGCTACGTTGGATCCCCAGTGTAGGTACCAAATTAAAAAAATGAATATATTCTGAAAAAACATAATAACAATGTCAAAAATTCTGAAAAGGAATGTAAGAAAAGCACACGTTAGATAATATTTTCATGCACAGAATGAATGCCAATTCAATCAGGAGGTTAAGATTTTCTGCTTTTAAAATCAGGTTTAGATCAGAGGTTCTCAAACTGTGCCACAACAATCCTCCCTATGTGCAGTAAAAAGTATTCAAACATGTATTTCAAGCTTTGAATGTGTCCAGTACACAAAATATATCTATCTTGCTCCTGCTACAGAGTAGTTAACTTGGTAGTCTTATCACTGGATTGTATGAAATCTCAAACTTTTTTAGTGACAAATGAAAGGAGAAAGAGATGAGGAGTACTTATATAAGTATGCTGATATATAAGTTTTGTTCATTGACAATCAAAATGTTTTAATTTTTACAATATGCTGAGTTACAGCGCATTCCTTTATTATTACTTCTAAGTTGGCTGTTATTATAGCCTAATATATACCATAGTTTACTCATATTTACTCAGTAAAGAGTTGGTCTCCCATGCAAGTCAAATACATTTCTTACAGCACTGTCATACAATGAAGTTGGAGAACCACTGGATTAGATTTTATGCATTGTAAATAAACTGCTAAAATCAATGACTTGCAGATGATAATTCCACAATTGGAGCTGCATCCCCCGAACAAACACAAAATCTGGAACAGTAAAAATCTTGGTGCAGTATTTGAAGGGTTAAACATACATTTTAGCTGATAAGCGACCCTGTTCAAAATAAATAGATAAATAAATATAGTATCAGAGAAGTGATATAATGAGGGTTAGGTTGGGATTTCACAAATCGATATTCATTTATTACGGGCAACAAAATTTTGAAAATTGAATTTTTTCATTTTAAGTCAGGTAATTGGAGAATGGTAACCGCTCCAACTAAATACATGAGTACAATAGAAAACCAAAAACTTATTTATGGTTTCTGATAGACACTACAGAAGCTATGAGTGGATCATTGTTTTGTTTTATGTTTCAGAAGTACTTTGGGGAAAAAGAATTAAATTGATGCAAAAGCATTTTATATTATCACTTCCTGACTGTAATATACACATCACTTCTTTGAAATCTATCTCCAATCTCTCACTTCTTCATTAATAAACCCAAATGAGTAACAGAAAAGCACCTGGAAACCAATGAAATAAATTTTTTCAATTTGCTTCAGCCCACAATAACAAATAATAATATGGCCAGAAAGGAAGATAATCAGAGTTTTGAGACTTGACAAACATTGAGTAATTCTAGAGACAGGTTCAATACTACCTTGAGAGGCAAATATTGAACCTCTGCCTCCAGATTTGCTCGATTTCCAATTACCGAAGCCTATGTTCAATAATTCTCTGGTAATACACTTGGATTATCTCTCCTCCTGATCCAATCTCGCAACTCTGGGCTGTGTACTATGTTGACTGCATTCATTATATGGAAGTATTTTCTTTCTTTGATAATTGATCACAACATTTTTATAAAAGAAGGAAAAATATTTAGGTAGCAGTTTTATAAAAACACGTGAAATTCTTCAATTCCTGAAAATAGGATTTTAGTTCCAAGAAAGTTATAACTGAATTTAATCTATTTTTTTAGTGAATTTTTTATCAAATTTTACAAGTCATGGTTCAAATGTTACCACAAAATTTACCAGGAAATAATTATAATAGATTCAATGTAGAAGTTAGTTAATCCATTAACTGTGGAAGTTGGCATATGTAATAGTTATCTATTACAAGAACGCTGACCAACACATGGAATGGAATTGCTATCAATCACAATAAAATGGAAATTTTATCAATATATTTATATATATATATATATATATGTGAGAGAGAGAGAGAGAGAGAGAGAGATTTCACAGGAAAAAGATGTTCCGATCAAAAAAATTTTCTAATACATTCAATTCACCATTGAATCATCATGGCGTTCTATTTATCAAGCTCAACATAACATGAAATTAGTATGTCATTATGTGGTGACGTAAAAAGTGTGACAAAAGACAAATAAATACACCAATATTAATTTTCAGACTGCTATTTACCTTTATCTCAATTTTCCAGTTGTTTTTTGATTGCAACTTATTACTCAGGCCGGCTTCACTTTGGCAGTGAGTAAACATCATTGATCAGAAATAAAGAATAAGGTACCCAGACTTAAACTCACATCCCTTCTGGAAGTACAGGTTTGCTCTACCAATTGAGCTACTAGAGGTAATCAACTGATAAAACCCGTTCTCAATACCTATCATTGGCCGCCATGTTTTTTTAAATTACCTCATAGTGTCAGTATCAATAAGGCAATCATTTTTTTTTATATTCATTTTTATTCGATGAAGTATTTAGAAACTGAAAATTATAATTAAGTCGAATAGTAGTGTGAAAATTGATAACAATGATTTACAATACTTCATCTGATAAAAATAAATATAAATACACTAGCATTTTATTATGCGAGATATTTTTGTTACATAAATTATAGGTACACATAATCTTTGCATGAATCTGAGCAAGAGCCACATAGTTTTATCATTTTTATTTTAAACTTGAAAAATTTGTGCACAGTATCAAAATCTTACTGTGCAGCATAATTCTTCCATGTGCAGAACATCACTACCAACGTGAAGCATCAAAACAATTTCAAATAAGCACTGTATTTGAATCACAAATTGTGCAAAAGAATGATTTGTGTCTTCATATGATATACACCAACATTGAGTGAGTGCAAAGGCATGCAAATTAAATAAAATTTATATTACACAGTAAAATAAAATTGGTAGATATGACACAAAAAGTCCTGACATAGTTCAATAGCTTTCTATTGTAAAGCTGTAAAAATGGAGATATTTGCTTGTATCCACCCCATTAACTGCAGATGACTGAAATGTCAGTCTTGGCGACTCTATGCTTCTACTGCAAATGATGGAAATTTTTATGTTACGTAAAGGACCTTTCCACTTGAAGTAACGGATGACTTTTTCTGCTATGTTTCAGTCTGTTAGTGGAAGGGTCCATTGATTAGAAAGAAAACTGTTCAGCTTATTTTGCAGCATGCTCTTGAATCAAAGTTAACTCCGCATTTAGAATACAGCAACTGAGCTGCTCCTGTGACAGCCAATGGGTTCATCTTTCATTTAGACGGATTATTACTTCTATTTATCTAAATTTTCAATACCAAAATTATCAGATATATTTTGAACTGTCATGGAACCCCGAGCTAGGCTCTGCTGCCTTCACCAGTCGGTGAACCGCTACACTGGTCAAGCCACAGTTGACCGGTCACTATATCTCTGTCTCAAGTTGCCCCATCTTGCCTACATTGTATCCAGATCCAAGGAGGTGCGGCTGTTAACTAAAAAGCTTTGTGCCCGAGGCGTCATAATTTGAAAAGGAACAATCAACAGTGGGTGTAAATATGCAACAAGATTTATATCAGTATTATTACAGGTTGACCGGTCAAAATATATGCTGATGTGGGTGAGGACGCTATAGACTGACTTTCAATCTATCTTTCGGGTTATTGACTGGATATTTCTTGGTATGTAATTTGGTATAGCCTCAACAAAATTCTCATGTTGAAATTATAAGTCATTCAGGGAATCCACTTTATATCTCTTGGCATATCTATTGGTATAGCTACACTAAAAATATTATCTTCCAGGGATCAGGATATGGTGGTGGAATTCTATGCAGTGTCATGGCGGCTTTTTTGCACCCTCCAACACCTACTCAAAAATAGGTGGCTCATATAATAGCCAGCTCCCCTTATGGTTGGGGCTGATGGCTGAAGGGTTTATGATTGATCTCTTCCTTTCTCAGCTGGCAAATATTGAAATCAAGCTAGCCTAAGCAATCTTCATTCTGATCTCTCCAAATTTGGGAATCCATAATTTTCCCTTTGGAAATACGTGTAGGCGATAGGCGGGGCTTGGTCCCCTGGCAATCAATTTACTTGCCCGGAAACTAGAGATATTTTCCTCACAAAGGCAATTAATAATCAAACATCTGTCATCTGTCCATGGCTTTGCTTGTTAGACACTTTAGAACAAAAATATTTTCCCAACTCAGGGATTTTAAACCTCTCAAACTAATGCTATTAATCATACATCTGTATTCTATCATGGCCTCGCTCGTCCTACTCTTGGTGCAAAAGTATTTTCCCAATTCAGGGTTCGATATTGACCGCTTTACAGTTTTAGATTTTTATCTGTTCTTTATTCACCTAGTATTTTTTGGAAACCCATTTTGGTAAGCATTCTTTTTTTTTTGTAAGAACACTCAACCTTGCAAGGTTATTTTATTTCTACTTTCAGATTTTTTTCCATCGCGTCATTTCTCTAATTAACCCTTGAATTCCATAGTGTTACAGAATGATATATATTGCTTACGTCTCCTCTAAAAATTAGTCTAATACACAGTTAAATTTTACTACAATGAGTATTCAGGCAGAAGTCCTTTATTAATTCAAGTAATATCTGGACTATATTTATACTCATTGAACCAAGACATACATCCTTCTGTATGTAAACTAGAAAAGATAACTAAGAATTAAAAAATCATTCTTCGTCAAGGGTCTTTAATCAAAGTTTTATATGCATTCACTTAAAAGCCGCCTTCAACCTCGATGTCAAATCACTTCCTATCATAATTATTTCCTTATTCCTCTTACTTTTTTTAAAAGAACAGTGATAAAAAAATTAATAAACTTGGAGTTAACTCCTTTAGAAAAACCTTTTTCTGCTATTAATTTTTTATCAAATTACTTGGAAACCAATGGCCTAATTGGAAAGGAAATAACTTAATTTTTCAAGTTAGAGCATTTCAAGAGTATTGCACTAAGAAAGATCTCAGTACAAAGTGCCATTTTTGCTGTGTAACAGTGTCACACCCATCCAATCACAAACAGAAATTGGATCATCATTATAGAGATATATCAACATTTGTAATAAAATATTGGGTAAGACGATTGGTATTTAGACTATCAGTACCAAATGTCAACTTGCATTTTCAAGTTTCAGAGATTGTGTCGGATAGAGACTGAGATGAAGAAGAAGCCTCTAATAATGCAGTGCATAAGTGGTAATAGATATCTGTAATTTAAATGTTAAGTAAAGAGTGTTGCACTTGAGAACCATCTGCTCAGATAGAGACATTTGAAAACCACAAAGACTTCAGTTTCTAATTAATCATTAAGCTGCAAGTTGAATGTTAAACAAGAAAAATGCAGAAAATGTTTCCCAAGTTATAAGAAATGCAACATTAGCAAGCAGGGCCAGTCTTAGGAGCTGCAAGGTCCAATAAGAAACTGGTCAACAGTCAAAGTCTGTAGAATCTTCAGATATAAATGAACATTATTATAGACTTCATATCTCTACGGTTCAATGGAAAGCAATCAAAATGTTTGCTTAAAATTTCAGAGAAATTAATTTTTATGCTATTTTATAATTATTTAACATATTGATTAATACAAGTACAGTAAAAGGAATTCAAAATATAAACAAACATTGTGGAATCCTCAAGAATATCAAAGAACATTACAATCATTCTCTGTAAAACCTGCAACGTGGTGTTAGGTGTATGTTGCAATATATTGTTGTATGTACTTGACAAGACTGGAATATACCCTAGTACGGTACCCCCTTAGTTGCAGGGAGTAATAAGTCCGATTGGCTTTGAGCAGGCCCTGATAGCAAGAACAGGGCTGTCTCCAGGGTTAGCAAAATGGGCTACTTCTGAAAAACCAGCGCTATTATATTTTGATTTTCATTACTTGCAATTTCAGGGGCTACTTTTAAAATAAGCTGGGTTAACTTTGACTTTCTTCTCATTCGTAGCCTATGATTGATTTATAATATAATATAATTACCTTTTGGCAATAACAATTTCTGATTTATCACATGATCCCTTTCAAATTTCCTACACTCTTATATTAATGCCCAATTGGATATTTAGTAAGAACTTGATAAACTTTAACTATGAAGAAGTGGAGGGACTACACAGATATGATTATGCTTTGTGCAGCAAATATTGGTAAGTTATCCTAAATACATTCAGTGATAATATTGATAAAACCATTAAAATCATGTAGTCTACTCTATGTATTAAAATGTATGACCCTGCAAAGGCATCAATCAGTAAAAACAAAAAAGATTTTTTAAAAAGGACCGAGTAATATTTACTACAAATTCAAAACTTAAATCTTAAGTTGGAAACTTTCAGCAATTTAGATCTGACAACCTTGACCATCTCAGAGACCAAAATGATTAGTCGTTGATTGAATACAATGAGGGAAAGAGAAGGGGCATGGTATTTATCAATCTCCCCATGAGAGCAGAGTGTGACACAAGGTTGATTTTAACATGGGGACCCATACATATGTGTTTTGGTAAGAACAAAAACAGCCTTGTCCCAGCAAACCCATGTCAAGAAAGCATCACGTTAACACATGCGATGGAGAGGTGCTGCCCTGGAGCAATTACCCCCAGACTGGGCATAGTGCATACAGTATATGCCCATCAGAGTTCCAAGTTCATTAGGTCTAAACAGACTAATATGATCCATAAACGGAAATACTTGATGCATAAAAAGTCAATATATGTTTGCACATACAGTGCTTTTTGAGGCCACGGAACTAAACTTGGGAGAGGGAAGTACAAGAGTGACTGACTTTAGTTAACAGTCTGAACATTTTAAGAAAAGGTTATTAAACACAAAAAAAAAACTGAACCGATATAGAAGTATTGAGGGAATGGAAATTATTATCAGTTCAGTTATTTTGTTTACTAAACAAACAGAAGATTCAAAAGAAAAACAAAAATTACATATGAATGTTTGGGTCACATCACTCATCACTTCAACTGTTAATTAATTTCAAGGTTTTAAAAAGGATGTGGGGGGGGGGTCTGATTTTACCCATTAACTGTGGAAGGTGACAAGTGTTATACTTATGCACTGCAAGAAATTCATTGCAAGATAGAAGCCCCGACTCACAGAACTGAGTTGTTATCAATCACAATGAGAACTAATTTTATTTAGTTAGATATGGAAGAACTGCAATGATGGAAATTCTTGTCATTTTCTTATTCACACCTCAAACCCGAAACAAGTATGGCACATTCAACTCTCAGACAGTGAATAGTTGCTATCTCCATGAATTTAAAGGTGAGATGGCACCAAAAGTGATGATGCAACATTGTGCAAGAAATTCTGTTTTTTGATGGCTAAGCAGAGCCCAGATGCCTGAAGAAATACCTGGCTGATCATTAGCCATAACTGCTGCCGGGTTGACAAAACAGGTCTAGTATTTTTTACTATGTCTTTCGCAGTTAATGGGTTGATCAATATAAAAGTTTTGTGATTGATTTAGGATGGTTAATAACAATTACACCAACAATATAAGATAGAACAATTGACAAAAGAATGTGAGCATTCCTTTATAATAGTGAGATACACGTTCACAATTGGACTACTTCAGTCAAAATTTCACCCATTAAAGATAAAAAAACATTTAAATTGGTAACACTGGAGTGGTTAGCTAACATCATTTATCACTTCAACAATCAATGAATAATAAGATTTTATAAGTTATGGGGGAGTGATTTAATAACAACTGCACAAACAATATAAGATAAGATAAAACAGGGCTTCTCAAAATAAAGGGTCGAGACCCTTCCAGGGATTGCATAAAGATTATTGGGTTTTTTAAGTGAAATTATGCTACCTGAATATTTAAAAATTTTCCATCACCTCTATACAAAAATTTACTCTTTCTGCCGCTCATAGTAAAATGGTTTGATGCTATTTACTAGTTTTAAAAATATATTCTATTTTTATGTTTTAGTAATTTTTTTATGAAAAAAAACTGTAAAACTTATAGATATACACATGTTACAATTTTTTTGGTCTTTATTTGTTTCTTTATTTAGTTATTTAGTTATTTAATTACAACTTGAAACTCTTTCTAGTCTTAAAACCTATTGCTTTCATAACAAAAAGTGAAAGGTTGCAAGAAAATCTGTCTTTCAAAAGGGATTGCGAATGAAAAAAAAGTTTGAGAAGCCCTGAAATTGAACAAAGAACTAAAGAATGTGAGCATTCCTTCATAAATGGTGATGATATACACATAATATCAACAATTGGATTACTTAGGTCAAAACTGCACTCATTGAAAAAAAAAATGATTTGAACATCATTTCAACAGACCAAAACAGAGGTAACCAGTCATGGCTTCCATCAAAAAAGGAATATTTAAAATATACTGTATGAATGTATGGCCAATTTAAAAATTTCATGATTCATAATATTTTATTAATTTTGATACCTTTCTTAGTGTCATCCTAACTCATAGTTGTTTTTATCACAAGTCAACCAAAGCTGATGTTTTATGGCAGCAAACAGCACAATCAGAAATAAAGAGCAACTTAACTTCTAGAGAGATTCAAACTCGAATCCCTCAAGCCCGAGGGAAGTCTGCTTTATGCCCAGCTGCTTTCACCACTCTGCCATGGAACCTTTACGGCGGCAGAAGTCAAATATCCCCTTTTAAACCAATAATCCTTTACTCTGATTATTGGGGATACGTTTAATTAAGATGAAAGTATAAGAAGTAGACAAAATTAACAAAATACAGGGTTACGATACTTGATCTAACATTAAAAATAAATCAAATTTCATGGCTGTTAGCAACATGTGATGAAAATCACAAGGTAACAATTCAGCAAAAGGATTAAATGAGAAACAGTATTTCTTCTTAATAGACTTTGATCAGGTCATTAATGAAACAAATTAACTTCCACATTAAAATAACTTATCTTTATTCAATTTTCACAAAAGATGTTGTTTTTGAAGTGGATTAATTAGTATTTGTTAAAAACAAGCCCATTCCTTATTTTTATCCATTTACATTTCATATTTTATGAATTTAAGTGAATTGATAAAGCTCAAACAGACCCAGCTTTAAAAGTGTATAAATTTGTATGTTAAATACAATTTCATTTTTTACTTTCATTTCAAGCTTTGATCCAGAAAACTGAAAAATCTTAAAATTCAGGTGACCTCTGGTACCAAATTTATCAATTAATGGTACAGTAATACAGTATATTTAGAAAAATCCTGTTTTAAGGCTTAACTCTCAAATTCATAAACCGCTTGATACCAGTCTTAATCGACAGGGAAGGAAACAAATTTTGTTCAATTCATTTTGTCAGATGGAATAAAAAAAATAGATTTTAAAATTCATCTATAACTGAAAGGGAGGATAAATTTGATCAGTAGTTATTCCCCTTGATATCAACGTTTATTTTACTGATATGAATTCAAGAGTTAACATTCCCAACATAAGGTTCATCAATTCTATGGAAGCGTATGACCACAAGTTACCAAAATTTGAAGAACAGGATGCACACACCACCTTGATGAAAAAAAAAAAAGAAAAAAAAAAAAAAAAAGAAAATACCAGTGAAATCTCAGATAACAAAAATGGTGAGAATAAATCGTCAGGATGCAAACTAGGAAAAAATGTGTTATCAATGGTGGTAGGGGGGGTGCTACTAGTGGAATTGGTAAGGTTAGGGAGTGGAGAGAAAAGAAGACTCTCACAAAATGGTACGGACCTGTTTGGTCAGAGACCAGAATCTGTGGCGGCGGCTGTGGAAAGAGAATAGTTTTCTTTCAGATTCAAAAGGACATAATTTGTCACTTCATTACATTCAGTAGGGAGGGTCATAAACAGTCTCTGGATGTCTTCATTGATGTAGTTTTCCCGTTGTCTGAAACATCTGGTCTTTTGGCACATCATTCTAGAGTCCAAACTCTCAAACTATTTTGGTATCAGTCATCTCTAAGTCTTTATTATGAAATCTGATTTCACCAGAGTCTAAATTTCCTTATATTTTTTTTCATTGTCATCTTTTTCTCCTTAGCATATAATTTCAATCATAAATTCATTCTGTATCATGAGTAAAAAGCAGTCAAAAGTGTTTTTTTCATTCATATTTTGGACATCCTAAAACTGCATCCCAGACAAAAAATAGAACCATAATCGATTTCAGCATGTCTCAATCTACACATTTCAAGTCAAATTGAAAAAAAAAAATTAATTTTTATAGAATTTTTCATGTTTTCTTGCATCCAAAAAGAATCTAGCCAACAGTTTCTAGTAGCATTACTTGAACGCGGAGGTTAGTGAGGTGGCCAAGTCCAAATAGTATCCATTCAACCAACGGAGAGAAGAGACTTCTGCAGGATCTGCCCATTAGGATATAGATACATTTATCAATTTTTATTTTCAGCTTAACTTTCAGTAGCTCTCTATCACTACTTTGAATTAAAACGTAATTCTACGGCAACAATTTAACAGTGCAATCAGAACTAAAGAGCAAGCCCATGGTGAGAATCATACTCATACCCTCTAGCCAGAGGGAGTTTAGTATACACCATGCCACTAGCCATATTCATGCAAGAACTTTGGAGCACAACATAATTCCACTGTTTCCATATACTGGAGTCCCTTAGGGTGGGTGAGAGGTGGACGCCAACATTAGTCAGATAGTTTTCTTGATTTTGTAATAAAAAAACAAAAACATCTTTGTTCACTGGAGAGAGACCATCGCTTGGCTTAATGCTTGAATGAAACCAATGTTATGTACACTTAATAGTTCAACAGTAATTGAGCAAAGGTGTGAATAACTGGGGCATGAACACACTTGGACTACTACACGTAATAAAAATTTTGATATTTTTTCGATGAGAATAAATAACAGGTCTGGTATGTTACATGCCCAACGTCTTTCGGTAACATGCTGTGTAAGGGATGATCAATTGAAATTTTCGAAAAGGGGTGATCAATGAATAAGTTACTTCTCTCGCCTTCTGTAAGGCAGTGGACACTAAAAAGTCTGAATTCACTAAATATAAGTGTGACCATTGCCGCACGCAAACATTGCAAATTGAAACTTCCCTATAAAACCTATTGGGGGAAGTTGAAGTTTTTTCTAGGCATAATAAAGTGTAAATATATAAATTTCCCACCTTCTAGCTCCATTAGTATGGCATGTATGTGTGATACATACATAGCCAGCCAGTCAGCTTGACCAACTTAAAAGTGAAGAAACCTATGTTGACAGTTTTTATTAACAGTCTGTAATAATCAGAGCATGGACATATATCATTGTTAAGAAGGTTACAAATCAGTTGCACTCAAATAGGTAAGAATAATTCTTTAGTTTTCTTACACTGAATTCATGCATTTTTATTTGGTTCAAAGGAAAGGAATTACAAACCACAAATAGTGGAATGTCGGGGCGGAAGGGATGGGGCTCCTCAATAGGCCCCCTCCAACATTAAGTGAATTTTGATAAAGGAAAATTTGCAATAAATAAACAAATAGCCTCACTCATTTCAGCTATGCCTCAAATCACTAAAGTGATTGAAATTTAAATTCAATGCTGTTTCAATACACAACTATTTATGGGGTGGTTTATACAGCAACTTATGCCTGAAAGTTTCTAAAGAGGGAGGGGTTGTTGTATAAGGACGATCCCACTCTTACAGCCTCCAAAGCCATTTTCTAATAATACAATGAGAAGTCACGAGTTCATAACTGGTGGTCTGTTCTGTTGTAGGAGTTGCCAGGTAGAATTTACTACCAGTCTGCTTTAGGGGCTCCATGTCTGGTGTCTGTCACCTAGACTGGTAGCTAACAAAGGCTAGAGAGACAATTCTCCCCTAAGCCAGACATACCACATCATAAATAAATGAACAAATGAATAATTTTGATTAAATACGCTAAAAACTTGCTCTCATAGAGCTTCAAAAAAGACATCCGATCTTTTTAATTCTTGGACTCTAAATAAATGATAGTTAAATAACCAAATAATCATATTATGTCTGTAGAAGAGGGCAAATGGACAATGACAAGCAGAGACCCAGCAACAAAATGCCATAATATCATGGTATTAAAATGAGTTTGTCTAGTATATTAAAACTTAATACATATTTATCAAAGACTTACAACTCAATCTCCTAATCTAAAAACTGCACCAGTCAAATTTTTTTCCAAATATCACTAGTTTAGACTCTTTCATATTTATAACTTGATCAAAAGATAGCAATTTAATAAACCACAGATAGGTATACAAGAGCATCATAATAGGGTCATTAAAGGAAAAATAACTTACTGAAACATTTCAATTCAAATTTTAATATCTTTAAATGTGACTTATGGGTCATTCCATGTCAAGTGAACCAATGGTCCCCCACTCAACCATCTCCAATTTTGCTCTAACAAGTTTTGGGCGTGGACAGTGACGTAGTTCTGTAAAATTTTAGCTCATTATCTTTACTTTCGCTGTCATTATGGATCAAAGAACGATGACTACATTCGTTTAGAACAACAGAGGCCAAATTAGTTTTTCCATTTTCAACTAACCACCATTTTATAACAGGAAGTTAAGTGAAAATTTGTTTTCTGGGTCAACTTCTTCTGTAAATTGTGAAAATGTTATCAGTACAGCTCAAGAAAATATTTTTTTCAGAAAAAGATAGGCTCAAATAGATAGAGGTAACCAAGTTGGTCAGGTCCTGAGTTATGATAATTCGAAAATGACTTCCTGAAAATACTGAGCCCATTTTGACATCTTTTTCTAGAACTAGGCTGATAACATACTGAGAATCTACATAAGAAGTTAACCCTGAAAACAAAATTCCGGTTCAGTATGATTTCCTGTTATAGCATGGTGGCTAGTTGAAAAGGGAAAAAATGATTTGGCAGTCATCACCATAAAACATTACATCATTTTAGCCTCTGAAAAAACTGTGACCGAGTATGAGCAAATTTGGAGATGGTCAAAGGAGGGCAATTTCCCCAAATTGGACCACTACACATGGAATGACCCTTATGTATATAAGAAAAGATATAAAATCTTAAACAGAGCCATTCAGATTTTTTCATAGTCCCTAACTGTTAAATTTGGATAAGATATTTCCATAACAGTCATCTACAACTACTGTGCCCCTCAATATAGCACAGTTTGTGATGTAAAGCAAGTCGGTTATTTTGACTGTATTATTGTCCATTCCGCCAGAGAATAAAACGTGATTCAAAAAACTTATTATGACTAAAATAAAATGTCTTCAATTTGCCATCAATCAATGCACAATAGCAATGCTTAACACATGAATCCTCCGATGTTGTGATAAAAACAATGCCTTCATTTATCAAGGGATTTGTCTTGGCATTCGTAATGATCCACGGTTCAATTAACGCAGTTGTCTTTCTTGGACCTCAACACACATACTCACACACACACATACACAGGCACACACAGGGGGGGCTACTGTATTCCCTTTGTAAAATTTGTTTATTTCAATGGAGATGATTTCTTACCTGTAGCTGCTCAGGGTCCCATTTATCAAGCTGGATAGATTTGACACGACTTATCCCTGTTGTAAGGCTACGGTGGATACCAGCACAATCCTGGCATAAAAACACACCTAAATTACATGAAGCCCAATCTGGATCTGCAAGAAAGAAAAAAAAAAAATAGGTGGAATTATACTGAGATTATAGGAAAGTGCTAGTGAAATGGGGGGGGGGAGTGATCAATCAAAACAACAGAAAAAAAAGGGGTGATCAATAGATAGGTTTTTCTCTTGTCTTCTGTTGAATAACTGAAAAATCAAAATTTTGAAAAAAAATAAGCGTCAACACTGCTGGGCACAAACTAAGAAACCAATTTAACATAAAATTATTTTGTAAATAGAACCCCCCCCATGTGTAATTGATGAATTTGCCTTATGCAAAGCATGAAAAACATCTATACATGAAAAAGTAATGATCATTTCTGATCTGAAATTCCAAATACAGAATAAATCAGTTGCTACCACCAAAATAGTGAATCGTGGTTGCACTTTACCAAGATTTTAGAAATTAATTCTCTTCTTTGTTCTTTAAAAGGCTTACTGGATTAAATGCCTATAAGACCACAAAACTAGAGTTAATACCCAATGTCAGTAGGCGTAAATCAGACCAGCATAAAAACAAAACAAAAACTTAAAGATAGAATTTAAGTAACGAAAACTAACCCAGAGGAGAAAATTACTTGAAGATAAGAGAAGGAAAAAATGTTACTGTCAGTGAGCATTAATCAAACAGGTGTAAAGACAACAAAAACTTTAAGACGGGATTTGAAAGCTAAACCAGAGAAAATTACAAAGAAAATTATACGGTAGAAGGAAGAAAAAAAAAAATTATTCAATGGTATTTAGTAATTCACTAATGCAATTCACAACATGGATGTACTCGTGTTTGCTGCCTCTCTTTACAATGCTGTACTTTATTGTACTACATACATTTTAAATAAAATTTCTTACCATTACCTTTTTTTTTATAAATCATTTCTAGTTCTTTTTTTCTATTCTGCTTTTTGTAAATTATGTATATTGAGCACTGATTATAAAAATAATTTGGGAGGAGAAACCTTTGACAAATCCCTGGCAATTATGAGCTTGCAGTATCTTTTGCAAATGTACTAAAGAAGATAAAATGTGTTCAGTAATCTTTCACAACCTTGCATCTCCTGTTTATTAATGAACAGTTTGAAACGGGGCCCTCATTCCCCATGTGGTCTGGGCCTATTACCAGCTTTGCACAGGCCTGTTCATGACCTGAGAAAATACTGTGAATAAATTGTGTAATAATCTTACAGAAAATATATTGATGCTAAACACCCCTGACCATTTTTTAGCACAAATCTTCAAAATCCAACACCTTTGAATAATGATAGAAGTTTATTCTTCTTTCACTGGTGCAACATCCAACTGTACTACGTCAGTTTCAAGGATTAGAAATATTTCCAGAAGCTAGAAAGAAGGGTTCTATGTGAACTAATAGAAAGGAGCAAGTTAGCATTCAAACATATTTCTCTTCTTGCTTGATACAAAAAAGAGAAAAAAAAACAAAGATTATCTTTTGCTGTATATGAGACACTTTTCTTTTCAAAATCTGACCCCCCAAAATCACCCTGTGCCCTTTACAATAAAGGTCAAGCCTGGGATCTATGAATCGACCAAGTTTAACAATCCAGACAACTTTAGAACAGATATATAGGATATATTACTGAAAACCTTACAGGCTTCATCTTATATGCCACAAAATATTGTAGTTTTTGGACAGGATAATTACTTAAGAGAGAAAATGATTTTATTATGAGAATACAAAAGAAGGAAATTGTGGCCAATATATGAAGTGACTCAGAAATGACTATACGTTTCATTTTCTATAATTCTATTCAGAAAGTGAAGTTCATATCAATTGATAGCTGATACTAATGTCAGAACCGAGGTTCTATACAGCCTGGCAAGGGTTAGGATTAGAGATTTCTGCTTGAAAAGTTTATGTGACAAGATCAAAAGATCTTCATGATTTAGGGGCAAGAATCAGAGATTTTTGTGCACACATCCCACTTGAAATGGTAACCGATGTCGGAAACGCCAATGTCAATTGCTGGCTTGGTTGAAGTGCTACAAAGAAGTTGGCTCACATGTAGAATTCTACCAAAGTAATTCTTATTTGAACAACAAAATTCTCACTCAGTCAAACTAAACTAGACTAGATCAAGTACTGTTTTTCAAAAGTTTTTTCGTTCATTTTTTTCTTCAAAACAAACAAAATTAAAAAATAAATGTATAGTGATTTTTTTCCCCTATTGTATTTTCACAATTATCAGTTAGAAACACTTATTTACAAAATGGACTCTCAAATTTTTTTCAGTGATGACCCCTTTTGATGAAGAGGAATTTTTCACAAAACCACTCATTGTTAAAAAAGCAATAGTCACCTAGTCTATATATACCAGTCTCTAGTCATAATCTAACACTAACTGAACATAAAAACAATATCCGTACCTCGTATGAATGAATCATCTACTTAGGATCTGAAATTATCTAAAAAAATACAACCACAAGATTTGGACATTGATGGTCCTAAATGACTTTACGGACACCAAAAAGTACTTTTTAGAAAGTGCCAAGTGGTGTACTCAAGCACAGACAGACAGGCAGAGACACGCACAAGCAAGAAATGGGAATGCGTAGCTCACTTGGCTGGTTGGTCAGGTGGATAAAATTCATGGGGCTACAGTGATTTGATTAAGACTAAAAAAACTGTCAAAAATCGGAAGGTATTTTAAAACTGTACCAGGTTTTATGGCATTTTTAATGAAAGCAAATAACTAAAATGTACCAAAAATGAAATTTGTTCAAAAATTTGTGAATAGCTTTGAGCCATTTTATAATAAACACCAAGATGAGTACATTTTGGTATAGAGATTTAAAAAAAACTTTAGTTATATAATTATTCCTAAAGAAGTTTTTCAAATATTTCTGCGACCCTCAATAATCTTTAGGCGACCCTAAGCCCTGCTTTGAGAAGCTGCGCTTTACAGTGAAAGATGAGGTTATGTGAAAAGAATGTTCAAGTGGCAATTATGTTGCCACTTGAATGCCATGTCCTGTGGATCGTTAAGTTTCTTTATTCAAGAATGGAATAAGTAAAAGGATGTAAATTCACAAACCACTTTTCAAGTAGGTGACACTTCATGACTTACTCCCTGTAAGTTGGATGAAAATATAGGTAGAGAAAATAAAGAGAATAAACTCTAAGTTGAAATGAGCCTAACTAACAAGAACTATAAGTTCAATGATGCGTTCACCATCCCATACATCTATCTGCGATTTCAGATGGATTCTCAATGCAGTAGAAGTAGAATTACTAGTAGCGGTAGTAGTAGCAGGAGGAAGAGGGAGGTGAAGATGGTTCAGCCGAAAATCTGGCTATTAGGAAAAAAAACAAAAACATTTAGTAAGTTTATATTAAAGTAAGCGTACAATTTTTATCAATAATTTATTCTGAAGTCATAATTTCATTTGATAAGTGGGCTTTAAATGAGTATCTAGATACACAGACATTTAGATAGATAACATTTGTGTTTGAAATTGAAAAGTTTGGCAAATTTTAGCCATTTTTAAAGAGTTTTAGCTATTAATAACAAACAATACACTTGATATGTTATCTATTGATCTGAATAAATTTAAAGATATACCATCTTTTTTTTTCACATCACATCAGCAAATAAAACTCAAAACTTCCTCTTCCTGTTTAATGTAATTGGAATGGACTGACAGAGAAGCGAGTAATGTGGAGGTACATCTAAAAAAGACATTTCTTTCTCTAGTGAATATTAATTGCATCTCAAACATTTTTCTCTTAGCTTGAATGTAATTAAGAATCTTTATAAAACATAGTATCAAAATCATTTGTCCTCTTCTTTGATTTGCCGATAGAAACACAAAGATAACTCATTTCTACTATTCTAATCATATCTATTTTATTGCCAGGTATGATGTGGATTGTGTGAAATAAGCAGAAGGTTCTTGAATTTCTCATTAAATTACTTGATATTTACATCATAAAGAGGGAGATATTTTAGTTACATGAATGAATTGTGTTGGTAAGTTAAAAGGAGTAACTCCAGGCCTTGAAATTATCAGGGGTGTGCAATGCAACTTTTGTAGACAGTGGCGAAGGCAATCATACAATGCTTATTCTAAAGGAGGTTTATGAACACCCCCACCCTTGACTAAGAATACCTGATGAATTCTAAGTATTGTGTGGTTAATCCACCACTGACCTCAAAATCAAAGGAAAAAGAAAAGAAATGTTTTGCTCTCAGCTGGATTTGATCCCAAAATCTAATGATGTCTGGCAGAATGCCCAAGACCACCGTGCCATAGAAAACACTTCTGAAAATTGTAATTATAAATAACAATGTCACATGAATACCTTATAACCATACACAAATATCTGCCTTTTAAAAATTATTATTTTTATATTGTTTAAGGGTTCTATTATAATATTGACTGTTTTAATGACATCCCTTAAGAGCAAGGTAATTTTCACTGAAAAAAAAAATATATATATAAAATATATATACTTGTTATTTTATAAAAATATTTTTCGTAAACAGAAATTCAATGTTCACAAGAAAAAAAAAATTACAAAGAACTCAGAAATGCAAGTTGACACAACATGACATCATGCAATCACTCTTTCCTTTCACTCACCAAGTTATTCATGCCTGACCTGAAGAAAAACAGAAATGTAGGAGTGTGACCTCCCATAACAATAAATGAACAATGGTTCAAAAACAAAAAATGTAATGGATGCCTAGACTGGAAAGACTTGAACATTTTAAAGAATTTCTTGTATTTTTTTGATTTCATTTAAATTTTGAGATTTTTCAATAAATACTATTATAATGATAATTATAAATCCAGAATATTAATATATATTTGGATGAGGTAAAGATATTTTTTTTTACATCATTTAATCTTATTCTTCAATATCTACACACAGTTATCAGAAAATACATCCTTAACGACTAACATTAAATCTGCCATCAAATGATATTACTTACAGAAAGAGAGATATGATGATTGCTTTTTCAGGCAGTTTATTATTGAACCTTTCTTTATTTGAAACTTTCAAAATTTGTATATGGCATTAAAATTTTACTGTGCGGAATATTTTTTCTTGTGAGTGGCCAGGCAGCTTAAAGGGAATTTCTCTTGATGATGTGACTTATTGAATTGCTTGTAGACCCAGTGACAGTCAAAACTACAATGGACCATGTGTTAAATCTCTAAGTTTTCAATCAGTGGTATACTGGAATATCAGCTAAGTTGGATATCTGACACCAGATTCATAGAATAAAACAATCATTTTTTAAAATTCAGTTTTTTTAGTTACTAGTTCCAATAGTGGCAAACCAGCAAGAAATTATTCACAAAAACTCTTCTTTGGGGTAAAAGCCAATGGTGTGAGCAATACAAGAGTGAGAATAATTATTATATTCTCCAATAACCAAGTCAGTTTACGATTTTGTTATTAAACTAACTGCTCATAAGATACTATTAGGAATATTTTGACCCTGTCTTCAGACTTAACTACCCAAAGGACACTTTTTAATTATCTAATTTTCTAAGGAACCCCTTCAAAAAACAAAAAACAACAAAAAAAAAAACAAACTTTCCCTTATATATATATATATATATATATATATATATATATATATATATATATATATATATATATATATATATATATATCAATAAGTAATATTGGATTTTGGCCTTGTTTATTAAATTATCTGAAAGTGAATAAGCCCAAATATAAAAGCCATTGAGAAAATAGTATATATAACGAAGAATAATAAGTTATAATGCAAAAATGTAACTGTTTCACGGAACCTCTGGAAAGATCACATGGAACCCTGGGGTTCTAAGGAATACAGTTGGAACTTAGGATTCTTCTCGATCACACATGACAGAAATAGGCATAGAGCCATCAGAATTAAACTACATAATGCACAAGTGAAGAACAAACATCGGGATAAGATAGTTTTTTTGCTCCTGGTTTGGAATTTCTCTGTGGTTTTTTATTGTGTAACTTTACTCTGCGATTAATAAATTTCCCAACTTTTCCATATAACAATCCTATAACAATCGATTTACCATAGCCCCATGATGACCAGATTCTTCTCTCTGTTCCTCTGTGTGTGTGTCTCCGGGCACTCCTGGTCACATTTGGGCTACAACCTTGAAAATTTGCATGAGTACACCACTAAACATCATCCAAAAACATTTTTTGTAAAAAAAAAAAAAAAAAAAAAAAAAAAAAGAAGCTTTTTGGGGTCTCTGTGGATAAAAGATACTTTTATAGATTATTAGTTCTGGTACATGTGCTGGCTATGGTGATTCACATTTACACCGTTTCCCTGGATCCAAGTTATAAGTGGATAATCTGTTTATACAGGAGTTCCTCAGTACAGCACAACCCATAATGTAAGGCAGTTGAACAGCGAGTTTCAGCCTTTTCACTTATATTACTACCCTTTATCCAGAAAACCATGAAAAAAATTAAATTTCATTGAAAGATTTACTGGATATAAATAAAATATCAAATTTCTTGGATTTACAATCGATTAACAAAATTATAAGGAGTTTTAAATGTTTTCATCACAAAATCAAAGAAATTAACACCTTCATTCATCAGTGAATTTGTTGGGCAATTATAATAGACTTTTGATTATCCACAGTTCAGTTATAACTTGGCTATCTTTCTTGGACCCCAGTACCCATGCTTCAAAGGAGGACTAATGTATTACTTCATGCTACTTAATGTAAAATAAATGTCCTGGAAGAAACGTGTGATTTTTTTCATCTTATATTTTAACTTCAGTATTCATTAAGTCTTAATCATGGTCTTAATATCTTGTCAGTGTAGCAATGGGATAGCCCTATTGTTCAGCTGTGCTTAAGGCATCAATTGTCCTTAATCCATCCCTGGCCTAGAAAATTATATAATGACTGCCTTCTCTAACCTAATACAAATATGTGGAACAGATGAAAGTAAGTAGCGCCCTTACACTGACTACCGCTTCGGCAATCCCTGCTTGGGCTCTACAGATCACATCACTACTTACTCAGCCCTTTTGCGATACATGAATTAGACATGGAGATGACAATAAGCTGAAGAAATGGACTCATGCCTTTTCCAAAGGGCATTAGTGCCGATTGAACACAAACTGAACCATGCCTCTGTGAACCTCACATAGAAGCAGGTATTTTTCCAGGTAATTACAGGAAAGAGGGGAGCATTCTGGGCAAGCAAGTCATGCTCTGTATGAGCACTTAAAAGAAACCATTCATTTGTTTGCGAACAAAATAAAAACTGGTCTGATTAGTCACTCAAGAGAAACCATCATATGACAAATGTCTTTTGGCAGCATGCTATGTCAGAGGTGATCAATCAAAAAATTTGAAAAGGGGCTGATCAACAAATAAGTTACTTCTCTCGCATTTAGTTGGAATTCACTAAAAAAAGTCTGAATTTTCAAAAAAACAAGAGTGAATGCAGCAAGATACAAACTAAGGGATCAATTTAGCATAAACTTACATTGGGAATTGAACCTCGCATCTTAAAACCTATTATGGGCGGGAATTTTTCGAAAAAACAAAAAACTCCTTTATTCTAGTCATAAGGAGTTACTGTTTAGATTTTCAGCTTTCTAGCTTCATTAGTGCAGCCTATACACACAAATATATATATATATATATATATATATATATATAGCCAGCCAGACCAGCTTAAAACTGAAGAAACTCATGTTGACAGTTTTGGTTGATGGTTTCTGGGAAGTATACAAAAACTTGGACTCTTTTAAAATTACCACTTGGAAGGTACTTATTACAATTGAGAAAATCATTGGTATGAATGGAAAAAAAAATAACTTAAAACTTAATTATAGTGCAACACAACCAACACAGAAGTTCACTGCATGCCTCTGTTGGAAAGCCTTTGTTCAAAGAGTATAGAGCTTAAATGAACAAGAAAAATGCCGAGAGAGCACACATATATCAAAAGAAATGGAAAAATATCTCAATTAAAAACAAATTTCTGGATCCATCCCAAAATTTAATCACTTCTTTCAGAGCCCATGACCCACCCTTCCAGAAAACATAATTGAAATCAATTGAAAACTCTTGGAGATATTGTGCGAACCGATGGGAAGACCGGACAATACATTCTCCAACTTTGTCAGCAGAGGTGAAAGATATTTGACTTACACAGCACACCAACTCTTAACACCATTAAAATAAGAATATACATAAGTATATATTCTAGGCCATAATTAAGTAAACTTTGAAGAAGTAATGAGGAAGTATACTGTGAGGCTACAAGCTGTAAAAATGGAATGAGTCAGACGAAAACATTTCAGAAGTAAATGAATGGAACTTCTAAATCAACATGCTGATATTCACTTATCAATCCTTTCTTCCTTTGATATGTCATTGAAAAGGTTGTGATCTCACAAAATCTAGTGATAAAACCAATATATTGGAAATTCACAATGCCCATACTGAACATCAAGACTTGAAATACATGTTTGGTAACCTGGAAAAATTCAAGTGGCATAATATTCCGCTGCAGTACAGTTTTAGGACCACTGGCTTAAATGAAAAATGTACATTTATGAAATTTATTTCTATTCAGTGTTAAAGCAGGGTTCTCACCAACTTGCCCGTTCAAAACTCCTAGAAATTTTCCAAAGATAACCCAAAATAGGGGCAATTGATATCCTCCTGTCTCCTTTATCCTTAACCACTTTTTTTATTCAAATATATATGACACATCAAAAATCAATCTGTTATTCTGCAAAAGATGCTAAGATATCAAGAGACAGAGCTACCATACACTTATATTTTAGAAGACTTGGATTTTTAAAAGTCCAAAAAATGTGCCTCCCTCTCATGACTGAGAAGCCTCTCAATCCCCAATCAATTTCTAGATTTTCTTCACATTTGGGGTGGGGGATGATTGACAATGTATTTTGCATTTTTTTTTTCCATTCCTTCAAATCTCTGAAAATGGAACAGACAAAAAGAGGAACGCTTTCATCTTTCATCAATACCAAAAAGATCAGAAACCATTAACAACAGTTAATGAGAAGAAATATAATACGTAATATTGAAAGAAAACCAAAGATATCACAATTTTATTCACATCTTTTTATAGATAAAAAGAAAAGCAACACAAACAATCTCTAAATCATCCCAAGATATCTGCACCAAGTGAATCAGAAAAAGTAAGGAGACGACTTGAAAATATCAAAAAATTTTTATTCCAACATTTAGAAGAGCTAATTTTTTGTGACAATAGTATCAAGACATTTAGAACAATTTTTGAAACCTTAAAAACACTGACAACTTATAAAATTCCCAGACCACGAGAAATTTTTTTTTTCCCCTGATAGGTGAGAATTCCGTAAAGTCACTTCTGCAACTCCTTCAATCTAGACAATATTACTATTAATTTACGCTCGTCTGTTTCAGCTGCATTAACAACCTTCATTTGTTTGTTTCAGCTGTGCTGCAAGTGTCCAATTGAGATATGAACACATCTAAATAAAAAGGTAATGAACTGAACAATGAACACAGTGATATTGCAAAGAAAAGACATTTTACTCCTTTATGTGTGGTCTGCCATTGTTAAAGGTTGAAAAAAATCAATTTTTCTTCCGTGAAAAACTGAATAAAATTCTTTGGTGATGAGAGAAGACAAAGATATTGATGTAACCATTGAAGCAACACAAAATGAAAGAATTTTATATTTTTTTTCATCAATTGAAGTCAAATCAGGAAGATATAATCTAACATATCCAGGGATGGATATGTTCACTTTTGATTACAGTATATATAGAATAACAAGAACAGATTGATTAGGTATTCAAGAAGAGAAAATGCTACACACTCAGACTTATTGAAGGGAATTAGTGTTATTTAGCTAGACTAGTAAAATAACTGTTGCTTTATTAATGGTGTACCAGGGGTTAAAATTCTGAAGCACTGTACAGGGTGTTAGCTAGCATTCCCACAAGTTATTTAACAGCAAATTCCCAGTAGAAACCTAATTCCAATTTCACAATTAGGCGGAGCTCTGTTTTGATCATATTGGGCCATATTTTTGGTAATTTTGATCGTTTAGTGTCTTTTGGTGGTCTTTGGCTATAAATTCTAATCTTTCACTTTCTATCTTTTTGTATAACTCTGCCCCGCATATCTCTCTGCGGTCTGTGGGTTATGATTCCATTCTCAGAACCTTTCTTCAACCTCTATAGCGTAAAAAAGTGATAAACGGACATATTGTTTATTGTAATATAAAAATAGATTTAAAAAAGAAAACAATAGTTTACTATGCTACAGTGTGGCACAAAAACATAAAACAGAACTACTCTTCAATAAAAGTATATACCTCTCATACATATATGTATATATATATATATATATATATATATATATATATAAAAAGATAAATAAATAAATACGGTTGGTGGCTGTAGTAGAAAACACACTTGATCATTTCAAATACACTTACATAGAAACTTGACTCTGAACTCATTTGGAAAGGTGATACCCTTCAATCAGTGCTAATTACTAGAGAGAAAAGAAAACCAATGAATTAAGTTGATGCATAGCTGAACTAATGTTTACAAGTGGCCAAAGCAAATTCTTCAATATGATTTAACACAATCAATTGCATAGCACAAGTGTCAACTTGTGCTACGCAATTGATCGTGTTAAACCATATTAAATCCCTTGTCTAGCCAGAAGAAGTTTACAAAATATCCTGATAGGGATAACTTTTTATAAGTGTGATTGTTGAGGTTTGAAACTTGATTGGTTGAGAACTTGATGTAAATTCATTTTGTAAAAAAATGGGGGATCTTCCCCAGGTCAGATTATTTATGCCGGCAAAGTTTTATATGAATAACTTCTGCAGTTTAAGAGTGCATAAAAGTGTAACAAATGCACTGGAAGTTCACATAGGGACCAGCGGGAACACGCACATTTTGAGTGGGTGAGGGATAAAGTAAGATTTTTACCGAAACTCAAAAAAATACAATGGCACCTGAAAGAGAAAAAGAAAAAAACAAAAAAAAGAAAAAAACTAAAAAAACAACAACAGGTTTACTCAAAACTAATATTGTTTTTTTTTCACATCCATTACTAAAATGATTGTAGTCTCAAAATATAAGCAGTAATTATTAATTTATTTCAAAACAATTGAGTGATACAATGAAAATAAATTCCAAACAGTAATTAATTCACTACAATTCAAAGCGTATCTCATCCTTGAGAAATCTGCCACAATATATGGTCAAACCATTGTTGACATTCAGGTTTGGGTTAAGTAATTCATGAACACACTAAATGGAGTATAAGATATGGAAATAAAGCAATGATACTCTGTAGGAGGAACAGCACTATTTTCCAGGGACTACATTATTTAACTTGTACCGAATTGAAGATCTGTCCCTCATAGTTTCAGCATTATTAATAATCACTTAATAAATCCTTTTGGCAGTGGTCATATTTCTCCTTTACATCATTTTTGCCTTTAAACATGGAAAATATTGACCAGCTTTGGTAACAATTATATTATCATCAGCCATGTTAATGACTACAACAACATCATCATCATCACTCATAATTTAATTTTTTTACAATACTCTGTTTTTTGTAGCTCAAGACTTTTGCAAGTCATGTCACATATGCCTGCAAAGTTACGTTTAATAAATTGATTCTGTGGTTTATACATGCATAAAAGAACAACAGATACACTGAAACTTTATATTGGGACCAGCAAGGACAGGCACAGTTCACTACTACAATAAGGCCTTTCCCAATTCCTTCTATGTCAACTGTGACTGTGCTAACCTCTGCCATTTCCTACCTGCAAACCTTTCTATCTCATCTCTGAATCTTGTTTTCTGGATTTACTTACTGAGAATGAAATAACATATGGATGTGAAACACGGAACTAACAAAATCACTTTAAAACAAACACAAAATTACATAAAGAATGATGGAAAGAGCAATGTTAGGAATAATTCCAAGTGATAGAAAAGGATCAACATGGATCCAAGAGCAGACCAGGATATAACTATCATAGAAGTAATGAAACAAAAATGGAGATGGGCTGGGTAACATAGCAAGAAGATAGGATAACAGATGATACAAAAAGTTAACATAGATATCATGATGACACCTAATTAAAAATGATTCACACACCAATGTGCTATTTTCGGAAACACAATTGAGTAGTATGTTGGTTTATTTAATTGAACAGGTATGTTATCTACCATCTTATCCAATTACATTCAAAAAAGTGTGAGTGTGTGTGTGTGCATGTGGGCCACAATTACTCAACAACTGGCCACAAAGTAGACATTTACAAGATATATAAACCAAAACATAAGGCAATGCTATGTTGAGTTTTAAGTTTTTTGGATCGGCAGTTTTCAATAAATCTTTAAAATTTACAGAAATATCTAAATTGGCAATACTGAAGAGATGTGTCGGGAGTACTTCAAAGCCATAGTTTTGTATGACAGCTGGAAGAAGAATTTTCATGGCAATCATGGCAAGCTACTCTACACACCACAAAGTCTGGCCCCTCCCGAACGGGTACTGTCCTAGTTTAATTAAAACTGAAGATGTCAATTTAACACTTCTCCAATACTGTATTCCTGGGTTATTGTTTATTCATCACTCGTAGTAAGATTTACCTGAGTTAAATAGTATCACTACATATAGCAAAATATCAAATCAAAAAAGTAGAAGGGGGTCGATTTACCATGTAAATATACTGCTTAAAGGCAGTCATACTAATGTATGTGGCCAGTTTAGCAGATATTTACATAGTAAATTGAACACAGGTGTCGAAAGAACGGGCACAAAGTCAGGGACTAGTTTTACATATTACGTTATCTATAAATTGAACACCCAAATTTGAGCCATTTCACTCGTTCCCCAAGTTTTTTTTATTAAAAAAAAAAAAAAATTTCCAGAAGAAACGAAGGCCAGATTCGGCCAAACCCATTCAGAGTACGTTATATAAATATTTTCCACATCTTTTTACATACGTTAGCTCAAACGAACCTTGACCTGTTCCGATTTGGGCCCAATGAGGTTTAACGGTCCCAGTAGTACGACGAGCATGTGACTTCGCGTAAAAACACAGATAGTATAAGTTGGAGTAATATACCCTAGTGTTGTTTCACACTCGCGTGGTTCATAGAGGGCAGGCGGAGGAGGGGGCACTTGTAATAAAATTAGGGCAAGGAATTAGTAATTGGAAATATCTAAGACGCTGATAGGGATTTATGGACATTCTTTAGTAAAATAGATATTGTATTTTATAAATATTTGGTTAAAGGTTTTCATGTTGGATAGGCTCTAATCAACTATATTGTCATTGTGTGAATCTGTAGTTGATTTCGACAATGGTTGAAAGTTACGACAACACAAAACGAAAGAATGCCGCTTTTCTTCTTCTCTTTTCTTATTTTGTTAATGCACATCGTCATCGATGTGGAATGACAAAACAACAGAATTTCTTAGCAGTGCAACGGATTTTTGTGAAGGCTTTTCAGTCAAAGCCCATGTGAGTGGGAGGGGCGCAGGCAGTGGCAGATTAAACCATTAGGCTAAGTAGGCTTTAGCCTAGGGGCCCAGAAAGGGTGGGGGTTTAATCGAGAGTACAAAAAAAGGTTAGAGTATACACGTGAGTATGTTGAATGATATTTCAGTACTTTTGCATTTATATATATATATATATATATATATATATATATATATATGTCTTTCATAAGTGGCCTATTACAAAGACATTACTAAACGTCACTTTTATCTATTTAATGAAGGATGGGACAGGGGCTTAGGTCGTTAGGAAACTTTAAGATCCGCCTAGGGGCCTTATTTTGGAAATGAAAATCGAACAATTTGCTCGAAAATAGGTGACAAATAAAAAAAAATGCATTAGTTTTAAACTCAATTATCTATAAATCGAGCGATCTCTTGACATATCTAAATCAGAACTCAATTTGAATAAGCAAGTCAAGTAAACAATTATGATATGGTTCGATGATCGAGGTGTTTTCAATTTATTAAAACAATAATAGAAACCAAGAAAACATTGATTTTCTAATCCAATTAATTGAATAAAAGATTTTTTTGGTCAAGATCTTTCCTTACCCAAAAATACCTTCAATTATTTGCCTTTTTTCCATACTCAGAAATTCAATAAAACATTCAATACTTGGATTTTAAATAACCAGGATAGGTCATCATGCGGAAATATTAAGTAAAAAAAAAGGGACAAAACATAATGAATATTGACAAAAACTAAAAGAAAGCATGTTTTAGTAATTAATTAATTCATGTACATTTCTTAGTACAGCAGAGGGAGGATGTGGTCCCGATTGTAAAGTTTCACACTCACACACTAGATGTTAAAAACAGCACACAAATAAAAAGAAATAAGAAAATTCATGAAAGAAAAAAAGGATGTAATACCATAAATTATATTGTTATTGCTTTGAATAAATTAAATTATGAAATCGTTTTGCCTAGCTTCATAAATTTTCGTAAGATCTCATCATGACCAAGTCAAACGAATCCCAATCGGGACCACCTTCTCTACATTGTACCGTTTTGAGGTTAAAAAATATATATCTTTATGGAAATGATACGATCTATTGTTCTTCCAATATGATTGAAATACTAATGAATAATATCCAAACTAACTGAATATTACATACGGCAAGAATTTATTAAAAAAATCGAACTAAAAATAAGACATATTGAAGTGGATTTTGAAATTACCATCGCGTAACGAATAAATAATAATAATTCGAACTAAAGTCATTTAACAACAATGTGGGCTTTTTTTACTAGATTCTTTTACAAGAATACTACCTGTCCTATAATGATTATCACATTTTCATATAAAAAATTAGTACTAAATGTAACAACTATTATGGGACATTGGCAATAAAATTATTTCCACAATATTTTAAAAAAAAAAAAAAAAAAGCTCCTTAATTATTTTGGTCAAGATTCGGAAAACACATAACAGGAAAAATATAAGTAATTTAAATCGATAAGATTTTCGTTTTTTCCTGATATGTCAATTTTGAGAAAAAGGTATTTTTTTTACGGTTTTTGATAGTGGTTCTCAAGCTAAACTAAGCCCTTACTTTCCGTCCGTCGTACGAAACGGTGGAGTGGAAATATTCGGCTTCTTTCTTTACAACCAAAAATGTATAATTTATTATTTTTGAAAATTCTTGCGTAATTTCATGCACATTCAATCGATAAGACCTTCGTTCCTTCAGGAAATATGTCAGATAATTTCTGTTTTTAATTTTTAATTTTTTTTTTGGGGGGGGGGTTCTATTCACAAAAGACTATGATGCCAATGAAGGCTTACTTTCCATCCATCGTACCAAATACCGGCTCAGAAGTATTGATTGATATCACAAATTACTTTTTTTTTAGAATTTTTTTTATTTTTGCTTCATTTTAAAACCAGAAGGGAGATAATTCATGTAAGCCGTACTGCCGTAGAAATGGCGGAAAGTATATACCTACTTTAACATCATAGATAAATTGAAAATAGGGCCCCCGTCGTAAAACCTCCACAAAATTATTTTTCTAAAAACTAACAAATATCCGGAAGGTTCTATGATATAATGGATTGAAAACACCTAAAATCGAAAAAAAATCCCCCATTTTCTAGGAGAACTGCGTGTTGTTAAAAACCGAATCTTGACTGAAAATCTTAACCGACCCTAAATCCGATGGATGTTCCGCCCCTTAAAAATGAATGGAGAAATCTTCATGGCGCTTTTCAGACCAATTTCTGTTTTGTTAGACATTGAAAAACGGTCATTTGGACAGAAGGACAGATCTAAATGACAAAGAAAAATTCAAAATTCATATCTTTTCAAGTTTTTAGGCCTAAAATTAAGTAATTGAAGGCATTTTTTAACGATGTTTTGGGGGGTTGAAAACCCTGAGTGACATTAACATCCATTACAAAACTTGGAGAATTTCTCAGAACACTCGACAAAATAGAGATAATAATTAATAACAAATATTTCCTAACGAAAAACTTGATCTTTTTTCTTGAAAAAATTTCACAGAAAGAATATTAAGAAGTTTAATTTCTTTCCTATTTCAATTTTTTTTAAAAGCACGACTGCTAAAAGCAGACCGACAAATAACACGAGAAGACATAAAAATTAAAAATAAACAATATTTCAAACGATCATTAAACGATTCCACACAATTAAGTTTCATTATTACAATAAAATATGAATATATATTACTCACCTTTGCTTTCACAGTCGGCGCAAACACTATTTTCGGGTATTTTCAGCAATTCTAAAAGCTTTTGCTTGCCTTGATCCGCCATTGTGACAATATGTAACTGACTGACGGAAACAGACGGAAAATACCGAATAAACTTGTCGGGAATTGAGACGTTCACTTAGATAATGGCGTTAACTTTTTGAGTCAATATAGTTCACATAAGTATTATATTATGACAGTAAGATTAGGAAACTAGTGATTTCGTGAAATTCCTAGTGATTTAACGTTATCCCTAGGGATTTTTGTGAAATCTCTGAAAATTCAATTAATTTCATGGAGTCCGTAGTTTTACTGAAAATGTAGAAATAGTTGTTCATGATTCTCACTGGGTGCCCGACTACAGTGGCCTTGAATCAAACTAAGCTGTATATAAACTGTAAATACTGAAGAGGAATATTCTTGAAAATTACTGAATCTTGCTGAGTATAACGCCAGGCCATGGTGGTCAGCGTAGCAAGCTTGTTGACCATTACTCTACTGAATGTGAAACTCGAGAGTTCATGAATTTACTCAAATGCTGATTTCACAAAATTTTAAGGTGAATCCAGGAATTTTTACAGATTCTTCCTTTGCATCGTGGTTATATGTTGATACAAGATCTCCAAAAGTTCTTGAATTCCAATGATATTTGGTGGAAGGGTGGGCCATTGAATAAGGTTGAATGACCTCCCCAGCATCGTTGCTATTTGTCTACATTTCTCAATGAATTTCAATGAAATTTTGTAGAAAGTTAGATGAGGGAGTAGAGAAGAATTGGCTTGGTCAGAAATCCAATTTTTATACTTCGATCGGGATTTAAAAAAATTTTTTTCTTTCATACATTTAAGTATTCACTCATGTTAGTCCACGCAATATCCCCAAAAGTTCTCAATGACATTTTTAGGAAGTCTGGGCCATGGGCTAAAGAAGAATTGCTTAAATTTGTGGCAAATCAAAGATTTTGTTTTTATGATTACTCCCCTGCATCATAGCTATACATGAACTAATTTTTCATTCAGTGCTACAAGTACAAATCTATGCAAAAAGTGGATCTGTATTTACCAGCTCTCTCTTGAGAACAGGATATGACACAAGGTCAGTTTAATGCGGGTTTCCACATACAGGCAATTCTAAAAAGCGCACTTGTCCTCTTGAATTGTATTGCAAAGACATCAGGGCTACATTGAACTTCCCTTTTTAATGCAATGGGGGAGTGCTACCCCAGACTTACTGATACCTTAAAACTAAGCAAGTAAACTTTATTGAGGCCACAGGATAAATCTTGGGCCTCTATGTATAGCAAAACCTAGCCATCTGCTACAGTCAAGCGTCTGTGTAAAGATGCTGCTTTTTAATAATTCTTCTCTAACCAATCCAAAAAGAAATATTGATTAACTAATTAGTGAACAGCTGAATTAGGCACTTTTGGGAGCTGATCATTTTCTTTAAATAGATATTCTTCATGCTGCAAACATTAGTATTTGAATAGCTTTCAGAAATTAACCGACAATCCATGACCTGATCTACTCACCGACATTTCACCTCAAGCATTCTTCCATCTTCTTCATCACTGGGGTGAAACAAATTTTATGCATGTAATTTTTGTATAGCTCATATTGTTCCTGATTGCTACAAATGTTGCCAATTCAAGTTCTGCGCCAAATTTCAACCTGCAGTTAGATTCATACGAGGTTGGTTTCCTTTACTGTTGCTGTGATTTTATACATACATGTATACATAACTTCTTACGTATCTACCTACAAACTGATGTAAAAGTGAATTGACTTTTCTGTTAATTATAGCTTACAGACATCAGAACATGCATAGATTAGTAAGACCCCTTCGATGAGTTGAGCCATACGTGACAGAAAGTGAGAGACAGGAGTTACGATAACAATTATAAATTCATTAATACAGTAATGTCTGGTCCATGCTTGAAAACAATGCATTACAACTTTTCCCATCTTATAGCACTGGTGCCCAGAGGAAAAAATGTCAAATATATCATCCTACTGAACTGCATTTATGTATGAATATATGATTATGAATTGTGTTATGATACATTGAAACTTATTTGAGAAGATACCCCCATCGTCTTTAAATGTCTATTCTATTTGCATTGTCTAGGGCAAGAGACATATTAACCATATAACAATAGGAGATCATCTCAAATAAGTTTTTATATAATACAACGCAATTTATAATCATTCTGTCAGACCAAATATGTCCATTTCTTAAAATATAAATATATATAAGTATATATATTTATATATTCAAACATAAATTGTTAAAAATAATTGACATACTCTGCCTATTTAGCTTTTTAGTTAAATTTTTTGATTTATGTATGAATTTTTTCTTTACAGCATCAAAATTTTTTTCAGATGTTGTATAGTTTTGAAAAATTTCAATACTGTTAACGAAGGGTTTGTATGTAAACAAGAAAAATTAACTAAAACGTTAATTAGATAGATTTTTTCAGTTATTTTCAACGATGTATGTTTGAATGAAGGATTGTTGCCATGTTATACTCTTTATATATATATATAGTAAACCCTTGCTATGATGAACTAATAGGAGAGTTGGGGTTGTGAATCAGGCTGTAAGATTGATACACTGGATGATTGTCCCTGTTTTAGTAAATAAGAAGCAAGTGTAAAATTTGTGTATCTTGAAAGCTAATTGAATAATAATCTTCAAATTATTGATTGAATTGTTTATTGTAGATAAGATTGTTGTCTCTCACATTGTTGTTTGATTTGCAGCTTATGCGGGTTTTGATGGGCTCTCTTTTGGGGCTTTTGTAATTTATGCAAAACTAGGATCAAAACCTCAGTGGGGAAAAAGGTGAAAATTTGCTTGTCTATACAAGAAAAAGTAGGCAAAGAAAAATTGGCTTAGGCTGAGCAAAGTACGGGCATAGTAGGGGACAGTCACATGACAATTCATCCATATTTTTCCAGCCAATCGGGTCCCACTAAAACATGTTTGTTGGAGCCTTGCTGGGGAGGGGGAAGTCTATATACTGCTATCCCTCACCTGAATTCTCCAGTCCTAGACACAATTTGTTAATAGACGGTCTTCCACTGCCATCTCAATCTGGACTCACACTAAAACATTTACATTTTCACACTCACTCAAACACAAAACATCACAATTTCTCAGAATGCACGGTGATATTTATCAACTCTGTGATCAACTAAAGTCAAAATACACAAGTATAAGAGGAAACTATTCTCCTCTGTAACAGAACTCAACTATGATACTTCTATCTTCATGAACTGTAAAATCTTGCCAGAAATCCTTACACATCTATATAAACATTTAACTACAATTTCGAAGAATTATTAACTGGAAACACGCAATTCGATTTCTTGTGAAGATGTTTATTTTAGCAGCCCCTTACTCATTATTTCTCTATTTCATTTCTTCATTTTGTTAGATACATAATCTGGATTTATTGCAAAAACTGAGGTCTTTGAGTCTTTTATTTCATTCATATTGTTTGGGGCAGAACCATTCTTTTGATATGCAGGTATTAAAAATTTTTTTTTTGCCGATGAGGAATCATAAAGTATAACAATTGATGTGACTCGTTGTTCGAGTCACTTCTGTTGAGTGTTTACCCAAGTGAATATTAAATCCATTATGTGGGGGTTTAATCTTGGACTGCATGTATACCAACTTATATTATCTTTAAGAATACTAGTTAATCTGAAAAAATTGGAGTTGATTTTCTACCAATATATTCAACAGAAGAAATCAACAAAATATTTCATGATCACAAACCTTAGATTTAAATGTCTCAATGCAACTCTATATGAGTCACCACACTCTCCAGAAAAGTAAATCTGTATTATGTATGTGATCTTTTATTCTTTCAATCACCAAATATCGAAGTGCAGGGAACCAGACACGCCTTGTTTCCCATAAACATATTTTTATCTGATTGATATTATCACAAAAAAACTTCTGGTCTTCCATTATGTATCATTCACAATAACTTCGACTTGACCTTCCAAATCAAGTACTCAATCAAACTTCATTGACATCACTCAACTGCCAACCATTTATACACCCAGGCCGTCTGTTGAAAAGAAGTGGACAGAGTTGAAATTACCAAAGCGCTGAGAGTAGATTTCATTTAACAGTGTGTTATATTGATTTTTCACCCTGGTAAATTATATTGCTGTGGGTAAAGGAGTTCTCATGATAGAACATGGCCTGTGCATCTTCTTAGCAGGGCTGGCGCGAGGAACTAGCAACACAAACAGTTACCTAGGTTGCCAAGTGCTAGGGAGGGCCTACTATGCTTCTGAGACTTTACAATTACAAATGGAAAAATAAACAAATTAAACATAATGAAAATTCAAAATGTCAAAATTCCCTGATGTGAAGTTGAATTTTTCAGGAATACCTGACAACTTGATATTTTCTGTTGAAGTGAAACTTAGAGAAACAATAAGTAAAGAAATTCTCATGACAGATGACAAGCTTAGTCAGGCTTGACTAGTTTAGTGAGATAGAGTGCTAACAATAGCTGGGATCTGGGGAAAAAAGTCAGTGGTTTAAGGTGAGGTCACAAGTACAAAAATAAGATAATACTATACTTTAAAAGGTGTTGATATCAACTTGCCTGGGGCACAAGCAACCTTAGGGCTAGCCCTGACTCCTGATGAGGTCAAAGTATGAAAGCGCCATCTATGTATTTGAGCCAGATTGTTGGCCTTGAGGGTGATTTTCTGTAATATTCAGTTATATCAACCCTTGAATTTCTATTACTTAGTATTAGATAACCTTGATAAAGTGAACATTCAAAACTGTCATTACTTATATATATGTTACACCAAATCGGCAAAATTATGTTTTTGTCAAAGTTTTAACTTTCTTACAAAAAATAGATATATACGTATAATTTGACAAAAAGATTATCTAATCAAAACAAGAATAAAAATAACAATATTTTGCAATAAAAAGTTTTTTTTAAGTAAAGTGAAATGAAATTTTTTCTTACAAAAAATAAGAATACTTCACTGATTCGTTGTGACTTATAAACAATCTCATAATATGTTATTTGGCTTTAGTCAAGGTTGCATCTAGTTCAAGATTATTTAGCTAAACTATGCATGTACTTGTAAAATTAGCATTACCTGATGATACAACTAGTACCAGATTAAGATTTTATAGGCCCCTTGGTTACGGGTACTATGAAGCCCTCAGTAATATTTTCAGATGAAAAGAAAAAGTTGAAGAGAAATTAAATTTTTTTTCGTAAGGCTAACAACAACATTTGCTTGGTGTAATTTCTTAGAAACAAATTTCTCCAAAAATCATAAGTTCTTAGGAATATCATTTTTGATTGCCTTGAGAGCAAGTCTGTTTTTCATCATTCTTAGACGTCACAAACCATCATACAATATATATATATATATATATATATACATACATATATATACATATATATAGTACAGTGTTCTTTCTGACACAGTCTGTTTACTACAAATATATGTAGATTATAATAATTCAAACCATTTTTTAAAATAGATATTTTGAAGTACTAATACTTTATTTCTATTATTATTCGGACAATCCTCATCTTGGTTGTTTTTCATACAATGTTTCGGCCATTCTACTCTACGGCCTTCATCAGGTATCATCTGGTAGGTGTGGGGAAGTAACAAACCAAACCCTTTATTTAACCAAATACTAATACTTTAATTCAGTATGCACAAATGAAATAACTTTTCACTTATTTTCTGGAGGCCATCCAGTTGGTGGAGGTTCCTAGATTGCAACCCATAAAGCCCACGTCTCAATCCGACACTGGATACAGGTAAACTACGTACAATGACACAAGGTCTTAAGTCAGCGTTAGTCAAAATATCTGCTCTTGAGGACTAGTAAGATTTTTTTTTCTGTATGTCAGAGACCAGTAACATATTTGCACCAAATAAAGTTCAGTAGAAATGTTAATCTTCATCAGAAAAATATAATGAACAAAGTCAGCAAATGTTTTAAATCAATATTTATTGGTAAACAAGTAATACAATATTGCAAAATAAATGAAAACAAAAATATTGAATAGCATATGTAAATGAGTAATCAAATGACAAAGTACAATGAGTAGATTAAAAACAATAATGAACAAGTCCAGTTAGTCACTCAATATAAACCGTCACGTGACCAACTTTTTTTGGCAGCATACCATATTGGAGGTGATCAATTAAAGAATTGGACAAAGGAGTGATCAATGAATAAGTTATTTCTGTCACCTTTTTTTGGGCAGTGATCACTAAGAAAAAGTCTGAATTTCCAAAAAAGTGTGTGAATGCTGTCAGACACTGCTAGGGGGCAAATTTAGCATAAACTTATCCTGCAAATTGACCCCCCCCCCCACTAAAAACCTATGGGGGGGGGATTTTCAAAAAAATAAAAAGAATGTTTTTTCTAGACATAATAAGGAGTAAATGTCTGAATTTTTAGCCCGTTAGCTCCGTTGGTGTAGCCTGTATGCGTGATACATATATACACACATACCCATCTACACCAACTTGAAAACTGAAGAAACTTATGTAAACAGTTTTGGTGACAGTCTTCATTGACATTTTCTAATATAGACAGGTTTCTAATTAAAAAAAACGAGTCTGCTTCTTCCTTGTCATCAAATCTAATCTTGGTTCAGTTGAAGACAATGCCACAGGCAACTAACGAATTGAAAATGAGCTGCGTACTGGCTTGATAAAACATAGGCGTCCATTAAGGGGGGGTTAAATGGGACGTAGTCAATAAGTATCAGTTGAAAGTATCAAAATATTTTATTCAAAATTCTCAAATACATACAAGACAACTTATATCAAACAGTTGATTACAATACAATAAATTTAAGATATATGAAACATAAACTACATCAAAAATTTTAAATAAATAGCATACACTACACAACATCAAACAATACGATTGTATTAAAGAATTTTAGAATTGAGGAGGAACTCTCAAGATAGGTTGACTAATCCACAAAGAGAGAGTCCCCCCATTTAAAGCAGCTAATCTAAAAAAAAAATTCGGTAAAATAAAATTAAATTGAATTGGAAAAAAAATGCTGGAAAACCAGATTGAAAAACCTCGTCAAAAAACCATTAGTATTGTTCAAGAAAGTATGCTTACGGTTTTGATCTAAATAAAGAGAATATATCCGCAACCCGTACGTGAATTGGTAGCAAATTCCGAGGTGATGAACCATAACATCTAATTGAACGGAGTCCGTATGTAGTCAGTAACAGTTACAAAAATATCATTCCTTGACACCTGGCGAGTTATATGATTATGAATTGAAAAGTTAAGGACAAAGAAGGAATGAAAACATGTAGGAGGTAACTTGTTTTTGGCTTCAAAAGCAAATGATTAGATATTCAATTGAAGTAAGTCATCAATTTATAGAATTTTTGAGGACTTGAAAATGGGACTTGAACGAGTCAGCAAGGGTTCAAGATTTATGCATCTTGAAACCTCAGATGATATAATGGAAGTTTGAGAGTTTTGCAAGCCCCTAGATAATTAGGCCATTGTTTAAAAAAGATGAGGGAGTAATAGAGAAAAAATAGTATATTTTGGGGGATCTGCTGCCTAAAATTACAAAACTACAAAATAAAAGTCAATGGTATGGTACAATCATTTTATGTAAGCCCAATATAAAAAGCCTGTATTATTATTTGCTGGCGTCAATGGTCAAATGCACCATCTGACATCTAGATCATACAGTGGGTTGTACTTGCTTACACTACAAATGGTGGGTAGGAGACCTATCATATAAAAAGTGTTCTACTAAGATATATTCGGAATATACCCTTGCCCCTCACCAGAAAAAATATACTTTTGCGCCCCCAATCTGGAATATATCCTTCTAAACCTCCCCCCCGGAAAAGTGGCAGCGGACGCCCATGCCAGTACGTGTACCACACTTTGCGCAGCACTGCCTCAAAGTGAAAAATCCAGAATCGTAATTTATCAGATCCAAATAACGCTTACAGATATCATTTTTTCCACTGATGTCATAAGCAAAATATTCACAATCAAAATAACGATGCAATTGATAAAGATGGTTTTATTTTCTTTAAACAGTTGTAATCACTTGAAATGTTTGTTTTTGCAACGATCGTTGTAGTGATTCAGTGACGGGTAATTTTAATGTAACTTCTTGGAAGACATCACTTCTGGAAACCTGAAAAAAAGGAAAAAGGGGTCTGCTTAGTCACTTAGTAAAAACTGTCACATGATCAATGTCTTTTAGCAGTATGCCATGCTGAGTATGATCAATTAAAAAGTTGTAAAAAGGGGCGATCAATGAATAAGTTACTGGTTTCACATTTTGTATGGCGGTAATTACTAAAAACTCTGAATTTCTCAAAAAAAACCTCAAAAACATGAATGCAGCTGGATACAAACTAAGGGAGCAATTAAGCATAAACTTACATTGTAAATAAAATACCTTACTAAAAGTTTTTTGGGTAGGGTGGTATGGATTTAAAAAACAAAAACAATTTTTTTCCATGATATAATTTGAAGTACATGTATAAATATTCAACCTGTGATCTGTGCATATGACACATGCACAAACAATCAGACCCACTAAAAAACTGAAGAAACCTAGGTTAAGAGTTTTAAATAGCTTTCATGGTAAAAAAACATCCATTTTGGGAAGTGTATATCTTGAATGCCGTTTTACAAAATCCAAATTGTTAGTCAAAAATACAGACGATTTCTTCTATTCATCTCATCATTACAAGTCAATGACCTGTAACTTTAATGATGGTTATCATAGGAGTACAACAACAAGCTTTGCTGATAGCTGCTACTGATACTATAAAGAGATCACAGCTACCAAGTTCACGGTTTGCGTCATGGTGGAGACATAAGTTTTACTCTCTTCCTTTCTTTGAAAGTTAAAGAGAGGAAGACTTATTTGACTGAATGTGTCCAGCAGTTGAAGTGTGACTGTATACTGTAGCAGTGTCTGTGTGTAAGTTTTTAAGGAAAACCTCCTTTACTCTCTCACCCTTTTTAAAGTTGATTCAAGTCTTGACATTCAGTTGAATCAAGAAACAAGTGTTGGGTGATTCCTCTCCCCGATTTTTAGTATATTGCTCTACATTATATGATTGGTATATTGAGCACTATTTGAAATTTAATTTGATGAAAATAATTAATTTCAAAACTTCAACTGCTCTACTTTGTTTATCAAAATTATTTTTAAAGAGAGTAGTATCTTATATATATATATATATATGTCATAAACTTTGTACTTTAGCTGAAAAAGAATTTTTGTTAAGTGATTTTGTACTTTTAAAACAAAAAGTCCTCTAAATCATCCAATGATGTGTCATTGTGCAAGTCAGTTACATTCTGATCCCTGTTAATGTTCTATGTTCAGATATTTTGCGTTATATGCAGAATATTAAATTTGGATTCCAAAGTTGTTAGATGTTATAGTGGGGGATCATCAGCTTTTTAACCACGGACCTGTTTCGGAGGAAAGCATCTTACCATGGCCTCTCATAAATGTGTTGATCTGAAACAACTTCCCCACCTGTATTTATCTTACATATTTGATTTAGGATACTTGAATTTTTTTCCGTTTGACTGCCACTCATCTGTAGTTATTTAGATTATTATATTTACTCCCATTTTACAGTGATTCAATTAATGAATTAGATGTCTTGGTTTAAATTGTATGAGTCTGTTAATTAAAGTGGACTACCCAACCGTAACTTTTTATAATCCTATTTATCTATGTTAGACGTGTGCTGTTCGTTTGCTAATTCAATGTCAGAGATTTAATTGTGCGAGTCTATTCCATTTACGAGGATCATTGAGTACATAATTAGGTGTTCAGTAAATTACGAACAGAAATTCCTATTAGTTTGACACAACTTTCCCATGTTTCTATTGGAAAATAACTACATGAATTCTTTAAAAATAATCAGTTAAATACTAAAAAAAATAAATAAATCCTTTGAAAATAGACAATATAGATAAACTAGACAAATACCTTTAAAAATAAACTAGATAAATACCTTTGAAAATAAACTACATAAATCCCTTTAAAAATAAACCAGATAAATACCTTTAAAAATAGACTACATAAATCCCTTTAAAAGTAAACTAGATAAATACCTTTAAAAGTAAACTAGATAAATACCTTTAAGAATAAACTAGATAAATCCCTTTGAAAATAAACCAAATAAATACCTTTAAAAATAAACTAGATAAATACCTTTAAAAATAAACTAGATAAATACCTTTAAAAATAAACTAGATAAATCCCTTTAAAAATAAACCAGATAAATACCTTTAAAAATAGACTACATAAATCCCTTTAAAAGTAAACTAGATAAATACCTTTAAAAGTAAACTAGATAAATACCTTTAAAAATAAACTAGATGAATACCTTTAAAAATAAACTAAATAAATACCTTCAAAAATAAACTGAATAAATACCTTTAAAAGTAAACTAAATAAACACCTTTAAAAATAAACTAAATAAATACCTTTAAAAGTAAACTAAATAAACACCTTTAAAAGTAAACTAGATAAATACCTTTAAAAGTAAACTAGATAAATACCTTTGAAAATAAACCAAATAAATACCTTTAAGAGTAAACTAGATAAATACCTTTAAGAATAAACTAGATAAATCCCTTTGAAAATAAACCAAATAAATACCTTTAAGAATAAACTAGATAAATACCTTTAAAAATAAACTAGATAAATACCTTTAAGAATAAACTAGATAAATACCTTTAAAAATAAACTAGATAAATCACTTTAAAAATAAACTAGATAAATCACTTTAAAAATAAACTAGATAAATCACTTTAAAAATAAACTAGATAAATACCTTCAAAAATAAACTAGATAAATACATTTAAAAATAAACTAGATAAATACCTTCAAAAATAAACTAGATAAATACCTTTAAAAGTAAACTAGATAAATATCTTTAAAAATAAACTAGATAAATACGTTTAAAAATAAACTAGATAAATACCTTTAAAAATAAACTAGATAAATACCTTTAAGAATAAACTAGATAAATACCTTTAAAAATAAACTAGATAAATACCTTTAAAAATAAACCAAATAAATACCTTTAAAAGTAAACTGCATAAATACCTTTAAAAATAGACCAGATAAATACCATTAAAAATAAACCAGATAGATCCCTTTAGAAGTAAACTAGATAGATACTTGTAAACAACTACCTAAATACTTGTAAACAACTACCTAAATACTTGTAAACAACAATCTAAATACTTTAAAAATCAAATTCTACATAGATAAAAAATATAAACAAAAATCTTTAGATTTTAACGATTCTCTGTAATCTTATTACATTTCTTATTTAGATTTTCTACTAAGAGAAATAATTGAGCAAATAGATTAGATTAATTTGAACTTACCCATCTTATTCAATTCCCCTTAAATGTCCATTTAGATGAGCATAATATTACATTTAGTTATTTAGATCCAGTTCGTAGAAGAAAAGAAAGTAAAGGAAAAGAGAGGGCGAGAGAGAGAAAAAGAAAAGAAAAGAAAAAGGCACTATTGGATGATGGTAAATGTTGGATATATGTGATACATCAATAAGTCCATCGCCTAATGATGAAAAAAGTGCTTACTTAACATGACAAATATTTATTTTCCAACACAACCTCCTTCCTTATCAATGCACTTAACCCAATGTTTCTCTATTAATCACATAGATTGAAGATTATACAGTGAAAATTTCAGATTCAAATCAAGATTCAGCTAATAACTCCACTCTCACTCTCTCTCTCTCTCTCTATATATATATATATATTGATGAAGGTGAAGAGAAAAACTTGGCCTCAAACATGTAAACAGCAAAGTTTTCTGTGAACCATTACTAATTATTTTCTCTGAAAAAGATGGCTTGTACCCATTAAAATGCATCAAAACATGCCTATGGAATGAAAAATTTTTTTTAGATGTTACACTGACTTTCTCTCCATCATTTTTCCCTTCACATCCACAATACAAACATATATATATATATATATAAATGTCTGTGCATGATAATTGTAGAGACATTATATTAGGAAACATTTGTCTGGCACTTGGATTAACCAAGTAGCAAATTGAAGAGCCAACCACATAAATGAATAAAGACCTGAGAGCCATGTGGGACTTGAACCTGCATCCACCAGCAAGCAGTCTTAATGTGACTCTGCACTACTAACTGAGCTAACAGCATTTTTGGTAAGCAGGAAATAATGCACTTAAACCACTCACTTCTCAACTCAGCAGTTGTGGGCATAAATATTTACATTATTGAGACATTATTCATTTACATGGATGGCTTTCGAATTTGCTACTCATTTAAGTCCAGTGCCTGACAAAACATGTTTCCCAAAATAATGTCTCTTCAATTATCATATTCTGTCGAACATGAAATGTCCAATCTACTAATATACACACACACACACATATATATATATATATATATATATATATATATGAATAAAGAAAGACAGTTTAGGAACTAAATTTTTTTTTGCTTGGACCAATTTATTTACAGTAGTGAGCAAAACAACCATGATGTTTGGGAAATAAAGAAATGAGCCCCAGATGGGATTCAAACCGACACCCTTTTCCATGTAAATAATTTGGTTCTGAACAAAAAAAAATTAATTCCTAAATATCCTTAATGCTAGGAATAACTCTAAGAGATTGAAAAAGATGAACATTGATCTGTGTTTACCAAAGTAAAATGTATTATAGAGATGATTAGGAGACAAAAATGGAGATGGGCAGGACACTTAGCAAGAAGGAAGGATAACAGATGGTGTCCAACAGAGTAGGAGAAGACCAGGAATAAGATGGAGGGATGAAATAGAAAGGTTTGCTGGTAAGACAAGACAAAGGTTAACACTGTTAAAATCTTTATGAAAGAAGTTTGGAAAGGCCTTTGTCCAGCAGTGGATTTTTATTCTTTGATGGTGATTATATATATATATATATATATATATAATTATAGATTGTGTTGTATTATATTAAAAATGAATAGAATAAACAATTTTTAAAAATGGGGCTGCTGCAGGAAATTTTTTTTTTTGTACATTGTCTAGGCCAAGTGATACATTCTCTGTGTAATAACAGAAGATCATTTCAAATAAGATTTCTAATATAATATATTGCAATTTGTAATCATTCTATCGGATCATATAGCCATTTTTTATAACATATATATAAGTGTGCATGTGTATGTGTGTACATACATAATAGTACAATCATAAAAGCTTACCTCTTCAAAACCAAGTTTACTGAATAATCCCAGACTGATAGTGTTGGAATTTCCAATTTTGGCAGTGAATTCTTTAAGTTGAAGACTTTCAATTCCTAAAAGAAAAAATCAGAAAATAATCCATTATATTTTGGTGCCTCGTTTTTTTTACATTTGGTTCAGCGAAAAGTTTCAATTTCTTACAATTCAAAAAATGACATTTTATGCGTAACAACCCAATATAAAATAAAGATATCAAAATTTTGATTACAAAAATGTAATCAAATTTTCTCAATTTTTTCTCGTATAAAATCTCAACTTTCTTTTAAAACAATTCTTATTTACAAAGCGTAAATGATCAGAATTAGTCAAACTATTAATTATTTTATCCTAAGTGCCTGTAGCAATTTTCATCATATTAAATATTTTTTAGACATATTTTTCCCTATCTCTATTATTGTTCTTCATAAATGAAGGCCATAGAGTACAACGGCCAAAATGTTGTATGGAAAACAACCAAGGTGATGATAGTTCGAACAATAATAGAGATAATAATAATATCTCATCTCAAAAATTCAGAGAAACACATATTTTTCCTTTTTTAAAAATTTGTTCATTCTCTTAAGGCAGGAGATTTCAAAGTAGAGTGTGTGTACCCCTAGAGGTACATAAAAGAAATTTCACGTGAATGTGCGGTTTGTATAACCCTTGAAATTTCAAAGAGATCTCAACCGACTAAATACAATTCAGGTCTTGTAAAACCTGACATACAAATGGCAACACGACTTAAATTCTATAAAATCAAACATTTCTGGTTTGCAAGTATAAACCCACTTGTTTGACTTACTAGTATGATCTTCATGCGCCTTTTTTTAAGGAATAAACCAATTTCTTGCAAGATTGTCTATTGTAAATGTTATGTGGGTGTCAAGAATTAAGTTATTCGTTGGAAAGAGCCGATCTCATCCATTTCATTGAAAATGTTACATCAAATCAAATGAAATTACAAACAATAGTCTATTCTATGGTATCCATACATTTCACACTATATTCTTCCCAAGGGGTTTGCTAACACTGCTGGACAGGATGACTAAGTATGCCGAAGTTCAAGTTCGAGAATGCCTTTCTTAACGTCATTTTTGTATCCACAAAGATAATGGGGACACAACTTGAATAAAAATATTTTTATTTACCATATCTCATCATCATGAGAACTGCTTCTTTTCCAAAACCTTTTCCTCGGGCATCAGATTCTGAAAGATAAACTTGGGACATTTAACAAACAGTCACCTAAAATGATAATTCTTGAATTTTGTTAAATTTTTCAGATTCATCAACTGTGTTATATTTATCTTGGAGGACTGGGCTTGGGGTGTGCAAACAAACACAATCATTAATCACAAAATAGTTCTTTCATCCCTTTAAAGACTGACCTATTAATTAGAGCCTGAATTTTCAAAAGGGTCTAAAAGAACCAAAAAGATATTAATTTTTATTTAATACTTATTGAAAAAATTTTCTTTCATAATTTGAAACACCAAAATCACAATGGTATACATTTGTCCCATTTAATATTTATCCCAAGACTGATGAAGAACACAGAATTAGTAGATCACTTGGCCTCCATATTTACTCTTTTCTGTCATCTGATGTGAACTAATTTCCACGTGGGTCTCATACTATGATGACGTCATTGCCTGTGGTTGTAAAAGCTGGGAAAATCTCATTTTTCATGACACACATCCCAGTTGACAAATGTGTTTGTTTTTTAAAAGAAATTTATAGGACATATACATATCCAAGTAGTCATAGAAACCACGGGATATATATGACTCAGGAGTCTCAAAAGAGTTGATATGTAAATTCCTCATACAGCTGCAAACCAATTTTAATGATTCATTGCTTTTGTTTTAACTTTTATTATTTATTCTTATTATTAGATGAAATATTGAAACACATTTTTGATAATTTGATTAGTTTTTACCTTTGTCTCAATTTTTGGTTCTTTCGAGATATGTCCACATATCTTAGAATCCCACTAAGCCTAAAAAAAGAGACTACAACCAATATATCCTTCTGATAGTCACCTATAGAGCTGGAACATGGGATCCAACCAGAAGATTGACCCTCAAACTAAGAACCATGCACAGTATATCAGATGGAAAAAAAGAAGTCAGTGATACCAGGGAAACCATTAGAAAACCCAAATGGCAATGGGCTGGCCATGTTGCAAGAATATCTGACAACCGATGGACATCATAAATTATAACCTGGATTCCCACAGATTAGATATAAAATTGTGGCAGAGAGAAAATAAGATGGTGGCATGACAAGCTAGACAAATTCAGAAAATACTGGCTCCCTAACACCCACAATAGTCAGGCAAATCTTGGGATAGGTCTATGTCCAACAACGGATGCTAAAAGGCTGATGAAGATGATAATGACACATCTTAATAAGATACTTTTTGGTTGGTTTGTTGGTCGGTTCCAGTTATATTAAACAACAGAAAAAGGTGTGATATCATTAAAATGTGTGATGTCATTCAAAGAACATCAACTCTGATCAATTTTTTTTATGAGCTGCTATGAGGTCATAGAAAGATTACTTGCTCTTCTTCCTCGTCCTTCTCCAGCTATTACCATCATGGATGGTGGACGCATCGTTGAACTTATGGTTCTTGTGTTTAAATAACTTTAAATCTGGTTTGTCTATTTCTTTAAAAAACAACTAAAAATTTAGATGTAAGTAAAACTGAAACAGAACTCAGATGATATTGTTTGAAATGTCATTATGATATCATCTTTCATGCAGGAATCATAAAAATGAATAACTGAGGAAAGTTTGACGCTTTGAATAAATGAACTAAGTAAAGATTTGTACCAGTTAATTGAACCAAGCAAATATTTGTACCACTTTATTGAACCAGGTAAAGATTTGTACCATCTAATTGAACCAATTAAGATTACTACCACCCAACTGAACCAAGTAAACAGTTGTACCACCAACTTGTACCAAATAGATATTTGTACCGCTTAATGGAACCAAGTAGAGTATTGTACCACTGAAGATAAGTACCGTCTTATTGAATCAAGTAATGATTCGTACCACCCGATTGAATCAAGTAATGATTTGTATTATCTAATTGAACCAAATAAGATTAGTACCACCCATCTGAATAAAGTGAAGATTTGTTCCACCATATTGAACCAAGCAAATATACGTACCACCACTTAATAGAACCAGATAAAGAATTATACCACATAATTCGACCGAGTAAATATTCATACCACCTAATTGAACTAATTAAGATTACTACCACCCTACTGAACCAAGTAAAAAGTGGTACTACCTACTTGTACCAAATGAATATTTGTACTGTCTAATGGAACCAAGTGAAGATTAGTATGACCTAATTGAACCAAGTAAAGTATTATACTACTGAAGATAAGTACCACCTAATTGAACTAAATGAATACTTGTAATACCTATTTGGACCTAGTAAATATTCATACTACCCAATTGAACCAAGTAAAAATTTGTACCACTTAATTGAACCAGATAAAGGATTGTACCACCTAATTGGACCGAGTAAATATTCATACCACCTAATTGAACCAATTAGGATAAGTACCATACAATTGAACCCATAAAATTCATACCATTCAATTGAAGCAAGTAAAGATTAGTACCACCTAATTGAAAGATTAGTATCTCCTAATTGCACCAAGTAAAGATTAGTACCACCTATTTTAACAAAGTAAAAATTAGTATCACCCAATAGAATCAAGTAAAAAGAGATTTGTACCATCTTATTAATCCAATTAAGATTAGTACCACCCAATTGAATGAAGTAAATATTTGTACCACCTTATTGAACCAAGTAAATAATTGTACCTCTTATTTGGACCAAATGAATATTCATACCACCCAACTAAACCAAGTGAAAATTTGTATAATCTAATTGAACCAATTAAGATTAGTACCAACCGATAGAACAAAGTAAAGATTTGTACCACTTTAGTGAACCAAGTCAAGATTAGTACCACCTAATTGAACCTCGTAAAGATTAATACCACCCGATTGAAAGATTAGTATCTCCTAATTGAGCCAAAGAAAGATTTGTACACCTAACTGAACCAAGTCAAGATAAGTACCACCTAATTGAACCAAGTCAGGACTAGTACTACCTATTTGGACCAAGTAAAAATTAGTATCACCTAATGGAATCGAGTAAAAAGAGATTTATGCCATCAAACTAACCCAATTAAGATTAGTATCACCCAATCAAAGGAAATAAAGATTTGTACCATCTAATTGAACCAATTAAGATTACTACCACCCAACTGAACCAAGTAAACAGTTGTACCATCTAATTGAACCAAGTAAATATTCATACTACCTAATTGAACCAATGAAATTAGTACCACTAACTTGAACCAAGTAAAGATTTGTACCACCTAATTCAACCAAATATAGATCTGTACCATCTCATAGAACCAAGTAAATATTCACTCCAACTAATTGTACTAAGTAAGCAGTGGTACCACCTACTTGAACCAAGTAAATATTTATACCATGTAATTGAACCAAGTAAAGATTAATGCCATCAAATCGGACCAAGAACTATTGGTACCACTTAATTAAACCAATTAAGATTAGTACCACACACTAGAACCAAGTAATGATGTGTACCACCTTATTGGACCAAGTAAATAGTTGTACCACTTATTTGGATACAATGAATATTCATACCAGCCAATTGAAGCAAGTAAAGATTTGTGCCACCTAAATGAATGCAGTAAAAATTCGTACCATCTTATTGAACCAAATAAAGATCCGTTCTTCCTTATTGAAATAAAGTAAATATTCAAATCACTTAATTGAACTAAGTAAAGATTTGTACCACAACATTGAACCAGGTAGATATTTATACCACCTTCTTGAACCAAGTAAATATTCGTACCACCTAATTGATAAAATGAATATTCATACAACCTAATTGATCCAATTAGGATAATTACCACCCTATTGAACCAAACAAATATCTGTACTGCCTAATTGAACAAAGTAAAGATTAGTATCACCCAACTGAAAGCTTAGTACCTCCTGATTAGACCAATCAAAATTCGTACCACCACATTGAACCAAGGAAATACTTGTTCCAGCTTATTGAGCCAAATAAAGATTCGTACCACTTATCAAAACCAAGTAAATATTTGTACCACCTAATTGAATCAAGATGAGGATCACCCAATTAAAAGATTAGTACCACCTATTTGAACCAAGTAAATATTCGTACCACCTTATTGAACCAAGTAAATATAAATGCTATTTAATTGAACCAATTCAGATTAGTACTACCCAATTGAATAAAATAAAGATTAGTACCACCTTATTGAACCAAGTAAATAATTGTACCACCTATTGGGACAGAGTAAATATTCGTACCACCCAACTGATCCAAGTAAAGATTCATATCACCTAGTGAAACCAAGTGGAGATTGGTGCCACCCAATTGAACAAAGTAAAGATTCTTACCACCTAATCGAACCAAGTACAAATTAGTACCACCCTATTGAACCAAGTAAAGATTAGTACCACCAAGAGGGAATGTTATGCTGGTCTTGACTCGACCAAAATGTTAAAGTAGTAGAAATAGAAATAACAATCCAGTCAGTTACTCACTTACTAAAGAGTCTAGTCAAACAGGTCTGGTTAATCACTTAATGGAAAGTGTCATGCGGCAAATTTCTTCTGGCAGCATACTGTGTCGGGGTGATCAATTGAAAAATTGGAAGAAACAGGTGATTAAAGAATCAATTTTTTTTGCCTTTTGTTGGGCAGTGATTACTACAAAAGTCTGAATTTCCAAAAAAGAAGTTTGGAAGCTGCCCGACCGAAAGGAGGGACCAATTTAGCATAACTTTACATTACATAAATTTTAGTCACTACTAAAAACCTCTTCAGGGAGGAAAATTTATCAAAACAAAGAAAAAATTTTTTCTAGATAAAACAACGAGTAAATTTTTAAATTTCAAGTTCTCTTGCTTCATTAGTGTGGCCTGCACGCATCATAAATACACAGCCATCCTTCCATTCAGCCAGGTAGAATCACTTGAAAACCAAAGAAACCTATGGAGACAGTTTTGGTTGACGGTTTCCACTAGTAGTAGTTGATGCATAATAGTCTTAAATTAGTAAAATAATAGTAGTTAATTACATAATAGTCTTTAATTGTCTTCACTTTTTTAACAGTATACTTGAAGGTGGAAATCTAAAGCACAGTAGTATCTGAAGTAGTGACCATCCTTGGACCAAATCATCTGATCACAGACACACAAAAATGGGTTCAATTCACCTTATTTTACTTTGTCTTTCTTCTCAATGGTTGAATTCAGTAGTTCTCCTTTAGCGAATATCTCTATATTTAACACCCTACTCCTCTGCATACTCCTACCCTGCTTTACTCTCCCTCTCATTTTACAGTCTCTGTGGTGCAATTTCATTCTCAGAACCTTACCTCTACCCCCTTTTCTTCCAGCATGAAATTTTCAATTTTAAAGCATAACAGACGAACAGACAGAGAAGTGTGACAGATGAATGGACAGAAAAGTGTGACAGATGAATGGACAGAAAAGCGTGATAAACAAATGGACAGAAAAGCGTGACAGATGAATGGACAGAGAAGTGTGACAGATGAATGGACAGAAAAGGGTGACAAATGAACGGATGGAAAAGTGTGATAGACGAATGGACTGAGAAGTTTGACAGACAGATTGACATGTTGCTTATTATAATGTAAATCAACATTGTAAAGAAAAAGCTCTCTGACTTTGAACACAATGACACAGTAGTGTTATCAAAAGTATTGAGTCAGTCATCTGTGTGATAAATATTCTAAAACAGATGACCGAATAAGAAAGGGAAGTGTATTCCCTTTGCGAAAAAAAAAGGATAGAGGTTTACAAAATCAGCTTTTACGATTGAAATTATGGAATCAAATAGGAAGAGAAAGCAAGACAAAAAGGTGTAGATCCGGGAACTTCGGCAGGCTGGGGGGACCAAATCCAGTTAAACAAGGGGTGCAAATGGAAATAATTATTTTTATAAGATGAAACATAAAGCAGGCTAAAATTTTTTGTATATATCTCCACTTGTATCTCGCTTTCTGTTAAGTCTTGTTATTTGTCTTTTTTAGAAGCTTTTGTTTTGTCTCACGTAGTACACAAGCTTATCTAATGGTGTCTCACAGCTAACTGAGTAATCCCAGTGGAGACAGTCTGCTTGTGCATACGCTGTAAGGTCCCCTCTGGCCAGTCGTCTTATTACATCCTGGCTAAGCAGCTGGTTTTTAAGAATTTCAAAATGGTTAGCTACTTTCAGGACTGAACTCGTATTAAAAAGTGTATTTTAAGAGAAACTTACCTGCAATCATGATTTCTGTTTCAGCTGAAGTTTCATCATCATCACGATTCAAGAAGAGATTCACATCACCAACCATTGATTCTAGTAGGAAAAGAAATGGAAATCAAATAAATACTAAAAAAAACAGGTCTGGTTAGTCACTCAATAGAAATCATCAAGTGACCAACTTCTTTTGGCAGCATCGGAGGTGATCAATTAAGAAAATTGGAAAAAGAGATGACCAACGAATAAATAGCTTCCCTCGTTTTTATTGGGTGGTGATCACGTCTAAATTAAAAAAAAAAAAAACAAGCAAGGAAGTTGCTGGGCACAAAAGGAAGGACCAATTTAGCATAAACGTACATTGTAAATTTAGACCTCCCCCCAAAAAACCCATCTAGACAGGGAATTTACAAAAGAACAAAAAAATAAAAACATTTTTTTAGACATAATAAGGAGTGAATCAATTCTTTAACTCTGTTGGTGCAGTCTGTACATGTGATACATACATAGCTAGCTAGTCTAACTTGAAAACTGAAGAAACCTTTGATGAGAGTTTTGGTTGAAGGCTTCTGATAAATACTTCATTCCTGCTCTCGTACACTTTGATTCGTGATATGCATCTAATGCTTACATATCAACATAAGTGTAAGACATATACAATTAAAACAATACAGTCTTCTTTTTTGAGAAGGGTCAAGATTCAAAGAGTTTTTTGGACAGTTGAACTGCTTGTTGTTATTTGGCAAATCCATTCTACAGCCTACTTCAGATGTACTATCGGAATGTGATGGTAGTAAAGAGAATTTCCTAATGGTAGCCACGCTACCACGCTTCAACGTAGGATTCGGGTATGATTGATTTCTCTGTCTTTCCTTGTTAGTCTTGGAGTAGTGGCAGCCACTTAGTGTGACTTTCATAACTCAACAGGGATGAGGTATGGAAACCCAGGCCTTATAAGGGAAAAAGAAGAAATTAACATAATCCGAATCCAACATAGTAGTGTGGCTACCATTGGAAAATTCTTTTTACCACTATCACATCTGGATAGTACACCTTGAAAATGCCATAGAATGAATTGGCTGAAACGTCATGTTGACAATTCAAACAACAAAAAAGAGTTCAATTGTCCGGAAAAAATCTTTGAGAGTGAAATTAAGAGTAATAGTTATGGTATTTATATATGTATATATGTTTTTTTCAATGTGCAAGTGTAATTTTTTATAAATTCATACTCATACAGCTCTTAAAAACATGTACTAGCAAGCAAATATGTATATTTACTAATATTTTATGAATTTAGATACTTGAATTTTATTTTTTAAGTTAATTCGGATAGTTACAAGTTGAGTAGGTTGTCAGCTGGGGAGCAGGAGTACCTTAGTTCAGAGGATGAAAGCAATAGTCGCATCACAAGGACAATTTTTTTCCAGTTAATTTTTCCGACTTGATATGTCCTTGTGACGGGGCCATTTTCATTTATTGGAATACTGGGCAGTTGCCTGCGTGCCCAACAATTTTCAAAATTGAAAATAGGAAATTTTTGCTAGGTTTTGCAGACAAGAGTAGAACAGATACTACACTTGAACTAAAGGCCACAAAAGATGCATTTCGATAGGGACCTCACTGCTACGAAAGTTGCCTCATCACATCATCACTTATTTATTGATAAGAAACAATACATTTAGTATACATTCTATTTTTTCAATTTTTATTCTTGGATGAAGTACAGTAACATTATCATTAATTTTGACTAGCTTTTACCTTCATCCTAACTTTCAGTCATTTTTTTTAATCACAACTTTGAATCTGACTGTAATCCTATGGCAACAATTATAGAGCATAATCTAAAATAAAGAGCAAGCCTATGGTGAGAATTGAATTCACATCCTATAGCCAGAGGGGTCCAGTACATGCCTAGCCACTTTAACAATTCAGCTATGGAGACTTTTTAGTTAAACAAAAGCTGGTTTTACACCTTAAAAATTTCAAGACTCAATTAAGATGAAGTATATCAAATCATACTTACCAATTTCATCATGCCCACTGGTGACGTACAGGTTTTTATCAAGAATAAGAAAAGTGCATTCTGAAAATATTAAAAAGAAATAAGAACTTAAAAAATCAAATAATTATTGCCTTGCTCGAAGAGTTTGGAATTTTTGTAATAGTGTAATAATATGTAATATGTGTAAAAGCCTAAAAGTTTTTCTCACAAGATTTGTTTTTGAATTTGGGAGTCCAGACATACGCAGAAAAATATTCTCTTACGAAACACTATCATTTCATCTAATAATAACTAAAAAAGAATAATTTATATTAATACAAAACAATCTATAATAACAATCTAGAACAACCCACATTTATTTAAGCAAATATCTGAGGGTAACTTACACATCTGTATCTCTTTTCATAAAGACACATCTCAATCAGATTTCGAAGGAGAAAACAAAATGAGTTACAATTCTATACAAAGTTATTCAATAATTTAAAAAAAAATATTTTGATAGTTTATTTTAGTATATTAATGCATGGGGAATACATTTTAGTCTTTTACACATATTGAGCCCTGGAGCCCATTATTACAAGAGTACAAACAATCACGTTATCACTTATACAGGCATCCCCCAATATAACATTGTTATAGCATGGTTCAGGAAACAAAGCAGATGGTTGGTGGACCCTGACTTTTTTGTCAAACTCCATTACAAAGTTTGGAGTTGACTTTATTTTCCTACTGTAAAAAGAACAACAAGAATAATTCACACCAAAATGAAAGGTGTAAACTAATATGTAAAATCCACCTTCCCATGATATCAACTCATGACTAACTGATTGTCAGGAGACCATTTTAAAAAACTGAGCTAAATTGATCCGTCTTGGATATTAACAAAATCCATCATACAGATTCATTTTAATAAATAAATTCATTTATACAAAAAAACCCATATTTTTATGATTTTTTATAAATATATACATACTATTAGGAAATGGATATATGTGATCTGACAGAATGATTATAAATTGCATTATATAATATGGAAACTAATTTGAAATAATCTCCTGACAATGCACGATCAATGTATCATTCACCCTAGACAATGTAAATAGAATAAACAATTAGAGGAAATGGGTCTGCTGCAATACAAAAGTTGTAGTAATCATCTTTAGTCATAAGAAATTGGAGTAGAGTTTTTCTCTGCCGCAGACAGTCTTGTAATCTATAATTTCACTGACTCATCCAGAATACTTGCAAATAAAAACAGAATTTCTTTTCCAACCTGTGACCCCAATATTCCTTTTAGTACGCCTTAAGTCCATTTCAAGAAGGAAATAACACAACTCTCAGCCCATCCCTGCTGAGAAATATGCTTGACTTACGCTGACAAACCAGCTGTGAATTTGAAATGAATTGGACAAAAATATTTCAGTTGTCAATGAAATCTTTTTCTCAATAATTTGAGCTTCTTCTCTCAGCAGCTCTGGTATCAGGTATCAGAAGATGCAGAGGCTGAAGGTTCAAAGGGTCAAGTCATTGATCTGAATCAATACTAATAATTGAACCTTTTGTTGGTTTCTTCGTGCCTCTACTCTGCAAAAACTACAAGGCCAATCGACCTCATATCAGGCAGAGAGAATCAATAAAATTCAACTTCCCACATAGCCTGACAACAAGATCATTCAATGTTAACAGAGGTCATTCTCTAGCCAATCTATGGTTCTAAATATCAGAAAAAAATGATCTTTACACCTGGATTTTTGTCATTCATTCTTATTACAAAAGGCATACATTCTTCTTACGATAAAATGAGCAGAATTTTGGTATTTTTTGGTCATATATCACATTATGGCAATGTAGCAGTTGGCAGTATGAATATAAGTAACGTGTAAATGTTTCTGTTACCCCCTCTACTAAGCCCTTGAGATTGGCGTGTGGGTGGCGTCAAAGACCGAGTGCGCCGGTGCAAGCGTTAGCCAATGAGGTTTTACTGAGGCTGCGTTTGCTAAGCGCATTGGGGAGCCTTTGGACTCGTCCTTTGGCTCTCCCATTATTACTCGGCCCAGCTGCGGGGTCTCTGCTTCCCAGGGGCAGCACTGCTCCATTGCACTTAAATGAGCAGGTCCCCTGGTGGATGCTTTCGGGGCAGGCGTTGTCTAGCCATTACGATGAGCTTTTCAATGGTAGCCGCGTTGGCTGGGGCCATTTTTGGACGGATAGTTTCCTATTCTTCCTACATTAAGCTTGACCTTGTGTCACATTTTGCTGCTGTGGGACAGCGAATAAATACCCCCCCCTCTACTTTTGGCAGGATCAAAGTGTAATAACTGTTCCATGAGAGACCATGGAGTCGGTACTGACACTTGCCTGCCAAATGGGCCGGAGAGGGTGTGTGTCAGAGACTGAGTGCGCCGGGTGTAATGCGTTAACCAATGAGGCTCTGCACTGCTACGCGCATTGGGGAGCCTTTGGACTTGACCTTGGGCTCTCCTATTATTACTCAGCACAGCTGTGGGGAATATGGCACCCCAGGTCAGCACTGCTCCATTGCACTTAGAAGAGCAGGTCCCAAAGTAGACGCTTTCGTGATGGAGGTTGTTTTAGCTTCTACGGTCGCTTGGCAATCAAAGTCACGTCGGCTGGAGCCATTCTTGGGAGGGTGGTTCCTATTCTTCCCACATTAAGCTTGACCTTGTGTCACATTTTGCTGTGGTGGGGCAGCGAATAAACAAACCCTCTACTTCTCTTTTCTCAAAGATGGTAAGAGAAGGCGGGTGGTGGAAGGGTGAAGCATAGAGACACATGACTGTGTTACTGCTTAAGTAGGTCATTTTTTATGATAAAATTCAAAACCATCTGTCCATTCTTTTTTTTTTGTATGAAGTATTATAAACCATTATCATTTTTGATTGATTTCTCACGATTTCCTCTCATTTTAATTTTTTGTTGATTTTTCTTATTATAACTCAAGTAAGGTCATCAATCTCTGACAGTGAGTAAACAGTGCTGTTCGGAAGTAAAGATATAGGTTTCTGTGTGAACAATATTTTTTCCATATGTTGTGTTGGGCAAGAAGAAATAAAAACATTTTTCAATGTGTTATCTATTCTGAAGTTCTGTTTTTCCCAGAAGATGTCGGGTAGTAGTGCTAGTATGAATATATTTTGTTTTCAAATACTGAAAATTGGTATACTTTATGGTACACTATAGTTATCTTGGTGGGATTATTAAGTAAAAGAACAGACGTTAAAGAATGCCTTTGTTTATTTGTTCAAATCTTAGTTTTTATGCAATAAACAATGTTGGTCTTTCATTTATCACCCACTCTTGAATATCGCCCACACCAGTGTTTATTGCAGCTCGGTTTTAACTTGCTTTGCTTTCTTGGACCTTAATACTTGCATTATAACAGGGCATGCCCATATAATTATTCCATACATTAAGTTGTACAGGCATCCCCATTATGATGTGGATGTTTGAGTCTAAGAGAGATAGAACTGTATTATCACCAAGCTGTGACCAATTTAGCTATTCAGTAGCTAAATATAGCTGTTTTGAAGCTAGATTAATATTTTGGGATCCACCATCCACTTATGTTGTAATACAAACTGCACTTAAATATGTTATGATGGTGGAGACCAGTATTTACAGCATGACTGTTTCTGCTTTCATGATGAAGAAGAAGAAGAATTATTATTATGATGATTAAGAAGAAGAAGAAGAAGAAGAAGAATTATTATTATTATTATGATGATTAAGAAGAAGAAGAAGAAGAAGAATTATTATTATTATTATGATTAAGAAGAAGAAGAAGAAGAAGAAGAAGAAGAAGAATTATTATTATTATGATGATTAAGAAGAAGAAGAAGAAGAAGAAGAAGAAGAATTATTATTAAGAAGAAGAAGAAGAAGAAGAAGAAGAATTATTATTATTATGATGATTAAGAAGAAGAAGAAGAAGAAGAAGAAGAAGAATTATTATTAAGAAGAAGAAGAAGAATTATTATTAAGAAGAAGAAGAAGAAGAAGAAGAAGAACCATCACCATCACCATCACCATCACCATCACATAGACCTTCCCCAGGATCTGCCACATTTCTCTATCATGGGCGTTGCAGAGCCAGTATTTTCGGAATTTGTTTAGTTCATATACTGCAATTAATTACATCTATGGGATCATAGGAACTTTTTGGTTAAGGAAGGCACAGGGTTGGATTTAGCTGAATTTTATATGCTTTCACCTGAAATTTAACGCTGTATTGCCCAAAGTTGGAGGGAGGGGCATTATCCCCTCTGCCACTTACCCACCTCTGGCTCATGTCCCTTTGATAACATTAGTCTGATGAGTAAATATCAAATCGAGATTTACAGCTCTAAAATGAGTTGCAATCAAGCAAGGTGAAAGCATGTGAAATTTCAGCAAAATCAAGCCCTCAGCCCTCAACTAAAAAGCTCCTATAATCCCATAGATGTAATTAATCGCTGTATTCAGAATTCATGGAAGCAGAAACTGTCACAAGTGATACTGGCTTCCCCCATCATGGTTAATTGTAGTTTGCATTACACTTTTTGAATGCTGGTTGTCAGGTAAGGGTCTTCCTAAGCTGTGACATATTTCATAAGAATTCAAGAGTTAAATCCAATTTCACTTTTGTATTTCTGCAAAGAGATGACAATATTGAAAATCTACTTACTTTTCTCATCTTCTCTCCAACTTATTTGCATTGCGTATTCTTCCTCGAGGGACAATCTTTCAGAGCCTGTCAGCTTAAGCAATTCTTCTGACTGCATCCACGAATGGTATCTTTAAATAGAAGCAACAAATATATATGGTAAGTCTTCCAATATCAAGGTTTAAATATTCATGAATTTGTCATCAATAATTAAATAGGAATTTTTTTAAAATAGTGCAGGCTACTACAAAAGACCATGGACAACACTTGCAAGCCAGAAAATCTAAAGATAAATAAAAATGTTCAGCAAATGACAAAAACCTATAATATTAACATTATTATTTCATTTTTATTGTTTATTACGATAAATACTTTGATTTATTATAAAGATAGATTTTTAGATATGTCCACAGTGCAAACATCTGTATTAGATGTTTTTCGGTCTGTTGGTTGGTCCTAGTTATGTTAAACAACGGAAATAGGAAGGAAGGAAGAGGTGTGATGTCATTAAAAGAACATTATATCGATCAATTTTTTTACCAGCTGCTAATGATATGATAGAATATCTGGTCTGCATTTTTGAATTTAGAATAACTCCAAAAAGTCAACATCTTTGAACTTAAAATGACCCCCCAAAAAACTAGAACTGGCCAAAATACATGCCAAGAATGGCCATTTAAGATTTTTATTGAAAATAATACTTGCAAAATATTCCTATCTTGCAATATTTTACAAGTATGAGAATCAATTGACTAAAAGAAAGACTACTTGTACATCTTCCTTCTATTACTACAACCATAAATGGTGGATACATCATTAAAGTTGTGGGGACCAACCAAATTCAAGGATCAAAAATTATGCAAAAATGGGCTCCAAAATTTCCCTCCAAAAAATTATCAAAAATAAAAAATTCATGAATTAGTGACCAATCACAAACTAGCCTGACAGCAGACAAATTGGGGCTCACTACCAAAAAAATATATATAAGGAAGCCTAAGTAACTTTCAGAACAAATCCTTTCAGTTGAAAGATTTTTCTATCAAATGTCTGAAAATCAATGAAAACAGGAATGTATAAATAAGATAAATTGTCAAAATGTTGAGAATCATAAGAGAAAAAATCATTTTCTTCCAATATTTTGAATGGAAGATCATTCTTACACAAATTCATCCTATGATAAATAACTATTGAAAATTTTATCAAAATCAAATAATATGCTGATTTTTGCCAGATTTTTAAATATCTAAAGCATTGATTTTCTGGTGAAATTGTGTCCATATTGTTTGTACCCACTAATGTCCAGTAGGAAAAAAATAACTGGAGTTTATAACTAGTCATAAAATATTTTTTCGATAAAACAAGTACATAATATTCTTATTTATCTAATTGATAGCAATAAAATAAGTTATGCTTTGATATTTTCATTCTTTTGATATATCATGATAAAATAATATTTAAAATCTTTTTGATATTTTTTTTTTATTGTCTACATTTTCTTCATTAAAAACATTTCACACTAATACCCTTGTAAAAGACATTTTCTCCCCACAGCTATGGGTTAAAAAATAGCAGGGCAGACTGGGCACTTCCGTCTTCGTTGGCCACCAGTCTAGGAGAGGGACAGCTCTGCATTCGAAACCTGAGATGTTAAGTCCCTAGTCCAGTGACGTGAGTGGTAGGCAATGGAGAGAGTAGAAAACGTGTTGCTGAAATATAAGGTTAATAAGGCTCTGCAGAAACTTCAACAGGCATAGCAAATCGGAAGTAATATCATAATGCTCAAGTAGAAATAACTACACGACATAAGCTGATACATGATACTATAATTTAGATAAATTGAAAAAATTACTGGGTACATTTTAAAAAGAAAATTCTATGACTTTTTTTCCGACTCAGAAAATGAAGAAATGATTTTTTTTGCAGTGACGTTTTCTTCCAGCCGCAAATTAGTGAACATGACGTTTTTATTTCCCTAAAATCAAAACACAGCCAATGTTGTACAAGAAGATAATTCAATCGATGGGTACTTCATAATTCAATTTTCAGCTTCCAAAACAAACAATCAATTAAACGATCACAGTTATCTAATACATTATTTAAATTGGGGGCCCCGATCGGAATGCACCTTCAGCAACCTTTATTTCAAGATCGAAGTGTAGTACCTTCAGATCAACGAAACATAGTATTAACTTCCAGTTTTCAATTCTAAACGTCATTATGATGGTATTTGACACCATGAAGAGAAAGATGATCTGATTGTAAATTGTAAAATTTCACACTCTAGCTCACTCGATGTTGAAAACGGCGCACAAATTAAAAATAAATTATAAAAAAGAAGAATAAGACAGATAATGAAAGTATAGAAAAACGATTAAAAATTTTAACATTTAAAATTGAAAAAAACAAACAAACAAACAAAAAAACAGCAATGCTAGTAGCGTGGAGTGACGGCAAAATAAAAATCCATATCAACTTCGTTTTTCTTTGTCAATCAATCAGTTGCAATCAACTCTGTTCCCAATCTGCGTTTGTTTTTATCAATTTTGTGCACCCGTAGTCGATTTCGTTAATGGTTAAAATTCGCCTGCACCCAAATCCATAGATTGCACCCGAACATTCAAAATAAAATCACGAACAAAAAAAAAACATTTGAAGAACAGTCACGAAGAGCCACGTTTAAAATTGAAAATCGGGAAGTTGGTATTCGTTGACGTGAAAAGAACATGTACTACACTTTGATCTTGAACTGAAGGCCGCAAAAACGCATTCTGATCGGGAACCCACTGCTCTGATAAAGCCTTTAATTACCCTAAAGCAAAATAAGAACAAAGCCATGAATTCAATTCTTGTGAATGTATCACGTTAACAAAGCGAAAGTTAACCGCAGACATGCTACTAATCGTAAAAAGGAAAAGCGAAAGGTTTCATAAAAAGTAATAATATTCAATATTTATCCAGAAAAACTCACTTGGGTACATGTTTATCTTCATAAGGGACCAAAACCACCTTTTCTCCAGAAATAACAGTATTTTTATTTATTAACATTTCTCGGATTATCTTGGACGAATTGTCAAAAGCATGTGCAAAAATATTCTAAATCTCGGTGTGGAACGAAAAAATTCCCTCCTCAAAATTAGTCTATGGATTAAGCAAGTAAATGTTTATTAACCAAAAAGCAAGAGTTGGAAAAAATACTTACGTTTTAATGTACATTGAGAAGACGTAGCCAAATTCAATGCTTCATTAGCAATTGTTACCATACCCGTTTTAAAATGAATTTTCATGTTGCCGAATAACAGATGTAGATGACGAAGTAACCCTAAATCTAACCTGAAAATACTGACTCTACCAGAAAACCTAAAAATACTAATCCTAATCCCCAGGAACGACAGTCATTTCATTACAGGGATAGTAAAAATTACCATTATCGATTCTTGGTAAAACAAAATGGCCCCGGAAAAATGGCACAAATGAAAAACTAGGAAAAATAACATATTTTATTAAAACATTAATATACTAACCATAACACATAAGCCCTGTGGTTCCTAACCTAGGGTGCCTGTTCTGCAGGGACGGGGGAGCGAGATGGTATTTCAGGGGGTGCGATAAAGAGGGGAAGTATATTTGTATTCTTGGCTGATATTTACACTCGTGTGAATGAGCTGAGTGTTTCTCTTCAAGGAAAATGAATAAAAATATTGGAGGCTTGTGAAAAGTTGAAAATCTTTAAAGAAACGTTATGTTTTTGGTGTCGAATAACGGAAAGAGGCAATCTCCCAATTTTTCCTTCATTTGAAGAGATGGTTTATGATATTGGATCCATAACTACTACTGTGCGTGAAGAAATTGTCGCTCATTTGGAAATGCAGTCAGAATTGTTTGATGGATATTTTGCTGCTGGGGACCAGGAAATTTCAGAGGAATGGATCATGAATCCATATTCCTACGATTTGGAGAAAATGTCAGATGATGATGAGCTGAAAGAAGATCTTAATTTGCAGACGAAATGAGTTCTTTAATTGCGATTTGAAAGTGAAACTTTGGAGGAGTTTCTGTGTTCAGCGTTGAATATATCCCCAAGACTTGGCGGAAAAGCACTCAGTATCTTCATTCCATTTGTAACGACGTATTTGCGTGAATCTGAATTCAGTTCTCATTTGACAATCAAGACGAAATCTAGGAATCGCCCGAACCAACAGGCACACCTGCGGATCGCAATTAGCAAGGAAGTTTCACATTTTGACAAAATCATGAATGAAAATCAAAAACATAGAAGTCATTGAATTTTGTGTTCACAATTTGGATTGATTTCACTGTTCGCAATTTCTTTCTAATAAAATTGCTCCATTTTCATTTGCATTTCATGCATCAAGTCTAAAACTTTATTGATTTCATTTTGTTTATTCACAGTTCTGTATGTGGTTCAAAAATTATAAATTTGACTTTGTCATCTTGAAATGTGATTATACTTTGATAAGGGTGCAAAAATTTAGCAAACATTTCCTAGGGATACAGGGCATAGAAAAGGGTTGGAAATCCCCGAACTAACTCTAACTAAGGGATAAACCTAAACATTATTCCTTAGTCTCTATATTCATTCATAGTCAATTTGAAAAAAAATCATTTACGTTTTAATCAAAATGTGCCATCTTTCTTAGTTTTTCACTTGTGTCACTTTTACCAGATACTATTGTTATCACCTGCTATGTGAAAATATTTTGAACTTGAACAGCGACACGAAAGTTTTACATTCATACAAACTAAATCTGAATTACGACCCAGACTCTGACAAATCTTAAATGGGCACGAATCATGATACCTATTAAAGTTCAAAGCATAAATAATAACGCAGCAGTCAAATTAATAACAAGTGTTTATTGTACCACTGGGTTTCATTCGTTGTATGTCATCCAAAACGTTCGACCACACAGACTTTATGAAACCATAACCAAAAATAAATATGCTTATACGGACACAATTGAAGTCAACTGGTCCAGCCTTAAAAGTAAATTACTGAAATATGAATTTCACTAAAACAGCTAAAATTCATTTTCGTCCAGTTTTTGCAAACAACCTTTTGGGGGATAAGACACTAATATCCGCTAAACAATCATAAACATCATAAATGTGACGATGATGATACAAAATAGTAAATAATAATATTATAATATAATAGCAATATGAATAAATAATGATAAATAGAAGTATAAATAAATGAATAAATAAATAATAATAATGAATTAACTGGGGACGACGCAACGAGACCCCATAAAGACAGTAATAACAGCGTCAAAATCGGTAACAAAAAAAGCAGACGAAAAAAGGGGAGATAATTAAAGGGAGATAATTGATATCTACTATTTGGATGTTTTCCCATCTAGATTCAGATGTTTTGGGTTGCGTCTCGATGTCATGATAATTTTTCGGGCGATTTTTAATAAAATGATTGATATTTCTATGTTTTTTTGTTTTTTAAATTCTATTGTAACTCTAGATATAAATCTGACCATAAACATGGCATTTCAACTCATTTCGGTGGGAAAAGGTAATAATTCCATAGTAAAAATAGCTGCTAGCGTGTCCATTTATTTAGATAGGTTTCTCAAAGGAAATGCAACATTAAATTGCTTTATAAAACTATTTTTTGGAATGTCAATTTTCTAAGTTCATAAAATGGTAAAAAAAATCAATCGTAAGAATGTTCTTAATCATACATAGCAAAATTATGCCACCACATACACTTTATCTACAACACCGTTTCAGCACATGGCCTCGACCCCAACGTTCAAAATCTGCTCATTTGACGCATTCACTTGATGATTATTTTGTAATTCTAATACACTGTATTCTATCCATCCATCCATAATTAGATTCTGGCAATGGTTTCGTCTTACCAAATCTGGGTACTCTCCCGTCATTGGTGACATAAAACGAAAGATCGCCCTTCATTCATTCATCATATTTTTCTCGTTCGTAGGGAGAAAACCTAGAGGAATTACCCCACGTCCGTTTACCAACAAAAGTTCTGAATCAATTTCTACAAAATTTTGTGGAAGGATGAGTCATGGGACAAAGAAGAATTGATGAAATTTTGGGGAGGGTCAAGGAATGTGTATCCAACTGGGACCGGGGGATACTTTTCTTATACTGTATACAAAAGGTTAAAAAAGAAGTTGACTAATTTTGATTTTCAAGGGAAATAACTCTTTCATTATTTATATATGTTGTGAGAATTGCATTTTCTCCCCTGTTCTCTAATGTTTTTCTTTTTATTCTGTTTATAATTAATGTAAAGGCATTGATTTGAGTGAGGTATGCGCTCTCTGAGTGCTTTCTAGTTTATACAGTTTTATTTACCATAATCTTATATAAACAATTCGAGGTTCAAAGGTTATAAATCAGAAATTACGTATCATAATGGGTCACAGGAAGCTCCAGTAATTTTTACAATCATGTGATTGTTGATTAAATAAGTCTGAAAAGAGAGGAGCATCTATTTTCTTTTCGTTTTAAATACAGATCCCTGGAGATCTTAGGGTTCTGTTTATTTTAGAGTGTAGATTAGAGTCTGGACAACAGTTTTAGGCATTCTTACTCTTTGTTTTCTCTTTTTAACTTTTTTTTGTAGAGTTGATTAATTTACTTAAACCTTAAAAGAAAGGCACTTGTCCTTTTTAGTTTCATTGTTTTATTAACCCGATTTTGACAGCCAAAAACTTCAACAATGTCTGGAGAATTGACTGAAACAGGATCACAATATCCAACATGGGTGAGTTTTTTTTTTCACTAATGCCTTCTATTCTAAAGAACGTTGATTAAATGAAAATGTTCAGAAAAAGTGTTAACGTGTAAGACGGGGACTTTATCGTTATAAAAATACATTGGAAGTCGAAGAACAGGTGTCGAGAAGATGGACCTAAAGTCAGGGTCGTATATTACGTTTCTTCAAGGTTATAAATCGATCACCCACTTTAGAGCCAATTCATTCGCTTCTCCTGTAAAAGTTACTTATTCTCAAGAACTCAAGCATTCCAAAAGGAACTGAGGTCAAATTCAATCAAAGCAGATTTTACTAGATAGGAAAAATAATTTTTGATAACTCTCTTAATTTTTTTGCTAAACCGAATCTAAACTATTTCTTGAAATGTAAACATTAATGGTCCATCTCGTAGTTTAACGTCCCAAATTATCCTTGGTTGTTGGGAGAGCACTCGAAGATCAGTTATAACAAAATACTAACGGTAAATATCAAATTTTATGAAAAACGAAGTGTAATGAATCCAAGTGAGATTAAAGCTAACACTCCTTTAGCGATTTTAATGACTAAGTGTCCTCTTACAACAACCTAGTGATAATTTGAGACGTTAAACTACGAGAGGGCCCTCTGTACGTTGTAGTGAGGAAATCGTTTTTAAGAATATAAATATATTAATGATGTATTTTTAGTTTCACTTAGTAAACAATAACAATTATATATATATATATATATATATATATATATATATATATATATATATATATATATATATATATAATTTTTTTCTTTGATTTATACAACATTTGGTGAGGAGGATACAAATAAAGCTTATAAGTGGGACCCACCTATATGTTTTCATACATGGACTTATTTTTAATTTTTTCAATTTTAGAAATTTTTCTTTCGATTAACAAAAATGAATTTTAAATTAATATATTAATAAAATAGAAAATAAATAAACAATAATGATAATCCTCCAATTTTTTAATTTTTTTCTTGTATTTACTATCAAATTACAATGTTCTTAGAGCAGACTTCAACTTTTTTCTTGCTCAGTTTAATTATTAACTCATTAAAATATACATCTATAAAGTATTTTTTGAGGATTATTTCTATTTCTACTTGAATCTATTTTTGTAAACAATGAATTGTAATGTTTAAAGGATCAATTGAATATTAATACCGAAAAGTTGTGACAAAATCAACCAAGGATGGATGTTCGTCAGAAACCTTTAAAAAATAAATTATGAAACTAAAGTTAACTTAAGTGGAAAAATGTCTTCCTTGAAATAGTTGTCTCTGAAAAAAAAAAACATTTTATTTCTTGTTTAAATTTCGTCATACTTTGTGGGTATGACCAAATTTCCTATAATTTTCAAATTACAACATTGAATAAAAAATGTGGGCGTTTAGTCAGGATGAAATAAGTGCTACATTGTTTTCAATTTGGTGATAAGAATAAACAGGTACATCCACTGCAATCTACATTTTTTAGTTAAGAGAAAAGTGTAGTATCTGTTATTCTCGAGTCATTGAAGTATGTGATGACGTCACTTAACTTTCTGACGTAGTATCATTAATTTTCCGTTTTAGATTGTAATCGTTATTTAGAAACAAACCCTCAATCTAAACTGTTACTGGTCTAGTTGATTATATGGACCACGTGTATAGGCTGCACCAATGGAGCCAGAAGGCTGAAAATCTGAAAATTAACTCCTTATGTCTAAAAGAAAAAAAAAATGTCTTAACCCATCCTCAGATTTATAGGGGGGGCTTTATTTGCAATGTAACTTTATGCTTAATTGATCCCTTTGTTTGTGTCCAGAAACATTCATGGTTATTTTTAAAAAATTCAGACTTTTTTCTGTGATCACTGTCTTGCAAGAGATAAGGAAAGTAAGTCCGTCATTGTATTAAAACTTTTTTTTGAATTTTGATTTGATCTGTTGTACTTTTTGAGTTTACACTTGTAAAGTAAAAGTTGTTATGAATTTTATTCATTGTCTTTACAATGTCTAAATCTCCTCCTTATGCCAATAGAGATAAAATGATTAATTTGAACTATGAAACTTTCAAATAACTTCTTGAGAAAGAGGGAACAAGGTTCAAAGGCCCCAAGACGCAAATGATAGTGACCAGAATATAGGTCAAACTCTATTAAGGTTTTTTCGAGTGGCTTGAAATACAAATGGTCTTGGGGGATATGCAGGGTGAAGTTGATTGCACAGTCCAATGAGCATGGTGTGTTTGAGGGATCTGCTTAGTTTTAAACACTTGAGTGGTTAATCAGTGAGGTTTGATAGCAGATCTCAACAGACCAACCCTAGGGACAGAGTTGGGGGTAGGAGAAAAGAACAAGGAAGGCCAAAGAATCTACTCGAAGGACCTTCATAATGACTAGAAATGAAACAGAATTCAATTCTTGGATTTGTCTGTGAAGCTTCGTGCATTGCCAATGTTTTAAAGTTTTTCATCTGAAATGATAAAAAGAACTCTCCTTCTACAAATCCTTCAATCAACATTACAATGCATTTTGGCATTCCTTTCTCCCTTTTCTTTCCCCTAATTCTTGTTGAAGACTCGAGTCATGATCTCAGCTAGAAGGAGACATTGTTAAAAAGAAATTCACGTGCATTCCTGGAGACCTGCATCTCATGTGTCTTGTACTTGGTGGTATGTATACTGGCTATGGTATACTTATAGACATTGAAAAATGCAAAGGGAGAGATGTTCAAACATGTTGTTGAAACATTCATTTGTTTAAAAATTGAAATTCTTGAATTTGTAAATTTTTGAATATTTATATTATTAAAACAAAAACAATTCATAACAAATTTCATTTTTGACAGTTCAAAAAAAATTTTTAATCCAAGAGAAAAAAATAAATTGAGATACTTTTTAAAAAAAGATTTCCATGTTCTGTGTTTTAATGTCGGTGGTAGGCAGTTGCATAGTGTTTGCTTCTGTCTAAGGTTCGTAGGATCCAGTGGATTCTAGGGTTAGTTAGATGCGGACGAAGAAGTTTAAATCTGACTGAAAAAAAACCTATAGCTTGGCAATCAACATCTGCGGTTGAAAACCCAGGTAAAAGATGAGAGTTGGGTAGAGGGCTAACAACTCTTGACTTGTAATAATGAGCTTGTTACTGAGACCGCAGCAAAGTTGTTGAAGCCCTGATACTCCTTAAGGAGTTCACAAAAATGATACAACACCATGATAAGAGTACAATTCCCGGTAAAAGCTAGATTCAAATTTCATGACTAGGAAAGCCCCAGTTCAGAGTATACTCTGATTTTAACAACCCATTCATTGCATTCTCCTTAATCTCATCCATGGTCTCTTTAGGAAAAGGTAGAAGTTACAATGAGCCAAATTCAGGCTGTAGTGGAGTCTGACAGACCTGCATGAGACAATGTTTTGCCAAAAAACCATGCATGAGCTGTGAAGAATGACTTACTCGGTAATCGTGCATAAGACAGTCACACAGTACACAAGCTTACTCACTAGCATCTCACTACTGACTGAGTGACACCATTGGAGAGTGTCTGTTCACACATGTGCAGTTAATTACCATTTAATTGGTTGCCAAGTTACATCAAGGCTGCATAACTGATACGGTTTTATTACACTACAAACCTATCATAACGCGGCTTGAAATAATGCAGAATCGCTTATAACATGGTCCGAGTGTGGAGCCCAATTTCAAAATGTTGAATTTAGCTCTCAAAATAATAGCTAAATTCAAAAATAGGAAGATCCCTACTGAATTATGTTACACTAAATGTAAAAAGGAAATAATCAAATAGAAATATTTCAGTAGTCAATAAACAGAACTCATTGCCCCTTTCCCTTTAATCTGTTGCTAAAAAGATCATTAATATAATCAAACTCCTACCCTTGACACTCGCTACATACGTATCTAAGTTTTGATAAAATTATAACCTTCTGGTGAGGTGTCACAATTTTTAAAAATTAAAAATATTTATTTGTTTACTTGTTGGACTAGCCTCACTCTACCCCTACCTCCATGGGTTATCTTCATTCCTGCGCAAATCATTCTGTCTTAAAGAAGTTCCGGGGTGTAGACTTGGGTGGAGGTTTGTAAAAATGGAAAATCTGTTACAACATGGATTCTCTCATAACCTGGTAGCAAATTATGGGCCCCGTCTTCTGCGTTATAATGGGTCTGCAGTGTATCATGAGATTAAACTTTTAGACATTTTGTATAAATTTTTTTTCTTTTTTTTCCACAGATTGGTTTGATTTATATTTTCAACCTTATTGTTGGAACTGGAGCCTTAGCGATGCCAAAAGCATTTTATAATGCTGGATGGCTTATCAGTATTATCCTCCTTGTTGTTTTAGCCTTTTTTAGGTATGTATTTACTTTTTACTTATTTGTTATTCATTCTTATAATCTTCTGTTTATTACTTGAGGCGTGGTTGGAAAGTGGAGACAATAGTTGAATTACTTCTGTTCGTTCTCTTCCACCCTCTTTTATTTTATGTCAGTAATCTACCATAATCCATTTCCTGCTTGCCAGGCCCTTCAAAGCAGGGTATTAGCCAGTATTCTCACTTGCAGTTTAACTGCTAATTCTCAAAAGTGACCTAATTCCAATTTACCACTTGATTTGTTTTTGGCAATTCATGGCAGTTTTGGGAGGCATTTTTAACTTTGAAAAACATTTTTAAAATACCAATACAAAAGTGTTGAAAACCTCCCAATTGTATGAAAACATCGTGGAAATCAAATTTCTGGCTAACACTCTGCAAAGGCTCCACTTCTATAAATAAGAAAACATGGGCAAGTGTGATGGGCCTTACCCTGCCACCCTGGCCTATGACATATTGATAAAGGGGTGAAAGTTATATGTATGCCTTCCCAAGAATATTTCTTATTAGAAAAAAAAAACTATTGCCTATAAAGCTGACTTTTACTAGTTGAAGAATTAGTTCTTGTATTTAAGGCTGTGGTATTGAAGTAGGAGCCAGTCATGGAATCAGGAGCAATTCCTGGCTTGCAAGAGTCTGGGAGCAATTCCTGGCTTGCCGGAGTCTGGGAGCAATTCCTGGCTTGCCGGAGTCTGGGAGCAATTCCTGGCTTGCCGGAGTCTGGGAGCAATTCCTGGCTTGCCGGAGTCTGGGAGCAATTCCTGGCTTGCCGGAGTCTGGGAGCAATTCCTGGCTTGCCGGAGTCTGGGAGCAATTCCTGGCTTGCCGGAGTCTGGAAGCAATTCCAAAAAGTTTTGTTTGGACCCAAGTCCTTATCTAGGTTCATCTCTTGAATACGTTCCGGCCATCTTCAGGAGATTAGATGATGTATTTTCGACTATTGAAGCATCTTTGTTGGACATGTCAGTTGTAATGGCTGTCATCATGTCCAACAAGGATGCTTTAGTCCCTGTAAAAGCCCCACTATGGCATCAGCTCCAGACTACCACAGATTTTTTACATCAATTATGATAAACCATATCCTGAAATAGACAGTGGAATGCACACATTCCAAGCAATTGCGGAGATGTTTCTTCCCCATCTGAATGTTCAAAAATACACCCATTCATCACCTGAAGATGGCTGTAGGGTACAACGGCCGGAGTGTTGTGGGCAAGAAATGACCAAGATGAGGACATGAGTTTGAATAAAACTTTACACATTGATATTACCTCATCTAAAATATTCAGACAGCCTTTTTTAGGCTTATACGGCAAAATTGTTAGAAAACTTAGAGTTTCTATGGAATATTTGAAATAGATTGAAAATTATTTGAAATGAATTGAAAATTATTTAGAATGAATTGAAATCCTTTTTATAATGTAAAGTTGTTTATGAATTTATTAAAATATCAATGAATTTATTACAATGATTATTCGTTTATGATAACAAATGTAAATTGTTCTAATTTTTATATCCTTTACTTAATGTTATCAGCTGGTTATTATCTAAAAGACTCTGTTCCAGAGTGATCACAATAAGTTGCTTTCCCTATTATAATTCTTTAGAAATTACTTAACCGAGTTTTTATTAAAGCTGTTTTAATTGAAAAAACATTCTAACTGCTTTGATCTTATATTTTTTATCATTCTAGTTTTATAACTGTTACTTTTGTTACTGAAGCAATGGCAGTCGCTAATTTCAAATTGAAAATGACACGTAAGCATTCGGTAAGTATTAATTACATTCTTCAGCTGCAGGGGTGGACACAGCTAATGAAAAGGCATAACTGATAATCTGTTAAAAATTTAGCAGAATCAAAGATAACAACTAATTGCTAATTTTCATTTTGTGAATTTAGTTTTGTTTCGATTTTTTTCTGTTCTAAAGCCCTTAAAAACAGACCTAGAGAGCTGAAATTTCAATATGTTATAACTTAGACATAGATCTTTTAATAAACTATATATATATATATATATATGAATGTAAACTAACGTTTAATTCCATGTGTTCATTTGATTATTTATGTACACCTTGATCAACATCTGATATTGATATATTATACCTTTTTGGGAAGCCCTATGTCTAAGCTACAGCATATTAAAATTCCAGCTATTTAGGTGTGTTTTTCAAGGTTTAAGAGAAGAAAACAAACCAAAGCTAAATCCATATAATAATAGTTAGCTGTTATCCTTGCTTCCGATAAATTTTATCGATTTTGCATTTTAGCTGGCTGTGCTCACCTCAGTTCTGCTGTTTTTATTTTTTTAAAATTATGTTTATCCTTTTTGTCACTTTTATTTCAGGTAATCAATTTAGGGTTCTTTTTTTATAAGATGTTTGGGTATCATTAATTTTAACATCCATAAATTTTAGATAAAAAATACAAATAATCTCCCTTGGATCCCTGTACCAAATCTCACAATTGAAGAATAAATATGGCCTGAATGAATTCATTTTATGACATCACCGGTGTTTTCCACTGGGAAACATCTAAAATAGAGTTAAATCAGTTATGATCATGATTAAAATGAACCTGTCTGAGTAAGCCCTCCCCATTTTCTTCTAGAAGGCGTTTAGTGGAGTACTGATGCCAAATTTCAAGTCTGTTGACAAATCGATATGGCCAGGAGCACTGGACCATGCAAATAAATGCAATAACAAACACACAAACCCATGCATATATAAAAAAGGATACAACCCTTTGCCATCTATGGTTGTTCGATTCAACATTTGTGACTGATACGATTTTGATTTTGTTAAATACAAAACTGAATACAAATATGTAATTAAAATAAAAAGAAATTTAACTGATTTCCTTTGTATTTTCAAGGTCTTGCCTCAGAAATTATGAGAAAAATAGCTCCCAAAATGCAATGTAATTTATTTCATTTATATTATAACAACGTGTCAATCCTCATGAAAAAATTTGTGGATGTATCTTGATTTCTATGGGATGATTTTTTTTTTTTTTCAAGAAAAGAAACTATTCAAATTATTTCAGTGGAAAAGTCAATTGTTTGAAATGGTTGAATATTAGAGTCTGGTGCGAGACTTGAGATTAGACGCTTCAAAAATGTAAGATTAGAATATGAAGCTAGGAAGAGAAATCCAAGGGAGGTAATCCAGTCTTTTTTATATGAATTCATTTCAAGCTCTATAACCGATGATACCCAAAAGTTTAATGCGAAGCACTTTGAAAAATATTTTGTCAATCTTTTTTCTTCTCAAATCAATGGATACCACACAAGTTCAAAATTATTTTTCATACATTTATTTATTACAACTCCATTGTAGAATTTATTAAGTCGCAAGGGAAGTTCTGTGTAATAGTTCAATTTATTAGGAAACACAAATATAGAGGTGTTTTGAAGATTCACTTAGCTAATATTACACTCTTTTGCTTTCAATAACTTTATTGCATCTATCAACTAGTTTTTGTGATACAGGGTTTGTAAAATCCTTTTGATTTTGAGCTGAAATAAATGATTACTTACTGATTTTCAATCTCTTCTTTTATAGTGAATCTTTTTCCATCAAAATTGTTTCGCAAACTCTTGAACAGATGGTAGTCAGTTGGAGTAAATTCAGGAAAGTATGGTGGATAAATGATTTTTCTCCCATTCAAATACTTCTGTTTGGTCACTTGAACGGTTTCATGTTGAAGAATGAACCCTTTTCTATTCACTAAAGATAGTTCTTTTCTATTCAAAGCTGTTTTCAGTAAACTTCAGCTGCGACTGTTTGGTCATCATTTGAATGTTTATAATGATTCCTTACATATCTCCTCTAAGCACTCAACAAGATCTTTTTGTCAAGTTATTTACATAGATGAAAGATTTCACTCATGGCTTTAGATTTACTCTTTTTTTTTTTTTGATTATTTTGTTTTCCCTCTTGAAGATATATTCATCAAAAGTCCGTCGCGCAACTGCAAATGGTTGGGCTCCCTTTGTAAGTGATTGTATTCTCTGCAATTTTTTTTCACACACTTTTCCTTATTGTTTGATCATCAGAACCATGTAAGATGGGTTACAACATTTTTTTTTTTCTTTCAAATTAATGCTTGCTTGAAAGCAGCATTTTCACCTGCTATTTATACAATATATAAATTAATCATTTGCTCATTGAATCAGTGGAGCCTCACAAATAAATTGCACGGTCAACCAGCCAGATGGGCTACAGGCTCTCCTGGTCACATTTAGTGAATTACAGTCTTGAAAATTTGCATGAGGAAACTACTAGGTACTTTCTGGAAAGATTTTTTTTTCTCAAAAAATTTGCTTTTTTGGGTCTCTATGGTCATTTTAGACCAACCGATGCCCAAAGTTGAAATTTTTTTTGAAAACTTATAAGATACACATGCACTCAAGCATATCTGTTTCATAAACACATGCATATATACATATATATGATATAGATTGATAGACTGACATACATATATATATATATATATATAAAAATACTGACATTCATGTATATATATATATATATATATATATATATATATATATGAGAGAGAGAGAGAGATATATACTGTCATATATATACATATATATATATATATATATATATATATAAAAAGAGAGAGAAAGATAGATATGATGACATACATATACATACACACACACACATATATATATATATATAGAGAGAGAGAGAGAGAGTGAGAGATACTGACATACATGTACATACATACATATATAGAGAGATAGATAGATATAATGACATACATATACATACACACACACACACACGTATATAAACAAACCTAAACATACAAATAAATAATTGCATACACACGATGCACATTTCATATTTACATATCTTTGTTGACATATATACCTACATATATGTACATATTTGAGCCTTTTTCATACACTTAGATAATAAATACCCTACCACTAGCCAACAGACCAATGACATACACACACACTCTCTCATTACTATATACCTTCACACCTATGTGTTAATCCCTATACAGATCAAAGAAGCATACCACCATTTCAAAAATGATACACTATTACCTATGCCTGATTGCAAAATATTTCCAGCTATGAACAATTGTCTTCTTACTCTCCCTACATCATTTACTCTTGAAGATATCCTGAAAAATGGACAGAACATCAGGAATAACATTTCTATAATTTAAAACAAAACGTTCCATGATATTGTGAATTTTTTCAAATTTTTTCATTTGATAGAGTATCGGACCATAATCTTACTTACTATAAGATTTCGTTGCGATAAAAAGCAACAGAAAATAGGATGAAGGTAAAAACTAGTCAAAATTAGTAATGTTGCAATACTTCGTCCAAGAATAAATTTGAAAAAAATTAGAATATATCATTGTATTAAAAAAGACTATTAGGTCTCAGATGTAAATATTGTCAACATGGAATATCAGTTTTAAGGAGTTGGGTTTAAGTTGGAAAATCAGCTTCTGATTAACTATAAAGTCCCTGTGGCTGAATGGTAAAAGTAGCCACGTGTATACTGGACCCCCCTGGCTAAAAGGTGCGAGTTCAATTCTCACCGTGGGCTTGCTCTTATTTTCCGGTTACCGTGTTCTATCATTGCCGTAGGATCACAGTCCAATTCAAAGGTATGATTAAAAAGCAACTGAAAATTAGGATGAAGGTAAAAGCTAGTCAAAATTAGGAATTAAAATGTCCTATATTGTCATTCATTTCTCGTAGTTTTAAATATGACCAAAAGTTTATTTAATTGAAATAAATACATATAACTAAATTTTCCTAATCAAAAATTTATGTAATCAAAGTGAAATGAAATTTTTTTTTTTACAAAGAATAAGTAAGTTTCACCAAAAGACCGATTTCCCTGAATGTGGCATATATATCATGATTCACCATTGAATCAAATTTGACAATGTAGAAAAGCATGTTGAAAAATAAATATTTATGTAAGACAAAAGCTTTTTTCATTATTAGTCTGTGGACTTATTAATGTATCTAAAAAAGCATTTATTTTACACAACAAATGTTTATTTTTTAACAAAGATGACCCAGCTAGGACTATTTGTGTGAAAATGAACCATTAATTTTAAGCAGAGATTTCAAAACAGTAATAATAACAAACAAGGAAATTTATTTGTACAATTTAATGAACTTTTAATTATAGTCTATCCTTATAATAGACATATATACAAATTTCTTGTTCATTTGCTTATTGATCTCATTGGTTGAATTATTGAAATGACTTTGCAATGGAGATTATGTCATAAAAACTTTCAATACTTTATGTCTGATCACTCTTTAAAATAGCTTGAGTTGGGTTGAGACTTGAAAAAAACAACTCTAAATTAAGATAAGAATCTTAAAAATAAACTAACTAATAAAATAGCTTTAGGCTCCTTTGTGCAGATCTATACATAAATGAGCCCATCATTTTTTATGGGTATAGGCTTGTAATAATAATAAAGGTTAAATAAAATAAATAGTGTTCATGTATATATCTTTATGTGTGTATATGTGTTATATATATATATATATATATATATATATATATATATATAAAACACTATTTTATTTAACCTTTATTATCATTACTATATATATATATATATAATATAACACTATTTCATTTAACCTTTATTATCATTACTATATATATATATATATATATATATATATATATATATATATTACTAACAAGAAAAATTCACACAGTACCATAATATCTAATTCTATGTAAAACATAAAACCCTTTCAAAAGTTTACATAAATTGCATTAACAGATATTTGGAAATAACTGACTGGAATTACATAAATTTTGAAAAGTTTTCTCACATCTGTAGTGGTTAAAGCTGTAAAGCTTTCAAAACAATGCATATATATATATATATATATATAGAGAGAGAGAGAGAGAGAAATAACTTAAAATCTCACAACGCTGTTCTTTAACACATCTCATCTCCAAGAACACAATAAATTGAAAAAATTATTTCTATCCAGAGTTTATTCTTAACTTCTGATACACATTGATTCCTTGCAGTCGTAGAATAATGGCCAGAATTGAGTAGTGAATAAAAAAAAGTCAAGATTTGTTTTACCAGTAAAAGTTGTAAACTGTGAAAAAATTTTAATTTCCAAAGGATTTTTTTATACCTTCCATAAACAAAACCTCTGTCCATTACATTTGGAAAAGTGTCATTTTAGAAAAAAAAAATTATCATGGTTGGTGGTTCTTCTTATGATATAAATATAATACTGAAGTGAACTCTAACTGTACAAAACTATTGCTTTGAAGTATTTCGGCTATAGAGAATCAAATTTGATTTGACTAAATCAGTTTTCAATCTGTCGTATGTGGTTCTGTGCCCCTGCTTTATATTTCATCCTAGCAAAATCTCCAATTTTTTGTCTATCCCTTTTTTTTTTTTTCATGTTTGTCATTTTGACAGAGAAATCATGAATTGTTTTTTTTACATCACAGGGAAGATGCAGGATCATTTCCGATCTGAGTCTGGGACTTTTTTGATCATTGACGAAACCCTTCATTGCTTTTATTATATAGTGTCATCTTCTTTTTTGTATTCACCCATGTCTGTCTGTCTGTCTACAAAATATGTGATCAACTAAATTATGTCTCTTCCAAATTTTGTTCCATTTGTTATGTTAGCTTGACCCTTCTAAGACAAACTCATTGCTTGATAAGTCCATCAATAGACTTCTAAAAGAGATCTTTGTGACATATACAGTGCCCTGGAAAGGACCCAATACAGTTGTTGGGGAGAATCCTGGGAGTCTAGAGGGGGTGGAGAGAATAAAGAAAAGGAAAATGTCTTATCTATTATTAGACTTAATGAGACAATAATTGTGATTATGAAATGTCAAGTAAAAAAAAAGATATACTTGATTTTGCACAGAAGAAAAGTGACAAAAGAGACAAGAAAAATTTTTCACTGCTGCAAAATTTTAGGGTGGGGTCCAGAGCAAAATTAGTTGGGGTAGGTATGAAAGGTCTCTCAATGACCCCTGCAAATATGTGGTTCAGCAGTCATAAAAAATCTTGGGATATATATGTCCCAGGAGTCTTAAAAGGGTTTAGCTAACAAAAGAAACAGAATTTGGCAGAGACATAGTGTAATTGATTTTATATTGTAAAAACAAACAGACATGAATTATTTTATCCTGGCCCAAACCCTCGATTGCTTTCATTACATACTGAAATATTCTTTCTTTTTTTCTTGTATAGCCTTCAAAGTAAGTACAGGATTCCCTTGCTACCCATAAGTAGAGCGTTCCCATCACAAGGACATTAGTCCAATGATACGTTACCTTAACCCTACAGTGTAATGAAGCTACCATTGAAATAATTTGTTTACTACCATCATATTTGGATATTACACCTGAAGAAGGCTGTAGAATGAACCATCCAAAACATTGTGTTTATAACACAAACAAGTAGTTTATTTATCCAAAAAAACTCCTTGAAGATCAAGAAATATTTATCAAGTTGATGCAGGCATCTTCCGATACAAATCTTCTCAGCCTGTCATAAAAGAGTAATGTTAGTAAACAATTTAAGGGTAGGTGGAATGTTGACGTGTTGTTGGACTAATGTCCTGGTTTTATTATTTCAGATCTATTTGAACTTTCATTTTATTTATCTATTTTTTTTAGAAAAGAATGTACTGAACTTGTTCCTGTGTAAGAGTCTGTTGTTTTAAAGGAGATATTCTATCCAAAAAATTGTTATCTCTAAGTGAAAGAGACCATTGTTATGGGCAGAGAAACCAGAAACAAATCACACTGTTCATTTTATACGTAGACAGGACCATCAAACAGTTTTTTTGCTTTTACAGTCCTACCAAATGACCTGAATAAATCATATATGAACACACACACACAAACACATTCATATATATGTGTATATATATGTACCCATATTTTGCGCCGAATCGATGAAATTGTCTATTGGTGAAGTTCCAACTTCAAAAGATGCAAAAGTATGTTGTATCAATTTGATCAAAAGTCCATTTAAACAAAACATAGATATAAATTAACTATTTTTTTACAATCAAAAGTTTGTAAAATCAAAAAAATAGGTGAATAAGTGGTTTTAATATTTCCCTAAAAATTTGTATGTAGCGGTTTTCAGAGCGATTTTCGTGAGTTGATAAAAAGTTTCTCACAGTAAAGGTCTCTACAAGATTACATGAATTTTATTAAAATTGGTTGAGTTCTACAAAAGTTATTACAAAATTGAAGTTACTGATCTGTGTAAAAACACAAATCCCTCATATTAAATTGAAATGTGATATTTAAGGTAAGTGTGGAACATATTGGAATGAGGTATCCAATTGAATTAAAACGGTCATTTTGTTAAGAATTGTATATTCTTACCTTATAAATGTTCAGATTACTAAATCTATTGATAGTGAATTATTACCAGAGTAATAGATATTGCCAAACTCTTAGAGTTGACTTTATTATTGTGAATTGTCAGACATTGGTATTTAAGATTTTTTAATATAAGACACGAATAAAAGAGAGTTGGGGAAAAGAAAGAGTGATGCCATGACATCATATTGTATCAACTCGCGTTCTCAGTATTTTTTTGTAAACATTGAACTTCTGTTATGAAGAATATTCTTAAACTTCCACTATTGAGTTTTGACTTTATTATCGATTGTCACCACAATAACAATGATATCACCAAAATCAATGACGTCATTAGGGCTCAGATAAGAATTATGTACACGAAAACTGATGTTGAATCCACTCTTTCATCTCAGGCCGGCTTATTTTGTTACAGGAACTATTAAAGAGTTGAAATGGGATACATAGTTTTGGAAAAATATTGTTTTGGGAAATAAATTGTGTTTTGTTTATCTTTTAGATTTTAATGAAGCAAAGGAGTTTGACCCTTGCACAACGAAACTCATTTTATCTATTGTCAAAGATATTTGATAGATTGTTTCATAGCGTCTTTTCTTTTCTGTTCTTTGCAGGCCCATAAAAAAGATGAAATAACATACGGACCAAATGAGGCTTCACCTCTTCTTGAAGAAGAATCAAGTGTGAATAGAGAAATAGGTAAATGATATAATAATTCATTAAAAATATGTCTGTCCATCTATATGCTACAGCCTACTGCATAAACCATGCAGCATAATCCCATGAAATTTTCTTTTTGCAACTAAGTGACATTGGGAGAGGTGTTTTACAAATTAGTTTTTGAAAATCACCCTCCCTCTCAGGGGAAGGGTTACAATGTAAATTCATTCCAAAATGGACATATTTTTTGTGCATGTTTTTTTCAGCTAGATGCTGATAAAAATGAGCAGTGGGAACTTCATATCATTCATTGAGAGGAAGTGAGGGTAAGAGGTAATATCAATGTTTGCTGATTGGAAGGGGAGTTTGTATCATTCATAGAGGAAGAGGAGAGGATGAGGGAGAATGACTGTGTATCGGCTGCTGATTTCTGGTATCATTCTTAGAGAGAGGCTGAGAGTAAGAGGAAGAATGACTGGGTTTTTTTTAAAGCAGTGAATGTACATTTAACATTTTTCAAAGATCGTTAAAAAAACTCTTGAAGTCACAAATATCACTTTTTAAAAACAAATTCAAATTAAACACTCTAGTTTCTATCTATCTATTTCAATAATTAATGTTTTGACTGCAATTTTTCCCACCCATTTGGGCAGGTATTCAAGTTGATGCAAAAGTTCACAGCACCATTCTTGGCACTGTGTTACAAAGATCTTAGAAGTGTCATTGAAGTCCATTCAGCTCTTTATTACTTTTATATAAATAACAGTTTAAAGAAAGATAATTATTGGTCCATTTTAAAGTACCAGGAGTCCTATTCATAAATTTGTTAATTGAGGGTTTCTTTTTCTATCCTTTCAGGTAATACTTACCTGTTTTCAATTACAGAAAGAACAGAAATGGTAAGTTAATTAGATTTTGTTTAAAATGTTTAAGATCTACAAATATGCTGGCTTGCTCTCATAAACATGATTGGTGTCCCATGCATTTGCGTTTTTTTTTCTCCTTCCTTTCTCCCACATTTTCAACTTGATATTTTCTATTTAAACTATTTTTCATTGTTTATTATACTATGTATGAAATCTTTGTTTATTTTTCTTCCATTTGATAAATACTTTTATGATTCTAGCTTAAATAGGTTGGGAATCACAAGGATAAGGAAATAGTAACCCTGAATTGGAATTTTACTTTTAATTTTTCCAGCATGGGGAAATCTAGCTGAAGGCTAAGAGTTGAAACAATTTGAAAAAAATGTTTTGCCAATTTAGAGTTGTTTCCCTTATTTCCTCAATTTACCCACATAAAATGGAAGATCTCCAATAAGACTATATTTAGTTACCATTGCATGTGATTTCCTCAACATTGGAATTTTAATTTTATTTAAACATTATTCACTTTGAAATTTCAATCATTACCTATTTTTACAGGGTCAGATGGCTTCAATGTTCTTCAATAAAGGTATTTATACATTTTTTTTTTATTGTATAACATTGTATCATTGATTTTATTATTTTCTGTGATTAATCATGTACAAATCAACATGTCAACAAAATATCCCATCAGCTGCTCCAAAACAGTCATAGCTTTCACAGCCTTCACCACTTTCTATGAATTGTCTTTATTCCTATCCAATTCACTCAGAGAGTAAAGAGAAGTGGAACAATGAAATTTCTTGTGACATATCATGTCAGCTGCTTCAGAACAATCATTGCTTTCACTGCCTTAATCAATATCTACCAATTGTCTTTTATCACTATTTGATTCACTACCAGAGTAAGAAGATCCAAGACAATGAAATTTCTCACCAAATATATCCTCAGTCACTCCCAAGTGGTTTGAATTGTTCAGAACAGTTCACTCACTTTTGTTGTCTCTTGGTAACTTCCATTGTAGTTTTTTGATGTAAGATCACATTTTCCTGATTGGAAAAGATTCAAGGAAATTGGTTCACTTGAACTTTTCCTTTTTAGTCTGAATTTTTGAGATGAAGAATCATCACTCTTCATAGATCTTTTCTGACTATTGTCCTCATCTTGTTTTTTGTTTTTTTGAGTACATACTGTTTTGGCTGTTATACCCATCAGCTTACCTCAGGTGCATGCCTTGGTTGAGAACACTGTTGGAATGTCGGGATGACAACTTCATTTGATCTGTGGGGATAGAATGTCCTCATTGCATCATCTATATCTGGCTGGGTTCTTGTGTTAGGCCATCTCATTATTAATGCCTCTAACAGTGTTTTCAATTAAAACATACATCTGAGGAAGGCCTTAAGAATGTTGTGTACATTAGTCTAATGATGTGTTCTCATTCTACCTGCCATTACTACTTACGGTGACAGGCTGAAAAATACACATCCAATATGAGGTCAAGTAAAAAAAAAAATAACTTCCTCAATGAAGAACGTCTGATCAGATTGCTTTGGTTTTTGAATTTTTATGACATCAACAGAGAATAAAAAATTCTCTGAATGATGTAATCTCAATCTTTAAATTGACCCCTCCTTTTTAAAACATGGTGTAACAGGCAGAAACTACTTGATTTAATTTTATTCCCCAAGTTACAGTATGACGGAGATGCTTCGCTAAAAAGATTCTTCCTACCTCGTCCCAAAAATTGATTTCAAACATATCGGGGATGGACAGACAGACGGACCAACCAACCAACCTGAAGATCCTCTTAGGGACGCATCCAAAAAACTCCACCAAAATGAGGACAATTGTCCAAAAAAGATCTGTGTATAATTTCCATCAAATATTTATCCCTTTCACAAAATGCTTGATCATTAAAAAAAAATTGAGCCAGAAACTCATTGATCCTTACCCCCCACCCATCAGCCTTGACCATGGGTAAACAACTTTTAGCTGCTATGCCTGGGCACTAAGTATAGAGGAAGTGTTGTGCCCTTTTTCACTTTCCCATGCTGAAAGCTTTCAAAGGAAAAAGGTGTTCAATATATTTAGAAATGAACATACCTGCCGGGGATACCAGCACCTGGTATTCCCAGACAGTCACCCATCAATGTACAGACCAGGCCTGACATTGCTCAACTTTGATGAGTGTATGCAACACTATTTGACTGTAACTCATTGATCCTAAAAGATTGTAAGATGGTGGATAAGTTAGTGTAAAACATATCCATAACTTTTAAAAGAAATCAAACAAAATAAAATGAAAATTAATGATTTCATAATTTTGTTCTGAATTCCAAAGATGAGGAATTGAACTCCTCCACTTGGACTAGTGTCCCCATCATAGTTGTTATAGTTATTATGTTTTGGCCATTGTACTCTCCAGACTTCTTCTAATGGTGTCTGTCGTAATTGGTAACATTCTTTGAATTTTTAACCAAACCCTTTATACTATCCAGCGGGGTAGATTGTTCTCATTCAGCTGTGCATGCCAGAGGAGATTTTGTACCAGTTTCATCTTCTAACTTGTGATGATGTCACCAAGCGACGTTAGGTTTAAAAGTCAAAGTTACCACTATCGCGGGAAACTTGGCTGAGTTGATAAAAACAATTGTCAAGCATAACTGGTAATCTGCCTGGCAGTCTCGAGTTCAATTCCTGGGTTGGATAATGCTGAAAAATCAATTACTCTGTTCTTGATGGACAAGCAACATTGCAACGACCGATTAAGTAGAAAGAATTAACTGTTATGAAGTATCATCCGACATGAACAGTGGAATGAGAACAATGTACCCTGAGGATCAAATAACGGGTTTGATTCTAAATTCCCAGATGGTCACTGACTATGATAAGAGACCTAAGGACAGCCAGACAATGGTTGAAATGTGACTGCAACAACTAAGATGAGGATGCTGATTAAATCGTTGTCATTATTGTTGTAGCAGTAATAGTAGTAGTTGTAGTAGTAGTAGTAGTAGTAGTAGTATAATGATTATAATAATAGTAATTTTTTTAAAAATATATTTTCTTACTTATTCTGCACCACTTTTTATGACAATATTTCTATCTATTTCAGTGGGTGTATCAATATTTTATTTCTGCATTATTATTTACTTGTATGGAGACTTAGCCATCTATGGTGTGACCGTTCCAAAATCTATCAGAGATATTGCATGGTAAGTTTCATTTGAAAAAAAAAAGAAGTCTTTGTAAATGAAATTCTAAAAGTCAACATTTAAAATAGCTGAATTTTGTTTATTAAACCTTCACTTGTGTTGAAACTATGTTTTTGCTGGTGGTTGTAAGTAACCACTAGCAGAAAATTAGAAATTGAAATTCATTGAGGACTTTTAGAGATATTGTATGAACAGATAAACATGAATATATAAGCCATTGAATAAGGTGCCTCACCATGGGAAAATAGTTAGTCAGCTAGTCTAGCTGACTTTTACTTCTGTGTAGTTTGATCTTCATGTAGTGCTCTCACTCTTGTGGCCCTGTGCCAGACTAAACCAAGCTTAGTAAATACTTATAGGCCACTGGATGAAAAAAAGAAGCTCCTCTATTTTATGAAACCATTAATTGCCCTTTGCTAATGGTACACAAAGCTGTGTTTGTATCAGTATGTTTACACAGTAATTTGAAAATTAACACAAGGTAATTTTGATAAAAATTTTTGTATTCATTATGAGTAAAAAATGAAATTGACAGCAGTAGCAGTAGTAGTTGCACTCATATTGTCAGCAGCTTGAAGAACACACATACATATAGCAGAACAGCTAATTTTATGTTTGTGTGTTCACAATGTCCCCCTTTTTTTGTAACATTATAGTTTTATCATCATTATAGCAGCCTAATTAACTCATGTACACACACAGCTGAGCAGTATTTTGTGTTGTTTGCAATACCCCCTTCCTCTCTTTCTGTTTGTTGTCACAGTCTGACAGTTTACAAATTGAATGAAGGATTATTTTTACAATGCCCAAGTTTGTTTTTTGTTGTTTTCCACTATAAGTCCATTTTAAAAGTCCAAGGATTTTTTATACAAATAAGTAATATTTCAATTTATTTTGTAAAATACATCCCATGGATGTGCTGGGCTGCATCTTTGATGATGTTAGGGTCATAGAGGTTTTGTATCTCCTAACATCAGACCTCTTTGCCTCGGTGACCCTGTCAAGGTTCATCAAACCCCAACTTGCATCTCAGTGGCCATACACTACCAGCCTCTGCATTTCTGACTGTATTGTGGATAAACTAAGATGCTGATATTTTATACGTCTTGCTCCCAAGGCTGACGTCCCAAAAATGGATTGGATGCTTTTTCTGTCTTCCAATGGTGTAGCAATTATTATATAGGACAGGCATGATGTTAAATGATTTCCAAATATTTCCTTGAGACAATTATGTGTGATAACTAAACACTGACAATGACAGGTAGGTCCACATTTCTGGTAGGTTCCTCACAGAACTCTTGTATCAGATGTGAGGGAGAAGTGAAAAACACTGTGTATTTGAATAATCCAAGAAAAAAAATGTCAGTTGTCTTTCATGAAAAAAATCCAAATCCTCTTATGGCCGGGGAGGAAAATAAGAATCCACATTTATCTGAGGTGGAGGAAAATGAATTCCTGGATTGAAAGAAAAATTATTGAACAATCCAAGAAAAAATGCCTGATATCTATAATAAAAAAACACAATCCTCTTATGTCAAGCGAGGGGGGAAAAATCCCTGGATTGAATAAAAAACAATCTGTAATTGGAATAATTGAAAATGATGTCTAATATCTATGAATAAAGAATAACAGTACAAACCTCTTATATTGAGGGAGGGGAAAAAAGGTAGAATGAATTCAAGGACTCATTGAGAAAAATTAGTTAGTAATTGTCTATCAATAAAAAATATTTGATTTATAGTAAAAAAAGCATTTTCAGTGTATTTCTATTGTCAACTTTCACTATATTAAAATACCACTAATTTTTATTTAGATATTGTTTTATTACAATTAGATAAAACAAAATTATTTCTTATTTTATTAAAAATATTAATTGATAAATTAAGATATTACTTATTGCATTAAAAAAAAACTGGCATTCCAAGGGAAATTATGAATGACCTCCACCTATATATACTCATTTTTATCAGATAAATTTAGCATAAACTTATATTGTAAATTGAACCCTCCACTGAAAACTTGGGGGATGTTGTGGGTAGTGTTGATTAATAACAACAAAAACAATAACAGTTAGATACACAATAGATGAGATATACTTGAAAAGTTGTTTTTTCCCATCTCCAGGTGACCAAAGTCTTTTGGCAGCATCTTATTTCATTTAAGGTATTCCTTATTTTTAATCAGAAAAGAAAAGGGGTGAAAAGAAATTCAAGTTATTTACTCAAGGGGTAGGGAGAAAGAAGAGGAGAAAGGGAAGTTTGTTAGTTTAATAAGAGTAAGAAGAGAGGGGAAGGAAAGAAAGTTATGTAGTTTACTGAGAGGATAGGAAAAATTCGGCATATGAATCTCATCCATGTTTGTATAACGACTAGATAAAATCATAGACCAGCCACAAAGATTGGAAGGGATAAGGGAGACAATGAGAATTTTCAGGCATAGGTTGAGAGAAATACGAAGGCATGAAATAATATTTAGGTCAAGTTTTAGTTTAGATATCGACAACCAAGGAATTTCCCCATGGGTACAACTAGTGTGTATAAATTTTAGGACCCATGAATAACTTGAACCCAGCAGAAGTGTTTAAACTGCTCTGTTGTGGGTGGTTGTAATTAATAATAGCAACAACAGTTACATGCATAACAGATTAGATATATGTTTAAAGGTGGTTTTTTTTTTTTTTTTCAACCACCTAGTGACTAATGTCTTTTGGCAGTATGTCGTGTTGAGGGTGATCAATTAAAAAATTGGAAAAATGGATGATCAGTGTAAAGTGACTTCTGTTGCCTTTTGTTAGGCACTAAAATGTACATATTTTCATAAAACAAGGGCAGACATGAAACAAGGGACCAATTTAGCATGAGCTTGCATTGGAAATTGGACCCCCCTCTAAAACCTCATTTTGGAATTGAAAGAAGACAAGAAAAGATTTATAAACTCATTAAGGGGAGTGTGTGCGCGAAAATTCAAGTTTTGTAGTATGAACATTTAGGGCTAGGCGAAGTCCGGATACATTAATGTATAGATACATATAAATATCAGAACTCATGGATAACCTAAACCCAACAACATTATCCAAACCAGTGTTGTGGGTAGCAGTGATCAATTCATTTTATTGTGGTAGTATTGTGTACAGGCTTGGGCCCCTTATGCTAGACATGGTTGATTGTAAAACTTAACAGATTGAAAATAATAATTTTTTTATGTATTTTAAAAAAATTTTTTTATTTCTTTTTTTATTTGACTTCAAAATTTGACGCTAGAGTTGTTCAATTATTTACTATGATGTCAAGTTTTTTCTATCAAGTTTCATGTATATTCATAACTTGAATTAATGTATACTTTAATGTTGAATATGTATTTCTTATGTAAATTGTTCACAGACATGGCTGTAGAGGCATTTTTATTTAATAGATAAATTAATGAACTTGTGATGATCAAAATGTATAAATTTACACACATCTTATTTGAAAGCTGGATATCTTTGAATAATTTTTTTATTTCATTTACAGTACATATCAACTCGACAATGAAACAATATGTAACAGAACATTGAACAATAATGATCCATGTTGGCCAAGTTTTAACCTGAATCGTTGGCATGCCTATCAAATATTTATTGTAAGTTTTTTTCTTGCATCTTTTGAAAACCTTACCATAGAACCTTGTGTCGTATAAACTTGAATTTTTTATTGAACTTCTCATGACATCCTCCATTACTTAAGAAGCTCATCTGAAATATAAATTTTCATAATGAAATATTTTAACTTTTTACACATCAGGTTAGTAACTCAATAAAAACTGTCAGGTGACCAATGTCTTTTGGCAGCATGCCGTGTTGGGGGTGATAAATCAAAAAATTGTTAGAATTGCTCAGTGAATAAGTTACTTCTCTCGCCCTCTATTGGATCTCTATAAAGTCCAAATTTTCAAAAGACATGCATGAACACTGTCAGACACAAAGGTGAGGGACCAATCTAGCATAAACCTACATTGTAAATTGAATCCCCCCACTGAAAACTCACTTTTGGAGGGAAAGAAAAACAAAAAAAAACTGTTTTTTCTAAATGTATTAAGGAGTAAATATTCAAATTTTCAGCCCTCTAGCTCTAGCCTATACATATGACACATAAATACATAGCCAACCTAGCAGAATCCACCTAAAAGCTGAAGAAAATTATGTTGAGAGTCTTTGTTGATGTTAAGTTTTGATGGACCGTTTTTAATACTATTACGGAAGTCCCTCCAAATTAGCGGACTTGAAATTCACAGCGAGTTTTTTTCCGTCAATAAAGGGAAACTACTGTCACAGAATTTGGGGAAAAAAATTGAAAATATTTTGTTCTCAAGTTTCTCCTAGAAAGAAAAAAGTCCAAATTTTTGTTTTTAAAAGTTAAATTCAGTGTTCATGTTTTTTTTAAAATTTACTAGCAAATGAGTGTTGGGGGTATATTTGACAAGCTCTGAAAAATAGCAATCGGAAACATCTTTAAACTTTACCTTAAAATTGAAATTGAACCTCAGTTGAAGAAAGTGCAATAGTAATAAAGAGATGTTAAATGGGTTCATATCTGAATCATGTCTAGAATGATCCTACCAATTAGCAAAAAAAATCACACAAAAAGCAAGAACCGAGGAATTGGATACAATGTTTGTTTCAAGTTCTTTAGACGTAGAAAGAGTTGATAAAAGAAAATACCTTACTGAGTTGAGCTAATGACTTCTTGAAAAGAATGTAATGGATTGATTTCTCCCTGATGAATGGAAAGAAAAGACTTGTCAGTGAGCTTAAATAGACTTAACCTAAGATACCAGGAGATACATATTTATGGGAATCATTATGTTGTTAATAATACTGTATGTCTTTACTTTCTATTCTCTGAAGAGAAATGAATGACTTATATCCTCAAGTTGATGCCTGGTGATCCCATTAGTTCTGAAAGGAAAGGTTTTCAACCAATGCATCCTCCTGATAGTCACCTATGGAGCTGAAACATGGAACCTAACCAAAAGATTGAGCCTCAAATTGAGAATCATGCAATGTGCATAAAAAATCACATAGAGAGATCACAAGACAGCAAGGTATATTGGACGGAAAACAGGAGTTAGAGATATCATAGAATCCATTAGAAAACTCAAATGGCAATGGGCTGGTCATGTTGTGAGAATGTCAGACTACCGACGGACATTACGACTCACAATGTAGATATCAAGTGATCATATGCAAAACTATGGATGACAGAAAATGAGATGACGTGACAAACTAGACAAGTTTAGAAAATACTGGCTCTGCGACACTCAAGATAGAGAGGTCTGCTGGATCTTGGAGAGGTTCTATGTTCTACAATGGATGCTAAAAGCCTGATATTGATGTACTCTTAACAGGTGATGGAGACAACTGCAAGTTGAGATTATTTAAATTATTTTAAACCATAAAATGAACATTATTGCTTGTCTCGTTGTAACATCGTGACCTTCCATACTCATAAAAAAGCTATTTTTGAAATACAAACAAAAAGTTCCCAAAAAACTTCCAGCTAATTCTTTCTTTCACTAATTATATTTGATTAATCATACTTTGGCATTTTAATTAACAAAGTCTCAGAGTTTTCAAGAATAATCGAATATTTGAAAAAATCTTCAATTGCAAATTTCTACTGCAAATGTTTTGTTTAATCTTCATTTACACGTTACGATATATATTCATAAATATTTCCGGTTCTATACAGGTCATTTTTATCTCATATTTTTTGTCAATTTTTTTTCTTACAAGATTCACAATATTCAGAAGATAAAATTTAGTTATATCTGTGTTTGACTTTTGGTCTAGGTGTCGATTTGGTGGATGCCGTCAAAAGTTATTCGCGAATTTGAATTTCTGTGAGAGGTCTGCTCCCAGACTCCCTGCGAGATTCAAGGGACTACTGTAATTTTCATGTTGTCTGAGATGTAATTATGTATTTAATCATTTTGTAAACTCTGATTTTGGTATTGACAATTTTTTTTATTCAAAACAGAATTAAATATTACACTGAAAGAACAATATTTTATTATTGAAGGTTGTACTTTTTGTAAACTTTCTAGAAACTTGTAGATTATATCATAGGCCAGCCTTTCTCAACCTTTTTGGGCTGGAGGAACCCTTGAAATAACTTCCATAAGACAAAGAAACTGCATAAAAATATGTATATCCAACAACGCATTACTGAGTGGAAAAAATTACGAAAATTGTTAAAAGCTTTTTTGATCTTTTCGGGGCATTATTTTGCCCCGCTTATTAATAACATTATTAATATTTCTAGAGTTTTTTTTCACTCTATTTTAGATGTTTTCCTGTTGGAAACGTCAGTGCTGTCATAAATAGAATTTATTCTGAACATATTTACTCTTCCATTGAATATTTTCTCATGACTTGAAAATTTGACATTACAGATGTTCAATTATTGACTGTGATGGTAGATTTTTATATCTTTTGGAAACTTTACCATCTCATTATTTATACATAATATACATATTTTATTTATTTATTTCATTTCATTTCAGGCAGTATTTGCTTTGTGTGTGGGTCCATTTGGATTTTTCAATGTTCAAAAGACAGGATTCCTTCAAATCTTCACGTCTGTTTTCAGATGGGCATGTAAGTTTCTCTTGTTTTTGTGACTCTGTTTTCTATTGTTTTTTTCATGCAGTAGATAAAATACATCGAATGGTTGTATACTTCTAACTCATTGCTGAAGTTATCAAAAACACCTTTGTATCTATATCCTTGTTCTATCTATCTATATATAGTGTTCTGCCTCTTTACTTCAACTTGGGAGCACTTTCTGTTAGTCTAATGATTTTTGTTTGCTATATTTTATAGCATATAAGACGCACCCCAAATTAAACAAACCTTTGACTGATGGGATGATCCTGAAAGATAAAAGTTTTGCAATCTCAAGTGACTGAATGAACATTAAATTTAAAGGCCTGATTGATCATGGTCTTTTAATGGACTTATATATGAATTAGGGAGACTGCTCTATAATTAGTGTTTAATAGTTATCTCCTCTCTTATAGGCCACAAAATAGGGTATGATTACCCCTGGCTTTCCCCTCTCAACCAAACGTATGAATTACATATATAATTTTCTTGAAATCTTTCTCAGATCTTATCACACAGGTTGAGTTACCCTAATCAGAAACTAAAAACCAAAATGCTCCAAAATCTGAAACTTTCTTGGAAAGCTAACATGACCTCACAAGTGGAAAATTCCACACCTACCTTCATTGTAGTTTGATTCAATGAGAGATGAAGCCAATTTTCAAGGCATTCAAATCATTTTAACAACAGTAAAAGCTTGATTATCTGAGGATACTGAACAACAGTAGCCATCAAAGATGGCTCAGGATTCTATCATTTTTTTTATATGTTTGTGTCTTTGCTTATGTGTTCTTGCTCTTGGCCATACTGTTTTGTCTACAGACTTGAAAATTGGTACAAGTACTCCACAAGACCCCTAAAAATGTTTTTTTGATTTTTGGAAAAAAAGGCTTTTTTGTGGGGGCCTTATTCTGATAGGTTTATTAATAACTTCTGGAGAATCTAGATGTTCCTAGATATTTTTTTTTTTTTTTTTACTCTACTTTTGATGATTTCCGTTGGGAAATGCCAGTGATGTCATAAATAGAATTTATTCTGACCATATTTGTTCTCCACAACATCAAAATTTGATGCTACAGTTGTTCAATTATTGACTGAGGGCAAGTCTGTATTATCTTTTTATATTTACTTCACAAATGTTGAAAGATGAAACAAGTCCCGATCAAAACAACTTATTATCATAGCCATTTTTTCAATACATTACAAAAAAAATGGGGCAGAAATCTTGGATTTCTTATGTATATCTCATTATATTATTAAGAAATCGATTTATTATCTGACAGAATATTCATGAATGCGTTGAATTCTTTCAAACTCTATTTAAAATAACCTCTCATTGTTACACGGAGAAATGGGTCACTCGGCCTAGACAGCGTAAATAGAATAAACGAATGATAAAAAAATGACACTACTGCTGGAATCAAACCTGTTTAGCTCAATAGTTGAGAGCAATGCTACATTGAAGTAACTACCTTATTGGTCGCAGGTTTAATTCCTGCAGCTGGCCCATTTTTCTTTAATAGTTCAATCTATTTATGCTGTCAAAGCCGAGTAATTCTCTATGTAACAACGGAAGATCATTTCAAATAGTTTCAAATGATATAACGCATTCATAAATATATCTCGTTATATGTATGCAAATATACTGATATCCAAAATATTTTTCTTTCATGTCCACTCAGATAGTGTAATGGTTAGTTTGTCTGCCTCTCACGCAGAAGGTCCCAGGCTCAATTCCCAGTATGAATGAAAAAAAACTCTTCATTAGGATAACTTTCCCTGTGCACTCAGCATCTAATTGAGTATACTCTAAGCTGTGTGATTAGAATGGAGAGGTATCCCTTGATGAACTTGCATCCTACTAAAGGGGTGGTCATAAAATCTTGTTAGAATTAAGTCCTGGTCTTGACCACAAGTGAAACTTGCAAGAATCTATAAGCTGATGCAAGCAAAGGAAACCTGGACTTCATCACTGGCCGTACGACTGGAATTGTCTTTTAAGAGATGGATGCTTTATCTTACTTCAATTCTCTTAAGGGATGAGGGCAAAAATACATATATACATATCTATCTTTATCCATTAATTTGTTTGAGGCAACTAAAGACTATCTTGGTACCTAATGAAAAAATGGATTAATGCTGCATAACATAACGTTGGTATACCATCAAGAATGCAATTTGTAAGAGAATCCGTGTTATGAAACTCCCCTCGAGGGGAGAATGTGAAACAAGGTTGAGTTCAATGTGGAGACCCGGGAGACTGAGTTTTAATTTGATTCAAATTTTGTTTTATTTTGAAATGTTTTTTTTTCTTTTTTTCTTCCAGCCTTTATCATCATGGTCGTTCTGACGGTGATCCGCTTAGCCAAAGGAAAGGGAGAAGGAAAACCCGCTGTTGCTGATTTCTCTGAAATCCCCAGTCTGTTTGGTGTGTGCGTCTATTCGTTCATGTGTCACCATTCGCTCCCTTCTTTAGTGACCCCTGTCAAGAACAAATCACGTATTTTACATCTCTTTACTGCCGATTATTCATTAGCTCTGATCTTTTACGCATTGCTATCGTTCACGGGTATTTTTGCTTTCCAACACATTGAAGATGTTTATACCATCAACTTTATTCCAAATCCATGCGAAGATTCAAAAACTGCAATCACGACCAGTACGTTCATTAAGTATTTTCTCGTACTGTTTCCGGTATTTACACTTAGTTCTAACTTTCCAATCATCACAGTTACTCTTCGTAATAATTTAAAAACCCTTTTCTTCAACAAGGAACGTCCATTTTCTTGGTTTGTTGACAGAATTGTCTTCCCTTTGCTGGCACTCCTTCCACCTTTTGGTATTGCACTGATCACTGATAGAGTTGACTTTTTAGTAGGTATAACCGGCTCTTATGCTGGAGCTGCTATACAATATATCATTCCATCAATGTTAGTATATTATGCCAGAAAAGATATTTGGTTAACGCATAACCCAATACCCAATAAACATAAGTCTTTTTTCAGAAACCCTGTATGGATTTGGTTTGTGATGGTTTGGGCTGCAATAAGTTTGATTTTTGTTACTGTAAATCATATCATTACAAAGAAATAATTTTATACAAAAGAAACTTATTTTTTTCATCATTTTTTTTTTTAGATCTTTGCCCCTAACCCTATCATATGTTGGAGACCATCTGTATTTTATCTATTTATTTTATCTATTTCATAAGATGAAGTATTGTAAACCATTGTTATTATTCAATTTTGATTTTTAATCTTTAATTTTTATTTCTTTTTATCGCAGCTTAAATAGGGCTACCTTATTGCATAAGCACATTGGGCAGTTGCCCGGCTGCTCCACCATTTTAGGAGTCCCAAAGTTCAATTTGAAAAATAAAAATTAAAGTTCATATTATTATACTGGATACAGAGGACCTTCTGGAAACCTATGTTCAAATCAGTTCTTGACTTTTTATTGAATCAGGGTTGGCACTAAGGCCCATGGATCAAATCCAGCACATTATTCTGACTGAAAGCTTCAAGTATTCTCAAGATGGTCCTGAACTTGACTCATTGCTGTAGATCGACTGCCCGTGTCAACAGCTCAGATTGTTTTGTATGAGCTGAGATGTGACAAAAATCAATGATAATGGTTTGCCATACTTCAGTTAATGAAAAAAAGAAATGATAATTTTTTTTTTTCTCACTTATATTACCAGTAAAGAAACGAAGAAAAAACATTGTACAGAGATGGAGAATGGGTTTAATGGTTGGATTTAGACTTCTGTGAGCTACCAAAGCTCCTAAGTTGTAATCAGGCTTTCATTTAGCAAGAAGTTTGAATCTCACCGAGACCTTATTCTTTACTTCCAATTGGTGCTGTTTAGTAAGTGCCACTGCTTGACGGCTTGAGTTATGATTAAAAATTAATAATAGTACTAATAAGAGAAATTTATTAAAACATATTTTGCATCAAATTTTTCTACAATTATTTATCATATATTTTAAGGATTTCTTATAAAAAATTAAGTTTTATTATTCTTTTTTAATAGAAGAACGTAATTCAAGAAAGCTTTTTCCTTTTTTCATCTGGGTTTCTGAGGTGAGGAATAAGAATTATTAAACACTGATTTACTCAGACTTGTGTCCCCCAATGTTGTCTCTACTTTGTTTCCAGGTTTTTATTTGTATAATTCCATAAAATCTGGACTTTTTATCCATGTCTGGGCACATCTACCTCAAAAAATAAAAGTGTACATGTATGCTTTATTGATAGTTATGGTGAGGCTGGATTTCCTTTAAAGGGTGGATTTCATTGAGGGGAGATTAATATATGTATTTAATACATTAACTGCTGACTGTTCATACTTTTTATCGACCATGTACGCCAGATGTAAGGGAAGTAACTCTTTAATGTAAATCCAGAAATTCAATCTCAGTTAAAAAAAAAAAAATCTTAGAATAAAAATATTTTTACTATCAAAATGCAGAGGTTAGTTAAACTGAATATGCACGCCAGAAAACAACTATTTAAAGTAATGTTTTTATGCAGAGAAGGAACGTGAAAAATATGTTGGTAAAAGATAAAGAAATCAAGAAATATAAAGGTTTTTAAAGAGTTTTTTTTGGGTAAATTTTTAAAAATTTGTCAAAAAAAAAAATTCATAACAAAAGAAGAGAATTTATAAAAGAAATTAATTGATAACAAGAGGATAAAATTCCTGTGCTTATTTTGTTGTTAGTAGTACCACATTTCTATGATTTAAACAACCTTCTAAAGTGGACCACAGAATTGAAGTGGTACTTTGTAAATTGCAATGTAAGGATTGAATTATTGATTAGTTCAGTTTTTATCACATTATACACACTTAGATATTTACTTGGTAGTTTTGATTTTTGTTTAATCTAGGTTTTTTGGGGGGCTTATCTTGATTTTTTTGTCAAGTGAGTGGCAACATTGGTATCCTTATCTTGGCTGTTACAGTCTCAACATTTCGGCTGTCATACTCTCCATCCTTCTTCAGATGCTTGCATGCAGGTAACCTTCTGGGAATTGTCCCAGAGGATAATAATCTTGTAGGAATGAGTTCAGTGGGTCAGGTAGTGCTAGAAAGGAGAGACAGACCCCAACATCGGGGTATCTTCTAGCAGGTTATAACAACCAACCCAATTGATTGAAAAAAAGGGTTTGGTTTGAAATTTCCTAGAGGTTTCCAACTACAGACATCTGAAGAAAGTTCAAAGGTACAAATGCTGAAATGAAATGATTATAACAACCAAGATGAGGACACTAGTTAAAGTAAATCAGCTTTCACAGCGTTTTCTACTGTCTCTAAAGATTTGAAAAGAAATACCTATCTTCAAAATTATATTATCAAATCGAGTAACTTGGCCATTTCTCTGTAGCTAGTTTAACCATATTTTTCCAGTTAAGTAAGTTTTTCTATTTTTCTTTTTGTAATAGAGGTGCCGTCTCCTGACAGTGGTCACATTATTCCATCTATCCACTGTTTTTTTTGCTCTTTATTCAACTTCAGCAATTTGTTATACTCTATTTGTGGCTTGCTAGGCCCATGAAGCTTCTCCAGCGCCCTTTTGACTATACATTTTCAGTTTCCTACTATGTCTATTGCCAGCTTGTCATGAATGGATTTTCCTGGTTTAGAATCTGTTGTTTATCTCCCAGACTGGTTGCCAACCAAGCCTGAGTCTCTCTGCTATTTACCCACAGCTGGGGAGAAAAAGATGAATTCTCGAGCACTAAGGAAAGTGAATACAAACCGTCTCAACCAGAGTTTGAACTTGGTTTGTTGACTCCATTTTCCAGGCTGCTAACAGTTAGGCCACCCCCACGTCTGGTTATGTAAGCAACCAGTAAGAAATGCATCCCGTTATTTTAATCTCCGTTTCCACAACTGCTTCACTCATATTTACTTGATATCACGATTATCTACTTAACGGAATATGATAGTTTTTAAACTTTTTGATAAAAAAACATTTTCTACTTGAAAATTCTTTTTAAATTGAAAGAAAAAAATAGCTTTGTGGTATCTTCCATTTTAAAATCTAGACTATGAGGCACTTGAAGCATAAATCTCATGTCTCTAGACTCGAGGGGGCCTCAGGGCTTATTTAATTGGCCCTCAGGAAGCCTGAAAAATAGTTATCTTTAGGAAAGACCCCCATTAAGCTTAATCCAGCCCTGCATATGACCTTCGTAGAATCCACTGAATACTTTGCCTTCCACATGAAGTTTTTGTAATTTTGTCTTACTTCCATCTTCAAGAAGTTCTGTAAATGCTTGCAAGAAAAAGGCTCCTAATTTTCCTATTGTTTCTGTCCAGGATCGTCTTTAAGACATTGCAAAAAATTGGAGCTGTAATGGGACCAAAGACCCCCCTATGTGTTTTTAGGAGATATTCTAATATTTTTAAATTTTTTACTTGTTAAAATGTAAGATATTTAGACTAAAGTTGTTTGAGGATCTATTTTACGTAGAAATAGATTACTAATCCATGAAGTTATGTCAAATAAACATCATAATTTTACGGAGACACTGCCACTTTATAATACTAGTAGTTCTCAAACATGAACACTCCCTGCCATTCCCAGCCACACGTTTCATTAATGTTTGCGAACTAGTTGTATTAAAAAGCGGCAGCGATAATTTTTGTATCAAAATATTTCATTAACATGGCAGGTATAAAAAGTATGTCTGCTAAACTTGTTTGAGGATTTATGTTACACAGGGATAGATTATCCCATGAAGGATAAAATTATTTTATGAATATTTCACTTTTGTTTTGATTTGTTTGAAAATAATAGCCAAATACCAAAATAGGACCCCCAAGAAATGCTACGCACTGGATTCCATTGATGTTGAATTCGGCCCTGAAAATGAAATATGGAAACTTTTTTATAACATTAATTTTTATTTTGTCTAAAATATGATTTTATATTTGATTCTTTTGTAAACTCTGGAATGGAATTGATATATCGCAGTTTGCTATCGCGTGGTTTGCAATATGGCGTTGGTAGATGGTAACCGCCCCCAATTTTCACACATATTATTGTCCACTCATCCAGAAAACTGCGAATAAAAAAATGTAAATAAATAATGTCTAAGTACTTGATCAAATCTCACTTAATTTTTATACAATCGGCAATGTTAGCAATTTTTTAAACATTATCATCAGCCCTTGAATATTGCTTGTATAGTTATCATGATTCGGTTATAGCTGGGTTCGTGGTCATGGACCCCACGCCCGCATTATAACTGAAAGGCCTTTATGAACAATTTTTGTTTTTGAAAACAGAATAAAATATGACATTTAAGGGACACATTTTTATCATCAAAGGTTGCACAACTTGCAGACTATACCATAGGGCAGCCTTTCTCAACTTTTTCAGATTGGAGGAACCCTTGAAATAACATTCATGTCACAATAAACCCCTGCAGAAAAATATTTCATGTACTGTACTGTCTAAATCATTGTGTACTTTTTTTCTAAATTGTCTTATCTTGTTTTTAAAAGCCTATTCAAAATACAGAGATGAAACAGTAATACATGTTCTTATGAATTTTGAATTCTGCATTCATTTTTTTTTCTGTACAAGGAGAATTTAAGTTATTGCTGGCCATTAAAAATATTTATAAATCACAACTAACGTTACAATTGTGTTTTATATACATTTTTCATGCAATGTGATTATTAATTACCTCCAACCTGTCTTTAAATGTCCAGTGTTGATGAGTCTTTACCAAAGCCAGTCTTTTTTCTTTAATTGGCTCTAAGCACCTTCAAAGGTCTTCAGACACAAAAACCAAGCTGACAATACTTTATTCTTATGGTACTTGAACTGCACAGCACACCACAGGCCTTTATATATATTGGCCAAGTCCTTAGATAATGTTGCCTGTTTTATTGCAAAGCGCCACCAAAATTTTATCTTGTCTCTGAGTTGGAACACGCTCTCTTCCAAACCTTGACACTGAGGAGACAAATTCCATCCCTTTCCAGTTTCCTCCTAATCTTATCCTTAATATTTCCACTTTCAGATAAATTTCCTCTTGGCACCTTTTTCTTGGGCTCAAATTGTTACCGATCTAGTAATCCATGATGACTATATTGGACAGTTATCATAACTAAAAGAGTAACATGTTTGATTTGAGACCTGTTACTATCAAAAATGAGGTTAAATGGATGCACAGTAGGAAGCAAGAAGTCCTGATAGGATATGCTATCTCGCTTGAGATAAAACTGCCACCCTTGGGCTGGATGAGGTTAAGTTTGCCTAAGGTCAACCTCCGGTCACATTAGGTCAACAATGGTTTTAATCATCCTTATATAGAATAGTAAAATGTATACTGAATCCAAAATACGTAAGAACATCTATTATTGTTTACATCTTTGTACTTTAAAATGAAATAAGTCAATTTTGAAGAACGTGCACAAAAATTCTGACAGTGCTCTACATCTGATGGCACATCAGTGGGTTAAAAAATTTTGGATGTATTATAATCTGAAAGTAATTATCACTATCCTACAGTGTACAGGAAGATAGTTTTCTACGTGTTTGTTGATTTGGATGAAGATTCCAAAACTTCTTCAGTCTCCTTCCTCCCAAAGAACATTTAATATGAAAAACATGGAACTTAGTTTTTCATGAATTTTATATACTTATATAAAAAACAAAAAAACCTCAGATTTTTTCCTTTAAAAAAAAAATTATATTTATAACATTTCTAAAACATGACCGACAATGGTCTTTTTTAGTAGATAAAACTCCAGGTGCTTCTAGTGTTGAATGTCATCAAGACAGGGACCAATACTTGTTACATGAAAGAAAACCCCAAATAAACGCTTTTTTCACACATTTATAACATTTTTCCGAGACCCTTACCAACTTCTCATGGAACCTTGAAATTCCGTGGAACCCTGACTGAGAAAGGCTGCCATAGGGTGTATTTTTACCGGTTCACTGACTTCTCCACACATCTCATCTTAGTGCCAACATCTGACAGCGGACTTTTTAGTGTATGACCACTTGGCGCAAACATAACTCAGTGCATGATAACTGAGTGCATCACGGAAAAATTGGTGTTCAAATGTAGGCATCAAGTAGATGTGAGCATAGAAGTTGGGTCACGATTTTCACCTGTATTCCTCATAGTATGCTACAGGAGAATCGGTATGACAATGTGATGATGAAGGTATAACAATATTATTCTTTGTAATTAAATTGTATGCATAAAAAGCATATATATATGTCTATATACCCGAATGAGCTAGTTTTTTTTTGATTCTAGAAATATAGGGTGTCACAAAAGTCACTATATACTTACTTTTTCATTATTGCCTCCAAAAAAACAAAAGCTTTTGAAAATCATTGCACATGAAATGTTTGAGAATTTTGTTGTTCAAATAAGAATTACCTCACTGGTAGATTTCTATGTGTAAGTAAGGCTGTCAATTTAGATGTTTCAATCGTTTTGTTTGTTCTTTACAAATTTGTGAGTCCAATGTTGACAATATTTAGATGTTTTTTTTTAATTGTTGTGTTTTAAAGCCCAGTGTTATCAAATGAGATGTTCTCTTAAAAAAGATCTTTTGAATCTGAGGGCGACTTTCAGAATTGAAAAATAACATCTAAATAGGTAACCCAGCATGTACTTCAGCCGAGCCAGCAAACGAGACAGGTATTCCTGATGTCAGCTAGTTTTTTGCCTCAAGTTCAAAAACATCTCTTGATTTTGTTGCTCTTGATGTAGCCCCTCAAAAAAAAATTTGCTAACCCTTGAACAGAAATCTGAAAAAGGAGAATGCATGGTCACTTTTGGGACACCTTGTATTTTATTTCTTAAATGAGATTGAGCCTATCGAATCCGGTATTAAGTACCATTAGAGTGAGTTTTAGATGATATTCTGCACGCCATAAGCTTCGTTTTGGTACTCCTCTCATCTCAATAGCTTATGTGGTTGCGAAGATATAAAACATTTAATTTCAGGTATTTGGGGATTTTTGACCAGTTTTGAGAAAATTGATGTTGAAAGTATATGAACAATGACTATTTCTAGTGATGTGGTCTCGGAAAAACTCATTGAAACATGTTTTGGATTACTAAACATTCATATTTTCAATCGGAACAGTGTGATGAGGTATTTATGAATCCATTTTTGATAAAATCTGAAAATATTTTCAGTTCTTGCTTGAAACTGATCCGATTTAATACCTGATTCGATGTGTGGGGTCACAAATGTAAACACTGTGATAATTTATATGTCCTAATATTGAAATGCAAGTTATAATTCTTTGCATGACAAACACAAATAATCAACTTTATTTTTCTATTCCTTTATTTCATGTATAAATATTCATTGGCTCATTTTTTTTATTTTACTTGCGATCAAATAAATTTCACATTTTTCTCTGAATTCAATATTCATGTGTGTTGTGTTTTTTATTCCATTTTTTGTACTTCAAAGTATCTATTCCTGTGTCTTTCTTAAAGGGGTGTACACCTAAGGGGCAAAAGTCGTCACATAGAAATAGAATTTTCTTCATGAAAATAGATAATTATTCATTTTATACTGGTAAAATTAAGAAATGAGGGGAAGCTACTCCCACTTAATGAATTTATTTTTCTAAAAAATCTATTTTCAGTATTAATTACTGTTTCCATTATCACGTTATTCCATGCTGTAAGCATGAGTAGGTTGTCCTGAAGCCCTAAATATCTGCTTTAAATAATTTATTATGAAATTTACTTATTATTGCTAACATAAGGTAAAATGTTTTGTTTCTGAAGAGGCAACCCCTAATGGGGGTATGATGAATGGTGACCAACTCCTGGTTTCTGTTGCATGCATCAGATTAGTGATCCTTGCAAGTCACACGTCTGGTTAAGACAACAATTTCATATCTGCAAGTTTTTATCATCAGCCCCTTGGCAGGATGCAAGTCCACCGAAGGGATACCTTCATCAGAATCACACTACTGAGAATGTACTCAATTAGCAGCTGAGTGCCCAGGGAAATTTGTCCGAATGAAGAGTTTTCCACACTTCTTCGCTTGCACCGTAAATCAAACCCAGGAAATTCTCTATGTGAGGCAGATGTAGTAACCATTATACTATCCGAGTGGACTTGGCTAATTACATTAAATGGAAGGCAATGTTCTTATTGGTAGATGTATGGTTAAGCTATTTGATATAAGTACTTATTTGACTAAAAGACATAAGATAATGTACAGTTGTCAATCAGCCCCATGGGAAGAGCGATAGATTTTTCAGAATAACCAAAAAAGTTTGAGGAACCGTGCTGGAGACAAAAGATGGATTATCTGTGATCCAGGCTCTTAGGATGGAACCTTTGCTCGACTCTTTGTTGAATAAAGTGACATTAATCAACTTATATTGTTGTACCATATATAATGTGCTGCATGATAAAGTTATATGAATCAATAACAGAATAAACCAGTGGCTGTTGCCAAAAGAGCAAATCACAGTAGCGTTTCACTATAACCCTATCAATTATTTTCTCCTTTGCTCTTTAAAGGGGTTGCTGGCGAGAAAATTACATAAAAAGTTAGATGGCAGAAGGGGAGAAAAAAATTTGATATTGGGTATATAATGGACTGCTGAAGAAATTCATAAAAAATGCTCATGTATACTCAATCAAACCAATTCTAACTCTTGGGCCTGAATCTGTTCAGAGACCCTTGGCCTGCTAAGCCTAATAGTTAATCTGACACTAGACTCCTTGTGTAGCTTAGGGCTGCCCCCACACTGCATTGGTTTCAGTAACAAGTAGGTCTTATGGAGTAGAGTTGTTAGTCCTACGTTTAACCCTCACTCTTAAGAGCAGTAGATCTTTTCTTATATGGACTGCCCTACCAGGCTAAAGAATTCCAACTGTTTTGCTATTTATCCATAGCTGGGGGTGGGGGTAAATGGATTCATTCCTTTCCGAAGGACATCAGTGCAAAGTGAAAGTAGATAGTCTGTAATGACCTCCCCATTGACGTGTCATTGTGGCTTAGAGTGGTTATGGCTGTAAAAGGACCTTACTAGAGAGAGAAAGGAATTCTGATTTTAGATTTACATTAAAACTATCGTGTGTACATTAAAATGCTGACAAAAAAGAAACAGACTTTCAGAGATAAGTAATTAGTTCATCGGTTTATATATGCTGAATGAATGCAGGAGAAAATATCTTTCTGTATGAAAATGGGAGTTCTGGATTAATCTTGTCAACCATAGGGAAAAGATTAAAATTTCCTAGTATCTATTAAAGTTTTATGCCACAGTCCCTTCTTCGTTTTTTGTAGGGAAAAAGACAGGCATAAGAACTCCCCTACTGAATTGCAAAGCACAACACAAATGTTCATAAAAGTCTGGGTTCAACCTTTCTATTGATCGTAAGAGATAGAGAAATTTGTTGACTGAACAGAACCACTTGCTTTTCAAAGAAGTCTTTAATACATGAGAAATCACTAATTTCTTTTCTGGTGTTGGAACCACATTCTAACATAGTGTCTTCAATGAAAATCCTTGTCTCTATAACACCATCCCTTTTGCGTTTTCCTCTGAAAGTGCCTGCTTCTCCATCTTCCCTTGCTGCTACTCCTGCTGTCTCTTGTCACTGCTTCTTGGCTCCTATCACTACTGCCACTGTCTCTTTGTTCTCCTTGTTTTTGCCCACACAAAATGATCCTTGTCTTTGAGATTCTACAATTTCTCTATATGTCCATTAACTTTTATCTTTTGTCTATTTTTTATATTCCTTGTTGTATGCGTATGCATGTGTGAATGTATGTTTTGTTTACATCTCAATCGCTGGCCCTTTGTATTCATTTTCTTTTTGCTTGGTCAGCAAAAACAAAATCAACACCAAGTCAAAGGTACATAATTCAACAAAGGGATACATGAATTATACCCCTTGATGGTCCTTTCATAACATCCTTCCCCCTCCAGTTTTTAGCATTCTTGCTAATAAATCTAAATTACGGTTTGTTTGTTTTTCTGTTATTTATCCACAAAAGTCCAATGATTTTTCTACTCCACTCACTAAAGTCTATATAACTATGGTAGTGGCAATTTAAACTTCATCATTCTGGGGGGCTTTTCACGTTTTTTTTTTTTTTGCTGGGATATCGCTGCTCTACATCCACCTTTGTCCTCTTGATTCAGAGACCCCTTAACCCTGCCTTGTTCCATCCTTGCTGACGAATTCTTACTCCCTGTCACCTTTGCTGGGTTCACTACCTAACCCTTCGTTGAATAGCACCGTTACATTAAATAACATATTGTGAGTATAATGTACTATATGCCACAGTATGAAGTGCTAAAAACATTACTTCTAAATGTTTACATGTTTGGAGCCTAATTCAAGAAACAAAATAGTATTTGTAATTTACCAACTTTTGTTGAGACAATCTAATCACTTCCATCTTTGATATTGACATGTTCTGGCTGATTCATTCTTTGGCCCTCTTCAGGTATAAAATGTAATATCCTTAAGGAAAGAGAGTTTCCCCTATCAGGTTCTCTCTTTAGTGGTGCAATGCAGAAAATGGTATCTTATGCTTAGCACCAGCAGAGAGAGAGAGAGAGAGAGAGAGACTGATAGGAGAGACTCTCCTTACTCTTATTATCTGATCACTTGTCATTCCAGTTTAGTGTGGGTTGGAACCATGGGATCATTAAGGCATCCAACGATAATTTGAGAAATCTGTGTGTGTGTGTGTGCTTGCATGTGCACCAAGATAACTTGACAACTGGCCAGTGTACAGGGTTGATGTTCTCCAAATATGTTGGTCCATGTACAAGTTTTTGTAGTGTCAAGTTTGAATTTGGTTGAATCAACAGTTCTCGATATATGAGGGGTGCTCAATTTACAATAAAAATTTATATTAAAATGAACACATATTTTTTGACCGTAAGAAGTAATGTTTTCATGATGCACTATACATTTCTCATGAGTGAAGTAGTTAGAAATGCGAGAGGTTTTGTTTCTGTGAAATTTTTCCATAGAACAAGATTAAATAAGATTATAGTTAGATGACAAGACATAATTTTGAAAAAAAGTCTGTTTTGACTGTTTTTATGATTAATGATGATATTTCTGTTTCAATTACTGTTGTTAACAACATGATGAATAAATAAAGAACAGTGTCTCATTATTTCATGTTTAAACCTGATGATTTTCATGAAATCAGATTTTGAATGGGGATACCTAAGTTTTTAAAAAAAAATGTTGCTTCACATTGTTCAGTCACTGATGAACCTTGCATGTGAAGTGTAGCCTAACTGTTAATGGAAAGGAATGGAAACAGAATCTTTAAAACTAGTTCAAATTCCAGCTGAGGTAGTTTGTATTCACTTCACGCAAATGTCCTTGGGAAATGCATGAATCTATTTCCCAGTCCCCAACTATGGGTAAAATAGAGCAGATTGATATAGTCCATCTAGGACAGAAATTTCCAAACTCCATGCTTCGTCAACATATTTTTGAAAAATTAACTTGTTTACAAAATTTTATTAGCCAAACCAAATGTATGCCATCCCAGCAGTTCAGCTGACTCAGGGAAAAATATTTTTTGAAAGATATGAAGAATTATACATAATTTTGCTGCATACCTAGAGATTACCAGTGACACACTTGGGAAAACTCTGAATTAAGAGAAGGCCACTCTGACAAAAAACCTACAGCTTAGCAGTCATCTTGTCTGTATCAGCTTAGAGTAGACTGTGAAAGGACACCAAGCCTAAAGAGTGGACTCAGTGTATGTAAACTGATCTTTACTTTGAAAGATCAACCAGCACAGACTGAAGGAGTGTTGTTCCCTGAACCTCAATATTGGGGAATGGGCCAACAACAGCAACAACCTTGCATTTATGGTGGGGTCAACTAAGAGCCAAAGTGTCACCTATAAATGAGTATGTCTGTACAACTTTCTTACAAAAAGTCAATTTTCTTCTAACCCAAATATTGTAGCATCTTATTTCTTGTGGAATATTATACAATCAAGCAGTAATAGAAAATAACCATACTTTGCATAAATGAATCACCATAGCTTGTGCATGTACCAGAAATAATAATCTAAAAAATTATTTAAACAAAATATCTTTTATCAAAAATTATCTGAACAAAATAAATCTTTTATCTAAAATTGTCTAAACAATATAGATCTTATATCTAAAAAATATGAGGGTAGCATTGTTGGTCCAAAATGACCACAGATACCCTAAAAGTACTTTTTTGGAAAAAAATAACCCAAAAGAAATGTTTTTTGATGGAGCCTCATGCAAATGTTCAAGGTTGTAGCCCTCAAAATGAGACCAGCAGCATCCAGTTTGATTATATGATGTACCACTAGAAGTATTGAAATCTTACTCTATTTGGTTAAGAAGAAAATCAACTTTCAATAAAATTCTATTATGGGGTATAGTCTAACAGACATACTAAGCTGCCTTCTTGTTCCTAGTGAGCTTCTTGGGTAATTCCTTGCACTCCAGGATCTTCTTTATCTGCGGTCTAATTAAGACCCTTGGCTTTGACCTTTGCCTCAGACAGTACTTCATGGCAACATGTGATCAGATGTGTAAGGCCGACGAGGCATATTCTGTGGATCAAGACAAATTCTTTTTGATAAAACAAGAATCAAAAGGAAGAAGATAAAGAGAAGAAAAAATAATAAACAGGAGAAATTGTCATTGAATTTTGTTTTATTGATTATTTGTAACCATCTGTATAAATTCATACATATCTATTGAAAAAAAAAGAATATTATGATTGTAGTCTTATTTATATAAGGTGTGTCATCTTCCTCACTGCAAAGACAGAGAAGAAAATCAAGAATATGAAAGAAGAGTTATCATGTAGATAGCACTCTTCAGAAATAAAGTTAGATTAAGTGGTGCAACACAATAAACACATGAAAAATTTAACTGCAGACAAAAATAAAATATTAAGGTCAAATTTAGACCTAAAAACTGTGCAAATTTTGTCTTTTTTTTACATTTACAAATATTTTATAGTTTAAAAAAGACTTTCTAAATATTAAAGAACATCAACGTTATGTTTTGATTAAAAAATCTGAGGAATATATAAAATGTTATTCTTGTATTAAAAAATCTCTTTCCAATCACCTTTCTGAATTGTTTATATTTATTCTTAAAGCATTGAAAAAAATTTGATCAGAATAGAAAAAAAAAACACGCAAAACAACAATCGTATTTTAATCTGTTTTTACTTACAACTACGAATAGTAGAAGTCTTCTTATATCTTTAAATCAAAATAGTTTACGAGAGGAAAATAATAATTCAGATTATAAAAAAATTGGTATAATAATAATTATTATTTAGATGATGATAATAGTATGTTCTGGATAGAGTCAGTCACAGCAGTGTGGAGGTTATGATCGTGAAGGCCCCATCTCTGCTGGATAGGTCACATGATCTGCATAGACTGCTCATGTATGTCCTACCGAGTCCTCAACAGAACCCTGGCATGGGCCACAAAAACACTGGGCATCCCAAGAAACGCTAAAAGGACTGCATCAAAGACAGCCTAAAGCACTGCGGTATCCGCGTAAATGAGCTGGAATCTCGTGCTATGGACAGAGCCGATTGGCACAGTGTAACACGTGGCCTAGACATTCTTTAAAGAAAGCTGGAGAGTACGAATCATCATCGCTAGAGAATGCCAAAAGGGCTCATCATCCGTACCAGCACAGCCACAGACACAATCAGAACAATGATCAACTAATAATAATGATAATAATAAAGTGCATTATATCATAAAAACAGGGTGTCCCAAAAATAATGCCCGATTTATCCCAAAACAATTTTATTGACATATTAAACAAACAACAGATCTATCAGATACAGACATGTAATTCATTACATGTAAGGTTCAAAGCGACTGCCGACCATTTCGATGAATTAATTCCGATTGGCAAGCTACTGATCTGGACAAATTCAGGTAAAGTTAAACGTTGATGTTGGTAACTTTTTCTTCTATTCTGGTTTTCAATTCTCGAGTGGTGCCCGGTTTCCTACTCAACACGATGTTCTTCATAACACCCCACAGAAAAAAATATGGAGGAGTCAAGTCAGATGATCTCACTGGCCATCCAATAGTACCACATCATTCCTAGGCAGTGACCTTCTGAATTATCATCAAACCATCAAGGAACTTATTGGGCATTAATTTTTGGACACCCTGTATTTAATTGTCTAGTCTAGCTTAAGGACCGAGGTGAATGTTATTACTAATATCAACAATAATATCTAAGATCTTCAAGGCTAGAAGTATGGAAATATTGTAGACCCAGAATATTTTATAAACCAATCAGTTTTATATCTTGAATAGTTGCTATTCATGATATATATATATGATATATGATATATATATATGATATATATATATATTCATGATATATAAGCAGTGGAAGTGTTTTACATTATGATACATGAACTATTCACATTTCTTTTATTAAAAAATCGTTTGCTATAGAGCAGCAACTGTTCATCAGTGTTTAGTCACAACTTGGTAGAATCACATGAAATGTTTTGGGGTTTCCCCAGATCATTATACATCTTTATTGTCCTTTTGTTTATGTTTTTTTTCAGCTGTTCATTTATCTGAACATCATACAACTCGACAGGATTTATTCGAGCTGAAGTTTTAGGTTTTATTTCACAAAGAGAACTAACCAAGTAATCTTTGTAATCATTTTATTTTATCTTATTTTTTTTTCGAATGAATGGAGCAACCTCGATAAGTTGCCAAAGTTTATGTCTTGTATGCCAATAAAACATATAATGTGGCTGGAGAACGATTCCTTACATGTAGACAACTGGATAGAACAGTTCGAGAAAGATCTTAATGGAATGAGTTCGTACTGTATAAAAACGTAAGGGAATGTAAAACGCAGACTAGAATTGTTGAACAAAGTGAAAACGCATTGAATCAACTTTAACTATGAATTACCTTCATCTTAAAAATTCAAATATCAAATCAAGGGGAATAACTTCTGTTGAAGTTACTTCCCTTGCACTTTTGGGTAATTTTTTTTTTCAATTTTTTTAAAAAAATTCAATTCACAGAAGAAACCCCATTTTTAAGAATGTTACTCACTGAAGAGTTTCACGGTGATTAGGAGCATTTTCAAGCAGTTAATGAATTTGAGAGTTAATCACAGCTTCACCTTGGACCGTAACTTCAACTGCGGCGAGCGAACAGCACGGATTGGAAATAGAAGGTAGAAATGACAGTCCAAGTCGAAGTTGCGTTAATGTCAACTTAAGATGAAGGTAGCATTGTTAGTAGTTGAAATTGATTCAATGGGTTACAATATTTCATCTAATAATGAAAATAGAAATAAAAGTGAAAACGGTTTTCATTTACCTCGAATTAATATTTTAACGAATACTGATTGATGATTTCCCATTTTTCCATCCATAAAACATTCACACCATGGGGAAAAGCAAAACCAAAAAAAAACAAAAAAATTTTGGGAGCCATTTTTCAGGGAGAAGGATTTTAAATTGATATCGATACGCAATCTCAAAATTTTTACAGGCAAATTTAACTCTTAATTTCATATGAAAAAATTCAAATGTCAGATCAAAGTAAATAACTTCTGGTCAAAGTTACTTTCTTTGCACAATCAGGTAACTGAAATTTTTTTCATAATTCAATTCACACAAAAGTTCCTTTTTTAAAAATTCTATTCATTGTACATCTAGGCCGTTAGCTGCTTTGTCCCCTTCCCTGAAGGGATACAATCTGACACTGACATACTTAATGCTTAAAATTTCAAAACCGTGTCATCAGTTTACCCTTGGCCTATTGGTAATTCGTCTGATGGCTATAGTCCTTGTTGGACTTCAAATTGTGGCTGTTCCACTTGATTTTATATATCGTTTCCTTTAGCATGACAGGAAACAAGTAAATAAATAAAAACACATAAGTAATTATTATATGTGTTCTGATAAGAAAACATTTTTTACATTGTGAACTCCCATTTTATTTGGCTGTCCCCGGGTTTTTATGAGTTAGGGTTAACCCTAACCCCACAGTCACACATTTTTTTTTTTTTAACTCTTCCTTTCAGTCTTTTATTCACACAGTGAAGTATCAAAAATCATTGGCCAGTATACACATATATATATATGTTTGTTGTGTGGATGTATATTAATCCAACAAAATCATGGTAATAATTTGACACTGTGGATGTGAAAGATTTGAGAACATGTGTATTACATCTCAAATTTTTATATGATAAGCTTGATGCATTTCGCTGAACTTGGGTCTGCATTTTCAAAAGCACTTAGCAATTCGGAACAATGTAGAAGTTCAGTGCTATACCCAAACATGTAAATAACTACAGTTTTTTCAAGTGCTTTTGAAAATGTGGACACAAGTTCAGTGAAATGCATCAAGTCTATCTTACTGATGATAAAATTTTTGAGATGTAACACGCTTATTCTCAAATCTTTCACATCCACATTTTCAAATTACTACCACCATATATATATTTATATGTATACATATCTACTACAATGACCAAATATACAACTGTAAACAACAGCAATAAATAGTACTACCTCTGTCTCATGATAGATGTTATATTTACATTTATATTTTATACACCAAATGTAACAATTATTATGGGACAGAGATAGTTGTTGTTTGAAAAAGAAATGAAAACAATGGTCTATTTCCCTCAATGACGATTACACACTAGGACAATCTCACCAGAGGACATTTGTCTTCACAGACAATTTTTCAAAATGTTCGGAATGGGTTAGGGTTACAGTTTCATGGAAATCCATAAAACATTTTGTATATAATAATAATACAAAGCAGTGTAATGATTTCTCATTTATTTTATCCTTTGCAATTGTCCTTGGGGGCATATGTCCTTGGGTTAACTTTTCTCAGGGGAAATTGTCCTCAGAGGGAAATTGTCCATCTGGGGCAATAGTTCTAGAGTCGTAATAAATAGTAGTCTGGAAAAAAAAATGAAAAAATTGAGATAAATTGGGAGAGTAAATAATCAACAATCTTCTGCAATATGTCAAGATAACTTTGATTTCATGAAAACATCACCGGAACTCAACTATGGAAGGATAGAAAGTATAAATTTAACAAGGGGAAGCAATTCTAGTCATAAACTAGTCATTTTTTGGAAATGTTTATTTTTTTGCTGATAATCTTTTAATGCATTTAATTTTTTGAATTAGACATTGTTATCTGCAGTAATAATGATAAACATTGAATATTAATAAATAATAATGATTAAAGGTATAAGAATAAGAGTAAATAAATGAATAATAATAAAAAAGACATGAAAAATAATACAAAATAGTAATATGAATAAATAATATTACATATTGAATTAAATGAATATTTGGTCTTAATGTTGGACCAATTGCATTTAATCGTATTCCTGTTAAGAATACTTCTTAATGTTTTCAATCATTCTGTAATCAAATTTTGGTGATGACGTCACAAAGTCAGAGTCATTTTGAAATATTGCAAAAGATTGGTGAATAATAAAAAGTACTGAAGAATAAGAAGTTTTAAAATGGATGAAAATTAAATTAAAATCCAATTGAAAAAAGAATGAATGATGAAATCATTGATGTTATTGGTAGGTGTGTGTCAATTCCTTAAACAAAATAAAGGTGGGCTTTCCAAAATATTTAAAAAATTCAAAATCATCCTTAAATTGTACAGTAATAGAATTCAATTAGACCAATCAGATTTAAGAATTCAGTCTGACCAATCAGATTTAAGAATTCAATCTCACCAATCAGATTTGATGCTTTTGCCTATGTGACCAGTCTTGCTTAGAGTTATGCAAATACTATGAATTTTGGCAGTTTTGAAAGAGTCTAGGAAAATGTACCTCCAAGGAAAATGTCCCCTAAGGAAAAATTTCCCCAAAAGGAAAAAATATCCTCAAGGAAAATATCCCCCTGAGAAGAAAAAAATCCCCTAGGAAGAATATCTGCCTGGAAAAAATCCCCCAACTAATGAAATATGGTATATTTGCTTATATTGCTTACAAAAAGTAATCTGGAGGACAAGCCACTAAATACAAGTGGCATTCTTTGAAATGATGTAGCTACAATTATGTAAAAGAAGACATGTAAAATTTCTTATATCCAAACTTGTTCATTTTGTTTCTATAACTGCTTAACTTTTAATCTTAGTTTTCAAATATGCATATCAATAAATATTCAGACATTTTATTTTCACTGCTGCAGATATTTTCACACTAAACGAAACATTAAATTCTTTTCATTCCTCCAAATAAAACTAAATGATATAAATTTCCTTAAAGAACATTTGCCACTACCTACTCTCTAGTACATACTTTTTTTTACTTGAAAATATAGGCTAATATACTTATTTTAATTACATTTTTTGTATGGGAGAGGGCTATTCATTTTTTCTACTTTATAACAAGTAAAAGGGGGTAGGGTGATGGTTGAGTTAGCTTCACTTGTTGGGGGAAAGGGAAATTTTATTTTTTACTTTAAAACAAGTAAAAGCCTAACCTTAACCCTAACTTAGGGTTAGGGTCATAAAAGGTTGGGGAAACACTACTCTTTCCATTGGGGGATATTTTCCTTGGAGATTTTTTCCTGCCGCCTTAGATTGTATGATATCAGAATTCAATCTGACCAATCAGATTTAATGCTTTTGCCCATGTGACCATTTTGGCTTAGGTTTATGCAAATGCTTTCAACTTTGGCAGTTTTGAAATAGGTTATCCAAAAAGTAATGGCGTTCTTTCTAACACTGATATTCATACTATTCAAACTAAAAAATACAAATAGTACAGTTCACAACAAGTCAGATGTTAATATCATTTTATAGAGTAGTTCTTTGTTTCTAAGTTGTATTTTTTTAATCATCTACTCTTTACAGGTTGGAGTTATTAACCTGTAAACAAAATGGACAAAAACAACTTCTGTTTGATTTTTCTTTAAGAGTTTTAACTGGAACAACTGGCAACTGAAACTGCCAAAACATTGGCCAAGCATTTGGCCAAGAATCAATTACAGTTTGTACGGTTCAGAGTAGGTTCCAGGGGTTTTGGTGAGGGGATGAAAGTTTCAAAGACAATAAACGTCCAAGAGAGAGGCAATCTTTTAACGGTGAGACACTAAGCTTTCCGAGAATTTATTTACGGAGGAACATGGATCATTAAAATCCAGGCATAAATGACATTGTTACACCTTAGGAAAAAATGTATTCAATCACATGGAAGATGCTTTGATTGGAAATTTCTTCCATTACCTGTTTGTTTTTTTGGTACTCATGTGAGACAGGGGCGTCTAACGACCAACACAAAAAGTTATTCCCCTTGAATCATTCAAAATAATATTTTTGAGACCTGTCATACGTAAAATAATCACTATTTTTATTTTGATATCTTTCTCTTGATACAGGGAAGATTTCCTCGAAAAGATTGTGACACTTATTGCCAAAATGTGAATCCAGATATACCCTACAGCTTAATGTGTGTTTGTTTCGTTTTTAGAATTAAATCAAAATTGAAAAAATTACATTAGAATAAAATGATAACAGTATTATCATTTTAGGGTCTGAGCGACATGACTGGGTGTCAAATGAAGATATTTTTGATTAAATTTTAATTGATGAAGTATTATATATGATTATTTTATTTTTTCAATGACTATTTTCTACCTTCAGCTTAATTTTGCAGTTGCTTTTCTTTTGACTGGCCGGAATGAAAGTTACAATAAAACTCGCATACACATCTCTGCAATGTGTACGATTATGTTTTTGCAGGTGTCTTTCCTGTATCAAGAGAAAGACTTCAAAATAAGAATAGGAATTATTTTTGTGCCTCAAAATTTAGAAATAAAATGATTCATGGTGAATAACATTTCTGCCTCAATCATTGGATCCCAGTCTTGTATGAGTACCATTTCACATTTCTATACTTATGAAAACGCCATTACTTCATGGACAGCCTAATACATTGAATCAAGTTAGAACAATCACAATTAAGATTAATAAAATTGCAGGATTTAACTCTTGAACTCCTATTAGGAATTTTAAATTCTAAATCAAGAGGAATATCTTTGAAGCTATTTCCCTTGCATCTTTGCAAAAGAATTTCATCTTTTTAGATTTCTATTCATTGAAGAGTTCCACTGAGTTTAGTGGTGGTATAAAGTGGCTCATGAATTTAAGAGTTAAAGATTAACTGACAAAACAAAAGGGTTGGGGTTTTTAAAAAAAGGTAAGGTTTTCATCATCAGCATCATCAAAGTTCAGCATCCCCTCGTCTCCTTCGAGTCATGACCTCTTCATAAGTTGGCAGATCCGTAGTAGAAGACAAAACCACGGGCGATGTTGCAGGGCGTGGGGGTGGAGAAGCTAAGGCTGGTGGAGATGAGGGCAAGACAGTGGGTTGCAGCACAGTCCATGTGCCCATCTGCTGATCCACGGCAGAGACGGGGGAAAGCGTGTTTGAAGCAGCACCACTTCCTGAGGGCGGTGCATGGATTTCTGCCCAGCTGACACATTCCAAGGCTGATGTCGAAGTTTGGGGTGACTGCATGATGAAACTACCCCCACCACCTGCCCCACCCACTTCAGATGGTGGAAACGGATCTAATGTTGTCAGCGTTGATAATTCCTCTACTGGTTTTGCGGAACTAAAATCGGTCAGGCATATTGTGTTGCCTGTAGTATCTTGGTTCTCTGGCTGTCCAGAAAATGAAGATACCGAGTCCAGGGAATCTGAAATAAAGGAAGAGTACAATGACTTGAATAGAAGAAAACAATGACCCTATTTAAAGGAGTGACATAAATACTGTGTCAAAGGAGTGATATAATTGAATTATTCAATTTAACAAATTCAGTAATCTAAAATTTCTGAAATGAATAATCATAAAAGACAACATCATAAACAGTCTTCAAAATAAGAGTTTAAAAAGTCATCAGTAGAAAACAATATTAGATTTTTGTTTAATTTTTGGTCAAGATTCTTATTTTGGAACCTTTCAATTCTATATGTACCATAGCAAAAAACCACAATCATGGCCAAGTAGGTACTCGAGTAAAAAGGAGTATTAACGACCACCAGTGGATTGTGCTCTCCTTATGGAAATGATAGAACATTCTTTTTCTAATATTTTTCGTAACAAATTCAGTAATCTTAAATTTCTGAAATAAAAAATAAAAAAAGACAACATCATAAACAGTCTTCAAAATAAATGTTTAGTGAGTACCAGATATGGGCAAATGTTTTGATCTAGTGGGCAACATAAGACAAAACATTCACTTCAAAAATGTCAATCTTATTACATAAAACGCACTCAATTTCTATTTTAGACAAACATATGAATCATAATTATCATATTATTGATTTGTGAAGCCATAACAATAGTAATTTTACAATACAAATTATGAGATTGAGTTTCTGAAAGAAATTATACATGATTTTAAATAAAGACCCAAATTGATTGTGGGCCACAAGAAATGTTGCCACAGGCCTATGGTTGCCCATATGTGCTATACACTAATGTGTCCTGTGTACGAAAATAAACACATACATATACACAATAATTTATCATGTAGCAATATCCATTGACTCCTTGTTGTATTTCACCAGCTCTGGAAAGTAGCCACCAGATGCTATACACAGCACGAATCCATTTCATCTTGTTGAGGCATCACATATTTTTAAAATGACCGCTGGCATGATATTTTCAACAAGATACCAGTGTGTATATTATGATAATAATTGTATTCTAACAAGTAAGAAACTATAATTCACATTCATGCAGAACCCCATATACATCCAAATTTCCTGCAAAATTTGCTATCTATTCAAAAATTCATAGAATTTTCTATCAATCTTGAGTAGAAAATGGCCTGCAACTCTATGTATTGTAATTCCCAATCTATAATCTGCATTTTTTTCCCCCAATTTTCAACTAAAAATTTCAAGTACGTATTATCTACAGAAACACGATGGTGGGAAATTTTTCCAGCTCTATTGATGGCAGTTCTCTTTCAATCAATTTCTTTTTCAGCTAATTAAAATAACGAAGGGTTTCCATCCACACTTTCAATCCCTGTCGAGGTCAAAATTAGTTTCTACACACATGCATCCCCACAGAGATTCACACACACACTCTCGCCTGCTACATAAGAAATGAATTTTTACTAACACACTCAACTTCATATTTACACATATATTCTCATGCAAAAAGTGGATGTGGACTACACACAAGAAATACATTTTGCATTCAAAATTGAAACTTAATCGGAGGATGCAGATAATCTATAGTAAATAATTATACATGAGGAATTATGGTACTGAAGACTTGTATCTCTATTTATGCTATCTGATAATGGCCCCCATATAGCGCTGTTTTGTTTAGCACTGCATTTTTTGAGACATATCTAGAGATTAAATGATATATTACTGTTATATTTATAAGAAGCTATCAACCGATTCTGTCAGCATAGTTTTCTTCAGTTTTTAAGCTACCCTTGCTGACTAAGTAAGTATGCATGAATCATGTATACAGGCCGCAACAATGTTGCTAGAGAGCAGTAAATTCAAATGTTTGCACCTTATTATGTCTAGAGAAAGCAATTTTTGTTTTTTTAACACCACACCCCACCCACTACCGCATGAGAGGTTTTTAATGGGGGTTCAAGTTTCAATGTAATGCTGGATTCGTCCCTTAGTTAGTTACTGGCAACATTCATTCATGCATGTTTTTTTTTAAATATTTGGACTTTTTTTAAGAGATCACTGGCCAACAAAAGATGACAGAAGTAACTTATTCATTGATCATACTTTTTTCCAAATTTTTTAATTGATCACCCTGTTTACAGCATGCTGCCAAAAGATGTTGAAATCATGACAGTTTCTATTGAATGACTAACCAGACCTGTTACTGTTGTAGCTATCTTATTGTTTATTCATCAATTCATTTTTATTAGATGAAGTATCACGAATTGAATAACCGTAGCCATCAAAGATAGTGAAAGGTTTTATCCTTTTTTTTATATGTGCATGTGTTTGTACGTTAATATGTGTGTTCCAGCACTCCTGGCCATACCATTTTGTCCACAGATTTGAAAATTGTCATGAGTACTTCACTAGACCACTACTAAAAATGCTGTTTTTTTTATTTTTAGTAAAAAAAAGAAGCTTTTTTTACCTTATTTTGATGCAAAAACATTTTTCTAGTTGAGTTTAAAAAAAACTCTTTTAAATGTCTTTTAAATGCCTGTGATGTCATAAATAGAATTTATTCTGATCATATTTATTCTTCAATCAAATTTTTTTTACTCGACTTCAAAATTTGACGATATGATGATGCATTGACGGTAATGGATTTTGGGAACTTAGCAAGGCTGTATCGAGGATTTAAGCTCTTTGGGATCACAGAAAGGTTAATCAGATATGAGTGAAGTCAACCCAGCTGGGGGTACCGGGGCACTGTAAGCCCCTATGGGTAATTGAAAAAAAAATATGGGCAATCTTGTTGTTTTCAGACATATAAAAAACCCAGAAATTGAGATGTATATGCCATACCTTGTATAACCCCCCACCCCCATTTCCGCTATTGCTCAGGCTGCTAATCTATGACAGTGACTAAACAGCATTAATTGGAAACCTAGCCTCCATTCTGGTTCTTGGGTTGGATTCTCAAAAGGAACTTATTTGCTATTAGTGGCCTGAGTAGAGGTGGGATAGAAAAGACCAAAAAATTGTTAAAAATTGCAATTGTTAATTTCAAATAACTTTTGACTCACTTTCTGTGAGCAACCATACATGTATATCAAGTTCACTTCTACTACATGTGTCTACGTTGTTTCATAATCTACAAGAAAAACTTTTCTCAGTTTTATATCTGGCCGATGGCCACCCCCTTATGACTTCTGAAGATCTAAGATACAAAGGTAACAACTCAAAAATAAAAGATGAACCGCAATGTATTATCTTTAATAAATAAAAATACAGTGCTTATTATGGAAAAAAAATTACTTTTAAGAAAAAGAATCTAAAAAATGTAATGAAAATGAAATTTATTTTTTAAATATTAGTGAACACTAATGAGCCATTTTACAATAAGCACCTGAAGGAGTACATTTTTGTATTGAGATATAAAAAAAATCTAACAAAAATTTTGTTACATAGATATTTTGAAAAAAGCTGCAACCCTCAGGAGTGTTTACACAACACCCAGATAGTTCCTTACCCCTACTTTGAGAAGCCCTGCTGTATTTTATCAAATATTAGGATTGAAGAACTATCTTACCCGAATCCCAAGACACAGAACTATCTTCTTACCTGAATCCCAAGACACTGCCCGCATTGTGTATTTTTGGAATTGACACACACAAGCCAATACACCAAGAAGCACCAAAATGACCATCACTCCTATCACAAGTTTCCTGAACAGTTCCGGGAAGTTATCCTTTCGACGAGGGGGTCGTTCTCTCTTATCGTCAATTTCATTTTCCGGTGCACGGCCTGCAAAAAAATGTTATCCTGCTTTTAGTTTAGATATTTAACTCTTAGTTTTATACAACTACCACAATTCTGGTTCACTCTAATACATGAAAATGGCAAAAAGTATCCGGAAATGAAATCATAATTATTTATTTTTGCCACTATTTGCCACAAGGGGAATAAATACTGATCAAAGTTACTTCACTTTCAATTTTTTTGATTCCATCTGATATGATAAATGTATTAAACATAGTTTCCGCTACAGAAGAGCTCTATTTCCTGTGCTGTCAAATCAAAAATTGCTTGGAGCTGTTAGGAGCAGTTACAAGCAGTTACAAGCAGTTATGAACAAACATAGCGGTAGAATGGAGTAGTGTAAGACATTAAAAGTTAATTAATAAACTAATCACAATATGACTTTTGTAAAAATTATGTCTACATTATTATAAGCAAAATGTCTTCCAATCCTTGAAAAATGAAATTTTGTCAAGGGAGATAACTTTTAAATGCTAATCTCTCTTATTTATTTGCGAAGGTGTAAAAATCAGGGCTTATTGAGACTACACTAATTTTCTTGATTTGAGAGGGTTTATGTCAGTGTATATATGTTGTAAGAAATTTTAGAGTTTATTGCTAAGAAAATTGTATTTAGATGTTCTGATGATGGCACTAAATGTTGAATTTTCACACTGCCAAAACAAGAAATAGGCTAAATTTAGAGCAAAAAGTGCTAATTTGGCAACACTGATTCAGATGCTGCTTGTCTTCGCATTCTACCTGTGTAGATATGAGATATCAGAGATAATATGAGTTTTCACTTATGGAAGGTTAAAGCAAGTAATAAGTAAGAGTTATCAACATATCAGGCAACTAAAATTAGTGTCAATTTTCACCTTACTACCCCCCCCCCCCCCAAGAAACTTCAGTCAGCCTTTGGTTTTAGGTTGTTACATATGAAATGACGTCTTCTTAGTTGTGTTCACACATTTCCATCAGTCACTTTTCGGTTGGTCAGTCAGTTAGTCCCAGTTATGTTAAACATGAGAAAGAGGGAGGGGGGTCGTTTTGTGTTTTATTTACCAGTTGCTATTATGTTATAAGAGGTGTGATGTTGACGTGATCTAAATCATCACAAATAATAATAATAACAATAATAATGATGATAATAATTATAATAATAATAGTAGTAGTAGTAATAATAATAATAATAATAATAATAATAATAATAATAATTATTATTATTATTATTATTATTATTATTAAAAAAATTAAAAAAAACAAAAAAACAAAAAACACAGCACTGCTAAGAACCGCACGGATACTGAGGAAAGTGCTAGAAATATAAGGACTGCAACATTAAATGTTAGCAGTGGCCTAACAGAAGAGGAAGGAAAATGAAAGCAGAGATGTGAACCACAGCACTGGTATGACAGGCAAGGGAGAGAGGAGATGTTGGCTGAAAACCTGAGGAGACTTATTGTTACTCAGCCTTCAGCAATGACCACCGGGCAACCGGTGTGAAACTATAAACAGCAGTATTACTGCGGCCTATGAGAACTAGGAGAAAAGGGCTGGAGACTTGAGGAGACTTGAGGAGACTTGCTGGCACTCATATTCCAGGGGCAACCACCAGGCAACTGGTATGAGATTGCAAATAATAATAATAATAATTAATTGAAATTAATGAAATACAATTATTCATCTCCATGTATTAAGTAATCTAGGGAGAATAAAAATAACCATAACAGTCACAGTCGATAGGTCAAAATTGGTTTGATCAATGAGAATCTGGAAATACAGTCATGTGACAACCATTAAACTCAAATCTTTTTCACCTCTCCCTTCTCCCTTGTGGTAAATGGACACAGTATCATAACTCACTCAACAGTGACCCCAGATGAAAGACAAAGCCTTATCTACAATGTAAGTAGCTCATCTGAAATCTTTTCTATGTAGAACTTCATTTCACATACACATGAGTATAAAGATTATTAACTTCCCACAAAAACATTACATGTATGAACACAATTATTTCTCCTACTTGTTGAATGAATAAAAATTTATATCTCTCAGGTTTTGTCTATTCCCTTCTTTTGTTCTTGCTGTGTAGTGTCTATATGTTTATTAAGTAGTGCATTCATCTATATGAAAGACCAATGTGGTTCTGTATCTTATACCAAGATGTGGCCAGGTTATAACTCATCATCATCATCATCATCATCATCATCAGTCTTTTAGCGTCCATCATTGGACATAGACCTTCCCCAGGATTTGCCACACTTCTCTATCATGGGCATCACAGAGCCAGTACTTCCTGAACTTATCTAGCTCGTCTCTCCATCTAACACTTTGTCGGCCTCGGTTGCGCATGTGGTCTCGGGGAATCCATGTTGTGAGTCGTGATGTCCATCGATTGTCTGCCATTCTTGCAACATGGCCAGCCCACCGCCATTTGAGATTTTTTATGGATTCTATGATATCTCTAACTCTTGTCTTTTCTCGGATGTACTATGCTGTTTTGTGGTCTCTCCATGTGAGGCCCAGCATTATTCTTTCATGTGCACGTTGCATGGTTCTCAAACAAGAGGACAAATTTATACATAGGCACCTACAACGTCAGAACACTGTCAACTGACATGCACCTTACTGATCTAGAAAGTGAAATCAGAAATGTCAAATGGGACATCATAGGTTACAACTATAAGGAGAAAAATCAGATAAAAGTATAGTTCTTTTCTTAACCAAGCCTTGACATAAGGTAGCCTTGTGGCCTACTCAGAATGGATTGGATGCTTACCATTATGCCACAACAAAGAGGCCTGCCAGCGAAAAGTATCATAGCAATGCTCTTCCCCTCATAATTATGGGGGCTTCTATCACCTTCTTCATCCTCATACATAATAAATAAGACACAATGTCATAAAAAGGTGTGACATGATTAAAAAATGATGTATCAAGCGTTTGTTTCTTACAGTGTTGCCAAGTATCATTTGTTATTAATAGCCAAAACTGCCAGTAAAAATGGCTAGAATCGGCTAAAAAATTGATTTCCAGCTAACTTTATCGCTAAAAATAGTATGTGTATTCATTTAAAGCCCACTCATCAAATTATACAACCATACACAAAGACTCATGAACAAATCATTGATAAAAATTACATACTTATTCATTTAATTTAAACTTATAAACTGTTCTTTTCAATAGCCACATTTTCGGATGAGCTATCTTCACCTTCCTCTTTCTCATCCTCCAGCTACTATTACCACAACCAGCAAAGCTACAACAACTTTGTTTTGAATCCCTTTGATATTGGGAATCACAGATATGGATGTATAGATGGTGGATGCATCTTTGAACTTATGGTTCTTGTTTTGTATCATCTTATATTAATTCACCAATCATCTGTCCATTATTGTATAACTCAAGAATGGTTAGAACTATGTCCATCAAATTCTCTATGGTTACTAAAGGGACCTCAGGACATGTAAAATATCAAGTTTTGAAAACCAAAAAAAAAAAAAATAATGCACAGTGTACCTTTGCGCTCATCTGGATTTTAGTGATCTGATTTCCATCTATCTATCTATCTATCAATCTATATTTGTCTCTATAATACTACAAGTCTCAATTTGTTTATCTGTATGTGACCTCCAAGTAGCCAAACCAGTGCATTGCGGCCAGAGGTAATGAATTAATGTAGCCCTCAAATGCTCCAGCCTAGAAATTTACAAATGATTAATGATAGTGTTGGGGTCTGTATTCACACTTACCTTGAAAATAATGATCTAATTTCCATCTATCTATACATAATACAAAAAGTTTGATATCTTTTATCTGTACATGACCTCTCAGTAACCAAAACTGCATTGTAACTAGAGGTTTTGAATCAAGGTAACTCTTAAAAAAACAGTTTTGATCTTGCAGGGTCCTGAGGCTTCTTTAGCACTTCCACAGGAACTAGCTGAAAACCTAGGGTGGGGTTTCAAGCTAGCTAAAATTTAATCTGTTTTTAGACACAAGCAAACTCATGCTTCAGCAACTTTGTAGCAGTTAAAATTAACCTTAATTCGATTCTTGCAAATTTCTTTTTCACTGTTCTGTATTAACAAAAAATTTATTAATTCTCAGTCTAACAAGAAATACCTTCACAACCATATGGTGCAGAATTATAGGAAACAGTCTGTTGCCAAAAAGGTACCCAAGAATTTTCAAATCTTGAGAAAGATCAACAGTTGATTTTGCTCATTATTGCCAACCCATACAAGGTAAAATGATGCCCCTCTGTTATCAAAAGTAAAATCTCTTTTCAATCTTCAAAGCTAAAATTTCATAGCACACATTCTAATCATCTTTCTACTTTCAAAATGCATTAGTTCTATCTTTTTATTATTTGCAAAAAAAATGAGAATTGTGACGTTACTTCTGATCCTGGTTCCAGCACGTTTGTATCTTTTACTGCTGAATACTCTCTGTTGTAATTAATGCCTAAATTTTAAGTAAAAAGTATACCTGTCTTTCTTGGATTTCTCTTTGAATCTCAACCTAACATGGAGAGATTACAAGACAGCACAGCATATCAGGAAGAAAGCGGGAGTCTGAGACATCATAAAATCTATTAATAAACTTGAATGGCAATGGGCAGGCCATGTTGCAAGAATGAAAGACAACCAATGGACATCACAACTCCCAACATGGATCCCCAGAGAACATATGTGAATCCAAGGCTGGCAGAAGACAAGATGGAGAGATGAACTGGACAAATTCAGAAAATACTGGCTCCGCAATTCCCATGATAGAGAATTGTGGCGAATCCTGGGGAAGGACTATGTCCAACAATGGACAACAGACTGATGATGATGATGAATCTCACAAATGAACCACCTGACCAAACAGCCAAGTAGGCAATGGATTCTTTTCTCTTTGCTTGTCACTGTGTGTCTGTGAGTGTGTGTTTCTGGGCACTCTTGGTCATATTTTTGGGTCTATAACCTTGAAAATTTGTGTGAGTAGAACACTAGATACCATCTAAAAATATTTTTTTTCTCCAAAAAGTACTCTTGGGGGTCTCTGTGGTCATTTTTGACCAACAATGCTCAAATCTTGTGCTTGTATCTTTTAGATAATTTAGTTAGAAGATCCATTTTCTTTCAAATAATTTTGAATAAAAGATATATTTATTTTTTACAACTGTAGCCACCAATGATGGCAAAAGGTTCAACTCTTTTTTATAAGTGCATGGGTGTGTTTGTTAGTGCGTTTCATTTCCAATACTCCTGGCCATACTGTTTTGTCTACAGACTTGAAAATTGGCCTCAATACTCCAATAAACCCCTTCTAAGAATTTTTTTTTCCTTCAGATAAAAGGCTTTTTTGACCATGGGTCTTATTTTGATGGGTTTATTGATAAACTATAGATCCTCCAGAATACTCTCCTTCAGTTGTTTTCCAGTAGAAAACTCCAGTGATGTCATAAGTAGAATTAATTCTGACCATATTTATTCTTTGATGGAATTTTTTTTCACATGACTTCAAATTTTGATGCTATGGTTGTTCAATTATCAACTGACAGTGAATTTTAGTTTTTTCTTTGATAATTAGATCAGATACTCATGCAGGCTCCAGTGATTCATTTATCTGAAGTAGGAATATTCTACTGTTATATTTTACTAAGGCAATACTTAAACAGTTTAAAATACATTACAAAGAATGCTAAGAACAGCACACTGATATGTCAGAAATGAAATAAACTTCATAGCTAAAACAAACTTTTATCAGATCAAATTAGATAAGTTATAGGTTTTACTTACATCCAAGCTCATCGGAGCCATCGATGCACTCTTCTTGGCCGTTGCAGTGTTCATAGATGCTATGGTAACACCGTCTGCTGTCAGCACATGGGAATTCTGGATAAACACACTTTATTTGGCGGTGGGGAGGTTTAGCAATCCTTAGGATCACCTGATTGTTTTCTGTAGTGTTTCTCCTATGGCGATGCCGACCTGCACCTGGGGAAATATAAAAAAACATTCTTATTTTATCAAAATTTCAATATTTCATCTTTTAAAAAGCAACAAAAAAAAACCCTGACAAAACAGGTCTGGTTGGTCAATCAATAAAAACTGTCACTTGACCCAAGTCTTTTAGCAGCATGCCGTTTTGGGGGTGATTAATTAAAAAATTTGAAAAAGGGATAATCCATGAAACACTTACTTCTCTTGCCTTTTGTTGGGCAGTGATCACTAAAAAATCTGATTTTTCAAAAAGACAAACGTGAATACTGCCAGACATGAACTAAGGGATATATTTAGCATAAACTTACTTGGCAAATTAGACGCCCCCCCCCCCACTAAAAACCTATTGGGAGGAGGGGGAGTTAAAAAGAAGATTTTTTCGTAGACATAATACAGAGCAAATGTTTAAATTTTCAGCCCTCTAGCTTCTTTGGTGCAGCATGTATGCATGATACATACATACTTAGCCAGCCAGACCAACTTAAAAATTGAAGAAACCTATGTTGACAGTTTTGGTTGACAGTTTATAAAAATCAAAACACTTGTTTCTATAGAAAAGAGATGGAAAAAAGTAATTAATCTTGTTAAAATTCACCAAATGATGGTATAACTCAAGGACGGTTGGAGCTATGGCCACCAAATCTTCTGTGGTTTCTAATGGGACACAAATTTTTAAAATTCCAGAAGAAATTTGGTGGAGTTGAAAAATATTTCTTTGGTTTTGTCTCTGCCTAAAATCCACCAATTTCTTTTTCTTAAGGGGTGGGGGAGATTTTTGAAAACCAATACGCTAAAATAGGCTTCAGTGTCTCAATAGTAAACACAGAAAATTTGGTGGACGTAGCTCAAGCTGTCTTTGATTTATGCAATGATTCCAGGGGAGGGAGACAAAAGATAACAAAGTATTCAGATTTTAAGATATCCATATTTCAAATGAAAAATCAAGTAAAAAAACCTAGATTTAAAAAGAAAAATGCTTGTGCTTGAAATCTTTTGGGAAATCCCAGCATTAAATGTGGTCCAAGATTTCATGATGGTGATTATTCTCAAATAAGGTTTAATTAAATAAATACATTCTCAAATAAGGTTTAATTAAATAAATACATAGTTCTAATCCACAATCACTTTTTGGGGACAACAGCCCCTACTTAGGCCATCTGCACGAACTAGCTGAAAATCTCACCGATGGGACAGGTTTCAGCTAGTAACAACAAAGATTATTATTGATTCTTGACTAGTGACTCTTTCATCATATTTCTGTTATTTTTTATTCATCATCAGCCTTCCAGCATCTGTTAATACTTTCTAAACTTGTCTAGTTTGTCATGTCATCTAATATTTTGCCAGGCACAGTTTCGCTTATGATATCTCAGGATCCACATTGTGAGTCCTGATGCTACATGACCAGCCTATTGCCTTCGGAGTTTCTTTATGGACTCTATGATATCTCTGACTCCTGTTTTTTTCCCTAATATACTGTGCTGTTTTGTGATCTCTCCATGTCATGTTGAGCATGATTCTCTCATGTGCACTTTGCATGGTTTTCAGATACCCTTCTTTCTAGGACTGACAGGATTTTCCTGTCTATGTTAGTAATATTAGAAATAAAAGTCTTCAAATTGCTTTAATAGAGCATTGTCAATTGTTATTATTTATTTTTGACTAGTATTTCTGTTCAAATTTCCAAGATGAAACATTGTCAAATGAGTTTGATTGTCCAAAAAAAACTCTTTGAGAGATCAAGATTCTTCTCAAAATTATAAACAATGCTGTTGAATATAAACACTTATGTTTAATATTGATAAAAATATTGATTGTAAAGATAATGTCACTGATACTGGGGATGGTTCAACCAGTACTAATAGATGATTGCCTCCTTTTGTCTCAATGGAATGAGATTGAAGTAACCCCTTCAGGGCTCAAGCCTTGGCAAAGCATATGGAGATTCTGGGATACCCGGTTGACAGAATCTTTCTCTCAGCCTTGCTGATGTAGTCCGAGGGAAAGTACAGAATGATACGTTCGGCATCAGCATGGTTGAAGGAGCTGCCAGAAGGAGATTAAAATTGGCATCCAACCATCTTAGAGGGGTTAAAATCCCTGATTTAAAATCAGTGTTTTCCTAGACTGGTTGCCTTCTCTAGGCTAGAGAGCCTAGTCAGCCCTGATTTTACCTATGGTTTGGGGTAGAAGAGATAGATTTCCAAGGGAATTAATGTGAAGTGAATATAAACAGTCTTGAGCTGGGTTTGAACTCGCTCACAGATGCCATTCTCTGCGCTGTTAACCGTTAACTGCCACGTCACTTGCACCTCCTCTGTTTAATACTGATGATGATAATGATGCTGATTGTAATGATGATGATGATATTGATGTTGGTTCAACCAGTACTAGTACAAGCTGAATAAATAGTACATTTTCATCCCCCAAGTAAATATTAGATATGAGCATCGAATTCAGTGAATAGATGTGTCTGAATATTTGTTCTCATTTTCATGATCGCCTTTACTAAAGTTAAATGATCATGACAGCTGTCAACTGCATACAATTCTAACCTCAAAGTTCATCTTCAAGATTTTCCTAAAAGATTGGGTTTAAATGGAATTTGATTAGGAAAGACAACAATTGCTTTTACCAATCTTTACAAAAAGAATCTTTGTGGCAAAAACAATTTGCAGAGTGATTGGATTGTCGGAATTGAAACGTGGCTTTTGGCACGAATGTCTGTTTTAATAGAGTTTAATGCTCACCCACTTGGGAAAAGATTTGCATGTTATATGATAACATTCATGGAGGTGTGAGCAGAGCTGGATTTACATATGGACTTATCAGGCTGCTCATTACTGGGGCATGTTTTCTCCCTAAAGATCATTTTGTTGTTTCTAAGTCAAATTCCATTCTGCTTGCTACCATTCTATGGTCACTTCCTATTATTTACTTTATTGATAATGGTAACATCTTAGACAATATTAATTTTATTGGTTATTATAAAGTCAATTGTATTTTTGTTGTTCCATTTGGGCTTTTCCTAGTCCATTCGTGGACTTCTTGTTTTTAGAAAAAAGGGTTTGTTATCTTCATGTCTCCTCATATATAAATACGTACACACACATATATATATATATACATTGATATATATATATATATATATATATATATATATATATATACATATATAAATATATATATATATATACATATATAAATATATATATATATACATATATATACATATATACATATATATATATATTTGTATATATATATGTATATATATACATATATGTATTTATATATATATATATGTATATATATACATATATATGTATATATATATGTATATATATATATATGTGTGTGTGTGTGTGTGTGTACGTATATATATATATATATATATATATATATATATATATATAAATACGTACACATATATATACATATATATATATATATATACATACATACTGTTAGTGGTTGATCAACACTGCTGGGGAGCCATGTTAATATAACTGTTTTATCTTTAAATCCCCAAAATAGTTACATAGTAAACTATTGATGATCCCTAAGTGAGAAAAATTTACATAATACCATAATATCAAAGTATATGTAAAATATTAAAAAAACATTGAGGAAAATTACATTAACAGATGTTAGGAAATGAGTGTCTGTCATGATATTCAACAGTTTTTGTCCAAGAGAATGTGACAATTGTAGGAACCATTTACTTGGGAAAAATATTCTGCACGACAATGGAATTAAATGAGTATCAAATAAAACAGCCGACCATGTGAATGAATAAATAAAATGAGTGTTATGCAGGACTTGAACCCACGTCCACAAAGAATCAGTCTTAATGTGACTCTGCTCTACCAACTGATTTGTTTGATTTGCTATTACCAGACAAAATATATTTCTACAATTGTTATATGCATATATATATATATATATATATATATATATATGTGTGAATGAATGAATGAATTGGTTTTGCAAGCAAAGATTGTTGGAAGGGATCTCCATAGCACAAGGACCATAGACAGCAGAGCCTGTGTCCAGAGGAGTTTAAAGATGAAATCAGTTTGTCCTGGGCCAACCCCACCCTTTAAATCAAGGGTTTGTATCCTATGGTCCACCAAGATACACACACACACACACACACATATATATATGCATATATACAAATATATATATCGTTGAAAGTGACTAGTGGAAGGTGAAAAGAAATACTTTAAGAGAAAAAATGATGTTACATCTTGAACATGTAAACAGCATACGTTTCTCTTCATACCACTACAAGTTTCTCTGGAAAAGATGGCTAGCAACATTCGAAATGCATCGAAACATGCCTATGTGATAATAAATAATTTTGAGATATAACACCTACTTTTTAGATTTTTTCCCTTCAGCTTTCAATTGTCACTTTCAGCAACATTTATATATATATATATATATATATATATATATATATATATATATATATATGTATGTATGTACATATATATATATATATATATATATATATATATATATATATATATATATATATATATATATATATATAGATAGATAGATAGATAGATATGTGTGTGTGTGTGTGTTTGTATCTCGGTGAACCATAGAATATTTTGACGTAAGGATTTATACAAGACAAAAGACAAAAGATGGGAGAACTTGAATTATATCAGCCTTGAATGCAGAATGTGAGTTGAACCAAGTACTTCAAAACTTTTTTTCTATGTTATTTCTGATAAAGGTGAATAGGCAAAACATGTGAAAAAATTCTATAAATGACATGATACTTTAATACATATACAATACACACACACACATACATATATATATATATATACATATATATATATATATATATATATATATATATATATATATATATATATGTATGTATATGTATATAGATATATATATAGAGAGAGAGAGATAAATAGATACATAATAAATCTATTTATTTATCTATATTGCCCTATTTTTGATATTGAGCACAGTTTTTAAAGACAACAACAGATCTTCCCTATGCTAATATATATATATATATATATATATATATATATATATACACACACACACACACATATATATACATATATATACATGTATATATACATACATACATACATATACAGACGTATATAAACATATACATACATATATATACATATACATGTATATACATATACGTATACATATATGTATATGTATTCATGCTTATATATCTACATATATATATATATATATACATATACGTGTGTGCTTATATAAAATGTGTTCATATATATGTGTACAGATATGTATATGTATATGTACATGTGTATGTGCATATATATACATATATTTAATCTAGAAAGCTTTATATTTATATATAGGGTCAAATTTAACATTGATGAGAACTTTTGGAGATATTTTTCAGACAAACAGACACAGAATATTTCATTCTTTTCACTCAAAACCTACATGCAGAGCATTTGTATCTGTATTGATAAATATTGGGTGAGAGTTTACAGACCTTACCCTGCCATGTTTACCCATGACTTATTTGAGGGGGGAGGCTGATATATGTCTTTCCCAAGGGCATTAGTGTGACTCAATAGGAGTTAGACCTCAGCTTGTACCACTACTGAACCACTTATCCCTGGCCTTCTCTTTACCCTGGGGAAGGGTGGTCTGTATATCAAATACTCTTGGCAAGCCGCAAGTTGATTATGAAGGAAAATAAAAAAAATGTCAAAGAGGAATCAGATAGATGAGAGTTGTGCGACTACCCTCTTCACTTCCCCATAACACTTCAAATACAAGTGGATGAAAGATAGAAAAAAAAGACAGGTTTGGTTAGTCACTCAATAGAAACTTTCATGTGACTTTTGCAGCATGCCATGTTGAGGGTGATCAATTAAAGAAACGTGAAAAAGTCCAAATTTTTAACAAACAAAGAACTTATTTTTTTGTAGACATCATCATCCACCGTTGTTGGCCATTGACCTTCCTCAAGATTCACCAGTTCCCTCTATCATGGGAGTCACGGGACCAATATCTCCTGAACCTGTCTAATTCATCATGCCATCTTATTTTCTGCTAGCCACAATTTCATATATGATCTCTGGGCATCCACACTGTCAGATATGAAGTCCAATGATAAAAATTTCCAGCCCTATTTTTTCATCAATGCAGCCTGTACTAGTGTCATATACATAGATAAATAGCCAGCCAGGTAGAACCACATAAAACTCAAGAAACCTGTGTTGACCAGTGGATAGTTTTGATTGGTAGTTGACGGTTTCTAAAAAACGATAAATATTAGAATTTGTCAACACAGGTTTTTTCAGTTTTTGAGTTAGTCTGGCTGGCTAGTTATCAATGTAAGTATGTTTTTATCACATGTATAGGTAAGACCAATGAAGCTAAAGAATTTATAAATCGACATCTTATTATGTCTTGAAAAAAGGTTTTTCTTATTTTTTGAAATCCCTCCACCCAGGTTTTTACTGGAGTTTTCAATTTACAATGTAAGTGTATGCTAAATTGGTCCCTTAGTTTGTGTCCTTCAGAATCCATGGTTGTTCTTTTTAAAATTCAGACTTTTTTTATAATCATCACCCAACAAAAGGCAAGAGACTTATTCACTGATCACTCTATTCTCAAATTTTTTAATTGTTCACCTCTCGACACTCAGCATGCTGCCAAATGATGCTGATCAGGTGACGGTTTCTATTGAGCGATTAACTAGACCTGTTCTATTTAAAATTACGGCTTTACATCACAATGAATATCAAGCAGTACGTCTACTGATGTCAATTTTTGGACCGAATAATTCAGTGACACTTGATTTTTTACACACATACTTGAACATTCAATTTCTGATTAACAAACTTCATTCTGTCCATTTTGGAGAACAAAGCATTCATCGAATGTCTCGTCTGTAAATTGGCAAATTTAGCTTTGGAGAAGGAGTTTCTATTTTTGGCATTTAATCATTTGAAAATTCTCCAGTTTTCAAATTCTCAGCTGAAAACTTGTTTTATAAAAAAAAACAAGAACCATAAGTTCAATGATGCGTTCACCATCTTAGATGTAGCAGAAGAAGGAGGAGGAGGAGGAGGAGAGGGAAGAGTAGTAATTTTTCTTTGATTCAATTGATTCTCATGCTTGTAAATTATAGTGATATTAGATATTCTGGAAGTATATCTCTGAATTTTTGAGATGAGGTATTATTATTATTTCTATTATTGTTAGGACCATGGACACATAGTGTAGTGGTTACAGAATCAGACAAAATTACTGCAAGTAATCTGATGGTTCTAGGTTCAATCCCAGTGTGAGACGATAATAATACTACTAATGCTGAGAGGGGAGTACGGTCAATATACCCCAGTCGGATAAATAAAGGGTTCGGGTTGTTACTTCCCCACACCTACCAGATGATACCTGATGAAGGCTGTAAAGTACAACGGCTGAAACATTGTATGAAAAACAACCAAGATGAGGATAGTCCGAATAATAATAGAAATAATTCTGGAAGTATTATTTCCAAATCGTAAATGGCCATTTTTGGCTTTTTATCTATTGAGACATCATTAGCAGCTGATAAAAAAAAATTGATTGGAATAAATTTTCTTTCAATTCATCACACCTATTATGATATCACACCTTTCAAAAACATCATACTTTTTCCTTCCTTCATATTGTTGTTATCAAACAAAAGTGAAAGACTGACCAAATTCCATCTAATATAGATGTTTGGACGCATTTAAAAATAAATAATCTGTCTGGAAAAATTTCTTTATAGAATTGTACAAGATCTATTGTCTATAACTTTGAGAAGAGTCACAGCAACTTTTGCCACATTTTTGGAATTTGAAAAAAATAATCTTAGATAATTATTTCAGGTACACGCGTGGGCGACAGTAATTCATTCATTTGAGGTACAGATATATATTTATTAGACAAATATGAATGATCATTATATGTATGTATATATATATATATATATATATATATATATATATATATATATATATATATCAATTATTGATAATTATTATGATTAACGCTCCCTTATTCACGATTGAGCACTCTCTAAGTGAGGTAACTCGTTCATTATAAGCTATATAGTAATGCTCTTCCAACTCTGGAAATGAGCATACTGGTGGATGGGGAATTGTGCTTAAGTGAATAAATCGCTTAAATTCAACTTTACTGACCGTCCAAGTCTGCGTAGGGTCGAATGGTAAAATGCCAGCCTCTGGGTCTGAAGCAAAGGTTTCGATCCTACCTCGTGGTACTGGATGGGATAATGGATAGTCTATATAGCAACACTGAAGAGTTGTAATACAATGAAATAATCATGTGGATGACTCAATTACAAATTATTATATATATATATATATATATATATACATATCATACTGACCAAGAATAACAATGCAACACCCTGAATATGTTTCAATTTACGAAAAATTAAAAATAAGATCCCATTAATCATAAAAAGAAGGCTGTATAACCAATGCATCCTCCCCATAGTCACTTATGGAGCTGAAACATGGAACCTAACCAAGAGACAGATCCGCAAATTAAGAAACATGCAATGTGCACATGAAAGAATTATGCTGGACCTCACATGGAGAGACCACAAGATAGCACAGTACATCCGAGAAAAGACAAGAGTAAGAGACATCATAGAATCCATTAAAAATCTCAAATGGCGGTGGGCTGGCCATGTTGCAAGAATGGCGGACAACCGATGGACATCACAACCCAAGATCACAAGCACAACCGTGGCCGGCAGGATATTAGATGGAGAGACGAGCTAGACAAGTTCAGGAAATACTGGCTCCGTAACGCCCATGATAGAGAAGAGTGGTGAATCCTGGGGAAGGTCTATGTCCAACAACGGATGTTAAAAGACTGATGATGATGATGATGATGATGATGATGATGATACGCATATGTAATATTGCTGGATTACAGTGAATGATCCCACATACAGATCAATATGTGCACACATTCCCAAATTGAAGGTGTATCAACAGTATTTGGAAAGTACTGGCTCCATGACACCCACAATAGAGAAATGTGGTAAATCCTGGGGAAGGTCTATGTCCAACGATGGATGCTAAGAGACTGATGATGATGATGATAATGACAGTATTCAGTCCCCCATATTAATACACTGCATACCTCCCTTGGGCATAACCACAGGCCTGTACTCTAAAGCTTAGATACAGCTGGTGCACTGTCATAAGTATTACTACATTACAAGATGGAAATTCAATCAGAATATCTACTTCCACCCAGCATGCAAATTCTCTACCCAGGTCAAAATTAAGAATGACAGAAAAAGAAAAGCCACACTTGCAATTTCCTTGTATTCAGCTTTCTTTGTTTAATTCCTCGACCGGTTTCATAACACAATCCTCTGGAGAGTGATAATATCTATGTCCATACGTTGCTAACATACCCAAATGGATGGAACCAGTCAGGGAATTAAACAAAGAAAGCTGAATACAAGGAAATGGCGAGTGTGGCTTCTCCAATTTCTTTCATTATCAACATATATATATATATATATATATATATATGTATATATATGTTAATAATATAATATAATGATAACATATACATATATATATATATATATATATATGTATATATATGTTAATAATATAATATAATGATAACATATACATATATATATATATATATATATATATATGTATGTTAATAATATAATATAATGATAACATATACATATATATATATATATATGTATGTTAATAATATAATATAATGATAACATATACATATATATATTAATAATATAATATAATGATAACATATATATATACATATATATATGTATGTTAATGATATAATATAATGATAACATATACATATATATATATATATATATATATGTATGTTAATGATATAATATAATGATAACATATACATATATATATATATATATTAATAATATGATATAATGATAACATATATATATAGTACATAATGCTTGTATTATCTCAGTTTGTAGCAAACTAACAGAAAACGAATGAAAACAGATTCTCTCCGTTGCAGATGTTTAAACACAGAGCTCAATATCTAACATAATAAATAGAGCGATTAATACATAGAAAATGATATTCACAAGGACATGTGCCCAGTGACTATTAACATTTTGTGCCTCTTGCACTCGTCAAAAACTGGCTGATTATTGTTTCCCTAAAGGAAAGTATTCATTCTGTCAGACCAAATATGTCCATTTCTTAATACATAACTGTCACATTGAAAGAAATGAATATACCGAGAATAAATGAAACGAGAATTAGGAGTGAAAGCAGTTATTTGGGCCTTTGCATTACCGACAGCTGCTCAGCTCAATGGTAAGAGCATCGCTATGTTGAAACGGCTACCCTATCATTAACAGGTTTGATTCCTGTGGCAGCCCCATTTTCTTAAATTGCTTATTCTATCTTCGTTGTCTAGGTCGAGTGATATATTAATCGTGTAATGACGGGAGATCATCTTGAATAAGTTACTATATAATAAAATGCAATTCATAATTCATACATGTATATATATATATATATATATATATATATATATATATATATATATAATAATTATTGTGTCATCCATAGACAGCTGTTCTGTTATATTACAACTCTTCAGTGTGGCTATAGACTATCCTATATCTATCTATATATATATATATATATATATATATATATATATAGATAGATATAGATATAATTTCTTACACATGCTACAAAAAAAAAAATGTCTGAAAGTGCACAGGAGAGAACTCAGGTACCTATTGTCTGACTTTCTGAACTGTTTTAAATTTACTGTCATTGCTAAATTAGCACCAGAGTGAATTTCTTTGTGGAAAGAATCTTCTAGAATTTTCTGTTCATTTCTTTTTTTTTGTCCAATTATCTCTGCTCTTCTCATTTTCTCCTGCCTCCTCTTTTGACGTTTGTTCTTCCATTTTGACTGATGAGCCCAAAATGGCTGAAAATTGCTTGACCATTTCTTCTCACATATTTACATCTTGCTTCAAACGTAATTAATCAAGAAACATGCCAGAAAAACTAACATTCCAAGGAAAAATTAGTCCGGTCGATATATGACACTTGCATTGAACTATGAACAGGGGTTATATAATTGTCCTGATATAGATGAAATGAATCATATTGCCTTCCATTATTTTTGGTTACATAATACAAGACTTAGGAAATCCTAAGGAGGCAAAAAATATAAAGGGGGTAATTGGATATTTGAAACGCAAAATTCGTAAGTAATACTTACCTAGATTTTAGCTGATTAATTAGCTTATTAGTTATGAGAAAAGTAAGTAGCATAATTAATTTAATAAAATCATTTTTTGATTCAATTTTTACTGTTATTATTTATATACTGTGTAAAACCATCCTAACAATATTTGTTTGCCAAACCTAACCATTCAATCATTCATTCATTTCAAGAGAATTTTTAGATGATTTTCTGGAGAATTTGAATACTTTTAGATAACTTTTGCCTCAAATTGAGATATAAAATAACTACAAACCTTTTTCCCTACTCATTGATGGGAGTGTGTGTGTAAAATTTCAAGTTTCCACAATGAACAACTAGAGCTGGGTGAAGTCCAAATATATAGATACATAGATAGATACAGGTGTATAGATGTTAAAATTCATGAATAACCTAAACCAAGCGACAGTGTTTAAACCTGTCTGTTGTGGATAGCAGCAAACCTAAACCCAGCAACAGTGTTTAAACTGGCCAGTTGTGGGTATTAGTAAACCTTAGCCCATTAACAGTTTTTGTCTGAATTTTGTGTATGATATAGTCGGAATATTTTCCCTGTCTATGTATTTACTAACCATATGGTTTTAAAACTAGACTGTTCAAAGGTCGTATTATAATTTGTTTGTCTTTTTAGCTTCTACTTAGTTATACTAGTTTGTCCAGCAATGCCTTAACTGTAATACATCAAAAACTATACTAATCGAAACCGCACTAATCAAGGCATTGCTGTTCTTTCTTTTCTGCCCTCTCTCTTCCTATCAACTACCAAACCTTTCCTTCATGTTACAACTAAAAGTATGATCTTTAAACATAGGTTGGAACAAACAGAAAAAATATTATAGATTGATTTGGATGAAAATTTGACTGGTGAGGAAGATTGGTAGTTGGGCCAGGGTTCCTGCCACGATTCATAACATTGATATTTATATTTTTCATTCTCTGCTTGTATTCTCAAAGAACAATAAAATTTAAGAAAGTATGACAGGCTGTCTGAACTTGTTTTTTAAAACAACATCAATCAATAGAGAAATAGAAAGAAAGAAGAAAATATGACACAATGGAACTTTGAAAACAACACAAGATTTATGGTAAACCACAAAGCACTGCCACTGAATGAAAACAAAAATATTTAAAACAAGGGAGAGAACGCAATTTTCGTAATATATATACGAATAGGGAGTCATCTCCCTTGAATTTTGAATTGGTATTTTATTAACTGTTGGTTTTTATCCATTTTTATGTGGAATAATAAGATTTCTCTAAATCAGAAGTGAATTGGTTGATCATCCCCCAAATTCAACCACTTCTTTTTTAATCAATGGTTAAACATTCTACAAAATTTAATTCAAATTCTTTGTGAAATTTTAGAGATACTGTCTGGACAGATATGAGTGAAAAAATAATGGAAATGGAAAAATATCTCTCAAACAGAAAAAAATACCTGAATCTAACCGAAAATTTAGTCAATTTTTCTTTAGCACATGGCTCACCCTTCGGTGAAATTCCATCGAATTTCATTGAGATCTTTCGGAGATATTGTGAGGACAAGTCCTGAGTAAATATATAAATGCATAAAAAATATGGAAATATATCTCTCAATTAAAAGAATATACCTCCACCCGAAAATTTAATCACTTATTCTTTCCCTCTTCACATCCTTCTACAAGATTCAGTTGAAATCTGTAGTAGACCTTTTGAGATATCATGTGGACAGACAGGAAGATGGATAATATGGTAATATCTATAGGGAATAAATCCACAATACAGTAAAACCCTGTTTAGTGCTAGCCCATTTAGCACTATAGAGCCCTTTTTCTGATATTTTTGAATAAACTTAACAACGTTAAATTTCTGAAATGAATAAGTATAGAAAACAGCAGCTTGACCAGTCCATGAAATAACTCTATACTGCGCACTATAGTAAATGCACCATGTGTATGAGAAAGTATTTATTTCATCATTATTATTTATTTTGTTCTATTAAGAAAACTAACAAAGAACATGTTATTCACATCTCAACATGATTAAGAAAAATGTCTAGTAAGCTGTTATAGACAGTTTGTCTCCTGGCCACATGACCAGGAAGTGTGGGATCATTGAGTCAAGCAACTTGACCAGTCCATGAAATAAATATATACTGCACACTTTGGTTAATGAGCCATGTGTATGAGAATGTATTTCATTATTACTATCATCTATTTAGTTCTGTAAAAGAATTAACAAAGTGTAATTGAATTTTGTCAAATTTTTTGTTTGAATCAGTCTGTTTTGACACCAGTCATGTTTTCAATATGCTGTGGTAAACCATTAAAAAGTTTAGGATCGCATACAGCAATGCTATTTTCTCTCAGTCTCATAATTTTGCCAGTGTATTTTGGGGTTTTTAAAGGGGCAAAAACACAATTTCTACCTCACCTATCGTATAGTCTGGTCTTGACTGGATCCAGGTCTTCCAGGATTTCCCAGATCTAGATTATGGAGTACCTTTCATCTTTTTGTTTAATAGAATGAAGGCTCAGGTACTTAAGCCTCTCTCAATAATCATAATGTTTTATTTCCATAATTCCTTTACACACACACAATAATTTTGTCATGTAGCAATACATATTGACAACTAATGATATTTGACCAATTCAGAAAGGAGCTACCATATGAAATACACAGCACTAAACCTTTTCATCTTGTTGGGGCTTAATAACAACATCAAATATTTTAAAATGATTGTTGTCACAATCTCTATTTATGCCATATTATAATGACCCTGGCATTGTTTCATTCAGCCCGGTATTTTCGGGAACGTATCTAAAGCACTAAACAAGGTAACACAGTATCAGGAATATTATTCACCTCACACAACTGGTTCTCAAGTTATTAAAAATTAGATATTTTACTGATAAATGGTGATAAAAAATGATTAGAATTAATCTTGATTCTACTCTCTTCATGTACTAAATGATATATTTATAAGCAAAATTTTTACCTTTAAGTGAGAGAGTTTATTGTTACACTCAGAGAACTGAGTAAATCAGACTGTCCATTAGCGTAATCATGCATGCACCAGGGCTCTTCCACATCTTTTTATTATTTATTTATTTATTCTTGTTCCTCTAATTTTTGTTGTCTCCTCAAACAATCTTTGAGATATCAATGCTGTTCCAACGCTAATTGGTGCATCTTGATGAAATCTGGGTGCCGTGTATTGCACTTACTAACGTTAATTTTTTTGAGAATTTAGGGGCAAGAGGGGCGTATTTACAATGTAACACCAAACAGGCCTCTCATTTTCCACCATCTGAACAGTTTTGAAGTATTAGGCTATTTCTGTTGTAAAGGTCTTAAAATTTTTTTCGCAAGTAATTTTTTTGTGCCATCATTAAATCTAGGTTTAGTGGGGGCTATGCAGTGACACAATCGTACTTGCAGTTCCTTCAGGAAATACAGGCTCAAGTTATATAAGTAAATGCTTTCATGTAATTGTAATCGTAAACATACTTGAATATTGTTGTCATTTTTTAGACGGCAAGGGTTAACTCATAATCAAATAAAAAACAAATAATCATTTGTCAGTTTCTTTCTATGTCATATATCATAGGTTATTGCTTGAAAAATTGGCGAGTACACAAGAGTTACTTCCATTAGAAGACAATTTCATTAATTGTAAGAGAAAGATGATTGTACACAATAATCTTTGAATTCTGTGACAATTTCTCAATTGAATTAGCTTCACACCATCTCTTTATATTATAAGCTTTTATGTGATTGGAAAATTACTAAAATACGTATTTCCATCCATTTTTGATGGCAAGGGTAAACACGTAATCTTATAAAGAGCCAATAATCATTTATTAGTTTCTTTTTATGTAGTGTGTTAAGAATCATTGCCTGAAAGATTAATTTATTGGCAAGTGGTATCAGTAATTTGATGACTTAATGATCTGGTGTTTTGAGCCAACTATATAGAGATAATCAAATTGTTATTCTACTACAAGCACTCAGTTGAAAAATCTCTCTAAATACTGCTTCTTTATTTTGGATAATTATCTTTCTTTGCTCGGCTGACGGGGACATGCAAGGAACAAAAATATCAATCGTTATTTTATCATTTACTGCTTATTAGATGAAGTAACGTAAATCATTGATTCAACATAGCCCCACAAATGGCTCGACCAACCAATCAGGTGGGCTACAGATTCTTCTCTCTTTGAATGTCTGTGTGTATGTGCTTATTTATATACATGTGTGTATGTGTGTGTGTGTGAGTGTATTTGGGTGCACCTGGTCACATTTTGGGGGTTACGACCTTGAAAATTGCATGAGTACACCACTAAGCATATAAAACTTTGCAGGCATAAATAATCTGACCTGGGGAAGATCCCCCATTTTTTTACAAAATGAATTTACATCTATTTCTCAACCAATCAAGTTTCAAACCTCGACAATCACACTCATAATAAGTTATCCCTATCAGGAGAAACCTTTTCCATTTTTTTCCCCCAAAAAAGGCTTTGTAGCACAGTACATCCGAGAAAAGACAAGAGTCAGGGACATCATAGAATCCATTAAAAAGCTCAATTGGCGGTGGGCTGGCCATGTTACAAGAATGACAGACAACCGATGGACATCATGACTCACGACATGGGTCCCCCGAGATCACATGTGAAACCGAGGACAGCAGAATATTAGATGGAGAGACGAACTAGACAAGTTAAGAAAGTACTGGCTCTGCGACACCCATGATAGAGAAGTGCGGCAAATTCTGGGAAAGGACTACGTCGAACGACGGACGTTAAAAGACTGATGATGATGATGATGATGATGATGATGATGATGATTGTCAAAGCCCTTATCTTTAGATAGTATTTTTTAGATGATTTTAGATATAACATCTACTTTTTTTAAACATAATTTTAGATAGAAGATATAATTTTTCAGATAATTAGTACATGCCCAGGTTACGATGACTATATGTCATGTTTGTTTCAAATTCTCCGAACAGGTAAGGCAGGAGATGATTTTGTTCTGTGCTACATTTTTTAGCAATGAATCTAAGGCGCTAACCAAAGTATCACTGCAAAGAAAATGTTATATGAGAGTTGCAGGTGATACGTTTTCTGACAAGCCTTTTTAGCAACTTTTGAGTATGAAATGTTTACATAAATGCTCTGGGCTGTAAATAAACCAATATTCTGTACCCAACAAGCACTAGGAGTAAAAGAATCTTAATGGTAGGAAGTCATGCTTATAAACAGATGTTTGCATCCACTTCCCACTCGTTTCAATTTTGAAGCCTTGTATTGTATCATAAAACGCAGAGGGAAATTTTTTTGCTCTCAGTGAACCTAGCTGAAAATCCACCCTATGGACCAGATTGAAATTAATAACCATCATAATCTAACGATGATAATACATGCATTTATTTATTTGCCCCCTGTCATGCTCAAGGATGCAACTGATGTAGTAAAAAAGAATTTTATGTTCTGATGATGAAGTAAAAATGTTGAATTTAAATAATAATGATGATGATGATGATGATGATGATGATGATGATGATGATATAAAAAGCAGGGGTAAACTGACATTAATCTGGACCTCTGGGCAAAAGAGATTGTTGGCCCCTCAACCCCTGTTACTCAGACCTCTTGGTGCTTGGGTCCTCAGGCACTTTCCTATTGCCTGACCGCTCAGTCCACCACTGATGAAAAGTAATAAAAACAAAAGCAAAAAAATTTACATAAGTCCGCTTGTGGTCGACTGAACGCTATTCTCTGAGCTCACTGCAATGTAAATCTCTCTTATCTATAATATGTAATGTATATCCATATATTTCATATATGCCGTCACTTTTGAAGGCATGAATAAACTAGTCTAGTATAATTAGCCTAGAACAAAGATATCTTCAATTTCAATACCATATTGAACAACAGATAAACCACCATATGCTTGTATTTGTACAAGAATAGCAAATATTACCAGACTGTAAAATATTTATCCTCAACCTGATCGGTCTCTGGGTTTCCGTTGATCATCTTAAGCCATTTGTTCTGTTTCTGAAATATTTTGCCTGTTTCTTCTTTTGCCTCTTCAATTGATTCCACCCCATCGAGGATCTTCCTTTCTTTCGTTCCTATGCTCCTGGACACCAAACTGCTATTTGTGATGTCCACCTATTGTATGACATTTGAATTACGCGGACAGTCCATCTTAGCTTAACAGTTAACTTTCAAGAATATCTTTGAATTTGGTAGCATTTCTCATGCCTTCATCAGTATATGCTCAGAGAGCAATGAATCGAGAGCACTTTGTCCCATTGCTCTTTGAGTGACGGCTTAACCTCCCTTTTTGTCTACAACCATGTTTCACAACCATACATTATTGCAATTGTGTTGTAGAAGATTTATGCTCATATTTTAGGATCTTGGATTTAAAAAAATCTTTTCGATTCTGTCGAAGGTAGTCTGTCCAATCCACCTCCATCTTGTAAGTTCCTGTTTCATGTAGTCATTTGGTTTTTGGCCAAAATATACAAAGAAAGTCATCTCTTCAATCGGAGACTCCTTAATTTGTATTTTCCACTTTCTGGGTGTCTGATAAAGAACTAATGAATGGCTTTTAACTTCATCATTGTGTCAGAATCTGATTAATAAATTGTATATTTAGACTTTTTGGAGCCTTTGTATGCTGTGTTTAACAACATATTTTACATCCATAAGACCAAGGATTACCATTTACTGTTATTTTATTATGTATTAGTGAAACTCAACCACTTTGTTCTGGCTACCTTGGTTTTGTGGCCTATTTTCCAGCTTTCTTGTTCAACCAAGTATTTTATAGTCATTCTATCAAAGAATGAAGGAATTAGTGTGGGCATCTTAGGAAGTATACCTTTCCAGTGGACTGATTGTAGTAGACTTTTAGTATATCATTGGGCACACCTGATAGTACAAATGGCAGTTGAGGAACCATTTTCTGTGATTCTTTGAGGGTAGGGTGTTTTTTTTCTTCATAAAGCCAACTAATTTGGCAAAACAATTAGGATGGCATCATAAAAATTTAACCTTTCCAGGGGTCAGAGTGTGGTAGACATAAAAGTGTTATCAAGCACACTTGATCCAACAGAAAAACGTCTATAGAGAGTAATGAAGGAGTAATAGACATTATGAATATTTGGTCACAATCTTGGGTGCCATCTTGAAAATTATATACACTGAGCCGTAGAAAAAATTGATCACAATTTATTTTAAAGTCCTTTAAAGGATTCATGAAAACCTTACATCATGCCTCTAATAAAAAGTTCCCATGGGACCCCAGTAGAGCTGCACTAAATGACTGTAAAGTTTGTAAGAATCAACGGAGAATAATGAATAAATATTGAAAAGCTACTCACCAGAAAAGTCACTGCTAAAGACTGTGACTTGACTCACAGCAAATAAGCTAACTGCAAATAGAGAGAAAAGACAAAGAAAAACATTAGATATAAGGAGCATAGAACCTGTAAAAAAATGATGGGATTATTTATCATGCAATCCATACAAATCATGTAAAGCACATTTGAAATGTTTTTTTAAGATATCTAGATGAAAATTTTCAATAAATAAAACATTCAAAAAGAGAGAGCAAAAAACGTTACAATTAACAAGCACAGTACCCATAGAAAATGGTGCAATTATGATCAAATTATAAAAACACAGGTCTAGTTAGTCACTCAATGGAAACCATCACATTACCAATACATTTTGGCAGCATGTTGCTATGGGGTGATCAAATAAAAAAATTCGAAAAAACCAGGATCAATGGATAAGATACTTCCCTCACCTTTTGTTAGAAAGTGATCACCAAAAAAATCTAAATTTTTAAAAAAACAAATGTGAATGCAGCGGAACACAAACTAAGGGATTAATTTGGCATAAATTTACATTGCAAATTGAACCCCGCTAAAAATTTTGTTTGGGGATAAATTTTCAAAAACGAAAAATAAATTTTCTAAATTTAATGAGGAATAAATGTTTGAATTTTCAGCCCTCCAGCTCCATCGGTGTGGTCTGTATGCATGATGCAGATATACATAGTCAGCCAGCCAGACCAATGTGAAAACTGAAGAAACCTATGGTGACAGTTTTAGTTGATCATTTTGAATACACAGTACCGCTGAGAGATATCAAAACAAGCACAAACTCCTTTTAACCATGTATGTATTTGTCTAGGATAAGGCCAATCAACTCTCAATGTTATAAACCAGTTGATACAGCTCCTAATTGACAGTGGAACTCTCAGGTGGAGTAAACAAAGTTTCTTGAAATTATTATGACAGATAGAATAAAAATAGAGAAAAAGAATTTACCCAAGATTGAAGGGAGGTAACTTTGATCAGCAGGTAACTTTGATCAGCAGGTAACTTTGATATCAACATTCAATTTTCTTGCATGAAATTAAGAGTTAACTAATCGGTTTGGCAACTCGGCTAAAAAACAATGTTCGTCTGTCTTTCCAATCTCCTTGCTAATTATTTCTCAACAAAATTTTGGCAGAATGCAAAAAATATTTAGTTCAATTCATATAACAGTTCAATTCAAAATTTGAAGATTTTCCCCTTGAATTTAGAATTGAGAACCACAAAACATGCCTAAATGCATGCCTTGTTGAGCAGATTGAAATGGAATTTGGTTCTTGTGTAAACTTTCTGCACTTAACTCTTAAGACCAAGCCATACAAGTAGAAATTCTGTTTGTTCAAATACTTGTAAGCAGTACTGTATTTATTGCCAAAACACAGACCTCCATCAAAATATATTTTTCTCTTGATTTTCTACAACACTTAATTCTAAATCATTGAGGCAACAAAATTAGATTAGAAATGAATTTATTTTCTTTTTACCCAAAATAAATACTATTATTTTAGTAAACATTACTTTTCATTAACCCTTCAAATTACTGTGTATACATACTGGCACAAAACACAGCTTTAGGTATAACGTTAGCAAAGCAATGGGCATTTACTAGTTAGGAACCATCAACTAAAACTATTATAAAAACTGACAACATAGGTTTCTTTAGTTTCCAAGTGAGTCTGGCTGGCTATCTATCTATCTATCAATTGTGTGTAAATATTTATTCCTAATAATGTCTAGAAATAAGTTTTTTTGTTATTTTTCAAATCCCCACATATTTTTAGAGGCAGTTTCAATTTACAAATTAAGTTTATGTTAAATTGGTCTTTCAGTTTGTTCCTGGATACATTTATGCCTGTTTTTTTTTTAAATTCATACTTTTTTAGTGATCACGAATCAACAAAATGTGAGAGAAGTAACTTGTATGTTGACCACCCTTTTTTGCAATTTTATAATTGATCAACCCAACACAGTATGCTGTCAAAAGATACTGGTCACATGACGGTCTCAATAGAATGACTAATCAGAATTATAAACTGTCTAACCCATGGATTGAACTAACAAGCTGAGGAAAAAAATAAAATCCTATCACCATGGAATTTCAGAGAGAGAGAGAGAGAGAGAGGAACATTTTACTCAATATTTTTGTGCAAGAGTACTTGACCTCCAGTAAAAGATTCATCTTCTTCAAATTTCAGCTCTGATAACTTACATTCTATCAACTGACATTAGGATTTGCCAAATAGAAGTGTGAGTGGCCAAGTGGTTAATTGCATGGAGAATAAAATTGGCAAACAATGTTAACAACTCTGGCTGAGATAATTTGCATTCATTTGGTACTAAGGCCCCTGGGAAAGGCATGTATTCACCTCTTTCTCTCCTGTGTGCATATCATGAGCCACTGTGGCTGGGTAAGGTCCAAAACCCATAGTCTTGTTTCTTCTGGTTCACCAGCTTCATTGAATATACAACGTTGTATAAAAACATTTTTTTCCCTTATCTTTGGCGAACAATAAAATCCAGTATTAAAAAATAGATCAAAAGTATTATTTTTGCAAAGGCTTCAAACAAATCAATTTTTTATGGCTAAAATGTTTTAACGATACACGTTTTTGTTGTTCTATAAATATATACAAAATCCTTTTGTTGTTTTGTCCTCGAAGTAGAATTTTATACTTCTCATAGATTGATAGTACACATGAAAAAGTTTTACGTAGACGAACTTGAAAATTGTTCTAATTTGTTACACGTAAATTTATTAGTTTATCTCAGTAATATTCATCTTATTTAATCAGAAATTCACAGAAAGTCAAACTAATGAATTCAGGCAAACAAATTGTTTTTTCAACAAAGTGATTTTTTCAAGTTGGTCCTAAGGAACACATTTTTCAGTGTACATGGAATAGGTATATTTTCCTTTGATAAAAAGAAGGAAAAGAACTGATTGTTCAAAATTGTTTATAGATTTTTGACAATCTGCAGTATATATCAAAAATTGGTTCCGAAATAAAACTATTTGCTCCCAATTGATTTTTCAGGTGAATCACTGTTAAAATGTCCAAAATAAAAATAAATAATCATTGCAACAAATATAAAACAAAAAACATTGTCTGAAATGCAATATAATGAACAAGTTATGAATACATATACAAAGTGTATACATTATTTATAAATACTGTATACATTTCTTTCTTTCTCTCTCTCTATCTTCTCTTTGCCTTGAACTTTCTTTTTTTCATCTTGAGAAAGTAAAAACAGGAATGATATGACATAGCGTGACATCATAAAGAGAAAAAATATTCATCTTTCTTTACCCACACTACCTTCCCTTCCTATCTTATGAACACTGAACCTTTTCAAATTTTGTCTAAAAGAAAAAGTTTTATCGCAATTAAGAACATAAAAGTACTTAAAAAACAAACTGTTTCTTTTCCTTGGAAAACATTTCTCATCTGGCCAAAAAGACATGAAAACATTTCTCATCTGGCCGACAAAACATGAAAACATATTCTCATTTGGCCTACAAGACATGAAAACATATTCTCATTTGGCCTACAAGACATGAAAACATTTCTAATCTGGCCCATAAGACATGAAAACATTTCTTATCTGGCCTACAAGACTTGAAAACATTCATCATCTGGCCTACAAGACATGAAAACATTTCTCTTCTGGCCAAAAAGACATGAAAACATTTCTCATCTGGCCAATAAGACATGAAAACATTTCTCATCTGCCCAAAAAGACATGAAAATATATTCTCATCTGGCCTACATGACATGCAAACATTTCTAATCTGGCCAACAAGACATGAAAACATTTCTCATCTTGCTGACAAAACATGAAAACATTTTAAATGTGGCCCACAAGATATGAAAACATTTTTTATCCGGCCAACAAAACACAAAAACATTTCTGATCAAGCCTGCTTCTAAAAGAGTTTGCTGATCCATGTTTCAAGTCAAAGCCAATTGATTTAGGACAAAATTCAATAAAAGTTTTAAATAACATTGTAAAAATAATCCAGTACTGCAGTATTCTTGAGTAGTAGAATAATCATCCCCACCTTTATCAATTTTCCCCCCCAAATTCTGACCCAACTTCTTATTCCACTCCCCTTGCTTATTGATTACTCCAACCTGATGGAGATCTACTTCTGCGCCGTAATGAGAAATTTGACATTGTGTTTATTCTAAAGGAGATCTGACTTCACACACTGGGCATATTTCTTTGCATGTCATCATAACGGAATTCTGTATAGACTTAGTATAATTTTCTATAGCGTTATAAATGAGTCTGTGGGGTAACAAATTTTTAATTTGTACAAATCTTGATCCTAGTTCCCTCCTCTCGACTTCTTCAAGAATGACCCTCGTCATATATGTAGAAATGAAGAGAAAAAAAATGTAGGGTGGGGCTTGTCCGGTAAGAAGACAGATATAAATATGAAATTTTTAAAAATTTGTGACAGCCGACTTACCAGGTTACATTTCAACAAAAATTAGTAACATACATAGCAAGTGTCTATAGTTTGACAATACGTTAGTAATCTTATTAGTGACAAATGAAAGGGAAAAGGTCTAATTCATTATCTTTTTACAGTTGGTGTAACCTGATTCAGTGTTTGACGTGTTTTTGAAATTTTTAGTATCATTTTGATAGTTTTGGGCTTTTTCTGAAAATTTAGTGCTTTTTGGTAGACAATTAGAGGGAAAAATATTTTTTGAATGGATATTAACCATTACACTATCTGAACAGACCCTATTATTTAGTACTCAAGAAAAAAGGCTTTATATTCAATTGATTTTTACCAATAAAGACTAAAAAACAATAGGAAGTGCATACCAGTGCTAATGCCGAGCACCAACTAAAAATTGAATTAAAATAAAATAATGAAATAACAAGAGAGAGGACATTGAATGTGCATTTACATCAAGTTACTTCCATTGAAATTTAGATTTGGCCTTTTTATTAACTGATCGTTTTTAATCTCTTTTCCTTTAGAATATCTCTCAATCAAAAACAAATCCTGCCCCAAAATTCAATCACTTTTTCTGTGTTCCATGGTGCTTCCCACAAAATTTCATCAAAATTCATTGAGAACTTTTGGAATTATCATGTGAACAGATAGACACATAGACAGATGAACAGATTGACAGACAGACGCAAATGAATACATACACTTCTCCCGACTTTATAGATAAATGCAAATAAATCTGTAAAAGTAAAGCGTCCATCTCTTCAGAGACAACTCCCGTTGGAGTTCATGGCTATTGACCAACTCCTAGACTCCTTTGCATGCATTAACATAGTAATCCTTACAAATCTCAAATCTTGTCAAGATCAGGACTCAATTCGCACAAGTTTTTATGACCATCTGCTTGGTGGGACGCTAGTCCACGGAAGGGATACCTCCACCCTAATCATTCAGCTTAGAGTGTACTCAATCAGCTGCTGCGTGCACAGAGGAATTAGACCTCATGAAGAGCTTTCCACACTCTTCGCTCATACCGCGAATTAAACCCAGGAACTTATGCGTGTGAGGCAGATGAACTAATCATTAAGCTATCTCAGCAGACTAGATAATCCAGGAGTCGCAGTAAAAAAATTAGGCTTTATATTTAGTCGAATATGACCAATAATAGTACCAAGTACTGGTTAGTATGTATTGAATTTAGTAATTATCTCACCTTGTACACTTGACTTTCAAGAACACAAAAATCTCACCAGGTCCTAAAAAGGAAGGTATATAATCAATGCATCCTTTTGTTAGTCACCAATGGAGCTGAAACAAGGAGCCGAACCAAAAGACTGACCCTCAAACTGAGAACCATGCAACATACCCACTTAGAGAAAATGTTTCATTTATTTATACAGGTACCAGACAGCAGAAAGGTATGTGAGAGAGAGAGAGAGAGAGAGAGAGAGAGAGAGAGAGAGAGAGAGAGAGAGACTATTGGGAGGATGCATTGGTTGTATCATCATCATCAGTTCCTTAACATCTGTCATTCGCCATACTTCTCAATCATGGGTGTCGCAAGGCCAGTATTTTTTGAATTTGTCAAGCTCTTCTTTCTATCTAATACTCTTGCCAGCCTCAGTTGTGCACATGATTTCTGGGGATCCACGTTGTGAGTCATGATGTCCATTGGTTGTCTGCCATTCTAACAACATGACCAGCCCATTGCCATTTGAATTTTTTTATGTATTCTACGATGTCTCTGTCTTCTGGATGAATTGTGCTGTCTTGTGGTCTCTCCGTGAGAGGTTGAGCATAATTACCTCCTGTGCACGTTGCATGGTTCTCAATTTATAGATCTGTCTCTTGGTTAGGTTCCATGTTTTAACTCAATAAGTGACTATTGGGAAGATGCATTGGTTGTATACTCTTCTTTTTAGGATTTATCGGATTTTCTAGTTCTTGGAGGTTGAGCTTGCTCTACTGAAGGTTTGCCATCCTAGGGTGATTCTTTGAGTAGTATTTGAATCAAGTTTATCACAAATGTTATAGATGATGAAGGCTCACACCCTGAAAACATCCCATGAATAAATACCCATTTACCCAACCTGTGTTTCCATTGTCTATACAAATTTCACCATATATACATCATCCGTCAGCCTGCCAGCCAGTCAGCGTGAATCAGTTAAAAACTGAAGAAATCTGATTTGACAGTTTTGGTTGATTGTTTCTAATAGAGATAATAGATAATGTTAAAAGAATGAAAAAAGAGAACCTTGCGGCAATTCATCATTATTCATATTTTGGTAATGTAGAGGACAAAATCTTCCCATATATATACGGAATTATGAGCAAAAATACATATATGTATTATTATGGAAGTAAGGTAAGTATATGTTACTAAAACTGTAAAAGTAGTCAAAGTAGTAATTTTAACTGAAATAATATTGAAAAATTTATTTGTTTAAATAAATAACGTCACGTAATATCATACCATGTAAGCACAAAAAAATTACTACTTTGATGAAGCTGAAAGGCGAAACATATTAATATAATAAATTTGACTTGACTACTACTATTTTCTGTATTGTCCACTCAATAATAATTTTGCTATTGTTGGATATAACACAAAAACTTCCAAGTTGCCCAAATTATTTCTAAATTCATAATTATTTATATCACTCTAATTGAGGATATTGATGTTTTTTTTTAAAAACTTCAAAAAGAAGCAGAAAAATTTTATATAACATATTTTGTCTACTCAAATATATCTTAATTTATTTTTTTATTTCTCCATTGAGACGTCTATTCTGTTTTTATATCGTATATAAAGAAATGAAATTTGTTTCTAATGGGAACCTTTCTGTGAATAGATATGATTGGAGTTATTGTTAGGAAAATATAAAGGAAAAATATCTTTAAAAATAATTAGGCAAACAGGTTTGATTAGTCACTCAATAGAAACCATAATGTGACCGACATCTTCCAGCAACATACCGTGTAGGGGTGATCAATTAAAAAAATTAGAAAAAGGGGTATTCAATAAGTAATTTATTTCTCTTAATTTTTGCAGGGCAGCACTGATTAAAATCATCAGAATTCCCAAAAACAAATAAGAGCTCTGCCAGATACAAACTAAGGGACCCATTTAGTAGAAACTTACATTGTAAACTGAATCCACCAATAAAAAACCTATAGGGGTAATTTCAAAATAAATTTTTCTTGACCAAAGGATTAAAACTAACTCTGTCGGTGCTGCCTGAAACAAAGAGAACCAACCTTAACCACACCCTCACACAAGTGCCTATCCCCCATCCAACATAGATCGCATGACAGATACATGACCCCACCACCAAACGCAAGGTCATCCAGGCACAGATGACTCCGAAAATACCCACACCAGCCATTTGCAACAACCCTAGTTCTGTTCATTTTCTCTTTGATTCTCTATCTTATAGATGATGAAGGCTCACACCCTGAAAACATCCCATGAATAAATACCCATTTACCCAACCTGTGTTTCCATTGTCTATACAAATTTCACCATATATACATCATCCGTCAGCCTGCCAGCCAGTCAGCGTGAATCAGTTAAAAACTGAAGAAATCTGATTTGACAGTTTTGGTTGATTGTTTCTAATAGAGATAATAGATAATGTTAAAAGAATGAAAAAAGAGAACCTTGCGGCAATTCATCATTATTCATATTTTGGTAATGCAGAGGACAAAATCTTCCGATATATATACGGAATCATGAGCAAAAATACATATATATATTATAATGGAAGTAAGGTAAGTATATGTTACTAAAACTGATATGTGATAAAATTGTATCTGGATGTTTTGCTGACGAATGTTTCATCTATGCAGTAGAGCAAGCTCAAATTCCAAGAACACATAAATCCTATTAATCTTAAGAATAAGTGTATACAACCGACGCATCCACACAATAGTCACCTATGGAGCTGAAACATGGAACCTAACCAAAAGATTGACCCTCAAACTGAGAACCATGAGAGAATCATGCTCAGAGATCATGAGACAGTACAGTATATCAGAGAAGGAACAGGAGTTCAAGATATCATAGAAACAGTTCGAAAACTCAAATGGCAATAGACAAGACATTTTGCAAGAATAGCAGATGACCACTGGACATCATGACTCACAATATGGATCCCCAGAGTTCATACACAAAATTGTGGTTAACAGAAAGTAAGAATGGCATAAAGAGCTAGATAAATTCAGCAAATGTCCATGATAGAGAGGTCTGGTGAATCTTGGGGAGAGTCTATGTCAAACGATGGACGCTAAAAAGATGATGAAAATGATGATGAATTATACTTAAGGGCTGCAACACAATGTGACTTTTTTTTTTGTTCCTGGGTAACTAGTCTGGGACATCAGCTGGGAATCAATTTAAAAACTCAAATGGCAATGGGCTGGCCATGTTTTAAGAATGACAGACAACCGATGGACATCACAACTCTTGATATGGATCCTCAGAGATCACATGCGCAACCGAGGCCAGCAGAGTACTAGATGGAGAGATGAGCGAGACAAATTCAGAAAGTTCTGGCTCTGCGATGCCCATGATAGAGAAGTGTGACAAATCCTGGGGAAGGTCTATGTTCAACGATAGACATTTAGAGACTAATGATAAGGATGATGAATCGTGGCCAACAGAAAGTTAGATGGTGTGACGAGTAAGATAAATTCAGAAAGTACTGGCTCCATGATGCCCATGATAGAGAGGTCTGGCAAATGTTGGGGAAAGTCCATGTCAACAATGGATGCTAAAAAGGCTGATGATGATGAAGATGATGATGATGATGTGCTCAGACGTTTTGTTTTGTTTAAAAACTCTTTTGTTAAAATATTTTTTTATTTTTTCAAAATATTTGATTAGACAACCAATGTTATGGCAATCTGACATTTTGGTTTTACTTATGAATCTATCTATTTGTTTTTTCAAAATATATCATATCTCAAAAAAAATCTCATGTTGATTTAAACTGTATTGAATAACCGTAGCCATCAAAGATGGCAAACAGTTCTATTTTTTCATAAGTACATATGTTTGTGGATATTTTTATGTGTTTATCAGTTTGTTTTGTTGCTTGCTGATTTGTCCCAGAGGTCCTGGCCATACTGTTTTGTCTACAGACTTGAAAATTAGCATCAGTACTCCACTAGACTCCTTCTGAAAAAAATTTTGATTTTTGAAAAAAAAAAGCTTTTTAGATCTTTTTGGGGCCTTATTCTGAGTTTGATAATATCATTAATAACAATTCTTGAGAATTTGGATGTTTCTTGATGTTAATTGTTTTTTTACTCTATTTCGCATGTTTTTTGTTTATTCTGACCATATTATTTCTTTGATGGAATGTTTTTTACATGACTTCAAATTTTGATGTTACAGTTGTTCAATTATTGACTGTGATGGCAAGTTTTTTTGTGTTTTTTCATTTTCTGTTTTGCTAATCAATCTGTATATTCATTATCTTAAAATATTTACATTTCATATTGCAAAATAGTTAAAATCTATTATACATTGATTTATTAGAATAAGAGAAGTATATTTTGAATTTATTTAAAACTAGCTGAATACCATCCCTATGCTATAATGCAGTTCATTATAGTGTAGTGCCCACCTTTCCAGCTAGAGTAAATTATTCATATACAGAGTGATCTGCCCTTTGGAAAGGATCTAATTCTAACCCCTATATCTTTGTAGAAACAGTAAATTCCTCGTTCCCCTTTTTGACATCACAGAGAACTGCCAATCAGATAGCAGATTCTTATCTTTACCATATTTAAACTGTGGCGGCAAATCACTCTCTCTCTCTCTCTCTCTCTCTCTCTCTCTCTCTCTCTCTCTCTGTGTGTTCCAGTGGCGTCAAGGTAAGCTCGTCTCTTCTCCTTTCTCTCTTTAGTTAGGATAGTTAGTATAGTTTTTATACACACTTTCTTTCTACACACGCATCATCACATATTCATCTCAAGAACACATCCTCTCCAAGTTAAGCACTCTCATTGTAGTTAGGTCGGACTTCCTAAAATAACTTCATAGTGGCTACCACTAGGATGACCATGCTGACGGACATTCGATAGACTCTATCTCACATTTACTTAGTGACATTTCTTTTCCCTTCATCATTCCTATCTCTACATCTTTATCCTGGCAGATCCCTCCAGATATTTGTCAGCAGAAACTCCGGTCCTTGTTTATTTTAATTAATGAATTAAACCTGGCATTGTTGTTTACTTCTTTGTTTGTTCTTATTTCTTTGTTGTGTTAACGATCCAACTAACTGTGTACTGACCTTGTTTTTGTGCTTAAGCAGTAAACACGCTACTTACAAGGATTTATCTTCTTGGATCGATTCTGATTATTTACATGTGTTAGGGGGCTAATATATTAATAACGCGAAATCTGGCCCCCCCGACGAAAATAGCATGGTTTTTGGTATAATGCAAGTAGATCCCAAAATATAAATCTAGCTCCAAGATAGCCAGAACTAGCAACAAAATAGCTATATACAGCTAGAAAACAGCTAAATTGCAACTGATTATCACAGCTTAGTCATAGTATTATTTGGACCCCAATATTTGCGTTATATGAAGATGCCTGTTATAAAATTAGAGTGCAGTTTTGGTTGCATAAACTTACCTTAGCTCCATTATGTTAGGGATCTATATTTTTGCTAATGATTCTGTGTATATGTAGGAGGTTTTTGTTCTCTGTATCATCAAAATATTGATGATAAGTAAATGAATTGCCTTGGGTTCTTTTTTTTCACCATTTCAACAATAAATATTATCTTTATTTGGCTATATATTTTTAAAAGGTATTTTTCTTTTATATATTCCAAACAATAACTCTAATCGTATCGATTCACAGGAAGGTTCCCATTAAAAAAACAAATGAGTTCATTTTTCATATACAATATAAAAACAGAATAGACATCTCAACAGAGGAAAAAAAACAAAAACAAAAATAACCTCCCACGTAGGTATTTATCTACCTCCCAATGAGAACAGAATGTGAGACAAGGTCGAATTAAATGCTGAAGCCCACATGTAAGTGTGTGGGCAAGAACAAGAATTGAACAGTGTCACGAAAGTGTCAGGGTGACCCACGACCTTCCACCTTTAGTGCAACGGGAGGTGCCACCCCAGGGCAACTGGCACCCTCAGCATACTTTTTTGTGGACACTGGACAAATCCTGAGCCAGGTGAAAACCTCCCATGTATTAGCAAAAATACAAATATAAACAAATATATACACCAAATAGATTCAAGCAGGTCTGGTTAGTCACTCAACAGAAACTGTCACGTGACCAATGTCTTTTGGCAGTAAGTAGTATTGGAGGATGATCAATTAAAAAATTTGAAAAAAGGGGTGATCAATGAATAAGTTATTTCTTTTACTTTTGATGGACAGTGATCACTAAAAAAAAGTCTTATTTTTCAAAACATAAGCATGGATGCCCCTGGACACAAACTAAGGGATCAATCTAGAATAAAGTTACATTGTAAATTGAAACCCCTACTAAAAACCTATTAAGAGAGAGAAATTTTCAAAGAATGAATGATACGTTTTTTCTAGGTATAATGAGTAACTATTTAAATCTCCAGCTCTTCAATTGCAGCCTGTACACATGGTACATAATACTTGCATAGTCAGCCAGACTAATTTAAAATCTGAAGAAACCTATGTTGATTATTTGGTGTCAAGTTTTGGTCGACGGTTTTTAATTACAAATTAACCCCCCACGTCGACAATCATTCACTTACTCACGAGGGAAGAATGAGACACAAGGTTGGTTTGATGTAGGGTCTCAAATGTGTATGTGTGGGCAAGAACAAAAATTGCCAAGTCCCAGTAAACAGTGTCACTAAGTCTCAGGGTGATTCATGCCTCTCCCATTTCAGCGCAATGGGAGGTGCTGCCCTGGGGCAACTGACACCCTAAAACTAGGCATAGTTTACTCTTTTGTGGCCATGGGATGAATCCTGAGTCAGGTAAAAACCTCTTATGTATATATAGAAACATGAGCAAAACTAAAAATATAGGCCTATCCCATTATAATGTGGTTTGTTATAGCATAGTTAAAATTATAACATGGATGGACAGTGAACTCCAAAATAATAATCTAGTTCCAAAATAGCTAGATCTAGCTCCATAATGGCTAAATCTGTTCTCAGCTTCATTGTAATGATGTTGGCTTCATTGGAACCCGACACATGCGTTATAAAGGGGGATATCTGTACGAATAAATATATAAGCTAAATATATTCAAACTAGTATATATACATAAAAAATGTGGTTAAAAGATGATGGTGTTATTTATGTGTGAATTGGTACCAAGGACCCTAAGTTATTTTATTAGGTAATTCATTTTTGATTCTTCAACTGTCGTAATTTCAAGTTTTTTTGTCTCAACTCAACTCAAGCCATTTTAATGTGTGATGATCAGACATAAAGTTTTAAGAGTTTCTATGATGTAATCTTCATAGTTAAGTCATAATAGAAAAGGTAAATTAACCAATGATATGTTTGAGTATAAAAGAAGAACAAGAGAAGAAATTAACATATGCTTATTATATGTCTAGCTAAGTAAAGGCTCAAGCAGCTGTGAGCTTATTTCTGACCTCCAAATTCTCAATGTTAGTTCTGAATCTCTGTGAAAAATGTACACAGTAGCCATGTTATGTTATTAAGTGAACATTTTATGAATATGAAAAGCATCTGATAAAGCTCTATTTCAGTCTGCTGATTTCATCCCAGGAGGGCCTCTGAGTGGAATTTTATAAGGTGGGGTGAATCTGTTTTCTGTGCCCCCACCCAATATGCACTTCACTAACATCCTTGTCTTTTAGCCATCCTATTTTTATATGCTATAAATCCTCTAACACACCATACTCTATTCACTCACCAGTAAATAATAGAGTCAATCTATTTTATTTATGAATACAATAAGTTTTGATACACAGTTCTAACCAAGAAACTCTCGGCCCCATTCCTTGACCTTTCTGGCTCCCTTTGCTCTCCACGACATATGATGTACTGGCTGCACCCCTCTCCTACAGAACCTGCTGGCCAGAAACTGCTACACCACTCTGCACCTCCAATGATTGAAATATACTTTAATACCTTTAAATAGGTTTTAATGACAGCTGAATAGCATCACGAAACCATATGCAATCCACCAATCAATCTTGCCCAGCCTTGCAGACAGGGTGAGACAATACTGATATGAAAATTGATCATTGATCCCTGAATTTCTGATACTCTTCTTTAAATTGTTTAAGAAAGCATTGATTGATTTAGAGGAAATAATCACTAAGAGCATTTCTTGGTTTGGTCAAAATTTTCTAAGCCTAGTGAAGAAGAAGAAGAAGAAGAAGAAGAAGAAGAAGAAGAAGAAGAAGAAGAAGAAGAATCACCACCACCACCACCACCACCACCACCATCATCATCATCATCATCATCAATCTTTCATCGCCCGTCATTGGACATAGACCTTCCCCAGGATACGCCACATTTCTCTAGCTCATCTCTCCGTCTTATATTCTGTCGGCCTCGGTTTTGCATGTAATCTCTGAGAATCTATGTTGTAAGTCATGATGTCCACCGGTTGTCCGCCATTATTGCAACATGACCGGCCCATTGCCATTTAAGTTTTCTAATAGATTCTTGGACTGCCATTTTCTTTCTGATATACTGTGCTGTCTTGCAAACTCTCCATGTGAAGTTGAGTATGATTCTCTCATGTGTGCTTCTCAGTTTGCAGGTCTGTCTCCGGATAAGATTCCATGTTTCAGCTCGATAAGTGACTCTTGAAAGCATGCATTGATTGTATACACTTATTTTTAGGATTAATGGGATTCTCTTGCTTTTGAAGGTTGAGCTTGCTCTGCCAAAGACTTGCCATCCTAGAGTGATTCTTTGCTTGATTTCTTCTTCTTCTTTTGTGGGTTTCATAGAGATTTATTGTCTAATTTCTCCAGTTTCGCATCTTTGATTTTGACAGTTATGTTCTTATTCTTGGTTGTGGTTGTTGCACATGACCTTTGTTTTACTGAAGTTCATGTGTAGGCCAACTTTCATGCTTTCTTCGTTTAGTTCATCAAGCATTAGTTGGAGGTCATGTAAGTTCTCTGCAAAAAGGACGATGTCGTCAGCAAATCTGAGATAGCTCAGATATTCGCCATTTATTTTGAATCCTCTATTCTTCCAGTACAGGTTTCAGAAGTTTTTGTCTATGTCCTTTGGTTTTAGTAGATAATGATGCTGTAAACATGTGCTTGTCTGGACACAAAGAGCAGAGACAGTTTGGGTCTAAATAGTGGATGCCATTTTGAACATGGTAGACCTCCAAGAGAATAGAACGGTTAAGGTGAAATTCATTTATATCTAGATTGAGTTTATTCAGCCTCTCTGTACATAAGAACTCTCTAATTTTTGAGACAATTTTAGTAGCTCTTCTTTGGACTCTTTCAATTGCATCAATGTTATATCTCAAATGAAGTGACCAGATGCCTGATGCAAACACTAGATATGGGCAGACAATTGCTTTATGGAGGATCAGGAAGTTTTCTCAAACTATGTATTTAAAGATAAGTTGTGTATAGTCAAGCATTCTGTTAAACTTTTGTTGGATATGAATTGTAAGGTTAAGACAATTGTCTACATGGACTCAAAGGTCTCACTCCACCTTGGTATTCACCAGCAAATATACTGTGTCATCATCATTTTTCATTTTATAGTTTTGTCAAATTGATTTTACTCGAATGCATGACTCTACACTAGCTTGGATGGGATGTCATCTATGTGTCATTTGTCCAGCTGAGAAGAGTGTTAAAATTTTCCTGAAGTTGCAGGTTTGAATCATTAGACACCAGTAGGCAGTGGATTTTTGTATCTCCTGTAAACATGGTTATGTCAGATCTTAATTGACTCGGCAGGTCATTTACAAACAGTGAAAACAATATGGGTTCCACTATGGAGTTCTTAGGGATGCCACTTGTAATTGGTGGCCATGATAACACTTCTCTATTAACTTGAACTCTTTGTCATTGATCTGTAAGGAATAATTTTATACACTGCTGTATGGTTACCTCAAAACTCCTTACTTGTTTAATTATGGCACTGTGTCAAACTGTGTCTTGTAGTCAAGGTATGGGACATCAACTGGAATACTATGTATCAAGGTTGTTGTCTTTTAGATGCTTCAAGATTTTAGTTATTATTGTATGCTCAAGTCTATGCTATCCATCTTTATCAATAGAGAAGGAATGAAAGTCGGTGTTAAGTGAGACAAATACGATATGGATCATTATAACATAGCCTGAAAAGTAATTCCAGACGACTTATCTTTGCCATGCTGTCACACTCCCAGTCAGGGTCATCCTCCTTATTCTAAAATATATGATGTCCTTGTTGACCCTCAACATGATCAACCTTCAAAAACAAGAAGATCCCATTAGTCCTAGAAAAAGAGGGTATACAACCAATGCATCCTCCTGATAGTCATGTATGGAGCTGAAACATGGAACCTAACCAAGAGACTGACCTGCAAACTGAGAAGCATGCAATGTGCACATGAAAGAATCATGCTCAACAGTACAAGGAGAGATCACAAGACAGTATGATATATCAGCGAGACATCATAGAATCCATTAAGAAATTCAAACAGCAATGGGCTGGTCATGTTGCAAGAATGTCAGACAATTGATGGACATTACGACTTACAACGACTTACAACAATCCCCAGAGATCACTTGTGCAATTGAGGCCAGCAGAATACAAGCTGGAGAGACAAACTAGACAAGTTAAGAAATTATTGGCTCTGCCATGCCCACAATAGAGAGGTGTGATGAATCTTGGGGAGAGTGTATGTCAAGTGACGGATGATAAAAGACAGATGATGATCTCATCTGGTAGTTACTTTTAGGTGTCAATGTATAATGCTACGTGACAAATTATTGTGTATGTGTTCATCCTTATAGACATGGTACATTAACCAAAGTGCGTTGTATACAGTTATCTCGGAGATTGCTCATGATGCTCTTTTTTGTCATTCAATATTTACTTTGGAAATTTAACAATATCAAATTTATAGCAAAAAATATTTTGAAAAGAGGGCTATAGCAAATCAATGCAAAACAGAGTAGCAGTAAGCAGAGTATTACTGTAATATACATCAGAAAGGAAGATGATCGATAAAAGATCAGACAGGTCTGGTTAGTCACACAATAGAAACCGTCACATTACCAACATCTTTTGGCAGCATGCTGCATTAAGAGTGATCAATTAAAAAAATGTAAAAAGGACTGATCAATGAATAAAATTTTTCTAGATGTGATAAGGAGCGAATGTTTAAATTTTCAGCCCTCTAGCTCCACTGGTGCAGCCTGTATGAGTGATGCATACATAGACTAGAAATTATGAACCACCACCACCCTTATGTTGTATTGGGAGTGGTCAATAAAAAAGTTGGAAAAAGGGTGATCAATGAAAAATTTACTTCTCTTGCCTTTTGTTGGGCTGTGATCACTAAAAAAAGTCTGAATTAAAAAAAAACATGTGGGCACAAACTAGAAACCAATTTAGCAGAAACTTACATAACATATTGAATCCTCAACTAAAACCCTATTTTGGAAGGGAATTTTCAAAAAAACATTAAAAAAAAACATTTTCTCTCATCACTGAAAGGAGTATGTGCGCAAAATTTCAATTTTCTTATATGAACGGTAGGGGTAGGCTAAGTCCGGATAGATACATAGATACATATGAATGTTAGAAGAGATGAATAACCTGAACCTAGCAACTGTGATTAAACCAGTCGTATTGTGGGTGGCTGTGATTAATAGCCAGCAAATCAGCACTAAACTGGGTATTATTGTTCTTTATACCAAAAAGGAAGAGGACGATGAATATAATATAAGATCGAAAAGCAAATTCATTAATGGTGTACTTGAGAAGAAACGTCTGGATAGCTGTTAAGTGAGAAAAGGAGCCAATAGTTGCCAAAAATATAATCGTAATTAAGGCATTCACTCACTTTGGACTTGTACCAATAAGACCAAATTGGCGAATGATAAGTTGCCGGCCAAAAGAGATTGCGTAAATTTATGTGAAAAACAATCATTGCGAGTGGAAGTGATATTTGCTTCTTGGCCAGATATCTGAGCAAGACCAGTACTTTATAGACGGCTGTTCACACCTACTTATCTTCAAACTGTTTTTTCTCAAAGGTACCAATTGTCTTATCAGGTTTTAGTACATAGCATATATGTTCAGATCGTGTTTGATGCAATGGTTCTTGTGAGATCACAGAAGTTAACTGATATCAAGATCGGTCATACCTCTGATGGGTGACCATCTAAGGATACCAGGGGCCGTATGTAGTAACAAGATTTTCTGAGTCGGTCTCAGTTTATGCTCTGCTAACGATTGACAAAACAAGCAGGTACTGCAATTGGCACCTGGTCCTTACTCTTTTTAGATGGTGCCTAATGGTATACTCATGTGAATTTTCAAAGTTGTAGCCCTATAAATTTGACCAGGACTACCCGGAAACACACACACACACACACACAGATGAACAAAGAGAGGGAAATCTGTAGCCTACTTGGCTGGTTTATTAGGTAGGTTATTTGTGGGGCTTCGATAATACAAAGTCATCAGGCACAGAATATGGTGATCCATTTGTACATGTTACAAGTATTCATTTTTACTTTTGTTTCTTTCTATCAGGCAAAAAAATCACGTTTCCATAAAATAATTCTATTTTCAAGGTCTTTTTTAATCCCATTTTATAAGATTAAGTCAGTTTTTCTTTCTTTGGTTCCTCAAATAAGGATTTGCTCTTCCATCAAGCAAAAACTTTCCATCAGGTTATTTTTTTGATTATCAATAAACAAAATAAACTTTTTATGCAACGCTATACTGTTTCCCTCCCTCGCCTCATATACACACCTGAGAATGTCAAACAATGACTTTAAACAGACAGACAGACACAAACACACATCTGGAAATATAAAACAATGACTCAAAGTAAACAGACAGACAGATACAAACAAACACCTGAAGATATTAACAATGACTCAAAGTAGACAGACAGACAGATACAAACAAACACCTGAAAATATTAAACAATGATTCAAAGTAAACAGACAGACAGATGCAAATAAACACCGGAAAATATAAAACAATGCCTCAAAGTAAACAGACAGATAGGTGCAAACAAACACCTGAAGATATTAAACAATGATTCAAAGTAAACAGACAGACGAAAACAAATAAACACCTGAAGATATTGAACAATGACTCCTGACAGACAGACAAATAGACAAATACAAACTCACACACACACACATCTGACGTTATGAAAAACAATGTAATTATGTTGTCAATCAATATTCAATTATTTTCTTTACATCAAAGAATTCAGAAACAAACGATGCACCTGGAACAAAATACCTTTGACTGAAAGATTTAACATTGAGTTCCTTGCAGGACTCACATCCATGAACATCTGCCGCCAATTTTATGAGAAGGGTGTGAAAGGATATAATTCAGGGAGGAGGGGTGAAAAATCATATCCGGATGTCGGTTGTCAGGTAAGAGACTAGGAAGTTCTTAGGCAGTTACTTGTCCGAATTCGTCACTGTTCATAGAGACCTCTTTGATACCCGGCCTCTGTAGGGTTCAAACTTTCAAATCCCTTGTCCTTGGTGAGAAAACCTGATCCCAGAAAGTGGGAAGCATGTGCCTTTTTTGTCCCCTGACCCCATATCAGTGGACATCCACACTCACTTATAATATTTTGTGCAACAGGTTGTAGAAGAGAGTAATATATCTAGCTAAGTATTATGTTGATACTTATGAAATGTAATTTTTATTATATCATTGATTGATACAAAAAATGAAAGATTTACTGATGTAATTGCACCTTTTTTTGATTCACTGTAAATAGAGCCCTTAGAGTTTTTGAGCCCTTAATAGCAATGGTTTTCACCCAAGACATAAGACTAATTTTCAAGTATGATTGCAAATTAGGAAAAAATACTGCTCAACTGCTGATAACATCAACAAAGCATTTGGAGTGAAGACCACTACAGTGTGAACTGTTCAGCATTGGTTCAATATGTTTAGATCTGGAAGTGTGGATATCAATGAAAGAACTTGAGGGAGACTAAATCTATTCTTAATGATGAAGAATTATTAATAGCACGTTCTGGTTCCAGCATGTTCCGGCTGGAGACTTCCGAACTTCAAAAGTGACCGTATTATGTCATCTCAGGGCAATAGGAAAGGTTGAATAGCTGTAAAAATGGATACCACATGAACTGAATGTAATGCTCCATGACAGTGCTGAATGTGTCTAGGGGCTTAGGGAATTGAGATTTGAAGCCTTGCAGCATCCGCCATGTTCAGATGATATTTCTTCTAGAGATTATCACCATTTTGAGCATTTTGAACTTCATGTCCTTAATAAAAGTCAGGGAAGCAATAATTCATACTGATCAGTAAACCTAAAGAATTTTATGTAGATGGTATATTATCATTAGAAGATCATTGGAAAAAGATTAGTGCTTCTAATTGGTCATATTTTGATTAAAAAATCTACCGTTTTCAGTTGTTTGTATCATCTTTCATTTTATCATTTGAAAAAAAAACTTTTCCTATGTAACAACCTAATTCATTCAATCTACTATAATAATATGCTACGTGTACATGTATATTTATTTTTCATCCGTAAAACCTCAAATTTAGCACAATTCACTCAGTATGAGACATCAAAACTGTGATTCTCAAACTTTATCGTATGATGGCACACTAAGAAATATATTGACATATTAACTTTGAAATAAAATGAATCAGACAAAAACATTTTGGTAGTTAATGAATAAAACTTTTATATCAGCACACACATAATATGTATACATCACTTGTTCCCCCTTTTATCAGTTATTAAAAGGTTTCATTTATTATGTTATATGCTTGTTTGTTCCAGCAAACAAACACATGCCATTTTGTCTACAGACTTGGAAATTGGCATCAGTACTCCATCAGACCTCTTCTAAAAATATTTTTGATTTTTGAAAAAAAAAAGAAGCTTTTTTGGCTTTTTAGGGTCCTTATATCTAACGGGTTTATTAATAACATCTAGATTCTCCAGGATTTAGATGTTTCATTTTACTCTATTTTAGTGGAAAATAACAGTGATGTCATAAACAGAATTTATTCTGACCATATTTATTCTTTGTTAGAATTTTTTCAGATCTTGATCTGACAATTGCTCATTTATTGACCATGTTGAGTCATATAACATTTTAGTAATTTGTTACATGGGATGACACCTATAATTGGAAAAGCATGATTAAATACTCTCATTTTAAAACTTTCTAATAATATCTGTACCTTGCATAAAAGAATCACCATAGCCTGCATGAGTACCAGAGCTAATTATCTAAAAAAATGGATCTTTTATCTAAAATTGCCTAAAAAGTACCAGCACAAGATTTGGGCATTGTTGGTCAAAAATGAATGTAGAGACCCAAAAAGGCTCTTTTTCGAAAAAACAAAAAATATTTTACATGGTGTCGAGTGGTGTACTTATGCAGATTTAAAAAAAAAAGGTGACCAGGAGCACCCAAGGACACACACACACACAGATGAACAAAGGAAGAAGGGTCTGTGGCCAACTTGGATGGTTTGGCAGACAATTTGTGGGGCTCTGGTGATTCGATATTTAAAGACGCACACATTGAAGATTTCTAATAATAGTAAAGACTCAACAAAATATCAATTTCATATATGCCATCATTTTTGACAACACGGGTTCACCTCAAGTCCAAAATAAAAGCAACCAATCAAAGCCTTCTCCTCAACAAACATCACGAACCTAATCTGTTTTTCCTCCTCCCACCTTTTTCTTTCGGCCCCTGTATTGGCCAGGCCTACCAGAAAGCCAAAGACTTTTGTGGCTAAAAAGATGGAAAAAATAGCTAAAGGCCAAAATTGTTTATAAAAACAACTATTTTATGATTCATCTTCATTAGATGAAGTATTGTAAATAGCATTATTTGAAAGAAAAATTTTGATATCACTATTTACTTTCATCTTAATCATTCAGCTGCTTTTTTGTTGCAACGGCCTGAATATTGAAGTAGCGATTATAAAGAACAACTGAAAAATTAAGGAAAATGATTGTATATAGAACATTGCGATACTGAAATACAAGCCAAAAATAAGAATTCATCAAAAATATTACAACAGCAATGCAAATAATGTAAAAATTCAATTATGGCCAAGCCAAAAATTTCGTGCCCAAATATCATTCAAAAAGACAAGATTTGTGCAAATTTGGTCATGAAACGGTCAAAATGGCAACCCTGGTATTGATATAAGCCAAACTGCGCAACTAAATTCCCACCTATTGGTCAGCCATTCGCAACACCATAACCTTTGCCAACCTCTTCCTCATTATCCTCTCATGGTGGAACTAACAGCTCCTCAAATAGACTCCTTCCTCCGAACAAATGAACTGCCAGAAATTTATCGGGTCTATTGACTTCCCTAAATTTGCACACACCATTTACTTCCAATTATCAGGAGGCCAAAATAATCATTTACGCTTTCAACAAGTTTTTGGTTTTGAAATAATTATTTTTGATAAGATCTGATTGATTTACCCCAGAATTTCATTTACACTAATACCTTGGTTAACGTTACATTAGTAGACTGCTCCTAGACAGAAAAAACAAAAAAGGCGTGACATTTTGCTTGCAATTTGCTATAATAATACACCAAGTGTACGTCTACACTTATTTTTGGTCAGTAACAACCTTAGGAAAATTACTTTCATATTTTTGTATAAGATTTATTTCTCCTCGAGGACTATTTCATTATTTTATTATATGTGATATTGCAAGAGAAAGAAGCTTGTACACAATGATATATGAACTCTGTGACAATTTCTCAACTGAATTAGCATCATGTTGACTCTTTCTATTCAATTGCAAAATTGCTTGAATATTGCCATTATTTTTTGATGACAAGGATAAACAAGATACAGTCTATAATTTTAACGTTTAAGGAGTTTTTTGGACAATTGAACTTCTTGTAATCTGTGTTGTTAGTATGACATTTTGGATGATCCATTCTATGGCCTTCTTCAGTTGCACTGTCTCAATGTGATGGTGTTAAACAGAATTTTTCCAATGGTAGTAACGTTACGTTAGATCCAGATGATGTCTTTTCCTTTTTCTTTCTCTAGTCAGGCTTCGAAACCTTATCCCTGTGTTTAAGTTATCCTTTGTAAATGTGGAAAGATCTATACTGGAGAGACTGGCAGGGTTCTCAAAGCTCGCTATTGCTTGAGCACCAATCAGTTGACCTTTTGCACCGTCTATTATCCTTCTTTCTTTCTAAGTGTCCAGTCCATCACGATTTTTGTAGCTAATTGTATGGTATCTTTTATATTGGTCTGCTTTCTTGTTGAGTTTTTTTTTTATCTCTTATAGTTATTCCTAGCATTTCTCTTTCCATTGCTCTCTATGCGATTCTGAGTGTGTTTTCAAGTGCTTTTGTTTCATATCCGTACATCATAACAAGTAACTTCCCACATATTCAGATAAAAGGATTTTATTTGTTTGCGTTTACATTTAGAGAAACATTATCATTACTTCTTCTCTCTCTATCTCTCCCTATCCCTCTCTCTATATATACATATAATGAATGATGACAATGCACTGTTTTTCAAAGTGGGAAAACAAACAAATAAAATCCTTTTATCCGAAGATATGTGGGAAGTTGTTGTTCAAGCTACGTAAATCATTTAAAGTTGAAATTTTACAAGATGCAAATTCAAAAGCCTTCAATATTCATTAGATAATGGAATAGAATTGGGTTAAAAAAAAAATTATTGGGCCAAGCTGACATATGCGTTCTTGTGTGTTTCAATTTTGTTCTTGACAGCTGAGATCAAGGGTTTGCTCATCGAAACATTTCTGCTGCCGCTGCTGTTGTTGTTGTTATTGATGATGATGATGATGATGATGATGATGATGATGATGATGATGATGATGATGATGATTACTTTTGCTATTTTTCAGTACTCCAGTAGCCTACAACAACTGTAACATTTTCTTTGCTTCAGACTTATGGGGGAGGAGTAATGAATGATGGTTAAGATTGAGTAAAGGTTGAGTCTCTTTTGCTTCCATTCAAGCGTAAGTACCTTCTTCTATTCTAACCCTAGTTTTACATAACAAGAGTGGACGGGGAGGAAGAACAGAAAAGATGAAAGATATGAGGAAATTTTATTGCTTCAAGATACTATCTTTTAGCAATCAAGTCCCCATCCCCTTTACCTGCTTTGTGAGCAGTGAGACATCAAAATGGGAAAGGAGTACAACCCAAGAACATTTTATTGCCATTTCCCATTCAATTTCTTTCGCTTTGATAAGAAATTATGACAATGCTCAAAAACAGACAAATAAAATATTCTTATCAGAATATATACGGGAAGTTGTTGTTCAAAGTAAGTAAATCATTTAAAGTTGAAATTTTATAACATCTAAATTCAAAAGCCTCCAATATATATAAGATAATGGAATAGAGTTGGGTTAATGTTTTTTCTAGCTGACGTATACCTTCTTGTGTATTCCAATTCATCTCTCGACAGAAGAGATCAAAGGCTTGCTTATCAAAACACTGGGTTCTTTAAACATCCCTACATTCATTTCTTGCTGTTTGCAGCCAGGCCAGTTAGAAAGATCTGGTGGGGAAGGGCAGGGAGAGGGTTTATTAGAATGATCTGGTGGGGAAGGGCAGGGGGAGGGTATTATTGAGCATAGTGTAGAGATTGATCCCCACCTAAGAGGATACTCTTTCCATGATCTTCAATTTGTAACACATTACTCAGGTATATTTTGTACAGGGAAATCAACTTGTTTCAAAATTTTTTGTCCTGTTCAAAACCACAAATTATTATTCAATACGATTTTCTCTTCAGTTCATATTTTCAAAAGTTACAAAATAGATGAGTCTGTTTTACCTTCCATCTACATAAATATGATCACTTGTACTTTCATAAGGAGTAAAAAGATGAGACGGCTCCATAGTCTTACCTTAATGTTTAGAATTTCAAAAAAATCATAAAGCTTCTATGCATTCATGTAACTGCATCAGAGCTCAAAATGAAACTCATAGCCATTTTACTAGCAATTGTCTCAGTGTTGATCCCCTGTTTGCTAAAACTAAATTTTAAAAAGTCTTATTTTATTTTTACAAGAAAAAAATTGAATGAATTTTCTAAAATAAT